>CM070734.1:10688671-11288671 GCA_036346275.1 Otatea glauca | reverse complement strand
GTGATGGATTTGATCTCTCTCTCTTCTTGGCCCGTGGATGATGTGTTGGAGTTGGCACAACTAAATGTGGTCATATCCGTAGTAGTGATGTCCTCATCATAAATGAGCCGATAGTTTCAAAGCACCGTTCTAAATATTTGAGTAACACTTCATCACGGCATTGGTACTCGCCCTTCACTTGCTGCACGATCAACATAGAGTCTCCATATGCCTCAACAGTATTTACTTCGATATTTTCCAATAGTTGTAATCCTTTGAGCAATGCTTTGTATTCTGCTTGGTTGTTCGAACATCAGCTATTCAACTGAAATGCGAACTCAAAATTGTGACACTTGGGCGAGATGAGTACGATACCAATACCATCACCCTCTCGACATACCGACCCATCAAAAAACAGCTGCCACAGGGCAACAGAAACTAGGTCGATGGTGGTATCATGTCCTGTCACAAAATCGGCTATAACTTGACCTTTAACTGCCTTAGCCGATTCATATAATAGGTTGAACTCTATTAAGGCATAAGCCCATTTACCAAGTCGACCTCGCAAAATCGAAGCTGATAACATATACTTTATAACATCGGTTTTGCAAACCACCTTACAAGCCGATGCTAAAATATAATGCCTCAGCTTTGTACAGGAAAAATATAGAGATAGGCATAACTTTTCAACAAAAGGGTACCTGATCTCAGCATCTAGTAGGCGTCAACTTAAATAAAAGATTACTCTTTCCTTACTATCGACTTTCTGTGCTAAAACAGCTTCGATAGTTTCTTCTTCAGTCGATATATATAGCTTGAAAGGAACCCCTTTTCGTGGTGCGGCTAGAACTGGAGGATTGGCCAGATATTCCTTGATATCATCAATAGCCTTTTGCTAGTCAGCTCCCCAAACAAACTCTTGATTATCCTTCAACTTCAGTAGAGGGGTGAAAGTACGAATCCGACCAGAAAGATTTGAAATAAATCTTCGGAGATAGTTAATCTTACCAATTAGATTTTGTAGCTCATTTTTACATTTGGTGGCTTTGTTTTGGCTATAGCTTTGACCCTTTCTTGATTAACTTCGATTCCCCTTTTATGGACCATAAAGCCCAAAAATTGCCCAGCCGACACGCCAAACGCACACTTGAAAGTATTCATTTTCAAGCCATGTACTCTTATATTTTGGAAGACCTTTTCTAGATCAGCTAAGTGTTGTAGGTCATCTTTAGATTTTAATACAACATCATCAATGTATATTTCAACAATATGGCCGATTAGGTCATGAAAAATCAGATTCATGGCTCGTTGGTAAGTTACCCCGGCATTTTTCAAGCTGAACGTTATAACTGTCCACTCAAATAGCCCTATCGCACGAGGACACCTAAAAGCAGTCTTAGGTATATCGTCTTCTGCCATGAATATCTGATTGTACCTGCAGTGCCATCCAAAAAACTAATGATTTTATTTCGATGCAAAGTCGATAAGCATATCAGCTATCGGCATAGGATACTCATCCTTTGGTGTGGCTTTATTCAAGTCTCTAAAGTCGACACACACCCTAAGCTTCCTGTTTTTCTTCATGACTGGAACGATATTGGAAACCCACTCTGCATACTGACAAGGCTTAATGAACTTTGCTTCCAATAATCGTTCTATCTCCTCTTTTATGATATTGTCCAAGGCAGGATTAAAGCGTCTAGGGTATTGCTTAAACGGCCGATATCCTGGCTTAATAGGTAACCGATGTTCAACAAGTTGTCGGTCTAAACCAGGCATTTCGTGATACTTGCAAGCAAAACAATCTTTATAATCTTTGAGAATTTTGACCATCTTTACATTTTGAATCTAATTTCGCACTAATAAAAGTTGGTCTTTTCCTATCACCACCACCTATATCGACTTCTTCAAGCAGATCGGTGGATGTGAACCCTTGGCCTAACTTCTCGATTTCTTGGAAATCCTCGATGGCCTCATAGCTATCCGTCATTTGCCGATAGCTTTGCATTTTGTCTTGTAGGACCTTTAGTGTTTTCCTTGATACCATCGGTGTAAAACCTCACTTGCTCAATCGAACGTGCCTAGATTGACACTGATCGGCATAAGTCCTGTCTTACCAACACAAATGAAGTCACAATCATCCAGCGTTTTCCCCGATATACATTCAGCTTCCTCATGTTACCAATTTGCATCCGAACTAGCCATAGCAATATGAGCGAGCCGATGTATTAGCTGAGACGACTTCAACTTCGCTCCATTCCATTGGATAAGCGCTGATGCATGGTCGATTTAAATGCAACAATTGGCATGAATCCAATCCCGACCGAGCAGCACACTGTAATTGCCTTTGGCGTCAATGATGAAGAATGCGGTCGACAAAGTCATACTACCGACAGTTAACTCCGTGACCATAATGCCTTTGGCTTCTGTAGGATCACCTGTGAAGTCACTCAAAACCATATTAGTCTTGATCAAATCTTCATCGGACTTACCCAACTTCTTGTAGGTGGTGTACGGCATCAAATTGATGGTAGCTCCTCCATCCACCAGCATCCTTGATATCAGCTTGCCGTTTATATATCCTTTTAAATACAATGGCTTCAAATGCCGATGATCATCTCGTGGTTTTTCAAATATCGCATTTTGGGCACTTAAACATGACTGAGCAAAGGTTTCTTTGGCCGATTCGGTTTTAATTTTGAACTCGGTTGGCAACGTGAATACCATGTTGATATCCATCGGAGGTGTGTCATCCCTAATCTTGGGAGAATCCAGGTCATCGGCTGAATCGAAATCTTCTTCAGCCTGCTCTTACTTTCTCCACTCTTTTTTGATAATTTTGATCGGCCGAAGTTCATTGAAGGTTCGATTGCTCTATTTTTCTTCATCAACCTCTCTAATTTGTTGAGTTCTTAGTCTTTGCAATCGTCTGCGCTGTGATCAGCTAAGACCGGGTGGACACCACCTTGGTTTGGGTTCCATTGGCTTACGTATTTTGCCAGCCAAACTTTCCCTATTAGCAGAGTCTGATTCCATCTGGATCTTAACTTGATTAAGCACCTGATTTGGCAGAGAAATTCTCTCATGAATCGGTTTTCTGTAGCTCTTGTGATGAGGACATTGTTTCTGTTGACACAATCGCGCCTAGTCACTCATCTCATACATAACAATCTGAGCACGTATTACAAGGACCAATTACTCGTGCTCGAGCACGTCGACTTAATTATTAGGTGAATACGTTCCTAAGTTTTGATACAAGAGATTCCCAGAATGGAATGCTATTTAATCCTTGTGATTATCTTATTGTCCTTAGGAACCAAAGAGTAGAACCTCAAAACGCCAAGCATGAAAAACCAGATCGTCATGTGCACAAGTTCCACTCGGATTCGGACTTCCTTATAGCACCAACTTAAAACGGCCATAGCTTTTGATCCAGAAGGGTGTTCGGGGTACCTAAGTACTTGATTCAAAGCTTTCATCGCCCTCTTTCCAATGGATCCAGTCTCCCCTTCAAATTCCATCTGAGCTGGCCAGAAACTGCAAAACAAATCACGTCACTTTTCCAATCCGAGTTAAAGTGGGCCTTGGGACTTGTAATCGAGTTGTTTTCGGTCTACCTAGGGTTTGGACGACCTCCTCCTCCTCATATCTCATAAATAGCCATCCGCACCTCTAGCGCTCGGGTTTTGTTTGATTAGTTTAGCCAAGTGCAAACTTTGTGTCTTCAAGTTGTCCGACACCACCACCTTGTCAAGATCTTCAATAGAAGCCCACCTTGATTTTGCCTTCAATTCTTATTTGCAATTTCAGATTGCTTTTACTATTGTTTTTGCTTGTTCTTCTGTTGCTTGTAGGAATTGAACCTCGTGTTCAGGTTGATCGTGCCCACGGCAAGATCAATAACACTCCGGAGTTGGTTTAGCGATTGCTAAGGCGCATCGTTATCGTACGTTTTAGTCGGATCGTCAAAGTCAGTTCCACCAAATCGAGTTACCCATCTCATCGAAAGATCAGGACCATAGTTGCTATCATCTTGTTAGTATGATCTCGTATCGGCCCAGATAACCTTTCCTTGGCTGATTGGCTAGGCCAATCATTCTGGGATAGTGTTCCATTAGCCACATGTATGGAGATGGCAATGCTACTCCCCTTTCCCAGCAAAATTGCCAAAAGGGATAAATTATCTGATCGACGCGGGGAATATCGCGGCCGATTGTTCATTTTTTCATACTTCTCCATCAACTGAGAAAACGTTGGCCCAGGCCTTTTTGCTGGTTTCCTTGGCGGTGACTTTTCTGCTTTATACCATCTGCCAACTTGCCTCTTTGGGTTTAATGTTCTTTGAATTTTTGCCCTCATGATCGGCTTCTATTTGTAATGAACCGATCATGATTTTAATGTTTTATTACCACCAGAAGTTCACCGAATATCAACTCGTCGATCCCTTCTTGGTTCTTCGCTGTGCATCGGCTTTTTTCCCTTGCTCGAGCACTGTACCATATTTATGGGGAACGGATCGACGTCAACTTGCATGGTTGGATCATCAGTGAATTTTAGCCGACCATACTCAATAGCTGATTGGATCTGCTGACAAAAAATATTGCAATCGTTAGTATTATGAGAAAAAGAATAATGCCACTTACAATACCTTCGCTTCTTGATCTCATCAGCCGATGGTATAATGTGCCCTTCAGGTAACCGTATTATTTTTTCTTCTAATAACAAATCAAAAATACGATCATACTTAGAGGCATCAAAAGCGTATTTAACTTCCGACTTATTCCTAGTCGGCTTAAGCCAGGAACAGACTAAAGATTTTTTTAGACCCTTTAATCCATTCGGCTATATTCACTTTTTGATGAGGACATCACTACTATGGATATGACCACATTTGGTTGTGCCTACTCCAACACATCATCCACGGGCCAAGAAGAGAGAGAGATCAAATCCATTACGTTCTGGAATCCAATTCGGCCTCCTGAGACAGCACCAACTTAAAACGGCCATAACTTTTGATCCAGAAGGGTGTTCGGGGAACATGAGTACTTGATTGAAAGATTTCGTCGCCCTCTTTCCAATGGATCCAGTCTCACCTTCAAATTCCTTCTGAGATGTCCGGAAACTGCAAAACAAGTCACGTCACTTTTCCAGTCCGAGTGGGCCTTGGGCCTTGTAATCGAATTGTATTTGGTTTCCTTGGGTTTTGAACGACCACCTCCTCTTGTTATCTCATAAATAACCAGCCGCAACCCCATCTAGGGTTTTGGGTTTTGTTTGATTAGTTTAGCCAAGTGCAAACTTCGTGTCTTCAAGTTGTGCTGGACAGCCACCTTGTCAAGACTTTCAGTAGAACCCCAACTTATTTTGTCCTTCAATTCTTATTCGCAATTTCAGATTGCTTTTACCATTGTTCTTGCTTGTTCTTCGGTTGTTTGCAGGAATTGAACCTCGTGTTCAGGTTGATCGTGCCCACGGCAAGATCAATAACACTCCGGAGTTGGTTTAGCGATTGCTAAGGCGCATCGTCGTCGTACGTTGTAGTCGGATCGTCAAAGTCGGTTCCACAAATCGATAGTTATCGCTCTAATCGAAAGATCGGGATACAACTTCACATCAGGTGGTATCAGAGCGCCAAGTTGCTCGGTGAGAGATTCTATACTGTAGATTAGTTTTTGTTTTCTGTCCTAAATTGAAAATTACTCCACAAAAATTCAACCTTTAGATTCAATCTGTTATTTTAGTGAGTTTTGTTAGGTTTTGATCCATTAGAGTCCTTGTTTTAGTTGCTGATTGTTTTTCCTTCGCGTAGCTTTTCTTTCAATCTGTCCAGTACTTTGTTTTGTTCATAACTTTCGCATACGAGCTCGGATTCTAGTGTTTTTGTACTTTCCTAAAACCTGGGAACGATCTCTACAAAAACCTAGTTGGGCATAAACTCTAATTCTGGAGCTAAATCTGTTTAATCTGGATATCAAATTTGTTGAAGCAAGTTGTACTTCCAATCCAGATCGGTTCGGTATTTTGATCATAATTCTCACGTCCGAACTTCGTTTGGGAAGTTTTTATACTTTCCTGAATCCTTGAAGAGTCCTCTACAAAAACATTTTTGGGTGTCCTTTCTGATTCGGATTCCATCAAACCGAATTTGATTCGGATTCGGAATTGGTCCCGCGGGCTAAAATTGAGAGTATTCTGTGCAGTTCGGTTTTTGAGCCATAACTTTCACACCCGTGCTCCAAATTGCATGTTCTTGTATTCCTTTGAAATCTGAGGACATAAGCTTCAATTCTTTCCATAGTGAACGTTCTAAATTCGGTCGTTTTGAATCTGTAATCTAGGCGACAAATCTGCTGCCCTAGAAACTTTGAATTTGGATGTTTTGCTTCAATTCGTGTTCTAGTTTTGTTCCTTTGAGTTGGTTGAGTCCAGTAGCATCCATAATCCATAAAACTCTAAAAATATCAGTATACATACCTTTGTTAACCAATTCATCCTTTGCGAATACTTTGATCCCAATTGAGACTAGCTATTTGATATTGCTTAGGGCTGTTCATATTGATACATTGCATAATCTTGAATTATCATATCATACTATCTTGTGATATCAAGTTAGGGATTCCAAAACTTTGCTCATACTAGTGTTGGCCGCAAGTCACCAAAAGAAAGAGCCAAAAGGCCAAAAAAAAAAGAAAAGAAAACATAATAGTGGCCGGCAGCACTACATTGAGCGAAACCCTAATTTGTGTTCATTATTTTTCAGATTGTGCAATTGTATTAATTAGTGAGCAATCTTGTGCCCTTTTTACATTCTTGAAGCAATAAGTTAGTGTCTCTCTATAACTTATGCAACACGAGCTTTGGTACTGAAAATTTTCTTATTTAGCTCATTCCATTGGTTGCATTAAGTTACATCATCTTTGCGCGTGAGTTGCCTTGAAATTCGCTTATATCTTTGAGATCGGCAACTAGGACTTGTGATTTCTATTTTGGGTCCTTACTTGTCATTACAATAACTAGAATTATCAGATTGCATAGGAAATAAGTATAGCCTACCAAGCTCCACATATTTTACCTTGTACGCTTGTTCGGTCCCTTGCAATCGCTTATCCAAGCTTGAAGAACTTTTGACACCGCCAACGGCCGACAACTCCTGCTGCACGGTAAGAACTTGTAAGAGCTTTGGTTAAGGCTTGAGAGTTGAGCGACTTTTCTCCACTTCCTAGTAGTTGATTGGGAATTACATAAACCTTTGTCTTTCCCTTTATGCTACTAACCATGTCGTGACAAGAGTTCATCTGCATCATTCTCCACGCACGAAGGGCAATGTACAACTCACTAATGAGCAAATGTCGCTGCAAGAAGACCGCTTCGGTCCGTCGAGACGCTCAGGAGTTGCTAACACTACCCTTGCTACTATTTTGTCTAGACTTGATGATATGCTTGCAGCCGCTGTCCTGGAACTTCCAGTCCTCCGCCTCGCCTCCTAAGCAACAACAATGGTGTACTACGTACAACGGGTTCCCATTGCTGCCCCGACTTCCCAAAGATGGACGCTACCATCGGTCGCCCCACCACACATCGCCACGGGTTCATCCACCGATGATGAACAAGGTAAAATCAAGTTTGAGTTGCCTCCTTTTGGTGGAAAGTTCGATCCTAATGCATATATTAATTGGGAGATAGCGTAGATAAAGAATTTGCAAACTATGACTTATCCGAAAACCAAAAGATTAGTGTCGCAGCTTAAAGTGTTAACGCTGATGCAGATATTGGTGGAAGCATATATCTAGACATGATAAAGACCCTAAAACTTAGAATGCAATGAAAAGACTTATGAGAAATGATTATGTTCCTGAATATGTTGCTAAATATTTGCTTACTAAACTTCAATGCTTAAAACAAGGTTCTGAAACTGTTATAGAATACTTTCATGATTTGCAAAATTGTTTGTTGCGTTGTGGTTTACAAGAATGTGAGGAAGCTACTGAGCTTAGGTTCATACGTGGACTTAATCATGAAATTCAGGATGTTCTTGTTGATGAAACATATAGTTGTCTTTCAGAATTGATTGAATGTGCTTTTAGAGCTGAAAACATGCTTACTGAATCTTTGAAAGAGCCTTTAGCTTTATTTGAGGTGCCCATTGTTGCACCTTCTGTTGTAGCTAACATTTTGCAGAAAAGTGAGCACCATCGGGAGAAAGATGAAGAAGAAAATGTGAAAAAAGAGGAGATATTTGCTGCTCCATACGTATGTGAAGAGTTGGAAATTGAAGTTGCACCTACAACCACGGAGAATGATTTAGAAGGTAATGTCAAAGGTATGGACTGTATACATGGTGAAAATCATTTTGAAGAGACAAAACTGTCCATGAATCGTGCTATCGTAGAGCAACTATTAATGGAACCCATTGCTGATTTTGTTGCTATTCCTAGTGATAAAGAAGAGTTGTGATAGGAGGATAGGTCCCGACCTTTCGATGAGAGAGGGATAGATTCGATTGGGTGGAAGAAGACGTTGGCGATCCGACTACACCGTCCCCAGACGATGCGCCTTAGCAATCGTTACACTGACTTCCGAAGTTGTTATTGATCTTGCTGGTGCAGAACAAGATGAACAAGCACTGAAATTATAATTGAAACCACGAGTTCATTCAGAATCACAAAAGAGGGGTTTCCGATGACAAGTAATTCGGGCGGTTTAGCCAACACGCGCGATTACAAGAAGTAGCAACTGCTATCTTTGATCTAAAAAAAACCCACCATCTAATGGCAGCGGCTGGCTGTTTTTATTGTGGAGAGGCGTCTAGGAACCCTAGGGTGCAGCCTTAAGTGGGCTTTCCTTGTTACAAGGCCAAAGGCCCACTTTTGACTTGGACTGAAAAAGTGACGCTGCTTGATTGAACGATTCCCGTCAACTCAGAAGGAGTTTGGATGTGATTCTAGATCCGTTGGAAAGTAGACTTGATAAGCTTTCAGTGAAGTACAAGAACGCCCAAAACGGAGTCCGGATGTAGCCGTGGCGGCCAAACAAGTCAGCCCTATCCTGGAGTCGAATCTGAACCGAACTCGTGCACTTCTTTCTATCCTTCATCTTGGTTGGTTCCTCACCCAAGTTCCTGAGGCAAAGGACATCATCACAAGAATTAAATAGCATTCCATCCATTAAAATATTCGTATGAAGCCCGAGGAACGAATTCACCGTAATTGAGTTGACGTCGCGCGAGCTCGAGTAATCGGTCCATGTATTACAGCAACGGGACCGATTGATGCGTAGGTGATGGATTTGCAGGTGTGGCTATATCCATAGAAGTGATGTCCTCATCATCCTCCCTTCTTGTATTGGAGTCGCCCCGACTCAAGCTCGCCCTCTTCTCCAAAGTATGGCTTTAAATCTGCAATGTTAAATGTGGAGAGACCCCAAAATCTGCAGCAACTCAAGCTTATATGCATTATCGTTAACTTTTTCCAATACTTTAAAAGGGCCATCAGCGAGGCATCAACTTAGACTTTCTTAATTGAGGAAAACGGTCCTTCCGTAAATGCAACCAAACAAGATCTCCGTGTTCAAAAGTTACATGTTTCCTTCCTTTACTACCAAAGAAGTTTATATTTCTCATTCATAGACTCAATGTTCGCTGTTGTCTCATGCAATTTTAACATCAGTTCAAAGACGTTGTGTAGCATCAAAATTCAGTTTCCAAGGCGGAATAGGTAATAAATCAATGGGAGCACGAGGAACAAAACCATACACAATCTCAAAAGGGCACAACTTAGTAGTAGAATGCAGCTAACGGTTATACGCAAACTCAATGTGAGGCAAGCATTCTTCCCACATCTTAATGTTTTGTTTTAAAACAGCCCTAAGCATGGTAGACAAAGTTCTATTGATTTACTTGGTTTGCCCATCAGTTTGTGGGTGACAAGTAGTAGAAAACAGTAGCTTAGTCCCCAATTTAGCCCATAAAGTTCTCCAAAAGTGGCTAAGAAATTTAGCATCACGATCTGAAACTATTGTGTTTGGCACACCATGCAATCGAACAATCTCACTAAAAACAAATCAGCAACATGGGTAGCATCATCACTCTTATGACAAGGTATGAAGTGTGCCATCTTAGAAAATCTATCCACCACAACAAAGATACTATCCTCCCTTCTTTGTTCTAGGCAACCCTAAAACAAAGTCCATAGAAATATCCTCCCAAGGCACACTAGGAACAGGAGGGGCAAGTACAAACCATGTGGGTTATGTCGTGACTTAGCTTTTTGACATGTTGTGCAATGAGCGACTAAACGCTCCACATCTCGCCTCTTCTTTGGCCGAAGAAATGGCTAGCAAGTATGTCCTCTGCCTTTTCACACCAAATGTCCCATCAGCCCACCTCCATGCGCTTCCTGAATAACAACAAACGAACGGAGCTAGCTGGAATGCATAGCTTGTTAGCTCTAAACACAAACCCATTATTGAGGACAAATTTATTCCACATTTTTCCCTCTTTACAATTGAGCAACACATCTTTAAATTCAGCATCATGCTCATATTGCCCTTTAATCGCTTCCAACCCAAAATTTTGAAGTCAAGTTGGGAAAGCATAGCGACGCCTAGACAATGCATCAGCTATAACATTCTCCTTTCCCTTTGTGTTTAATGACATAAGGAAAAGATTCGATGAATTCAACCCACTTAGCATGCCTACGGTTTAGTTTTCCTTGACTTCAATATGTTTTAATGACTCATGATCGAATGTATTACAAATTCCTTGGGCCATAAATAATGTTGCCATGTTTCCAAAGTTCGAACTAGCGATATAACTCCTTATCATAAGTGGAATAGTTCAAACTAGGCCCACTCAATTTCTCACTAAAATAAGCAACAGGTTTTCCTTCTTGCAACAACACACCTCCCAACCCAATTCCACTAGCATCACATTCGAGTTCAAAGGTTTTATCAAATCGGCAGTTGGAGAAGTGGTGCATGTGTCAACTTATCTTTCAACATGTTGAAGGCGTTCTCTTGTGCTTTGCCCCAAGCAAATGGCACTCCTTCTTAGTGAGCTCGTGCAATGGTGCGGCGATGGTGCTGAAATCCTTCACAAAGCGACGATAGAATCCAGCAAGTCCTAAGAAACTTCGCACTTGTGTGACCGTTGTTGGAACCGGCCAGCTGTGTATTGCTTCAACCTTGGCTTGATCAACTTCAATCCCCTGCAGAGTAACAACATAGCCAAGAAAAGAGACTCGATCCGTGCAAAAGGTGCACTTCTCAAGGTTACCAAACAAACGAGCATCACGTAAGGCATGAAAAACAGCACGCAAATGATCAAGATGTTGTTCTAGAGTTCGCTATAAATCGAATATCATCAAAGTACACCACCACAAATTTTCCAATGAAATGGCGCAGAACCTCATTCATTAATCTCATAAAAGTGCTGGGTGCATTAGTGAGTCCAAAAGGCATTACTAACCACTCATACAATCCAAATTTTGTTTTAAAAGCTGTTTTCCATTCATCGCCCAATTTCATGCGAATCAGTGGTATCCGCTACGCAAGTCGATCTTAGAGAACACAAGAGAGCCACTCAATTCATCTAGCATATCATCTAACCTAGGAATAGGATGACGATATCTAATTGTAATGTTGTTAATCGCTCTACAATCCACACACATGCGCCATGATCCATCTTTCTTAGGAACTAAAAGTACTGGGACAGCACATGGACTAAGAGATTCGCGACATACCCTTTCTCAAGCAATTCTTGCACTGCCGTTGTATCTCCTTGGTTTCTTCCGGATTGGTTCTGTATGGTGCACGGTTTGGTAAGGAGGCCCGGGAATGAGGTCAATTTGATGCTCAATTCCACGGATTGGTGGCAGTCCTGTGGCACCTCCTTTGGAAAATGTCTATGTTTTCCCGCAAAAGATTAATGACAGCAGGAGGCAAAGAAGAGGATGTATCTTCAAATGAAAATAAAGCTTCTTTGCAAACCAAAGCATAGCAAACTTCAGAGCCATCATTCAAATCATTTAAATCAGATTTGGAAGCAAGTAAACAAGCACCCTTCAGTTTAATCTCATCTTTTCTCACATGAACAGATTTAGACTTGCCCTCTTTATGTTGTACAAATTCCTTTGCTACAATCTGATTTTCACTCTTCTCATGTTTTCGATTTTTTCTTTGCTGGCTCTAGCAACTTCATCCTCAAAATGGCTTCAGGAGACATAGGATGTAATACAATTTTCTTCTCTTTATGCACAAAAGAGTACTGATTAGTTCTACCATGATGCAAGGTGTCTTTATCGATCGCCATGGTCTACCAAAACATAGAACATGCTTGCATAGGCACAACATCGCAGTCAATATAGTCATGATACTGAACCAATGGCAAAGTGCACTCTTACCAATCGTGTTACCTTTATCTTACCGCTGTCGTTAAACCATTGGATGTGGTACTACTGTGGATGTGGGCTTGTTTTCAGCTCTAGCTTTTGAACCATCTCGAACTTGCTAAGTTATTGCAACTACCCCATCAATGATGATGCGCATGAGCGCCCATGACCACACACTTGGTTTGAAACAAATTATGTCGCTGGTTCTGTTCACCTTCCCCATTTGGGCACTCAACACGCACCAACAACAAGGCTCTCATAATGTTCTCGCATTTTCAGCACCAATATGTTCTTCTTCCTTCTCATGTCCACTTCTGCATGGTCAATGGCAAGCATAGCATATGTCTCATCATCCAAATCACTAGCGTAAGAATACTCACCAAGATCCCGCACAATCAGACACGCTTGTTTGGGCAATCTTTCCTCACATGCCCAAATCCCTTGCATTGTAGGCACTGAATATCCCTCGTTCTTCCCGTGGATGCAACGGACGAAGCGCTCTTGGCGGGTGTTGGTGCTGACCCCTTTGTTGCTTCAGATGCCTGCGGCATTGGTTTTGTTGGAGGCGTGTGTGGCAGGCTGCTAGTGGTACCTTGTGAAGATGCACGGTTTGGGGCAGCAGCTGAAGTACGTGGATGCCATGATGTAGTCCGACCTGCAGAAACATTAGTCCTTGCGCGACGCCCCTGCACTTCCCTTTCAGCTTTACAAGCAAGATGGAATAAACGAGTGATAGAATTGTATTCCTTGTAAGCTAATATGTCCTGAATTTCACGGGTCAGCCCTCCCATAAATCTAGCCATAGCAGCTTCCTCTTCTTCCACTAACCCACAACGCAACATGCCTGTTTGTAGTTCCTGATAATATTCTTCTACAGATTTGCTACCTTGTCTCAATTGCTGCAGCTTATGTAATAAATCTCGTGCATGATACGAAGGAACAAATCTAGCTCGCATGATCCTTTTCAAAGCATCCCAAGTTTGTGGCACATTGTTTGGGGTCTTATTACGATACTCGCGCCACCAAACGGAGGCAAAATCAGTAAACTCACTAGTTGCAGCCCTAACCCTCTTGTGTTCAGGAAAATCATAGCAAGCAAATTTCTGATCTACAGCTAGTTCCCAAGTGAGGTATGCATCAGGGTCATATTTCCCATCAAAAGGTGGCATGCTGAATTTGATTGATCCTAGGGAGTCACCATGTTCACGCACTGCTGCCGTGGTGGTCGCAAACCCATACCATGGCGGTTGCGGTGTAGCCGTCGCTGTGGCCTATCATCCTCCTCTTCCTCAACTTCGTGTCCGCCGCATAGTCCTGTTCATTGTCTCCTGCAACGCTGCTCACATGTCCATCGGCGGGCGCCCACGATCCTCTCCTCAAGTCGCTGCAAGAATGCCGCAAGGGAGGTGTTGATTGCGCCACGAAACTTCCAATGCGGTGATTTTGGTGTTGGTGTCAATTTGAATCGCCTCCAATTGACCAAGGCGGTCATTGGTAACACGAACGCCCTCATCAAGCGCATCGGTGTGAAGCCTCATTTGGCGCCGAAGTCAGACGATCCCCGTGTGCGAGGTGAATGTTGTCCCCTTTATCGGCTTCCGATCCTACCATGGTTAGAGAAAACAAAGAAAAAAAAAAGGCTAACACCAAGTAACAAGATTATCCCTATCTACAAGTGGTGTGCTAGTGTCAAATCGCTCACTCTCAACCTGTTCAAACAAGTTCTTACCTGTTCTTACCAAGCTTTAGCAAGGAGGTGTTGGCAACCAGCAAGACAAACAACTTCAGAGAGTAGGAGACAATCTGTGGAGCTATAGGTGGCTGAAATAGCACAAGGAGTAACCTTCACCACGTTAGTCACAGCAAGCTAAATAAACGTTCTACGACGGTACCGTGCTGGTCCTAGTCCCGAACCGTACTAGAGACGCGAGCCAAGACACAAACGTCGTCACCGAAACGCCCAAAACAGCAAGTTTTTTTTTTTTTTTTTTTTTGGGAGGGTCACAAAACTCTCTTAGATGAACTCAGGAGACCCTAAAAACAAAATTTGCACAAAGGACTTTTGGCAAAACCAGGGGTATAAAGGTAATTATACCAGGGGCAAAACCAGGGGTATAAAGGACTTTTGGCAAAACCAGGGGCAAAACCAGGGGCAAAACCAGGGGTATAAAGGAGGGTCACAAAACTCTCTCTCTCTCTCTGAACTTTGATTTGCAATTGATCTAGTGCGGCTTTTGAAATCTGCACTTGCCTTTTTCTTCTCTGATTTGGTGCGGCTTTTCTATCTGCACTTGCCTTTTTCTTCTCTGATTTGGTGCGGCTTTTCTATATGCACTTGCCTTTTTTTTTTTTTAACTCCTTGATTTGGTGCGGCTCTTGTATCTGCACCGGCCTCTTTTTTTTTATATATATATATTTGGAAACTGATATTTATTTTGGTAAACACAGAGAATCAAGCGGATTAGTAAACAAAGCAAGGAAATCGGCAACCCAATTTGATCTCCCACACTAGACAGAAACAAACTCAACTCCGATCTGATCTACTAATGTATACGACTCAAATTATGAACGAATCGTGACAAAAACATGACTGAACTCAAACTCTAAAGGATGAAACTAAAGACCAGCAACTTGACTCGTCGAAGCAACCGTAAATTCAACAAGCCGAGAACTAAAGTAGCAAAAGCAAGGGCACAAACTGTTTTGGACAAGGGAGATCTAATCGCCTATTTGTTTTTTTTATGGTTTTCTGGACTGTAGGTAAAATAATGGATGGGGAAAAAAAATCTCTCACCGATCAACCTTGAGCTCTGATACCACGTGATAGGAGGATAGGTCCCGACCTTTCGATGAGAGAGGGATAGATTCGATTGGGTGGAAGAAGACGTTGGCGATCCGACTACACCGTCCCCAGACGATGCGCCTTAGCAATCGTTACACCGACTTCCGAAGTTGTTATTGATCTTGCTGGTGCACGATCAACTCGACCACGAAGGCCTTTGTCCTCGCAAGCAATCGAAGAACACGCAAGAACAAGATGAACAAGCACTGAAATTATAATTGAAACCACGAGTTCATTCAGAATCACAAAAGAGGGGTTTCCGATGACAAGTAATTCGGGCGGTTTAGCCAACACGCGCGATTACAAGAAGTAGCAACTGCTATCTTTGATCTAAAAAAAACCCACTATCTAATGGCAGCGGCTGGCTGTTTTTATTGTGGAGAGGCGTCTAGGAACCCTAGGACATCACTACTACGGATATGACCACATTTGGTTGTGCCTACTCCAACACATCATCCATGGGCCAAGAAGAGAGAGAGATCAAATCCATCACGTTCTGGAATCCAATTCGGCCTCCTGAGACAGCACCAACTTAAAACAGCCATAACTTTTAATCCAGAAGGGTGTTCTGGGCACATGAGTACTTGATTGAAAGCTTTCGTCGCCCTCTTTCCAATGGATCTAGTCTCACCTTCAAATTCCTTCTGAGCTGTCCGGAAACTGCAAAACAAGTCATGTCACTTTTCCAGTCCGAGTCAGAGTGGGCCTTAGGCCATGTAATCGAATTGTATTTGGTTTCCTAGGGTTTTGAACGACCACCTCCTCTTGTTATCTCATAAATAACCAGCCGCAACCCCATCTAGGGTTTTGGGTTTTGTTTGATTAGTTTAGCCAAGTGCAAACTTCGTGTCTTCAAGTTGTGCTGGACAGCCACCTTGTCAAGACCTTCAATAGAACCCCAACATCATCCGTTGTCGCTCTCATCTAAAGATCGGGACACAACCTCACATCATCCGTTGTCGCCCCAACGGTGTCGGCCTCACCTGCGGCCCCGGGCCGGCAGCACCGCTTGGGGTTCGTGGTCGGGCGCCTCGGCTGGGCCTCCCTCCGCGGGGGCCCGAACGGCCCCCTGGACGGCCGCCCCGGCTGAGTCGCCTCCGTGGGCATCGCGATGGACCGAGGATGCTGTGACCTTGCCCGGGGAACCAGGAGGTAGTCCCCCGTGTCCTCTTCCTCATCCTCGGACTCGCCCTGAACAATAGTCAAAATCTGTGACGAAAAGCATCCTAAGACTCGCAAGGAGGGAGAAGGCCTAAACTCCCGAGCTACAAAAAGGAAGGTTACATGCGTGACGAGCCTCCGCCTCCTCGACGGAGGGGGCGCAGCACGAGCCCCCTGCGCCTGCGGCGCTGGGTGCAGGCTCGACGGCGCGATCGTCGCCGCCGCTCGCTCTTGCTGCAGAGGAAAGAGGGAAGGTCAAAAAAGAAAAAGAAAACACACATGGAAAACGACGAGGAACCAAGGTCGAGCCTAGGTGTCCTCGGGCTCGGTAGAAGCAACTTACCATTGCGCGGTCACCCCACTCAATGTGGGGCTTCTTGGCGACCTGGCCTAGGGCGTTCGAGGCAGGTCTCTTGGTAGTCTTCTTGCCCTTGCCCAGCCCAGGCAACGGCAGCAAGCGCCTCGCCGTTTCCAGCAGCTCCTGGCTCTCCTGCAAAGATCAACGAAACAGAGCATACAATTCTTTATCATAAACCGAATAGTTCAATTGAGCACCACCAAGTTTCTCACTAAAGTATGCTATTGGTTTGCCCTCTTGCATCAAAACACCACCAATACCTATTTCACTAGCATCACATTCAATTTCAAAAACTTTAGTGAATTCAGGCAAAACAAACAATGGTGCTTCAGTTAAGTGCTTCTTTAGTTCAGCAAAAGCATTCTCTTGAGCATCTCCCCAAACAAACTCACTCCCTTTCTTAGTTAATTCATTCAAACGGGTTGAAATTGTGCTAAAATCTTTCACGAACCTTCGGTAAAAACCAGCAAGACCGTGAAAGCTTCTAACATGACATTCGTCGGAGTTGGCCAATTTTAATGGATTCAACTTTTGATTCATCCACCTCTACCCCATTTTCAGAAACAACAAACCCCAAAAACACATCTTTATCTTCGCAAAAAGTGCATTTCTCTATGTTTGCAAATAGCTTTTCAGCTCTAAGCACTTCTAGTACTTGTCTAATGTGATCAGTGTGTTCTTCCATTGTGCGGCTGTAAATTAAGATGTCATCAAAATACACCACAACAAATTTCCCAATAAAATCTTTCAATACATGGTTCATTAGTCTCATGAATGTACTAGGTGCATTAGTTAAACCAAAAGGCATCACTAACCACTCATGCAATCCAAATTTTGTTTTAAATGCTGTTTTCCACTCATCTCCTTCTTTCATCCTTATTTGATGGTACCCACTATGCAAATCAATTTTAGAGAAAATAACAGCACCACTCAATTCATCTAACATATCATCCAACCTAGGGATAGGATGGCGGTATCTAATAGTGATGTTGTTAATTGCTCTACAATCTACACACATGCGCCATGTACTATCTTTCTTCGGGACTAAAATCACAGGGACAGCACAAAGACTAAGGCTCTCACATATGTACCCTTTGTCTAGAAGTGCTTGCACTTGTTGCTGTATTTCCTTTGTTTCTTCTAGATTGGTACGGTACGGTGGCCGAGTTGGAAGTGAAGCTCCTGGTATGAGGTTGATTCGATGTTCAATACCACGAATTAGAGGAAGACCAGCAGGTATTTCTTCTGGAAAGACATCATCAAATTCATGCAAAACACTCGCAATAGCACTTGGAAGGGATGTTATGTCGTTAGTAGAGAGGAGCACATCTTTGTACAAGAGTACAAAGTACACCAAACGTGGTTCTCTTGAGTTCTCTCATTTTAGACTTACTGGCTAACATCACTAGCTTGTGTCCCTCAACCTTTCTTTTCTCACTCCCATTTGGTTTGTGGCTCTCACTCATCGAATTGGGTTTCTCACTTGTGTTCTTTTTCTCTTACTTCTTAACACTCTCAATATTTACCTCATTCTTTTGCATTGTGTCAGCAAGGATTTGAGCAGGAGTCATTGGCCGAAGAACAATTTCCTTGTTGTTCCACTTGAATGAATGTTGATTAGTGAATCCATTGTGATGACTTGCACGATCAAATTGCCATGGTCGACCGAGAGGTAAGTGACATACCGTCATAGGTACAACATCACACTCTACGGTATCACAATACTCACCAATCTTGAAAGGCACTTTCACCATGTGTTGAACTTTCACTTCTCTAGAATCATTTAACCATTGCACGTGATAGGGATGCGGGTGTCGCAGCGGCTTCAATCCAAGCTTTTCACAAATTTCTTTGCTGGCCAAATTGTGACGGCTTCTCCCATCAATGATTACCTTGCACACACGACCATTTACCTTTGCTTTTGTGTGAAAGAGGTTGCAGCGTTGTTCATGGTCTTCTTTTTGCTGAACACTCAAGACTTTCTTGGTGACGATGAGAGATTGATCGGTCTCAAAATCACAATAGGTCATCTCATTTTCCTCTTCTTCCAAATCAGCGATTGGGACATCCTCTTCTTCACTTGCAGATTTATATTCACCTTTCTCTTTTATAAGCATGGTGCGTTTGTTTGGGCAATCCTTGGCGATATGGCCTCGCCCCAAGCACTTGAAGCATTGGATAGCACTACTCTTTGCTGTAGAACCCAATGAAGAAGTCGCACTAGATGCTTGACCTTCCTTCGCATTTGTAGTAGATGGTTCTTTTCCACTTCGAGCTACCTGGGAACAAGGAACAACACTTGCACTCGAATTGTTAGCACGAAAGGAATTGAACCGTGAGGTGGATTTACCTACTGTAGGTGCTGAACGGGGAGCAAATGAAGAATTGAATCTTTGAGTCTTGTTGTACTTGTCTCTCAGCCTTGGTTGCTTGATGCACTAACTCCACCACATTGCTATAAGGCTGAAATTCAGTGATGCGCTTGATGGGATAGTTCAAACCAGCGAGAAAACGTGCCATGGTTTGCTCTTCATGTTCATACACATTGGCACGGATCATGGCCATCTCCATCTCTTTGTAGTACTCATCTACCGTGCGACTTCCTTGTTTCAATCCCTGCAACTTATCAAAGAGATCACGTTTGTAATGTCGAGGAACAAACCTTGCCCTCATCTCTACCTTCATCTCAGCCCACGATGCGACTGGGTTTAGTGATGCCATTGCAAGCTTCTTTTCTTCGGTGTAGTTGAGCAAACGAAATATCTTGTCAACTTTCAGCTCCCAAGTGAGGTAGTCCTCAGGGTTATTGGATCCTGCAAACTTAGGCATAGAAAACTTTAGTTTGCCATACCTTTCCTCCTCGGGACAATCATTGTCATTGTGTTCGCGACGTTGGTTTCCTTCATTGCGTGGTAGCAAATTGATGTGAATTGGTTCATGTGCAGCACCTTCACAACTCATACCACGACCACGGCCCCTTCCTAGACCGTGATCATCACCCCCTCTAGTAGGTGCAATGGGTTGACGAATCACATTAGCGGCACGAGCCCTTCGAGCAGCAGCTTCCTCATCGGTCACATCAACAAGAAGGTCATCTTCAACTTGTGGTCATAGTTGTCGTACAATGTCAGTAACTATGTTGGTGTGGAGCACGGTCAGCTGTTGATTCACCTCAATTTGAAGATCTTCTATAGAGTTGTTCAATTCTTCTCTTAGATGATCATTTCCTATGTGTAACTCTCGTCGTAGAGTGTCTCGCAAAGCACAATATTCAGTCCAATTTATTGGAGCATCAGGATCACGTCCTTCATTCGCTGCATTGTCTCCTTGACCTGACATGGTTAGTTGTGCAAAACAGCAAGAGAGACACAATATGATCTATGGGCAATTCTCTCAACCTCGCTTATCCTTACCACCGAAATTCTTACTCACTCTTTGCTGATTGATGAAGGAATCACTCTTGAGTGGTGAGATAACACAAAGTGAGGTTAAGCAAACTCACAGCTGAGATCAAAGCCCACAACGGATTGATATGTGGAGTTTGGAGGGTATAGTGTATGCCCTACACAATCTGAATTCTTGGTATTGTTTCGATAAGTAAATATCTAATCAAGAACACAATGCCTAGTTGCTGAAAGCAAGATTTAAATGATGAACACAGCAACTCACACACAAGGATGATGGAACCAAATGCAATCAAAGGGATGAGATTGAATCTCACAACGGTGCAAAGATAACAACAGCTTTCTTTCTCCTTTTTCTTCAATTCTTCTTCTTCTTTTTTAGCACATAGCAAACAGCCACTTACTAGATCTTTCTTTTCTCTTTCTTTTGATTTATTGCAACCGCGTGATCAAGATACAAAGAGTGCAGCCCTATGCAACAGATTAGCTAGTTTTGATAGGAGCAAAGTATTCAAAAAGGATAGATTGTCTATCAAAACAGATTCACCAATTTTCAGGATAAACTGGCAGCAAGATTCAAACCCATGTTCGACCAATTTCTAGGCAGAATTAGCAAAATTTGTGCTGTATACATGGTGACAATCATTTTGAAGAGACAAAACTGTACATGAATCATGCTATCATAGAGCAACTATTAATGGAACCCATTGCTGATTTGGTTGCTATTCCTAGTGACAAAGAAGAGTTGTGTCATAATGCTTCACTTATATCCACGCCACAATTAGTGAATGAACATGAAACATTTATATTTGAACTAAACACTTGCGCTGAACATAAACATGTTATTCATATTGCAAGTGAAGAAGATGAGCTTAAATTGATGTCTTCTTTAAATACTTTAGGTTACATTGAATTTGATATTTTGTGTGATCTAGATAATTTCAAGGAGAAGTTTTTTGTATATTCTGATTTTCCATGGTTATCGCGAAATATTTTTCATGTTGTTGGCAAATATAATGATAAAGGAGAGTACAAAGTACATAGAGTATACATTTGTTCAGATCTGAAACCTCTACTTCCTATGCAACAATGTGATCAATTTGATAATTTTAATATCATATCAAGTACCCCTACTTTCGTTTATAGTCTATATGATAGTTTTCAAGAAAGGGAGTGTTTGGGTGATTGTGATTCACGAGCCATTGATTTGATCACAAAAGACATGCATGTTGCTTTGCTCTTTGTCGCTACTAACATTTTGCAGGAGAATGTGATGAAGTCAAGGACGACTCCAATTCAAGAAAGGGAGAATGATGAGACCATGCTCATCCTAGATATGAACAACGCTATATCAGTTTGGCGACACTTCATGGCATCCTCTGCATCGTCTACATCTGCTAGGATGGCTTTCCTTCACGGAGGGGAGGAAGCATCCAAGAGTGCTAGCTTTCAACATGCCTATATATCCTGGAAAGAAATATTGAGCTATGTGGATGATTTTTAGATGAGAATATTTTTTGTTGAGGACAAGCTAAAAGTTGAGCATGAGTCGAGGACGACTCAAATTCAAGAAAGGGAGGATGATGAGGACATCACTACTACAGATATGACCACATTTGGTTGTGCCAACTCCAACACGTCATCCATGGACCAAGAAGAGAGAGAGATCAAATCCATCACGTTCTGGAATCCAATTCGGCTTCCTAGGACAGCACCGACTTCAAATTTGAATATTTTTTGCATACGGACTCCGATTTTGTGATCTTTGACTTGATTGAAAGCTTACAACAAGATCTTTCCAATGGATCTAATCCTAGCTCCAGATTCATCGTAGATCAATCAGAATCATCAAAACAATATACTACAATACTGTTTTCAGCCAGAATCATCAAAACAATACAATGAATATTGAGCTGTGATTTGATCCATTGGAAAGATCTCGTTGTAAGCTTTCAATCAAGTCCAAGATCACCCAAATCGGAGTCCGTATGAAAAAGTTATATTCATATTTGAGGTCAGTGTTGTCCCAGGAGGCCGAATTGGATTCCAGAACGTGATGGATTTGATCTCTCTCTCTTCTTGGTCCGTGGATGACGTGTTGGAGTTGGCACAACCAAATGTGGTCATATCCGTAGTAGTGATGTCCTCATCACGTTGTGAGGAATTTTTAACACCGACTCAGACGGATTCGAAACGCATACATGAGTTAGGGCGCATATGAAGTTCATTCACGGTGTTTGTCCCTCTGTTTCACTTAGTGACTTTTTCGCACGAATGGAGTCTGCAGTGCAAGTTGCGACACGTTGTGAGGAATTTTTAACATCGACTCAAACTGATTCAAAACGCATACCGATAAGAGTTAGGGCGCATATGAATTCCATTCGGGGTGTTTGTCACTCAGTTTCACTCTATGATTTCATCGCACAAATGGAGTCTACACTACATGTTGGGACACGTTGATAGGATTTTTAACAACGACTCAGACGGATTTGAAACGCATACCAATATTAGTTAGGACGCATATGAAGTCCATTCGAGGTGTTTGTCACTCAGTTTCACTCTGTGACTTTTCCTCGCATGAATAGAGTCGACAGTGCAAGTTGGGACACATTGTGAGAAATTTTAACACCGACTCAAACGGATTTGGAACGCATACCGATAAGAGTTAGGGCGCATATGAAGTCCATTCGGGGTGTTTGTCATTCAGTTTCAATCTGTCTCAGTTTCAATCTATGATTTTTTTCACACGAATGGAGTCTACACTACAAGTTGGGACACGTTGATAGGAATTTTTAACACCGACTCAGACGGATTCGAAACGCATTCCTATATGTGTTATGGCGCATATGAAGTCCATTCGGGGTGTTTGTCACTCAGTTTCACTCTGTGACTTTTTCTCGCAAAAACTGAGTCTGCAGTGCAAGTTGGGATACGTTGTGAGGAATTTTTAACACCGACTTAGACGGATTCGAAATTTATACCGATATGAGTTTGGGCGCATATGAAGTCCTTTCACTCTGTTTCACTGTGGGACTACATTTCGCACGAATGGAGTTTGCAGTGCAAGTGGGACACGTTGTGAGGAATTTTTAACACCGACTCAGATGGATTCGAAACGCATACCGATATGAGTTAGTGCGCATATGAAGTCTATTCGGGGTGTTTGTTACTCAGTTTCACTCTGTGACTTTTTTCGCACGAATGGAGTCTCCAGTGGGACTTGGGACACGTCGCGAGGAATTTTTAACACCGACTCAAAAGGATTCGAAACGCATACCGATAAGATTAGAGTGTATATGAAGTCCATTCGAGGTGTTTGTTACTGACTTTCACTCTGTGACTTTTTCGCACGAATGGAGTCTTCCGTGCAACTTGGGACACGTTGTTAGAATTTTTAAAACCGACTCAGACGGATTCGAAACGCATACCGATATGAGTTAGGGCGCATATGAAGTCCATTCGGGGTGTTTGTCACTCAGTTTCACTCTGGGACTTTGTTCGCACGATTGGAGTCTGCGGTGCAACTTGAGACACGTTGTGAGGAATTTTTAACACCAACTTAGACGGATTCGAAACACATACCGTTAAAAGTTAGAGTGCATATGAAGTCCATTCGGGGTGTTTGTCACTCAGTTTCACTTTATGACTTTTTCGCATGAATGGAGTCTGTAGTGCAAGTTGGGGCACGTTATAAGGAATTTTTAACACCGACTTAGACGAATTCGATACGCATACCCATATGAGTCAGGGCGCATATGATGTTCATTCAGAGTGTTTGTCCCTCTGTTTCATTCAGTGACTTTTTTCGCACGAATGGATTCTGAAGTGCAAGTTGGGACACGTTGTGAGGAATTTTTAACACCGACTCAGACGGATTCAAAACGCATAACGATAAGTGTTAGGGCGCATATGAAGTCCATTCGGAGTGTCTGTCACTCAGTTTCACTTGTGACTTTTTCTCACACGAATGGAGTTTGCAGTGCAAGTTGGGACACGTTGTGAGGAATTTTTAACACCGACTCAGACGGATTCAAAACGCATACCAATATGATTTAGGGCGAACATGAAGTCCATTCGGGGTGTTTGTCACTCATTTTCACTCTTGGACTATAGTTCGCACGAATGGAGTCTAGATTGGGACACATTGTGAGGAATTTTGAACACCGACTCAGAATTGTCCACTCACGGTGTTTGTTACTCAGTTTCACTCTGCGACTTTGTTTCGCATGAAACTGCAGTGCAAGTTGGGACACGTTGTGAAGAATTTTTAACACCTACTCAGACGGATTCGAAACACATACTTATACGAGTTAGGGCGCATATGAAGTCCATTCGGGGTGTTTGTCACTAAGTTTCATTCTGTTACTTTTTCTCGTACCTATGGAGTTTGTAGTGGAAGTTAGGACACGTTGTGAGGAATTTTTAACGTCGACTCAGACGGATTCGAAACTAATACCGATGAGTTAGAGTGTATGTGAAGTCCATTCGGGGTGTTTGTCACTCAGTTTCACTCAGGGACTATTGTTCGCACGAATGGAATCTGCAGTGCAAGTGACACACAGTGTGAGGAATTTTTAATACCGACTCAGACGGATTCGAAACTCATACCGATATGAGTTAGTGCGCATATGAAGTCCATTCGGGGTGTTTGTTAATCACTTTCACTCTGTTACTTTTTTCGCACGAATGGAGTCTGTAGTGCAACTTGGGACACGTTATGAGGAATTTGTAACACCGACTCAGATGTTTTCGAAACGCATACCGATATGAGTTAGGGCGCATATGAAGTCCATTCGTGGTGTTTGTCACTCAGTTTCGCTCTGGTGCCGATCTCCTATCTAAGCTCGGGTCGTCCGACGATGAGATCCCATCGGACGCCATCCTCGACACCCTGTCGACCCTGACCGTCGTTGACCTGGAGGCTTCGGTGGCCCTCCTCGAGAATGTTCCCTCGTGGATGGACCCATTCGTAAAGTTCCTCAACCTCGGTGAGCTCCCGCCTGACCCGACCGAGGGCAGCAGGCTCTAGCGCCGTGTAGGCTCGTACGGGCTTGTCAACGGACAGTTGTATCGACAGGGCACTTTGGGCGTCCTCGCCAAGTGCATCACCCTGGAGGAAGGTAAATACTTGCTCAACGACATCCATTCGGCCCTCTACGGCGCTCACTCTTCTTTCAGGACAATGGTCGGGAAGGCGTTCCGAATGAGCATCTATTGGCCGACGGCACCTAGGATGCTCGGGACATCGTCCGCGCCTGTCGAGCTTGCCAGTTCCAAGCTTGGAAGGCACACCAGCCGACCTACGCCCTCCAGACCATCCTCCCCGCTTTGCCGTTCTCGACCTGGGGCCTCGACATCCTCGGCCCCTTCCCTCGGGCGATCGGGGGAAAGAAGTTCCTGTTCGTCACCATTGACACCTTCATGAAATGGGTCGAGGCCGAGCCAGTCTTGGCCATCTCGGCCCATGCAGTGGTGAGATTCTTCCGCTCATTTATAGTCTCAAGGTACGGGGTCCCTTGTAGGATCATCACCGACAATGGGACGCAGTTCACCAGCGAACTATTTCAAGAGTATTGCGAAGACAGAGGAACCAAAATCTGCTATGCCTCGGTAAGTCATTCCCAGAGCAACAGAGCGGTTGAGCGCGCCAATGGACAAATCGTCCCAGGCGTCAAGAAGTGAGTCTTCGACGAGCTCGAGCGGTAGGGCCGGGCTTGGGTGGACGAGATTCACACCGTCCTCTGGTCCATTCGTACCACGCCAAGCCGAGCAACAGGGGTGACCCCCTTTCGGCTTGTCTTCGGTACCGAGGCCATCCTACCCCTCGAAGTCGCGTTGGACTCCGTCAGGGTTAGCTCGGTCGACCAAGTCAGCCTCGAGCAGGAACGGTCCCTCGACCTCGCCTTGGCGAAGGAAGAAAGATACCGTGAGCTGCTGCGATCGACACATTACCTGCAAGCTCTTCGCAGGCATGCTTCCTGATGCACACTAGGGTTGTCCCGATTTTCTGATGAGAATGATACGCTGAACCACAAGATCAGCAACCAAACAATCGCAACGTCACCACACGAGGCGAGCAACCGAATCAAAGACCCGATCGACCCTTGAACCTGCTACAACCAAGAACAAGCAAGAACAAGGTGATGGCAATTTTCAAACCAATAATCTCAAATAAAAACAAGGTGAGGTTCTGTTTCTCAACTCGGGTGGTCTAGTCGACACACGCAAGATTGAGGAGGGACACACGGGGTCTACCAAAACACAACAAAACTTAAAAACTGAAGAATAGGGGTGATAACCCAATATAAAGGGGTACCCACACAAGGGGGGCGCCCAAGAGGGGTGCGGCAGCCAGGAAAGGTGCGCCGGCCAAAGGAGGGGTGGAACCCTAAAAGTACATGGGCCTTGGGCCCAAAAGAAAGGTGGTGCAGCACTTGGAATTTCTGTCACGTGAGATTGTTTTATGATTTTCCTTCGCTCAGTGAGGAATTTGGCAACGGGATTAGATCCATTGGAAAGGTTATCTCGATACCTTTCAAACGAGTTGTCGAACGTGGAAAACGGAGTTCGGATGTGGCCGTGGCGTCCGTTTGAAGTACTGCTGCTCCTGGATGGCCGAACAGGACTCGGCGACGAATTGGGCTTTATCTTGGGCCTTCCTTGGCGCGTGGGCTGTCCTCGGTGGATGTTCTTGGCGTGCTGGTCCAGCAAAGGTGGATGGAAAGGACATGCTTCGGATTAAGCCCTCCGGCGTCAGAGACGGCGTAGCGGCAAAACAAATGACGGTCGGGGACGAAGTAGTGGTCGTAGAAGAAGAAGGGGCAGCAGTTGTATCCTTGGTTGGGATGTCCTCATCATCCTCCCCTTCTTGAATTGGAGTCGTCCTCGACTCCATCTCATTATCCTTCAAAGTATTAGTAATAACAGAAGACAAAGCAACAGAGAATAGCAATGGTTGTATACTATCCATGTTATCTTGTGAGAGAACTTTTGCAGCCAACAATACTTTACCCTTCAACTTAAGATCAGGTTTTTGAGCAACTGGTGTAGTTGAATGGGTTGATTTACTAGCTACACTTTTAATTCCACTCTCTTCTTTTTCTCTTTGAGCTCTTTTAACATCAATGTTTCTTAGTTCTGTAGGGCTCATGGGTTTCAAAATAATTTTCTTTTCCTTATACAAGAAACTATACTCATTGGTCCTACCATGATGTGTAGCATCCATATCATAGATCCACGGTCTACCCAATAAAAGAGAGCAAGCATCCATGGGTACAACATCACAAACAACATTATCATGATAAGAACCAATCGAGATAGGTACTTGAACGGTTTTTGTTACCTGAACCTTACCAGTGGAATTGAGCCATTCAATTTCATACTGTTGAGGAAGTGGATTTGTGTTCAAGCCAAGCTTCTCGACCATGTCTACACTCGCAAAATTGTTGCAGCTACCTCCATCAACAACGACATGCACAGCGCGCTCATTCACCACACACCTTGTCTGAAAGATGTTATGGCGTTGATTTTTTTCATCACGTGCAGGCTGTGCGCTAAGTACATGTGCGACAACAAGAGCCGGATATTTATTGGATGCTGCAGAAGTGATAATCTCTTCTGCTGGCTCTACAGTATTAGTGGCAACAAGAGCATATTTAATTTCATCAATGTCACTATCACTAGTGTACTCACCATTTTCTCCGATTATTAGAGCACGTTGAATAGGACAGTCTCGCATCACGTGCCCCATTCCTTTGCATCGAAAGCATTGTGTTTCCCGCGTTCTACCGGTGGAGGCAACTGAGGAAGCACTCTTGGCGGGTGCTTGAAGTGTGACTAACTTGTTTGCCTCCGGAATGCGTGATGACGTCGAAGTAGTTGGAACAGCGGGTGTAGGTACACGTCCAGGTATGGAAAATGATGCCTTGGTATGGATCTGGACTGACTTGGACGTGGAAGAGCCTCCAATATTACCTCGCGTTGTCGATCGTCGACCCTGCACTTCCTTTTCTGTTTTCAAAGCAAGATGGTACAAATGGGTGATAGAATTGTATTCTTTATAGTCAAGTATATCCTGTATATCTCGGTTAAGCCCACCCAAGAACCTAGCCATTTTTGCATCTTCACTCTCTTCTAACCCACAGCGCAACATGCCAATTTCCAATTCCTGATAATATTCCTCAACCGTTTTATCGCCTTGATTAAAGCGCTGCATTTTATTCAATAAATCATGAGCATAGTATGTAGGAACAAATCTAGCCCTCATGACACGCTTCAACCCATCCCAAGTTGTAGGTACATCACGGTTGGCTCTACAAAGTTCTTTCCACCAAATAGATACAAAACCAGTAAATTCACTAGTGGCAGCATGAACCCTTCTACGCTCAGAGAAGTCATAGTAAGAAAATTTTTGATCTACCGCCAACTCCCAATCTAGATAAACATCAGGATTATAAGTACCATCAAAAGGAAGCATAGTAAATTTCATTTTTGCCATAGAGTCATCACGTTCTTCCCTTTGATCATGTTGATTTCTAGCCATACCTTGCCTGTTATTGCGGAGTCGACGATGAGGTTGGTCGTTGTTCACATTTACCCTGTAGTCGTCCTCGGTATCAGCGGCGTAGTTGTTCTCCTCTTGATCCACCCCGTTTAAATTTACAGGGACAACCGGTGGAGCGCCGCGTTGGCCCAAAGTATGACCAGCGCGGCAGCATTTTTGGGGGCAACACCTTGGAGAAGTTGTGCTAGCTGTGCTTGAAGCTCAGTGAGGGGTGCCAATTGTGCCTGAATCGCATCAAGAGTGTCACGAGTTCGCATCTCATGCTGATTGTGCATCCTCTCGAAATGAGTGACCCAACGCCGTTCTTTTGGCGTTAGGCGGTCCTCATGTTCACTCCCACGATTGCTTGGACTACCTGCCATGGTTAGGAGCAACAAAACAGAGAACTCACAAGAGGGTTAGTTCCTAGACTACTAATATATGGGCCGTGGATGGTCTCACGCGCTCAAGCTAACACAAAGTTCTTACCATTTCTTACCCTACAGCTTGTCAAGGTCTGATCGGATAATGACGGTAACCTGCACTTAGAGGTGACAAAGCAATTGCAAGGTACTTTTTCTGTGGTTAATAGTAAGTAGAATTTGGACAGGTATTATTTGTAGCAAAGGAAAAACTAGAACCACACTAGTCAAAACAAAATGAAAGAATGTTCAACGGTGGTACGTGCTGGTCCTAGGCTAGACCGTGCTAGAGACGCGAGCCTAGACACTAAAGAAGTCATAGAACAGCAACAGGACGTTATCAATGCACAAGCAACAGCTAGGGCTCCTTTCTTCCCTCTTTTTTTTGCTGATTTTTTTTTGAATTTTTTTTTCAAATTTTTTTTTGTGGGAGCCCTAGACTAGAAACAAGACTTAAAAAAAGGACTCCAAAGAAGTATTCGCCACAAACCTTCTTTTTGACCAGGGGTAAAAGGGTAATTAAAAGATCTGTGCACCAAAATTTGACGGATTGTTAAGTGCAGCAAGATGGCGTGGAGAGAGCAGAGAGATGGCTCGGCTCGGATTTCCTTCTCTCTTTTTTTCTTTTTTTTTTGGAAGGGAAGGCTGGCACGGTTTGATATGGATGGCAACAGAACAAACGCTAAAGATACGGCAATGACCACTGGATGCGTGCTATATTTGGAGGGAAAAAGTAGATATGGCAAGGAGGAGGATCTCAATTCCTTCTCTGTAGTGCAAGTGAGACAAGTTGTAAGGAATTTTTAACACCGACTCAGGCGGATTTGAAACATATACCGATATGAGTTAGAGTGCATATGAAGTCCATTCGGGGTGTTTGTCCCTCTGTTTCACTCAGTGACTTTTTTCGCATGAATGGAGTCTGCAGTGCAAGTTGGGACGTGTTGTGAGGAATTTTTAACACCGACTCAAACGGATTCGAAACGCATACCCATATGAGTTAGGGCGCATATGAAGTCTATTCGGGGTGTTTGTCACTCAGTTTCATTGCGGGACTTTTTTTCACACGAATGGAGTCTGCAGTGCAAGTGGGGAACGTTGTGAGGAGTTTTTAACACCGACTCAGATGGATTTGAAACGCATACCGATATGAGTTAGGGCGCATATGAAGTCCCTTCAGTGTGTTTGTTACTCAGTTTCACTATATGACTTTTTTCGCACGAATGGAGTCTGCAGTGCAACTTGGGATACGTTGTCAGGAATTTTTAGCACCGACTCAGACGGATTCGAAACGCATAACGATAAGAGTTAGAGTGCAGATGAAGTCCATTCAGGGTGTTTGTCACTTAGTGTCAATGAGTGATTTTTTTCGCACGAATGGAGTCTGTAGTGCAACTTTCGACATGATGAGGACATAGCTACGTCGGATACACCCATGGCACCACTGATCAATTACCAACAAATTTCTCCTAGTGATCAGCAACATTCGACCAACATTCAAGGACCAATTACCCGAGCTCGTGCGCAACAACTAAATTATCAGGTAAATTCGTTTCTTGGGTTCCATAATTTCACTTTGGAGAACAGACTGCTACCTTATACTATTCTCATACTTAGGAACCATGGCACGGATCAGCAAGAGTGTTTTAATTCACCAAAACAAGTCATCATGCAAGGTGGGAATGCGAAAGGATCCAATTCGGCCTCCAAAGACCAGTCTGACATTAAATGGGCATAGAGAATGCAAACGGAGTCCGTTTGGGGCGTGTGAGCACTTGATTAAAAGCTTATCTCGCACACTTGCCAATGAATCCAGCCTTATCATCAAATTCTTTCTAAGCTGGAAGATATCATCGAAAAACTCCAACGTCCAGAAACAGTCTTCCATGTATTAGGTGCTATGCCACCTTTATTTTGGGCTGAGTTCCCATGTAATCAAAGTGACGTGAGTCCACATCCTAGCAGCCATCTCCTTAGCTTAAAAGTGGACAAGCTTCCCTTAGTTTCTCTGAGGTTTTGTTAAGTTTAGTTGCCCCATGTGTGGAACTTTAACCTTGTTCTCCTGACTCGGCTAGAGCAGCAGTAAACAAGTTCATAACCTCAGTTCGTGTGTTTGCTTTATCCTTGTTCTTGCTGGTTCTTCGATTGCTTGCAAGAATAGACCTTCGTGGTCAGGTCATCCGGGTTTCGGCACGGTTGATAACAACTAGGAGTGTGGTTTAGCGATTGCGGGCGCTTATCCTTGTGTGGTTCGTAGCCGGATCGTCAAAGTCATCCTCTTCCTAATCGAAGTTATCCACTCACCGGAAGATCGGGCCGTCTTGTGCGCATCAAGACCTCCACATGGTCCTTGAGCAATAATCAAAGAAAGTCAAGAAAATTTAGAGAGAATTCTGAAAAACCAGGAAAATACAAAAATGTAATTTTGTTTGAATCTTTACTTGATTTCTTATTTTTATTAGATTGGCAGGATGTTACATGTCCGTTTCTATTTCTCCCCGCTTGGCCCATTTCTACCTCACTAGGCCTGGCCGCTCGCCACCCCGTAGCCTAGCCAGCCAAGCTGCGTGGACCGTTGGATCTGCGCCACGTGTGCGATCCAGATCGTGCCGCATAACCCTAGCAGCCGCTTCTGCGTTGAAACTGCGTCCTCCGCCACCTTGGTGTACGGGTCAAACATGCTTCCTAAGGCTATAAAAGCCCTGGGGAGACCTCGCATTGCATGCACCATCTTCCGCCGCATCCGTCGCCCTGTTTTGTGCATGACGAGGCACCCCCATCACGGAGATCGGAGCTCGCCGAAGCCTGCATCGCCGCCACACCATTGGAGCCGAAGCTCATCCTCTCCGTCACCGATCTGTGTCCGGTGAGCCTCCGTCATCAGCCGTCTTGTCGCTTCAATCCTCCATCGTCGTCCGCCCGTCGCTTTGCCGTGCCATCGCCATGCGAAGCCGAAGAGTCACGGGAGCCAAAGAGTCACTGGCAAAGCTGGACCAGCACGTCCCAAGCGAAGACGATGCTGACGTCATCCATGATGTCACTTGAGCCAAGTGTCTGCGCCAGCGTGATGACGTCAGTAGCCAGCCTTGATGACATTAGCCCTAGATCTCGTGAGCCCGGTCCACATTGGACCAAGCGAGACCGTGGACTCGGTTCATGGACCGAGGGTCCCGTGCGTCACCAGTGACGTCAGCGTTGCGCAATAAACCAAAATTTCTTTAGAAAAATAATTCCAAAAATTATTCTTTGTTCTATTTTCTCTCATTTAATATTTTGGAGGTTCGTTCTCTCTTATACGAACTCCGATTGAGGTGATTCAAATTTATAAAGTTTTCTAAAATCAAGCTCTTCATTTTAGAGCCATTTATTTTCAATTTTGAGCTTGTTTGAATCTCTGTTTGGTATTTATTTGTATTCGTTGCTTTCTTTTTCGGTAGATGTGAATCTCGAGGGAGCAAACAAAGAATTTCAAGATCAAGTCTCAACACTAGATCAGCAAGGCAAGTTGTAATCTTTGATCATGTTGAACCTATGTTTGCAAAGTAATTTGTTTTATACAATTGAATGCTATTTGTGTATCAATGATTATTTCATGGGAATAGCTATATACCTAATTGATATTATTCCACCTTGATTATTGGAATACCCTGTAACCATTGTTAACCCTAGGTTGGAACATTATTAGTTGGACATGATCATATTACCAACACTGGGTTATCATAGCTATGCTTAGATATGCTTAGTTGTACGATGGGATTCATATCACATGTTGAATAATGTTAACCTTGACTTAATGAGATATTGAATTATGGCCGATAGCCATTGTTGTAAAATTTATTGTACTATGGCAGGGTTGCAATTGGTCTTGGTTGAACGAAATTGTTTTCCCTCGGGCAAGTGATCGTGCAATAAAGGGGGTGCTTTAAGCACATTTGGGATGTGGATGTCTTACCTGAGACAACTTAAGAACTTAATATTATGCACCATTGAACTGGGCCTAACTGTCTAGCCTTGAGTGCTGCCAATTGGTGGTGTAGGTTCCGAGATGGATGGGTTGATTCGCATGGCGCAAGAGGGTGCCTGAGGGGCAAAACCTTAACAGGGCATTGTAAAGGCTTTGTTATGATTTCTCTGCCAGCACACCAAAGTAAGTGTGCTAATGGCTAGGCATAAGGAGAATATCATGTCTTGAGGGTAAAGAAGTACAACCTCTGCAGAGTGTAAAACTATTTGAATAGCCGTGTCAGCGGTCATGGACATGCCCGGGAATTTCACATGATATATAGAGTATTTCATGAAATATTAGATGGTAGAATTGTTGGGATGTGAACAGGGAGTTCACTGTTGTTTTGTTGTATAAAGTTATACTGTTGAATTTAGTGGTATGATAATTGTTTTAGATGGTGTAGGGTGATGCCTCACCATTCTGTTCATATTATCTATCATTGATTTACCAATTATTTTTTATCCTTTCATAAATATGCTTTCAATCTATTTATTGTACTTCAATTCAAGTTATTGCTTTCTCCAAAAGAACCATATGTCTATCCTTTGTCCAACCTTGCATGAATATATTGCATCATTTCCCTACGGCTTGCTGAGTACTTTTTTGTAATCACGGATATACGTCTTTGTTGATCAGTTGCTGAGGAAGGACCAGGAAATACTGAGTTTTATGAGGAGTATTACGAAGATTACGTGGATTAGGAAGGCGTTCCTAAAACGATTTTCTGTGGCATGTCGAATGGCCTAAGTTATTTTGTTTTCACTGCAATTGTTTATTTTTTTCTTAAGCCCTTAAGGCATATTGGTGTAAACTTTGACCATAAGGTCTGATGCTTTATTTAATAATAGTTTGATTCTTTCTTAGTGAATTCATTGAATGATATGTTATGGTATTTCATCTATGTTTCCATGGTGTGCACTAGCGTGATCCTGGACTAGTGCAATATACACAGAGGGTTTCGAATTTGTAAATCTGGGTCTTGACACCCTACGCGCCAGCAGCGGATGAGCCTGCACCTGAAGATGCAGCGGTGGCCCCCACGCCAAATCACGACTGATGGCAGTCGGTGGAGGTCCCACGCACACGACAGTGCCTCCATGTGCACGAAGCGCGATTGGCAGACAATGGTGACCTCGCGTTCGCAACGACTGGCCGGCGGTGTTCACCGCGCCGAAAGCGTGCACCGCGCGACATCTGACCCGAGGTGTTAGCGCTCGTGTGGCGCCCGAGGCCAACGGCGTTTCCTATGCCCGAAGCACGCACCGTGCGGTGACCAACAAGGGGCATTTACGCCCGTGCAGCACTCGTTACTACGGCATCTTCACCCGCAGCGACGACGGCAGTGGTTGTGCCCACGAGTTACCCATGGTGATGGTAGCAAGCCGGTTGCGCCTATACGACACCCGTGCCAGGGGTCGCGTGCTCGTTGACAACACCCACTGCGGCGGCGCATTTTTTGGGCAAAATGGGAAGTCGCCACTTATAAAATGGCGTTTAGGGCCCATGGGCCCAATAGGTCTTACTGCCCATTGGGCAAAGCAAGCCCACTTATTTTTCTCGAGAAAAAAAAAATTACGCTTTTTCCCCTCATGTTTTTCCTATATTTTCGAAAATAAATAAATTAATTAATAAATCTTGAAAATTCATGATATATCCCAAAACTTATGTTTTTAGGTATATGGACTTCCGTAAAATTTGGTAAATTGATTTTTAGCACACATTGGAAGTTCCATACCCTGGATTTATTTTTCTAGCATTATGTCATGTTAATTATGTGCTGGAATTTATTTTTCTGTTGTTCAGTAATTGAAGATTGATTGATAATTAACAGAAAATTGTGAAAAATGGTAGAAAATTCAAGAAAATTCTAGATAGCATAACGAGAGCTTCATGTCTCTGCATTTATTTTCTTGGCATTATTCCATGATCAATATATGTTGGAATTAATTTTTCTTTTATTCGGTAATTCTGAAGATTGCTTGGTTATTAACAAAAAATTATGTAGAATGCTTGTAAAATTTTATGTAGTATATTGAAAGCTCTATATCTCTAGATTTATTTTAATTCTGAAAATTGCTTGAATAATTAGCAGAAACTATGGAAATTGCTAGGAAAATTCTGAAAAAATTTATATAATTATTTACTAAATAGATATAGACCAAACTTTAATGATTGAAGAATGAGCATGTAATATATTGATTTTACCAGTAGTAAAAGTCATTTTGCATAAATAGAAATAGGATATGTCGGACATCGCAAAGGTGGAATTTATCGAGCTTGCCCTGAATGGCAGCAAATATCTCACCTAGGCAATGGATACCAAGATTAATCTGACAGCACAATCCTTTATGGCAACTATTTTCCCAGCCTAAAGCTAGTACGTCTACTCTTCCTGAAGCTGCCACGTGTGCGGCTCTACACTTCCTGAGGCACCATCTTCATGCGAACTTGAATGCCAAATATTTGATGGAAGAAGACCAGCTAGTACTTCTAAATTCCCTGAAGAAAAAATATATTGTCACCAAGATTAATGCTTCAAAACGACCGAATTTAGAAGGTTCACTATGGAAAGAATTCAAGATTATGTCCTCAGCTTTCAAAAGAGTACAAGAACATGCAATTTGGAGCTCGGGGGTGGAAGTTATGGCTCAAAAACCGAACTGCACAGAAAACCCCCAATTTCAGCGTGCGAGACTGATTCCGATTCCGAATCAAATTCGGTTTTAAGGAGTTCGAATCACAAAGGACACCAAAAAACATTTTTGTAGAGGACTCTTCAAGGATTCTGGAAAGTATAAAAACTTCTCAAACGGAGTTCGGACGTGAGAATTATGATCAAAATACCAAACCGATCTGGATTGGAAGTATAACTTGCTTCAACAACTTTGATATCCAGATTAAACAGCTTTAGGTCCAGAATTAGAGTTTATGCCCAACTATGATTTTGTGGAGATCATTCTCAGGTTTCAGAAAAGTGCAAAAACACTAGAATCCGAGCTCGTATGCGAAAGTTATGAACAAAACAAAGTACTAGACAGATTGAAAGAAAAGCTACGCGAAAGGAAAAAACAATCAGCAACTAAAACAAGGACTCTAATGGATCAAAACCTAACAAAACTCACTAAAATAACAGATTAAATCTAAAGGTTGAATTTTTGTGGAGTAATTTTCAATTTAGGACAGAAAACAAAAACTAATCTACAGTAAGAATCTCTCACCGAGCAACTTGGCGCTCTGATACCACCTGATGTGAGGTTGTGTCCCGATCTTTCGATGAGAGCGGTAACTATCGATTTGTGGAACCGACTTTGACGATCCGACTACAACGTACGACGACGATGCGCCTTAGCAATCGCTAAACCAACTCCGGAGTGTTATTGATCTTGCCGTAGGCACGATCAACTCAACACGAGGTTCAATTCCTGCAAACAACCAAGAACAAGCAAGAATAATGGTAAAAGCAATCTGAAATTGCGAATAAGAATTGAAGGACAAAATAAGTTGGGGTTCTATTGAAGGTCTTGACAAGGTGGCTGTCTAGCACAACTTGAAGACACGAAGTTTGCACTTGGCTAAACTAATCAAACAAAACCCAAAACCCTAGATGGGGTTGCGGCTGGTTATTTACGAGATAACAAGAGGAAGTGGTCGTTCAAAACCCTAGGAAACCAAATACAATTCGATTACAAGGCCCAAGGCCCACTCTGACTCGGACTGGAAAAGTGACGTGACTTGTTTTGCAGTTTTCGGACAGCTCAGAAGGAATTTGAAGGTGAGACTGGATCCATTGGAAAGACGGTGACGAAAGCTTTCAATCAAGTACTCATGTGCCCCGAACACCCTTCTGGATCAAAAGTTATGGCCGTTTTAAGTTGGTGCGGTAAGGAAGGCCGAATCCGAGTGGAACTCGTGCAGATGACGATCTGGTTTCAAGCTTGATGTTTTGAGGTTCTTCTCCTAGGTTCCTAAGGACAATAAGATCATCACAAGGATTAAATAGCATTCCATTCTGAGAATCTCTTGTATCAAAACATAGGAACGTATTCACCTGATAATTAAGTCGACGTGCTCGAGCACGAGTAATTGGTCCTTGTAATATAGGTTCAGATTGTTGTGTATGAGATGAGTGACTAGGCGTGGTTGTGTCAATAGAAACGATGTCCTCATTATAGACCACCACAAATTTTCCAATAAAAGCACGTAAAACTTCATTCATCAATTGCATAAACGTGCTAGGTGCATTAGTCAAACCGAAAGGCATAACTAACCACTCATACAAGCCAAATTTAGTTTTGAATGCTGTTTTCCATTCATCCCCAAGTTTCATTCTAATCTGGTGGTATCCACTTCTCAAGTCAACTTTCGAGAACATAATAGAGGCACTCAGTTCGTCTAGCATATCATCCAACCTAGTAATAGGGTGACGATACCTAACAGTTATATTATTGATAGCTCTACAATCTACACACATTCGCCATGATCCATCTTTCTTAGGTACTAAAAGCACAGGAACAGCACAAGGACTAAGGCTTTCACGAACGTACCCCTTGTCGAGCAAGTCTTGCACTTGATGTTGTATCTCCTTAGCCTCCTCTGGGACTCCATTCCCAAGAGATGATACTCCAGAGGGCGCACCTTTCCGGTTCAGGGAATGCCGATCTTTTGGTGAAAGATTCATGATGTGCTCTAGTAATGAGACAAAAATTACCCCTGTCGGCTGTAGAAAATACTTGGCATTTTTCCTGCAACTTGATACCGAAGACTTCAAGCAACAAGACTTCTTTAGTTATAGTTCCACAGCCGATTTCCCTTAGCATTTGGAAGCCGATAGTTTTTTAATGCCTAAAGAGATCTTGGATTTATATAAACTCTTCGTCTCCCTGTGCGTTCTGCATGTCGGCCTTCATACCAGGAATCAGACATTCCAACCATCCTACGAATTTTATCATTCGTCAATTTATCTAAGACAGTTGGTTTTTGGCCAAGTGATTCCAAGTCTGCCACTTCTTGATCGACTACAACCCAGAGCTAGAGTCCGGAATGCTGCTGCGGCCGAACTGGTTTTAGAAATAGCTGATGAGCTTAAACTTCGCAGCTTCCCCCACTCTTTGTGAATGCCCGTCAGGCGGGTGGCTTCACATCATGGTGGTCAGCTATTGCAGAGTCATTATATATGGAAAAAACTCCGTCAATTATAACCAAGGAATTCTTTCTAGACTTACCAGAGTCGACGTTAGTGTCTAACAGCGACTCTAGCAATGAAGCTTGTTCGTCAGGTTACACTAACACGAGCTTAGCAAATGTAATGGGCAAGGTATTGGCTTTAATCAATTTTATTCCTTGTTTATCTTCACTTCCACCCAAGATAGTTCACTGACCGATCTTTGTTTAAGACCAAGGTTGCTGGCAAGAAGCCCATTCCTTGCCAATCAGGCAGCGGCCACCAACAAGGCAAGAGGCCCCATCAATGACTGGCCTTACGGGGTATACTTCAGGTACCCTAGGCATCTAGAGTCCGTCGCTATCGGATATGGAGAAAAAACAACCCAATAAGTATACCATGATCGACTGACATCTCTTTATATCCCTTCTGGTAACTAACTCACAGCCGATTATAACTTCAGAAAAGAAGAAGACCAAGTACACCAAAGCTCCTGCTAAAAGGGGGTCGAAGCCCTAGGAGTAGAGTGGCGAGAGTTCGCCACATGCGTCGGCTACTGCAGGGGTAAGTGTCCGTTTTAGTGATTTATGACGTATGCTCTTAAGACATAAGCTCACCCTTTTTCTTCCTACACAGCCAACACCATCAGCGCAGGATGCAGAAATCTTAGCCGACCTTCCTGGCGCTTCTTTGGGAGCCATGTCTCCCTCTCAGCCGACGCCACTGACCTCGACAATTGCGATGTTTTCGGAGTCTTCTGACCCAACGAATTTATTGGGCTTTTCGTTGGCTGATCCTGATGATCCAAAGATCATGGCCACGGACGATTATGATGCAAAAATAGGAAAAATCCTGGAAGTCTCTAAAGAAGCATCAGTCGCGGTGACATCGGCTTGAGGAGTGCAAGAATGCCTCAACAAAATCTTCGACTTGGTGATGAGGAGGTTGCAATCGGAGATTCTTACCAATATTCAACCGATTCGCGATGCCATGGTAGCAGTCGAAGCCGATCTGCCCGCAGAGGCAATGAAAGCACTCCTGAACGTTTGCCATCTGGATGAAAAGCAATCACAAGTAGAGGCGGCCCAAGCAAGAATTACCTATCGTGAAGCCCAAGAGGCCGATCAGAAGCTCCTAGATGAGCTGGTTTTTGACGCCAAAGCAAAGAGTTGAAAATTTGACGTCGATGCTCAGTTGCTCAAGATTAGCAAGGAATCCATCTCAAAGCTTGAGGCGACTAAGAAATTCCTCCAGGAAAAGTTGGCCAAGACTGAAAAGCAACTTCTAGAAAGACAACAAACCATGGAGAAGACTTCATCGTCAATCAAGGAGCAAAAACTTGGCATCGCCATGGCCGTGGTAAATGTGAAAAAACAATCGGCTAAGGTGACACCTGTGCTAGGGTATGCCAAAGAAGATGAACTCATAATCGATGAAGTGCAAGGGTGATCGCCAAAGCCACAGATGCTCTATCGGCCTTCGGCGCAAGACTTCCTGGCTACAGTCTTCAATGTTAAATCTTCTTTATGATGAAAACTTTGTTGGATGCTCGTCTTTTGGAACACTACTTCTGTAACACTTTAACTTTTATAATCGGCTGTGTAACCGATTTTATGCTTATCTTGTCATGTATTTTATTTCCTTTTAACGGATTAACCGCAGCGAGTTAACTTGGCTTTTCAGAATGACACCTCCTCTTAGCCGATTAGGCTCCAACCCAGATGCTAGGATAGTATCTGTTGAAGTATTTCCCATTAATCGCTTTAAGCAAAATAATTCCTTCTAACGTCTCGAGTATGTATGAATTTCCATCGACTAACCGATTAATCTTATACGGCCCTTCCCACGTAGGCGACAATTTCCCAAATCGGTTATCTTTAGAACCAACAAGTAGTATGGTCTTCCAAACTAAATCGGCTTCACCAAAAGACTTAGGCACCACCTTTTTATTATTTGCCCTCGCAACTCTTATCTTGTTCTTCTTAAGCCGATCCAGTGTAGATAATCGTAATTCTGCTAATTCATCCAAGTTATCGATCAGAAGATTGTTGTAATTTTGAGCCAACAAACCATTTGTTCTGGCTACTCGTATAGAATCAATGTTAATCTCCACGGGTAAAACAGCTTCTTGGCCATACACTAGCTGATAAGGCGAAAGCTTTGTTGCTCCGTGATATGCTAACCAATATGCCCAAAATGACTCCGATAACGTTGAGTGCCAATTCCACGGTTTTTCATCGATTTTCCTTTTAATTAGTTTAATCAAAGTTTTATTAGATGACTTGGCTTGTCCATTAGCCTGAGCATAATATGGGGATGAATTTAACAACTTGATCAACAGGCTCTTCGCGTAATTCTGAAACTCATTGGACATAAACACAGTACCTTGATCGGTTGTGATGTGTTATTTCAAATCGATGGACAATGTGTTCATTAATGAACCCGATAGCTTCAACACTGGTAACCTTTTTGAGGGGTATAGCCTCAACCCACTTAGAGAAATAATCGGTTGCGGCAAAAATGAACTTGTGGCCTTTGCTTTAAGCAGGAAATATCTGGCCGATTACATTAATTCCCCATCCTCTGAACGGCCATGGCTTGATAATCGGATGCAAAGCTGATGCTGGTGCTAGCTGTACGTTGCCAAATTTAGACAAGTCTGACACTGATGGGGACGACGATCCTGATCTTTCGGTGAGACTTCGGATCTTTCTAGAGGCATTTGGGGCACTGCGAGCGCCCATTTCGAATCCTAAATAAGTTTCGTGATGGCACCGAATTTAGGGCTTCCTACCAAACAGGTTGGGAGCTTCGCAATCACAATGCCAAATCCACACAGATACAAGATCCAATGATCAGTAGTTCCTGCAAGAAAACGAGAACCCGCAAGAACAAAGTATGAAGCAAACCGAAAAGGTAGTAATGAAATCAAACAAAGAGAACAAGTTGAGGTTCTATTTCTCGGCTCGGGCGGTCTAGTCGACACGCGCAAACACGAGGAGGGACGCACAAGGGGTCTACCAAAACACAACAAAACATAAAAACTGAAGAACAGGGGTGAGAACCCAATATAAAGGGGTACCCACACAAGGGGGGGCGCCCAAGAGGGGTGCGGCAGCCAGGAAAGGGGCACCGGCCAAAGGAGGGGTGGAACCCTAAAAGTACATGGGCCTTGGGCCCAAAAGAAAGGTCGCGCAGCACCTGGAATTTCTCTCCCGTGAGATTGTTCTGTGATTTCTCTTCGGTCCAGGAGGAATTTGGCCACGGAATTAGATCCATTGGAAAATTTATCTCGATACCTTTCAAACGAGTTGTCGAACGTCGAAAACGGAGTTCGGATATGGCCGTGGCGTCCGTTTGAAGTACTGCTGCTCCTGGATGGCCGAACCGGACTCGGCGACGAATTGGGCTTTATCTTGGGCCTTCCTTGGCGCGTGGGCTGTCCTCGGTGGATGTTCTTGGCGTGCTGGTCTAGCAAAGGTGGATGGAAATGACTTGCTTCTGGATTAAGCCCTCCAGACGTCGTAGACGAAGTAGAGGCCGAAACAGCGACGGTCGGAGACGAAGTAGCGGTCGTAGAGGAAGAAGGGGCAGCGGTTGTATCCTTGGTTGGGATGTCCTCATCAGACACCCTATGTAATATCGGAAGCAATCTTCCAACATTATCAGCCCAAAATACCCTGTTCGCCTAAGTATCCACTTCATCTTATGAGCCGATTGATGGGATCCGCAGATACCTTCATGCACTTACCCATTGCCACCTGCACTTCTTCAACTCCTAGGCACCTTAGCAGTAAACCTTCTAAAGTCCGATAGTACAAAATCTCATCCAAAACCACGTACTTCAATGCCTGCTGCCTGACTTGCGTTCTGTTGGCTTAGATGGGTCAATTAGATAATCTTTTATCCGCGTTCTCTAGTCGATAGTATCAACACACATGATAGCTTTGTCCACTAGCTCAATCATCTTATATCGGCTAAAGTCCTTATAGCTTGATGCCTGCTGAGCAAGTGCATTGGCTCTATCGTTCAATTCTTGAGGGATATGACCGATAGAAAATGAGGTAAATTGATGCGAGGTTGTGTCCCGATCTTTCGATGAGAGCGATAACTATCGATTTGGTGGAATCGACTTTGACGATCCGACTACAACGTACGACGACGATGCGCCTTAGCAATCGCTAAACCAACTCCAGAGTGTTATTGATCTTGCCGTAGGCATGATCAACCTGAACACGAGGTTCAATTCCTGCAAGCAACCGAAGAACAAGCAAGAACAATGGTAAAAGCCATCTGAAATTGCAAATAAGAATTGAAGGCCAAAATAAGGTGGGGTTCTATTGAAGGTCTTGACAAGATGGCTGTCCAGCACAACTCGAAGACGCAAAGTTTGCACTTGGCTAAACTAATCAAACAAAACCCAAGTGTCTAAAGCGACGGCTACTGAGTTTATAAGAGGGATGGACGTGAGAGGGACGTCCTAGGGTTGCGTGCAGCCAAGGGGGGGCGCACACAACTTGGGCTTGGGCCACCACACGTTTACAAGGCCCGAAACAGCTCAAAACAGTATTGTAGTACATTGTTTTAATGATTCCGGTTGATGTACGATGAATCTGGGCCTGAGATTTGATCCATTCGAAAGATCTCGTTGTAAGCTTTCAATCAAGTCCAAGTTCACCCAAATCGGAGTCTGTATGCAAAAGTTATTCATATTTGAAGTCGGTGCTGTCTCAGGAGGCCGAATTGGATTCCAGAACGTGATGGATTTGATCTCTCTCTCTTCTTGGCCCGTGGATGATGTGTTGGAGTTGGCACAACCAAATGTGGTCATATCCGTAGTAGTGATGTCCTCATCATAAATGAGCCGATAGTTTCAAAGCACCGTTCTAAATATTTGAGTAACACTTCATCACGGCATTGGTACTCGCCCTTCACTTGCTGCACGATCAACATAGAGTCTCCATATGCCTCAACAGTATCTACTTCGATATTTTCCAATAGTTGTAATCCTTTGAGCAATGCTTTGAATTCTGCTTGGTTGTTCGAACATCAGCTATTCAACTGAAATGCGAACTCAAAATTGTGACACTTGGGCGAGATGAGTACGATACCAATACCATCACCCTCTCGACATACCGACCCATCAAAAACAAAGTGCCACAGGCAAATGTAAACTAGGTCGATGGTGGTATCATGTCCTGTCACAAAATCGGCTATAACTTGACCTTTAACTGCCTTAGCCGATTCATATAATAGGTTGAACTCTATTAAGGCATAAGCCTATTTACCAAGTCGACCTCGCAAAATCGAAGCTGATAACATATACTTTATAACATCGGTTTTGCAAACCACCTTAAAAGCCGATGCTAAAATATAATGCCTCAGCTTTGTACAGGAAAAATATAGAGATAGGCATAACTTTTCAACAAAAGGGTACCTGATCTCAGCATCTAGTAGGCGTCAACTTAAATAAAAGATTACTCTTTCCTTACTATCGACTTTCTGTGCTAAAACAGCTTCGATAGTTTCTTCTTCAGTCGATATATATAGCTTGAAAGGAACCCCTTTTCGTGGTGCGGCTAGAACTGGAGGATTGGCCAGATATTCCTTGATATCATCAATAGCCTTTTGCTAGTCAGCTCCCCAAACAAACTCTTGATTATCCTTCAACTTCAGTAGAGGGGTGAAAGTACGAATCCGACCAGAAAGATTTGAAATAAATCGTCGGAGATAGTTAATCTTACCAATCAGATTTTGTAACTCATTTTTACATTTCGGTGGCTTTGTTTTGGCTATAGCTTTGACCCTTTCTTGATTAACTTCGATTCCCCTTTTATGGACCGTAAAGCCCAAAAATTGCCCAGCCGACACACCAAACGCACACTTGAAAGTATTCATTTTCAAACCATGTACTCTTATATTTTGGAAGACCTTTTCTAGATCAGCTAAGTGTTGTAGGTCATCTTTAGATTTTAATACAACATCATCAATGTATATTTCAACAATATGGCCGATTAGGTCATGAAAAATCAGATTCATGGCTCGTTGGTAAGTTACCCCGGCATTTTTCAAGCTGAACATTATAACTGTCCACTCAAATAGCCCTATCGCACGAGGACACCTAAAAGCAGTCTTAGGTATATCGTCTTCTGCCATGAATATCTGATTGTACCTGCAGTGCCATCCAAAAAACTAATGATTTTATTTCCTGATGCAGCGTAATAAGCATATCAGCTATCGGCATAGGATACTCATCCTTTGGTGTGGCTTTATTCAAGTCTCTAAAGTCGACACACACCCTAAGCTTCCTGTTTTTCTTCATGACTAGAACGATATTGGAAACCCACTCTGCATACTGACAAGGCTTAATGAACTTTGCTTCCGATAATCGTTCTATCTCCTCTTTTATGATATTGTCCAAGGCAGGATTAAAGCGTCTAGGGTACTGCTTAAACGGCCGATATCCTGGCTTAATAGGTAACCGATGTTCAACAAGTTGTCGGTCTAAACCAGGCATTTCGTGATACTTGCAAGCAAAACAATCTTTATAATCTTTGAGAATTTTGACCATCTTTACATTTTGAATCTAATTTCGCACTAATAAAAGTTGGTCTTTTCCTATCACCACCACCTATATCGACTTCTTCAAGCAGATCGGTGGATGTGAACCCTTGGCCTAACTTCTCGATTTCTTGGAAATCCTCGATGGCCTCATAGCTATCCGTCATTTGCCGATAGCTTTGCATTTTGTCTTGTAGGACCTTTAGTGTTTTCCTTGATACCATCGGTGTAAAACCTCACTTGCTCAATCGAACGTGCCTAGATTGACACTGATCGGCATAAGTCCTATCTTACCAACACAAATGAAGTCACAATCATCCAGCGTTTTCCCCGATATACATTCAGCTTCCTCATGTTACCAATTTGCATCCGAACTAGCCATAGCAATATGAGCGAGCCGATGTATTAGCTGAGACGACTTCAACTTCGCCTCCATTCCATTGGATAAGCGCCTGATGCATGGTCGACGAAATGCAACAATTGGCATGAATCCAATCCCGACCGAGCAGCACACTGTAATTGCCTTTGGCGTCAATGATGAAGAATGCGGTCGACAAAGTCATACTACCGTCAGTTAACTCCGTGACCATAATGCCTTTGGCTTCTGTAGGATCACCTATGAAGTCACTCAAAACCATATTAGTCTTGATCAAATCTTCATCGGACTTACCCAACTTCTTGTAGGTGGTGTACGGCATCAAATTGATGGTAGCTCCTCCATCCACCAGCATCCTTGATATCAGCTTGCCGTTTATATATCCTTTTAAATACAATGGCTTCAAATGCCGATGATCATCTCGTGGTTTTTCAAATATCGCATTTTGGCCACTTAAACATGACAGAGCAAAGGTTTCTTTGGCCGATTCGGTTTTAATTTTGAACAAGGTTGGCAACGTGCATACCATGTTGATATCCATCGGAGGTGTGTCATCCCTAATCATGGGAGAATCCAGGTCATCGGCTGAATCGAAATCTTCTTCAGCCTGCTCTTACTTTCTCCACTCTTTTTTGATAATTTTGATCGGCCGAAGTTCATTGAAGGTTCGATTGCTCTATTTTTCTTCATCAACCTCTCTAATTTGTTGAGTTCTTAGTCTTTGCAATCGTCTGCGCTGTGATCAGCTAAGACCGGGTGGACACCACCTTAGTTTGAGTTCCATTGGCTTACGTATTTTGCCAGCCAAACTTTCCCTATTAGCATAGTCTGATTCCATCTGGATCTTAACTTGATTAAGCACCTGATTTGGCAGAGAAATTCTCTCATGAATCGGTTTTCTGTAGCTCTTGTGATGAGGACATCGTTTCTGTTGACACAATCGCGCCTAGTCACTCATCTCATACATAACAATCTGAGCACGTATTACAAGGACCAATTACTCGTGCTCGAGCACATCGACTTAATCATTAGGTGAATACGTTCTTAAGTTTTGATACAAGAGATTCCCAGAATGGAATGCTATTTAATCCTTGTGATTATCTTATTGTCCTTAGGAACCAAAGAGAAGAACCTCAAAACACCAAGCATGAAAAACCAGATCGTCATGTGCACAAGTTCCACTCGGATTCGGACTTCCTTATAGCACCAACTTAAAACGGCCATAGCTTTTGATCCAGAAGGGTGTTCGGGGTACCTAAGTACTTGATTCAAAGCTTTCATCGCCCTCTTTCCAATGGATCCAGCTCCCCTTCAAATTCCATCTGAGCTGGCCAGAAACTGCAAAACAAATCACGTCACTTTTCCAATCCGAGTTAAAGTGGGCCTTGGGACTTGTAATCGAGTTGTTTTCGGTCTACCTAGGGTTTGGACGACCTCCTCCTCCTCATATCTCATAAATAGCCATCTGCACCCTCTAGCGTTCGGGTTTTGTTTGATTAGTTTAGCCAAGTGCAAACTTTGTGTCTTCGAGTTGTGCTGGACAGCCACCTTGTCAAGATCTTCAATAGAAGCCCACCTTGATTTTGCCTTCAATTCTTATTTGCAATTTCAGATTGCTTTTACTATTGTTTTTGCTTGTTCTTCGGTTGCTTGTAGGAATTGAACCTCGTGTTCAGGTTGATCGTGCCCACGGCAAGATCAATAACACTCCGGAGTTGGTTTAGCGATTGCTAAGGTGCATCGTTATCGTACGTTTTAGTCGGATCGTCAAAGTCAGTTCCACCAAATCGAGTCACCCATCTCATCGAAAGATCAGGACCATAGTTGCTATCATCTTGTTAGTATGATCTCGTATCGACCCAGATAACCTTTCCTTGGCTGATTGGCTAGGCCAATCATTCTGGGATAGTGTTCCATTAGCCACATGTATGGAGATGGCAATGCTACTCCCCTTTCCCAGCAAAATTGCCAAAAAGGATAAATTATCTGATCGACGCGGGGAATACCTCGATGAGCTCTCTCTACGTTTTCAATTTGACATAAATTATCTGATCGACGCGGGGAATATCGCGGCCGATTGTTCATTTTTTCATACTTCTCCATCAACTGAGAAAACGTTGGCCCAGGCCTTTTTGCTGGTTTCCTTGGCGGTGACTTTTACGCTTATACCATCGCCAACTTGCCTCTTTGGGTTTAATGTTCTTTGAATTTTTGCCCTCATGATCGGCTTCTATTTGTAATGAACCGATCATGATTTTAATGTTTTATTACCACCAGAAGTTCACTGAATATCAACTCGTCGATCCCTTCTTGGTTCTTCGCTGTGCATCGGCTTTTTTCCCTTGCTCGAGCACTGTACCATATTTATGGGGAACGGATCGACGTCAACTTGCATGGTTGGATCATCAGTGAATTTTAGCCGATCATCCTCAATAGCTGATTGGATCTGCTGACAAAAAATATTGCAATCGTTAGTATTATGAGAAAAAGAATAATGCCACTTACAATACCTTCGCTTCTTGATCTCGTCAGCCGATGGTATAATGTGCCCTTCAGGTAACCGTATTATTTTTTCTTGTAATAACAAATCAAAAATACGATCACACTTAGAGACATCAAAAGCGTATTTAACTTCCGACTTATTCCTAATCGGCTTAAGCCAGGAACAGACTAAAGATTTTTTTAGACCCTTTAATCCATTCGGCTATATTCACTTTTGCTTCATCATCTTCAGAAGATTCACTGAGGCAATAATCTACCATATTAACTTTAGCTTTATCCTTTTCTTTATTATTGCCATTTTCTTTGAATCTCTCCTTGAACCCCTTGTTATCCGAAAACCGGCTTTCTTGAGCCGACACGCGATGAAGGTGACTTAGATCAGTAAACTCCTGTCCTCCAAACTTTTCTCGGAGTGGTGGAATTAGCCCTTGGAAAGCCAAATCAACCAGTTGATTGTCGGGCAATGTGACACTAAAACATCGATTTCTGACTTCCCTAAATGTTTTAATGTAATCAGTTGCCAATTCTCCAAATTTCTGGTGGATAAAGCTCAGATCAGAAATCCTGAGTTCCAAACTGCTAGAGAAAAAGTATTCACGGATTCGGCTTTCCAAATCGTTCCATAAATGAACCGAATTTGGAGGCAAACTAGTAAACCAAGTAAAAGCAGCTCCTGATAATGATAATGATTTTTAGCCCGTTGGACTGAGCCGCTTTGCCGCATTGTACGATAAAGCGTTCGTCGTGTTCCAATGTCGTAATTGAATCATCACCAGAGAATTTTGCGAAATCTGGGACTTTAAAATTGTGAGGATATGGCATACGATCTATGTAATCAGGATATAGTTTTCTATAGCCAATGACTCCCTTTTGGCTGTATACCGAATTGATCCCTTAATACAATAGAAAACTGATCGGCTCAATTAATACTATCGGTCAACAGAATGGTAGATCCTTGATAATGTTGGTCATAATTGGCATTCTGCCCCCCGAGTGCAAACTCGGGCTGCCAATTAGGCTGAGCCGATGGGTAATGAGTGTATTGGTCGTATCCATTGTTTCTCCTAGTCGGCGGTTCTGGCAATGGGACAAAAGGTTCTGAATAGGTTACTACCCTGTGCGAAACCAAATTCCTAGGTAGGACAGGTTCATGATGTTGTGGGTATCTATCGGATTCAATCGGCTACGGAACCGATTGTGGAAAAGCGTAAAATGGAGTCGACGGTGGTAAATTGGCCGATGCATCTAGCTTAGCAGCATTGGTATAAGCCTGATAATGGGTTACCCTACTTGGCTGAGGATCTCGTGGTAGTATGATGGTGGGTTGAGTTGGCATCATGGTTGGAGGTGAGGTTATGGCCGATGGTTTAGGATCGGCTGACGTGCTCTGCGTACTTTGTGCTATTGAGAAAACAGGATAGCTTGGCAGAGCCTGCATCGGATCGAACAGACTCCCGGATGAGGCCAACTCCTAAGCGATAGTTTTGACACTATCCGCAATCATCGGTTTAAGTGTTGTAACAAGAGCCGAGATTGGTTTATCAGAGCATGGTGCACAGATTGATTAATCATAGATGATAGCTCGGCTTGAGCAGGCAGATATTGACTTACCCGGCCTTCTGTAACACCTGCATCACCAAGGGCATTAACCGTCTACAGCGGGGTTTTCTGAGTGATGCCACGTTGAGTCTTCTGATAACAATTTAGCATCATCTCTTAAGAGCAGTTTTTCGATCTTCAATTTCCTTACGCTGCTCTAGCTTTAAATCGTCCAGCGTAGGGATGATTATAGCTTCAGTATTGAGATCAGAATGTGGAATCGACTTCCCTGATGAAGACATTATGTCCCATCGGGAGTGCCAAAAGTGTGTTGACATAAAAAACTTGAAGTTGGTCTCTAACAACAGCACACCAGATGAATACCTGGTTTAGAGCGTGCCTGTCGATTTGACCTGTAATCGACAAGGTAAACTATGAACTTTATCTAAAGCCGATCATGAAGACCAATCGGCTTAGACTCAATCAGCCCAAAGTCGATTAAATTGAGATAAAAGGGTAAGCTCAACTAGCCAATTAAGACTAATCGGAGGATAAAGGTAGATCGATTCTGAAGAAGGCGATGCACGGCAAAATCAGAATAAATCAAATCTGGGCGTAATTGATGAAGACCAATAATCAGCGATGCGCAACTTTATTGATAAAGATCGAATTACAAGAAGACTAAATTACAGGAACTACTCCTAGTCGACAGGAAAAAGAGAATAATGTAAATGTGTGAATTTAATTGTGTTGTTGTTTTGCAGCTCACCCTTGTCCGCCTTTTACACCCGTCAACCGATCGAGTCCAGTTACAACACATTTCGAAGCCTAATCCATAACAATCTTGGTTTTCCTTAACAACCACCTCGGTTTCCAAATCTTATTCGGATGAGATTCTGAACGTACTCTTTTGACCATGGATTGCCGATTTTGACCACACCTGCCACAATATAGTGCGACGCGTGAAAGCTGAAAGACACGAAAAACTGTAACAGAGTTCAATTGCTGCAATGAAATTATGTTGTTTGTCTACTTCGTCCGTTTGGATTCTATCTCGACCAATATGCTTGGGACTCATGCTTCTGTGTGTAAGGCTTGCAATTGATGCTTATGCTCTACCTTCTCCTTCAATATAGCCATCGAGCAGAGGGGCGGGGGCTACATCATGCATTTTATCAACGCATATGCTCTACCGTCCGCTCGATGAATTCATCGAGTAGACAGTCAGGGGCTACATTGATTGATTTTTTCTTTATCTGGTTCCACTCTCGGGTCGATGTATCTATCGAATAAGAGGTTCGGAGTCGCAATTGGTATCGGTAATGCCAATGCCTCACTCTTTTGGCTCGATCCAACTATCGTGTAAAGAGTCGAGGGCTACATCAAGATATGGAGCTTGCGTCATTCTACTCCCTACCCAATGACACATCATTGAGTAAGGAGTCGGGGGCTACAGGTAACCTTGTACCTTATTTGCTCTTTGTTTTTCGGTTGATACAATTATCAAGTAGAGCATAGTAGGCTCAATCTTCTCTTTATCTTTGAAACATGCAATTTTTTGCACGCATTTACTTGATTTCGCACTTAGCATGTTAGTAAAGAAAACTAAAGTGTGGCCATGCCCGAATCCGACAATGAGTATTTCTATCCTGCGCTGATACAAGCATCAGATTGTCAAACATCTAAAGCTCAACGGCCGACGGGAGACGAGACCTCTAGTCAGTTCTACATGCACTACTCAGCAAGTTCTTGTTTGCTACAAAGTCTAAGTCACATGGTTGATGAAGGCTTGCAAATGTCGTGTAGTGTTCTACTCAGCGTATATAGCGTTTATGATGTGTATGCCTCTCTGAGTGTGCACCCGAGGGCTAAGTCACTTAACAAAAGTGTTTTCTAGCATTATGTGCAGATACAATTAGGCATGTGTTCAGCCACGAAGCCGCTTACTGAGTGTCTATGAGTGCTAAAATCAGGTTTGCATCTACTCGTGATAGTCTATTTCATCGACAAGGAAGTAGTAGACAAATCATGATGGACAGGCAGATTAATTGGTATTATCATTAAAGACCGTGGTAACAAAAAAAGGTTTGGATCTTTACATCGGTATGGCTATTAGGCTAGAGGACGTTGGTTGGCGTCAGCATCACTAAGTGATAGCTCCAATACATCCACGAACCTCTCGGCAAGGTCTGCGAAGGACTCGATGTGGTCGGCAGCTTCGCTCGCCCTGATGCTCCGCCGCGCTCATCGACGCCTGCAAGCACCGTCCCGACTTAGGTGCATCAGGCTCGGGGGCGTCGACCTCCGTTGTTGCCCCAACGGTGCTGGCCTCACCGCGGCCCGCCCGGCAAGAACCGGCTTGGGGCTTGTGGTCGGGCGCCTCTACTGGGCCTCCTCCGGGGGCCCGAACGGCCTGGCCGCCGCCCGGCTGAGTCGCCTCTGTGGGCATCGCGACGGACCGAGGATGCTGTGACCTTGCCCGGGGAACCAGGAGGTAGTCCCCCGCGTCCTCTTCCTCATCCTCGGACTCGCCCTGAACAATAGTCAAAATCTGTGACGAAAAGCATCCTAAGACTCGCAAGGAGGGAGAAGGCCTAAACTCCCGAGCTACGAAAAGGAAGGTTACATGCGTGACGAGCCTCCGCCTCCTCGACGGAGGGGGCGCAGCACGAGCCCCCTGCGCTTGCGGCGCCGGGTGCAGGCTCGACGGTGCGACCGTCGCCGCCTCTCGCTCTTGCTGCAGAGGAAAGAGGGAAGGTCAAAAAAGAAAAAGAAAACACACATGGAAAACGACGAGGAACCAAGGTCGAGCCTAGGTGTCCTCGGGCTCGGTAGAAGCAACTTACCATTGCGCGGTCACCCCACTCAATGTGGGGCTTCTTGGCGACCTGGCCTGGGGCGTTCAAGGCAGGTCTCTTGGTAGTCTTCTTGCCCTTGCCCAGCCCAGGCAACGGCAGCAGGCGCCTCGCCGTTTCCAGCAGCTCCTGGCTCTCCTGCAAAGATCAACGAAACAGAGCATACAATTCTTTATCATAAACCGAATAGTTCAATTGAGCACCACCAAGTTTCTCACTAAAGTATGCTATTGGTTTGCCCTCTTGCATCAAAACACCACCAATACCTATTTCACTAGGATCACATTCAATTTCAAAAACTTTAGTGAAATCAGGCAAAACAAACAATGGTGCTTCAGTTAAGTGCTTCTTTAGTTCAGCAAAACTTTAGTGAAATCTGAGCACGTATTACAAGGACCAATTACTCGTGCTCGAGCACGTCGACTTAATCATTAGGTGAATACGTTCCTAAGTTTTGATACAAGAGATTCCCAGAATGGAATGCTATTTAATCCTTGTGATTATCTTATTGTCCTTAGGAACCAAAGAGAAGAACCTCAAAACGCCAAGCATGAAAAACCAGATCGTCATGTGCACAAGTTCCACTCGGATTCGGACTTCCTTATAGCACCAACTTAAAACGGCCATAGCTTTTGATCCAGAAGGGTGTTCGGGGTACCTAAGTACTTGATTCAAAGCTTTCATCGCCCTCTTTCCAATGGATCCAGTCTCCCCTTCAAATTCCATCTGAGCTGGCCAGAAACTGCAAAACAAATCACGTCACTTTTCCAATCCGAGTTAAAGTGGGCCTTGGGACTTGTAATCGAGTTGTTTTCGGTCTACCTAGGGTTTGGACGACCTCCTCCTCCTCATATCTCATAAATAGCCATCTGCACCCTCTAGCGTTCGGGTTTTGTTTGATTAGTTTAGCCAAGTGCAAACTTTGTGTCTTCAAGTTGTGCTGGACAGCCACCTTGTCAAGATCTTCAATAGAAGCCCACCTTGATTTTGCCTTCAATTCTTATTTGCAATTTCAGATTGCTTTTACTATTGTTTTTGCTTGTTCTTCGGTTGCTTGTAGGAATTGAACCTCGTGTTCAGGTTGATCGTGCCCACGGCAAGATCAATAACACTCCGGAGTTGGTTTAGCGATTGCTAAGGTGCATCGTTATCGTACGTTTTAGTCGGATCGTCAAAGTCAGTTCCACCAAATCGAGTCACCCATCTCATCGAAAGATCAGGACCATAGTTGCTATCATCTTGTTAGTATGATCTCGTATCGACCCAGATAACCTTTCCTTGGCTGATTGGCTAGGCCAATCATTCTGGGATAGTGTTCCATTAGCCACATGTATGGAGATGGCAATGCTACTCCCCTTTCCCAGCAAAATTGCCAAAAAGGATAAATTATCTGATCGACGCGGGGAATACCTCGATGAGCTCTCTCTACGTTTTCAATTTGACATAAATTATCTGATCGACGCGGGGAATATCGCGGCCGATTGTTCATTTTTTCATACTTCTCCATCAACTGAGAAAACGTTGGCCCAGGCCTTTTTGCTGGTTTCCTTGGCGGTGACTTTTCTGCTTTATACCATCTGCCAACTTGCCTCTTTGGGTTTAATGTTCTTTGAATTTTTGCCCTCATGATCGGCTTCTATTTGTAATGAACCGATCATGATTTTAATGTTTTATTACCACCAGAAGTTCACTGAATATCAACTCGTCGATCCCTTCTTGGTTCTTCGCTGTGCATCGGCTTTTTCCCCTTGCTCGAGCACTGTACCATATTTATGGGGAACGGATCGACGTCAACTTGCATGGTAGGATCATCAGTGAATTTTAGCCGACCATCCTCAATAGCAGATTGGATCTGCTGACAAAAAATATTGCAATCGTTAGTATTATGAGAAAAAGAATAATGCCACTTACAATACCTTCGCTTCTTGATCTCGTCAGCCGATGGTATAATGTGCCCTTCAGGTAACCGTATTATTTTTTCTTGTAATAACAAATCAAAAATACGATCACACTTAGAGGCATCAAAAGCGTATTTAACTTCCGACTTATTCCTAGTCGGCTTAAGCTAGGAACAGACTAAAGATTTTTTTAGACCCTTTAATCCATTCGGCTATATTCACTTTTTGATGAGGACATCACTACTACGGATATGACCACATTTGGTTGTGCCTACTCCAACACATCATCCACGGGCCAAGAAGAGAGAGAGATCAAATCCATCACGTTCTGGAATCCAATTCGGCCTCCTGAGACAGCACCAACTTAAAACGGCCATAACTTTTGATCCAGAAGGGTGTTCGGGGCACATGAGTACTTGATTGAAAGCTTTCGTCGCCCTCTTTCCAATGGATCCAGTATCACCTTCAAATTCCTTCTGAGATGTCCGGAAACTGCAAAACAAGTCACGTCACTTTTCTAGTCCGAGTGGGCCTTGGGCCTTGTAATCGAATTGTATTTGGTTTCCTAGGGTTTTGAACGACCACCTCCTCTTGTTATCTCATAAATAACCAGCCGCAACCCCATCTAGGGTTTTGGGTTTTGTTTGATTAGTTTAGCCAAGTGCAAACTTCGTGTCTTCAAGTTGTGCTGGACAGCCACCTTGTCAAGACCTTCAGTAGAACCCCAACTTATTTTGTCCTTCAATTCTTATTCGCAATTTCAGATTGCTTTTACCATTGTTCTTGCTTGTTCTTCGGTTGTTTGTAGGAATTGAACTCGTGTTCAGTTGATCGTGCCACAGCAAGATCAATAACACTCGAGTTGGTTTAGCGATTGCTAAGGCGCATCGTCGTCGACGCTTGTAGTCGGATCGTCAAAGTCGGTTCCACAAATCGATAGTTATCGCTCTCATCGAAAGAACGGGACACAACTTCACATCGTGGTATCGAGCGCCAAGTTGCTCGGTGAGAGATTCTATATCAGATTAGTTTTTGTTTTCTGTCCTAAATTGAAAATTACTCCACAGAAATTCAACCTTTAGATTCAATCTGTTATTTTAGTGAGTTTTGTTAGGTTTTGATCCATTAGAGTCCTTGTTTTAGTTGCTGATCGTTTTTCCTTCGCGTAGCTTTTCTTTCAATCTGTCCAGTACTTTGTTTTGTTCATAACTTTCGCATACGAGCTCGGATTCTAGTGTTTTTGTACTTTCCTAAAACCTGGGAACGATCTCTACAAAAACCTAGTTGGGCATGAACTCTAATTCTGGAGCTAAATCTATTTAATCTGAGTATCAAATTTGTTGAAGCAAGTTGTACTTCCAATCCAGATCGGTTCGGTATTTTGATCATAATTCTCACGTCCGAACTCCGTTTGGGAAGTTTTTATACTTTCCTGAATCCTTGAAGAGTCCTCTACAAAAACATTTTTGGGTGTCCTTTCTGATTCGGATTCCATCAAACCGAATTTGATTCGGATTCGGAATTGGTCCCGCGGGCTAAAATTGGGAGTATTCTGTGCAGTTCGGTTTTTGAGCCATAACTTTCACACCCTTGCTCCAAATTGCATGTTCTTGTATTCCTTTGAAAGCTGAGGACATAAGCTTCAATTCTTTCCATAGTGAACCTTCTAAATTCGGTCGTTTTGAATCTGTAATCTAGGCGACAAATCTGCTGCCCTAGAAACTTTGAATTTGGGTGTTTTGCTTCAATTCGTGTTCTAGTTTTGTTCCTTTGAGTTGGTTGAGTCCAGTAGCATCCATAATCCATAAAACTCCAAAAATATCAGTATACATACCTTTGTTAACCAATTCATCCTTTGCGAATACTTTGATCCCAATTGAGACTAGCTATTTGATATTGCTTAGGGCTGTTCATATTGATACATTGCATAATCTTGAATTATCATATCATACTATCTTGTGATATCAAGTTAGGGATTCCAAAACTTTGCTCATACTAGTGTTGGCCGCAAGTCACCAAAAGAAAGAAGAGAGAAAGAAAGAGCCAAAAGGCCAAAAAAAAAGAAAATAAAACATAATAGTGGCCTACAAAGACTACATTGAGCGAAACCCTAATTTGTGTTCATTATTTTTCAGATTGTGCAATTGTATTAATTAGTGAGCAATCTTGTGCCCTTTTTACATTCTTGAAGCAATAAGTTAGTGTCTCTATAACTTATGCAACACGAGCTTTGGTACTGAAAATTTTCTTATTTAGCTCATTCCATTGGTTGCATTAAGTTACATCATCTTTGCGCGTGAGTTGCCATGAAATTCGCTTATATCTTTGAGATCGGCAACTAGGACTTGTGATTTCTATTTTGGGTCCTTACTTGTCATTACAATAACTAGAATTATCAGATTGCATAGGAAATAAGTATAGCCTACCAAGCTCCACATATTTTACCTTGTACGTTTGTTCGGTCCCTTGCAATCGCTTTATCCAAGCTTCGAAGAACTTTTGACACCGCCAACGGCCGACAACTCCTGCTGCACGGTAAGAACTTGTAAGAGCTTTGGTTAAGGCTTGAGAGTTGAGCGACTTTTCTCCACTTCCTAGTAGTTGATTGGGAATTACATAAACCTTTGTCTTTCCCTTTATGCTACTAACCATGTCAGGTGACAAGAGTTCACTGCATCATTCTCCACGCACGAAGGGCAATGTACAACTCACTAATGAGCAAATGTCGCTGCAAGAAGACCGTTTTCGGTCCATCGAGACTGCTCAGGGAGTTGCTAACACTACCCTTGCTACTATTTTGTCTAGACTTGATGATATGCTTGCACTGCTGTCCTGGAACTTCCAGTCCTCCGCCTCGCCTCCTAAGCAACAACAATGGTGTACTACATGCACAACGGGTTCCCATTGCTGCCCGACTTCCCAAAGATGGACGCTGCGCATCGGTCGCCCCACCACACATCGCCACGGGTTCATCCACTGATGATGAACAAGGTAAAATCAAGTTTGAGTTGCCTCCTTTTGGTGGAAAGTTCGATCCTAATGCATATATTAATTGGGAGATAGCGGTAGATAAAGAATTTGCAAACTATGACTTATCTGAAAACCAAAAGATTAGTGCCGCAGTTAAAGTGTTAACGTCAGATGCAGTATATTGGTGGAAGCATAATCTAAACATGATAAAGACCCTAAAACTTGGAATGCAATGAAAAGACTTATGAGAAATGATTATGTTCCTGAATATGTTGCTAAATATTTGCTTACTAAACTTCAATGCTTAAAACAAGGTTCTAAAACTGTTATAGAATACTTTTATGATTTGCAAAATTGTTTGTTGCGTTGTGGTTTACAAGAATGTGAGGAAGCTACTGAGCTTAGGTTCATACGTGGACTTAATCATGAAATTCAGGATGTTCTTGTTGATGAAACATATAGTTGTCTTTCAGAATTGATTGAATGTGCTTTTAGAGCTGAAAACATGCTTACTGAATCTTTGAAAGAGCCTTTAGCTTTATTTGAGGTGCCCATTGTCGCACCTTCTGTTGTAGCTAACATTTTGCAGAAAAGTGAGCACCATCGGGAGAAAGATGAAGAAGAAAATGTGAAAAAAGAGGAGATATTTGCTGCTCCATACGTATGTGAAGAGTTGGAAATTGAAGTTGCACCTACAACCACGGAGAATGATTTAGAAGGTAATGTCAAAGGTATGGACTGTATACATGGTGAAAATCATTTTGAAGAGACAAAACTGTCCATGAATCGTGCTATCGTAGAGCAACTATTAATGGAACCCATTGCTGATTTTGTTGCTATTCCTAGTGATAAAGAAGAGTTGTGTCATAATGCTTCACTTATATCCACGCCACAAATAGTGAATGAACATGAAATATTTATATTTGAACAAAACACTTGCGCTGAACATAGACATGTTATTCAAATTACTAGTGAAGAAGATGAGCTTAAATTGATGTCTTCTTTAGATACTTTAGGTTACATTGAATTTGATGTTCTGTGTGATCTGGATAGTTTCAAGGAGAAGATTTTTGTACATTCTGATTTGCCATGGTTATCACGAAATATTTTCTATGTTGTTGGCAAACATAATGATAAAGGAGAATACAAAGTGCATAGATTATACATTTGTTCAGATCTGAGACCTCCACATCCTATGCAACAATGTGATCAATTTGATAATTCTAATATCATATCAAGTACCCCTCACCGCGATTATAATCTATATGATAGTTTTCAAGAAAGGGAGTGTTTGGGTGATTTTGATTCACGAGACATTGATTTGAGCACAAAAGATATGCATGTTGCTTTGCTCTTTCTCGCTACTAACATTTTGCAGAGAATGTGATGGAGTCGAGGACGACTCCAATTCAAGAAAGGGAGAATGATGAGACCATGCTCGTCCCGGATATGATCAACGCTATATCAATTTGGCGACACTTCACGGCATCCTCTGATCATCTACATCTACTAGGATGGCTTTCCTTCACAGGGGAGGAAGGCCCAAGAGTGCAAGCTTTCAACATGCCTTTATATGCTGGAAAGAAATATTGAGCTTTGTGGAGGATGATCTGAACATGAGAATACTTTTTGTTGAGGTCAAGCTAAAAGCTGAGCATGAGTCGAGGACGACTCAAATTCAAGAAAGGGAGGATGATGAGGACATCACTACTACGGATATGACCACATTTGGTTGTGCCTACTCCAACACATCATCCACGGGCCATGAAGAGAGAGAGATCAAATCCATCACGTTCTGGAATCCAATTCGGCCTCCTGAGATAGCACCAACTTAAAACGGCCATAACTTTTGATCCAGAAGGGTGTTCGGGGCACATGAGTACTTGATTGAAAGCTTTCGTCGCCCTCTTTCCAATGGATCCAGTCTGACCTTCAAATTCCTTCTGAGCTGTCCGGAAACTGCAAAACAAGTCACGTCACTTTTCCAGTCCGAGTCAGAGTGGGCCTTAGGCCTTGTAATCGAATTGTATTTGGTTTCCTAGGGTTTTGAACGACCACCTCCTCTTGTTATCTCATAAATAACCAGCCGCAACCCCATCTAGGGTTTTGGGTTTTGTTTGATTAGTTTAGCCAAGTGCAAACTTCGTGTCTTCAAGTTGTGCTTTGACACCACCTTGTCAAGACCTTCAATAGAACCCCAACTTATTTTGTCCTTCAATTCTTATTCGCAATTTCAGATTGCTTTTACCATTGTTCTTGCTTGTTCTTGGTTGTTTGCAGGAATTGAACCTCGTGTTCAGTTGATCGTGCTCACGGCAAGATCAATAACACTCTGAGTTGGTTTAGCGATTGCTAAGGCGCATCGTCGTCGTGACGTTGTAGTCGGATCGCCAAAGTCGGTTCCACAAATCGATAGTTATCGCTCTCATCTAAAGATCGGGACACAACCTCACATCATCCGTTGTCGCCCCAACGGTGCCGGCCTCACCTGCGGCCCGGGCAAAGCAATGCTTTGGGGCTTCGTGGTCGGGCGCCTCGGCTGGGCCTCCCTCCGCGGGGGCCCGAACGGCCCCCTGGTCGGCCGCCCCGGCTGAGTCGCCTCCGTGTGCAATGGTTGAATGAATGTGGAGAAGTGAAAGTTCAACACATGGTGAAACCTTTCAAGATTGGCGAATATTGTGATACCGTAGAGTGTGATGTTGTACCTATGATGGTATGTCACTTGCTGCTCGGTAGACCATGGCAATTTGATCATGCAAGTCATCACAATGGACACACTAATCAACACTCATTCATGTGGAATAAAAGGAAATTGTTCTTCGGCCAATGACTCCTGCTCAAATCCTTACTGACACAATGCAAAAGAATGAGGTAAACATTGAGAGTGTTAAGGAATGAGAGAAAAATAATGCAAGTGAGAAAGCCCATTCGGTAAGTGCGAACCACAAACAAAATGAGAGTGGTAAAAGAAAGGTTGACGGAAACAAGCTAGTGATGTTAGCCACTAAATCCGAATTGAGAGAATTACATACAAACCCACATTTGGTGCACTTTGTACTCCTGTATAAAGATGTGTTGCTTTCTACTAACGACATAACTTTTCTTCCAAGTGTTGTGGCAAGTGTTTTGCAGGACTTTGATGATGTCTATCCGGAGGAAACACCCGCTGGTCTTCCTCCAATTCGTGGTATTGAACATCGAATCGACCTCATACCAGGAGCTTCACTTCCAAATCGGCCACCGTACCGTACCAATCCAGAAGAAACAAAGGAAATACAGCAGCAAGTACAAGCACTTCTAGACAAAGGGTACGTACGTGAGAGCCTTAGTCCTTATGCTGTCCCTGTGATTTTAGTCCCTAAGAAAGATGGTACATGGCGCATGTGTGTAGATTGTAGAGCAATGAACAACATCACTGTTAGATACCGCCATCCTATCCCTAGGTTGGATGACATGTTAGATGAATTGAGTGGTGCTGTTATTTTCTCTAAAATTGATTTGCGTAGTGGGTACCATCAAATAAGGATGAAAGAAGGGGATGAATGGAAAACAGCCTTTAAAACAAAATTTGGATTGTATGAGTGGTTAGTAATGCCATTTAGTTTAACTAATGCACCTAGTACATTCATGAGGCTAATGAACCATGTTTTGAGAGCTTTTATTGGAAAATTTGTTGTGGTGTATTTCTATGACATCTTAATTTACAGCCATACTTTAGAAGAACACACTGATCACATTAGACAAGTGCTTCAAGTGCTTAGAGCTGAAAAGTTGTTTGCTAACATGAAGAAATGCGCTTTTTGCCAAGATAAAATTGTGTTCTTAGGATTCGTTGTTTCTGGAAATGGGGTAGAAGTGGATGAATCAAAAGTTGAATCAATTAAAAATTGGCCTACACCGATGAATGCTAGTCAAGTTAGAAGCTTTCATGGTCTTGCTGGTTTTTGTCGTAGATTCGTAAAAGATTTTAGCACAATTGCAGCCCCTTTGAATGAATTAACCAAGAAAGGAAGTGATTTTGTTTGGGGAGATGCTCAAGAGAGTGCTTTTTCTGAATTAAAGAAGCGCTTAACAGAAGCACCATTGCTTGTTTTACCTGATTTCACTAAAGCTTTTGAAATTGAATGTGATGCTAGTGGAATTGGTATTGGTGGTGTTTTGATGCAAGAGGGCAAACCAGTAGCAAACTTTAGTGAAAAACTTGGTGGTGTTCAATTGAACTATCCTGTTTATGATAAGGAGTTGTATGCTTTGGTTCGTGTTTTGGAAACTTGGCAACATTATCTTTGGCCTAAAGAATTCATTATACATTCTGATCATGAAGCTTTGAAATATTTGAAAGGCCAATCAAAACTGAACCGTAGGCATGCCAAATGGGTGGAATTCATTGAATCATTTCCATACATTGTGAAATACAAGAAGGGTAAAGAGAATGTGGTAGCTGATGCTTTGTCTCGCAAGATTGTGCTCTTAACTCAACTTGAAATCAATGTCCCTGGTTTGGAAAGTTTAAAAGAGTTATTTATTTTAGATAATGAGTTTGGTGAACCATATTCTAAATGCATTAATGGGAAAGGATGGGAAAAGTTCCATATTCATGATGGGTTCTTGTTTCGTGCTAACAAACTATGTGTTCCAGATTCGTCCGTACGTTTGCTATTATTGCAGGAATGCCATGCTGGCGGATTAAGGGGACATTTCGGAAGAGAAAAGACTTTGTCCATGCTGTCCGATCACTTCTATTGGCCAAAAATGCGACGAGATGTTGAGAGGTTCGTGCAGCGATGTGTCACATGCCATAAAGCTAAGTCCAAACTTAATCCACATGGTTTGTACACTCCACTTCCTGTTCCTAGTTCACCTTGGGAAGACATTAGCATGGATTTTGTTTTAGGATTACCTAGGACTAAGAGGGGAAGGGACTCTGTATTTGTTGTCGTGGATAGGTTCTCTAAAATGGCGCACTTTATTCCATGCCACAAGAGCGACGATGCGTCGCATATAGCTAACTTGTTTTTCAGGGAAGTTGTGAGATTGCATGGGATGCCAAGAACTATTGTTTCAGATCGTGACGTCAAGTTCATGAGCTATTTTTGGAAGACACTATGGGCCAAGCTTGGGACAAAGTTATTGTTTTCTACAACTTGTCACCCACAAACTGATGGTCAAACAGAGGTGGTGAACCGCACACTTTCCATGTTACTGTGAACAATGATCAAGAAAAACTTGAAGGAGTGGGAGGATTGTCTTCCTCATGTTGAATTTGCATACAACCGGGCGTTCACTCAACAACTCAATATTGCCCTTTTGAGGTGGTGTATGGTTTTAAACCAATCACGCCACTCGATTTGCTACCACTTCCACTTCAAGAACGAGCTAATATGGAGGCAGCAAAGCGAGCTGAATTCGTCAAGACCATTCATGAGAAAACTAAAGAAGCAATTGAGTTGATCATCTTAGAGAAAACAACCTTGCGACACTTCGTGAGAAAACAACCTTGCGACACTTCGTGATCGTGTTGATCATCTTGAAGGACGACAACCACCACGTGCTGCTAATCAGGTCAATCATGAACCAAGACAAAATGGAGCACCAGAACAATGAACCCCGCTTGCTGCCCGCTCTTGTGTGATAGGAGGATAGGTCCCGACCTTTCGATGAGAGAGGGATAGATTCGATTGGGTGGAAGAAGACGTTGGCGATCCGACTACACCGTCCCCAGACGATGCGCCTTAGCAATCGTTACACCGACTTCCGAAGTTGTTATTGATCTTGCCGGTGCACGATCAACTCGACCACGAAGGCCTTTGTCCTGCAAGCAATCAAGAACACGCAAGAACAAGATGAACAAGCACTGAAATTATAATTGAAACCACGAGTTCATTCGAATCACAAAAGAGGGTTTCCGATGATAAGTAATTCGGGCGGTTTAGCCAACACGCGATTACAAGAAGTAGCAACTGCTATCTTTGATCTAAAAAAACCCACCATCTAATGGCAGCGGCTGGCTGTTTTTATTGTGGAGAGGCGTCTAGGAACCCTAGGGTGCAGCCTTAAGTGGGCTTTCCTTGTTACAAGGCCAAAGGCCCACTTTTGACTTGGACTGAAAAAGTGACGCTGCTTGATTGAACGATTCCCGTCAACTCAGAAGGAGTTTGGATGTGATTCCAGATCCGTTGGAAAGTAGACTTGATAAGCTTTCAGTGAAGTACAAGAACGCCCAAAACGGAGTCCGGATGTAGCCGTGGCGGCCAAACAAGTCAGCCCTGTCCTGAGTCGAATCTGAACCGAACTCGTGCACTTCTCTTCTATCCTTCATCTTGGTTGGTTCCTCACCCAAGTTCCTGAGGCAAAGGACATCATCACAAGAATTAAATAGCATTCCATCCATTAAAATATTCGTATGAAGCCCGAGGAACGAATTCACCTGGTAATTGAGTTGACGTGCGCGAGCTCGAGTAATCGGTCCATGTATTACAGCAACGGGGACCGATTGATGCGTAGGTGATGGATTTGCAGGTGTGGCTATATCCATAGAAGTGATGTCCTCATCATCCTCCCCTTCTTGTATTGGAGTCGCCCTCGACTCAAGCTCGTCCTCTTCTCCAAAGTATGGCTTTAAATCTGCAATGTTAAATGTGGGAGAGACCCCAAAATCTGCAGGCAACTCAAGCTTATATGCATTATCGTTAACTTTTTCCAATACTTTAAAAGGGCCATCAGCGCGAGGCATCAACTTAGACTTTCTTAATTGAGGAAAACGGTCCTTCCGTAAATGCAACCAAACAAGATCTCCGTGTTCAAAAGTTACATGTTTCCTTCCTTTACTACCAAAGAAGTTTATATTTCTCATTCATAGACTCAATGTTCGCTTTCGTTGTCTCATGCAATTTTAACATCAGTTCAGCACGTTGTGTAGCATCAAAATTCAGTTTCTCCGAAGGCGGAATAGGTAATAAATCAATGGGAGCACGAGGAACAAAACCATACACAATCTCAAAAGGGCACAACTTAGTAGTAGAATGCAGTGACGGTTATACGCAAACTCAATGTGAGGCAAGCATTCTTCCCACATCTTAATGTTTTGTTTTAAAACAGCCCTAAGCATGGTAGACAAAGTTCTATTGACGACTTCGGTTTGCCCATCAGTTTGTGGGTGACAAGTAGTAGAAAACAGTAGCTTAGTCCCCAATTTAGCCCATAAAGTTCTCCAAAAGTGGCTAAGAAATTTAGCATCACGATCTGAAACTATTGTGTTTGGCACACCATGCAATCGAACAATCTCACGGAAAAACAAATCAGCAACATGGGTAGCATCATCACTCTTATGACAAGGTATGAAGTGTGCCATCTTAGAAAATCTATCCACCACAACAAAGATACTATCCTCCCTTCTTTGTTCTAGGCAACCCTAAAACAAAGTCCATAGAAATATCCTCCCAAGGCACACTAGGAACAGGGAGGGGCAAGTACAAACCATGTGGGTTATGTCGTGACTTAGCTTTTTGACATGTTGTGCAGCGAGCGACGAAACGGTCCACATCTCGCCTCATCTTTGGCCGAAGAAATGGCTAGCAAGTATGTCCTCTGTCTTTTCACACCAAATGTCCCATCACCCACCTCCATGCGCTTCTGTAAATAACAACAAACGAACGGAGCTAGCTGGAATGCATAGCTTGTTAGCTCTAAACACAAACCCATTATTGAGGACAAATTTATTCCACATTTTTCCTCTTTACAATTGAGCAACACATCTTTAAATTCAGCATCATGCTCATATTGCCCTTTAATCGTTTCCAGCCCGAAAATTTTGAAGTCAAGTTGGGAAAGCATAGCGTATCGCCTAGACAATGCATCAGCTATAACATTCTCCTTTCCCTTTGTGTTTAATGACATAAGGAAAAGATTCGATGAATTCAACCCACTTAGCATGCCTACGGTTTAGTTTTCCTTGACTTCAATATGTTTTAATGACTCATGATCGAATGTATTACAAATTCCTTGGGCCATAAATAATGTTGCCATGTTTCCAAAGTTCGAACTAGCGATATAACTCCTTATCATAAGTGGAATAGTTCAAACTAGGCCCACTCAATTTCTCACTAAAATAAGCAACAGGTTTTCCTTCTTGCAACAACACACCTCCCAACCCAATTCCACTAGCATCACATTCGAGTTCAAAGGTTTTATCAAATCGCAGTTGGAGAAGTGGTGCATGTGTCAACTTATCTTTCAACATGTTGAAGCGTTCTCTTGTGCTTTGCCCCAAGCAAATGGCACTCCTTCTTAGTGAGCTCGTGCAATGGTGCGGCGATGGTGCTGAAATCCTTCACAAAGCGACGATAGAATCCAGCAAGTCCTAAGAAACTTCGCACTTGTGTGACCGTTGTTGGAACCGGCCAGCTGTGTATTGCTTCAACCTTGGCTTGATCAACTTCAATCCCCTGCGGAGTAACAACATAGCCAAGAAAAGAGACTCGATCCGTGCAAAAGGTGCACTTCTCAAGGTTACCAAACAAACGAGCATCACGTAAGGCATGAAAAACAGCACGCAAATGATCAAGATGTTGTTCTAGAGTTCGCTATAAATCGAAATATCATCAAAGTACACCACCACAAATTTTCCAATGAAATGGCGCAGAACCTCATTCATTAATCTCATAAAAGTGCTGGGTGCATTAGTGAGTCCAAAAGGCATTACTAACCACTCATACAATCCAAATTTTGTTTTAAAAGCTGTTTTCCATTCATCGCCCAATTTCATGCGAATCTGGTGGTATCCGCTTCACGCAAGTCGATCTTAGAGAACACAAGAGAGCCACTCAATTCATCTAGCATATCATCTAACCTAGGAATAGGATGACGATATCTAATTGTAATGTTGTTAATCGCTCTACAATCCACACACATGCGCCATGATCCATCTTTCTTAGGAACTAAAAGTACTGGGACAGCACATGGACTAAGAGATTCGCGCACATACCCTTTCTCAAGCAATTCTTGCACCTGTCGTTGTATCTCCTTGGTTTCTTCTGGATTGGTTCTGTATGGTGCACGGTTTGGTAAGGAGGCCCCGGGAATGAGGTCAATTTGATGCTCAATTCCACGGATTGGTGGCAGTCCCGGTGGCACCTCCTTTGGAAAAATGTCTATGTTTTCCTGCAAAAGATTAATGACAGCAGGAGGCAAAGAAGAGGATGTATCTTCAAATGAAAATAAAGCTTCTTTGCAAACCAAAGCATAGCAAACTTCAGAGCCATCATTCAAATCATTTAAATCAGATTTGGAAGCAAGTAAACAAGCACCCTTCAGTTTAATCTCATCTTTTCTGTCATGAACAGATTTAGACTTGCCCTCTTTATGTTGTACAAATTCCTTTGCTACAATCTGATTTTCACTCTTCTCATGTTTTCGATTTTTTCTTTGCTGGCTCTAGCAACTTCATCCTCAAAATGGCTTCAGAGACATAGGATGTAATACAATTTTCTTCTCTTTATGCACAAAAGTGTACTGATTAGTTCTACCATGATGCAAGGTGTCTTTATCAGATCGCCATGGTCTACCGAACAACATAGAACATGCTTGCATAGGCACAACATCGCAGTCAATATAGTCATGATACGAACCAATGGCAAAGTGCACTCTTACCAATCGTGTTACCTTTATCTTACCACTGTCGTTAAACCATTGGATGTGGTACGGTGTGGATGTGGGCTTGTTTTCACTCTAGCTTTTGAACCATCTCGAACTTGCTAAGTTATTGCAACTACCCCATCAATGATGACGCGGCATGAGCGCCCATGACCACACACTTGGTTTGAAACAAATTATGTCGCTGGTTCTGCTTCAGCCTTCCCCATTTGGGCACTCAACACGCCACCAACAACAAGGCTCTCATAATGTTCTGCATTTTCAGCACCAATATGTTCTTCTTCCTTCTCATGTCCACTTCCTGCATGGTCAATGGCAAGCATAGCATATGTCTCATCATCCAAATCACTAGCAGAAGAATACTCACCAGTATCCCGCACAATCAGCACACGTTTGCTTGGGCAATCTTTCCTCACATGCCCAAATCCCTTGCATTGTAGGCACTGAATATCCTCGCTCTTCCCGTGGATGCAACGGACGGCGCTCTTGGCGGGTGTTGGTGCCGACCCTTTGTTGCTTCCAGATGCTCATGGCATTGGTTTTGTTGGGCGTGTGTGGCGGTGCTAGTGGTACCTTGTGAAGATGCACGGTTTGGGGCTGCTGCCGAAGTACGTGGATGCCATGATGTAGTCCGACCTGCAGAAACATTAGTCCTTGCGCGACGCCCCTGCACTTCCCTTTCAGCTTTACAAGCAAGATGGAATAAACGAGTGATAGAATTGTATTCCTTGTAAGCTAATATGTCCTGAATTTCACGGTCACCCTCCCATAAATCTAGCCATAGCAGCTTCCTCTTCTTCCACTAACCCACAACGCAACATGCCTGCTTGTAGTTCCCGATAATATTCTTCTACAGATTTGCTACCTTGTCTCAATTGTCGCAGCTTATGTAATAAATCTCGTGCATGATACGAAGGAACAAATCTAGCTCGCATGATCCTTTTCAAAGCATCCCAAGTTTGTGGCACATTGTTTGGGGTCTTATTACGATACTCGCGCCACCAAACGGAGGCAAAATCAAGAAACTCACTAGTTGCAGCCCTAACCCTCTTGTGTTCAGAAAATCATAGCAAGCAAATTTCGATCTACAGACTAGTTCCCAAGTGAGGTATGCATCGGTCATATTTCCCATCAAAAGGTGGCATGCTGAATTTGATTGATCCTAGGAGTCATCATGTTCACGCACTGCCGTCGTGGTGGTCGCAAACCCATACCATGGCGGTTGCGGTGTAGCTGTCGTTGTGGCCTATCATCCTCCTCTTCCTCAACTTCGTGTCCATTGCATAGTCCTGTTCATTGTCTCCTGCAACGCTGCTCACATGTCCATCAGCGGGGCGTCCACGATCCCTCTCCTCAAGTCGCTGCAAGAATGCTGCAAGGGAGGTGTTGATTGCGCCCACAGAAACTTCCAACGCGGTGATTTTGGTGTTGGTGTCAATTTGAACTGCCTCCAATTGACCAAGGCGGTCATTGGTAACACGAACGTCCTCATCAAGCGCATCGGTGTGAAGCCTCATTTGGCGCCAAGTCTTTGACGATCCCCGTGTGCGAGGTGAATGTTGTCCCCCTTTATCGGCTTCCGATCCTGCCATGGTTAGAGAAAACAAAGAAAAAAAAAAGGCTAACACCAAGTAACAAGATTATCCCTATCTACAAGTGGTGTGCTAGTGTCAAATCGCTCACTCTCAACCTGTTCAAACAAGTTCTTACCTGTTCTTACCAAGCTTTAGCAAGGAGGTGTTGGCAACCAGCAAGACAAACAACTTCAGAGAGTAGGAGACAATCTGTGGAGCTATAGGTGGCTGAAATAGCACAAGGAGTAACCTTCACCACGTTAGTCACAGCAAGCTAAATAAACGTTCTACGACGGTACCGTGCTGGTCCTAGTCCCGAACCGTACTAGAGACGCGAGCCAAGACACAAACGTCGTCACCGAAACGCCCAAAACAGCAAGTTTTTTTTTTTTTTTTTTGGGAGGGTCACAAAACTCTCTTAGATGAACTCAGGAGACCCTAAAAACAAAATTTGCACAAAGGACTTTTGGCAAAACCAGGGGTATAAAGGTAATTAAAAGATACTCTCTCTCTCTCTGAACTTTGATTTGCAATTGATCTAGTGCGGCTTTTGAAATCTGACTTGCCTTTTTCTTCTCTCGATTTGGTGCGGCTTTTCTATCTGCACTTGCCTTTTCTTCTCTCGATTTGGTGCGGCTTTTCTATATGCACTTGCCTTTTTTTTTAACTCCTTGATTTGGTGCGGCTCTTGTATCTGCACCGGCCTCTTTTTTTTATATATATATATTTGGAAACTGATATTTATTTTGGTAAACACAGAGAATCAAGCGGATTAGTAAACAAAGCAAGGAAATCGGCAACCCAATTTGATCTCCCACACTAGACAAAACAAACTCAACTCCGATCCGATCTACTAATGAATCGACTCAAATTATGAACGAATCGTGACAAAAACATGACCTGAACTCAAACTCTAAAGGATGAAACTAAAGACCAGCAACTTGACTCGTCGAAGCAACCGTAAATTCAACAAGCCGAGAACTAAAGTAGCAAAAGCAAGGGCACAAACTGTTTTGGACAAGGGAGATCTAATCGCCTATTTGTTTTTTTTTATGGTTTTCTGGACTGTAGGTAAAATAATGGATGGGGAAAAAAAATCTCTCACCGATCAACCTTGAGCTCTGATACCACGTGATAGGAGGATAGGTCCCGACCTTTCGATGAGAGAGGATAGATTCGATTGGGTGGAAGAAGACGCTGGCGATCCGACTACACCGCCCCTGCACGATGCGCCTTAGCAATCGTTACACCGACTTCGAAGTTGTTATTGATCTTGCTGGTGCACGATCAACTCGACCACGAAGGCCTTTGTCCCTGCAAGCAATCGAAGAACACGCAAGAACAAGATGAACAAGCACTGAAATTATAATTGAAACCACGAGTTCATTCAGAATCACAAAAGAGGGGTTTCCGATGACAAGTAATTCGGGCGGTTTAGCCAACACGCGATTACAAGAAGTAGCAACTGCTATCTTTGATCTAAAAAAACCCACCATCTAATGGCAGCGGCTGGCTGTTTTTATTGTGGAGAGGCGTCTAGGAACCCTAGGGTGCAGCCTTAAGTGGGCTTTCCTTGTTACAAGGCCAAAGGCCCACTTTTGACTTGGACTGAAAAAGTGACGCTGCTTGATTGAACGATTCCCGTCAACTCAGAAGGAGTTTGGATGTGATTCCAGATCCGTTGGAAAGTAGACTTGATAAGCTTTCAGTGAAGTACAAGAACGCCCAAAACGGAGTCCGGATGTAGCCGTGGCGGCCGAAACAAGTCAGCCCTGTCCTGGAGTCGAATCTGAACCGAACTCGTGCACTTCTCTTCTATCCTTCATCTTGGTTGGTTCCTCACCCAAGTTCCTGAGGCAAAGGACATCATCACAAGAATTAAATAGCATTCCATCCATTAAAATATTCGTATGAAGCCCGAGGAACGAATTCACCTGGTAATTGAGTTGACGTGCGCGAGCTCGAGTAATCGGTCCATGTATTACAGCAACGGGGACCGATTGATGCGTAGGTGATGGATTTGCAGGTGTGGCTATATCCATAGAAGTGATGTCCTCATCATTGTGCAAATGGGGTAGAAGAAGAAGAGAACAATTACGTTGCTGATACAGAGGACGATGATGGTTTCAACTCACACAATGATCATGGTCATCGGCGCCTTCGACACAATCAACAAGGTATGGGTAGAAATCAGCGTGAACAACGGGAGGTATGTGATGATCTATTAGAAAAGATTAAATTTACAATGCCTCCATTTGCTGGAAAGTATGCCCCGAATGCTTATCTTGATTGGGAATTAGCAGTAGAACAAAAATTTGCTTGCTATGAATTTCCTGAAAATAGAAGAGTTAGGGTTGCTACTAGTGAATTTACTGATTTTGCTTCCATTTGGTGGAATGATACATGTAGAAATCATAACAACATACCTAGAACATGGAATGCTTTGAAAAGAATGATGAGGGCCAGATTTGTTCCTTCTTATTATGCTCGTGATTTGCTCAATAAATTGCAATGTTTGAACCAAGGAGTTAAAACTGTAGAAGACTACTATCAAGAAATACAAATTGCAGTATTGAGATGTGGATTGGAAGAGAATATTGATGCTAAGATGGCTAGATTTTTAGATGGACTTAATCGTGAAATTCAAGATATACTTGATTATAAAGAATACAACTCTATCACTCGTTTGTTTCATCTTGCTTGCAAAGCTGAATGGGAAGTACAGGGATGACATTCCAAGTTGAGAGGAAACTTTGGAGGCTTTTCTTCGTCACGACCAAGCCAAGTGCAAGTAAAGCCTCCATTCACCACTTCAGGACGAGCACTTCCACCCTCGAACCGTGGGCGCCCTGCTTCCTCTACTTCCACTCCATCACATGTCTCCAACACGAAAACAGCCACGGTACAAGCTTCCACAAAGAGTTCTTCTTCAGTTGCATCCACAAATCGTACACGCGACATGCAATGCCATCGATGCAAAGGATTTGGACACATGATGCGTGATTGTCCAAGTCAACGTGATACGGGCAGCATAACATCATCATCATTTCCTTCCCTTGCTATTGGTCAGGATAATCTAAAACAATTCCAAGGACCATTAACACGTGCCCGTGCTAAACAAATCAATCAACAGGTGAATTTGCTCGTTAATAAGAACTACTTTTCTTGTGCGAGTCAGCTGCTACCTAATGCAACTATTTTAACTACTCTCAGGTATGAACGTGATGAAAGGAAGTGTAAACACCCAAGAGAAGATCAAGAGAAGCAAAGACAAATTACCATGCAAGGTGGGAACACGAAAGAGCTTCACTCGGCCTTCAATGACAAGTCTGAATTCAAATGGATCTAGAGAATGCAAACGGACTCTGTTTGGGGCGTGTGAGTACTTGATTGAAAGATAATTTTGTGCCCTTTCCATTGCATCTAGCCTCATAATTAAATTCCATTCGAGCTGGCCACAGAATTGAAAAATGTGCGACGGTCTCCTCTTGTGTTGGGTGCTGCGCCACCATTATGTTTGGTCATTGCCAACCTTTTTGTCTTCCTCTCCTCTCCTATATAAAGAGAGGCACCCCTTTGTGTTTTGGTCAGACAATCTGAATATTGAAATAGATATGCTTTGCATGTTCTTGGGTTTTCATGCCACCGGCTGAAACACCTCTAATATTGTGCATTCCTTCCCGTTGTTCTTGCAAGCTCTTTGTGATTGCAGCGAGGATTGTAATCCTCTTGACTTGGTTGAGTGGACAACGTGAGGTTGGGCGAACTCCGTGCTGCACGTTGTTGCACTTGCAACGGTTGGCTGCACAAGATTTGTCAGGTTTCACGAGTATCTTCGATTCTACACCGTGAAGGTCGGGCACCCCTCGTATCACAACGTGCTTTAATTGTTCGGGAAGATGGTGAGTACACTTCTGCTAGTGATGTTGAAGAAGATTTTTCTCTAGTTGCGACTGACCTCACAGGTGAGGATAAAGGGGGTGAACATGAGGAGGAGCATTTGGGTGCTGAAATTTCAGAAAGATACATGAGCATCATTGTGAAGCGTGTCCTTAGTGTGCAAATAGAGAGTGCTGAACAGAATCAACGCCATAACTTGTTCCAAACAAAATTTGTCATCAATAAGCGTTCAGTGCGAGTTATTATTGATGGAGGGAGTTGCAATAATCTTGCAAGCATGGAGATGGTTGAGAAGCTTGGCTTGACCACAACACAGCATTCACATCCCTACCACATTCAATGGTTCAACTCAAGTGGAAAATTAAAGGTAACAAGAATGGTGAGATTGCACTTTTCTCTCGGTTCTTATCATGATCAAGCTGATTGCGATGTTGTACCTATGCAAGCATGCTCTTTGCTGTTAGGTAGACCTTGGCAATATGATAAAGATGCTTCCCATCATGGTAGAACTAACCAATACACTTTCATGCATAAAGGAAAGAAAATTGTTTTGCTTCCCATGTCCCCTGCTGCAATTCTGAAAGATGACTTAGAGAAAGATGAAAGAGAGGAGAGTGCTAAAATTGAAAATCAAGATAGAACAAAAGAGTTAGCACAACCAAAGAAGACAGAATCCAATTCTAAGAAAGCTGAAATCAAGTTAAAGGGTGCTGTCATGCTAGCTACAAAATCTGATTTAATAGATATAAAAGAATGCAATGCTGGATGCTATGCTTTGATTTGCAAAGAGACTTTGTTTTCATTGGAGAATATGCCTGCTTCTTTGCCTCCTGCTATTGCTAACCTTTTGCAAGAATATGAAGATGTGTTTCCGAATGAGATACCCCCAGGACTGCCACCTTTGAGGGGAATTGAACATCAAATTGACTTGATTCCAGGTGCAACATTACCAAACCGAGCTGAATATAGGACCAATCCAGAGGAGGCTAAGGAGATACAACGTCAAGTGCAAGACTTGCTCGACAAGGGGTACGTTCGTGAAAGCCTTAGTCCTTGTGTTGTTCCTGTGCTTTTAGTACCTAAGAAAGATGGATCATGGCGAATGTGTGTAGATTGTAGAGTTATCAACAATATAACTGTTAGGTAACGTCACCCTATTCCTAGGTTGGATGATATGCTAGACGAACTGAGTGGCTCTATTATGTTCTCGAAAGTTGACTTGAGAAGTGGATACCACTAGATTAGAATGAAACATGGGGATGAATGGAAAACAACATTCAAAACTAAATTTGGCTTGTATGAGTGGTTAGTTATGCCTTTCGGTTTGACTAATGCACCTAGCACGTTTATGCGATTGATGAATGAAGTTTTACGTGCTTTTATTGGAAAATTTGTGGTGGTCTACTTTGATGACATTTTGATCTATAGCAAGTCTCTTTCTGAACATATTGAACACTTACATGATGTTTTTAATGCTTTGAGAGATGTACATTTGTTTGGCAACCTTGAGAAGTGCTCCTTTTGCACCGATCGAGTCTCGTTTCTTGGCTATGTTGTGACATCACAGGGAATTGAGGTTGATGAAGCCAAGATTGAAGCAATCAAGAGTTGGCCGACTTCTAACACCGTCACACAAGTGCGGAGCTTTCATGTGACTTGCTGGATTCTATCGACGTTTTGTGAAGGATTTCAGCACCATCGCTGCTCCATTGAATGAATTGACAAAGAAAGGTGTTCCCTTCCATTGGGGGCAAGCACAAGAAGCTGCCTTCAATCTTTTAAAAGAAAAGCTCACAAATGCACCATTACTTCAACTTCCAGATTTTGGTAAGACCTTTGAACTTGAATGTGATGCAAGTGGTATTGGAATTGGTGGTGTATTGATACAAGAAGGTAAACCTGTCGCTTATTTTAGTGAAAAATTATGTGGGCCTATTCTAAATTATTTCACGTATGATAAAGAATTGTATGCTCTTGTGCGATCTTTAGAGACGTGGCAACATTATTTATGGCCAAAGAATTTGTCATACATTCTGATCATGAGGCACTTAAGCATATTCGTAGTCAAAGCAAACTGAACCGTAGACATGCTAAATGGGTAGAATTTATTGAATCATTTCCTTATGTCATGAAACACAAGAAAGGGAAGGATAATGTGATTGCTGATGCATTGTCTAGAAGATATGCAATGATATCTCAACTTGATTGTAGAATTTTTGGCTTGCAAAGCATAAAAAATCTCTATGCTCAGGATAATGATTTCAAAGAAGTCCTGCTGAATTGTAAAAATGGAAAAAGTTGGCACAAATTTGTTAACAATGATGGATTCTTGTTTAGAGCTAACAAGCTATGCATCCCAGCTAGCTCCGTTCGTCTTTTGTTGATACTGGAGGCACATGGAGGAGGATTGATGGGACACTTTGGAGCTAAAAAGACGGAGGATGTACTGGCTGAACATTTCTTTTGGCCAAAGCTGAGACGTGATGTCAATCGCTTTGTTGCACGCTGCACTACATGCCAAAAAGCTAAGTCTCATCTAAACCCACATGGTTTGTACATGCCGCTTCCTGTTCCTAGTGTTCCTTGGGAAGATATATCTATGGACTTTGTTTTAGGATTGCCTAGAACAAAGAAGGGGAGGGATAGTATTTTTGTTGTTGTTGACCGATTCTCTAAAATAGCACATTTCATTCCATGCCACAAGAGCGATGATGCCACTCATATTGCTGATTTATTCTTCAAAGAAATTGTCCGCTTGCATGGTATGCCTTGTACTATTGTTTCAGATCGTGATGCCAAGTTCTTGAGCCATTTTTGGAGAACTTTATGGAGCAAATTAGGGACAAAGCTAGTGTTCTCTACCACATGTCACCCTCAAACCGATGGCCAAACTGAAGTGGTGAATCGAACCTTGTCAACCATGTTGAGGGCTGTTCTAAAGAAGAATTTGAAGATATGGGAAGAGTGCCTACCTCATGTAGAGTTTCCTTATAATAGTACATTGCACTCTACCACAAAAATGACTCCATTTCAGGTTGTGTATGGCTTTAACCCTCGTGCTCCAATTGATCTATTGCCTTTGCCATCTTCAGAGAAGGTAAATCTTGATGCAAAGAAACGTGCTGAATTTATTCTTAAATTGCATAAGACCACAAAAGAAAATATAGAGTGCATGGCTGAGAAATATAGGGTTGCTGGCAACCATGTTTGAAAGGAAATGACATTTCAACCTGGTGATCTTGTTTGGTTGCATTTGCGGAAAGAACGATTTCCTAACTTGCGAAAGTCTAAATTGATGCCTAGAGCTGATGGTCCTTTCAAAGTGCTTGAACGAATTAATGATAATGCTTATAAACTTGATTTACCTCCAGATTTTGGGGTTAGTCCCACTTTTAACATTTCAGATTTGAAGCCATATATTGGAGAGAACGATGAGCTTGAGTCGAGGACGACTCAAATGCAAGAAGGGGAGGATGATGAGGACATCACTATGTCGGATACACCCATGACCTCACCTCCACCACCTCCTATGCAAGGTCCTATCACAAGGGCACGCGCACGGCAGCTAAATCAACAGGTGAACTCGTTTCTCGGGTGGCATAATTATATTTTAGAGGATGGACCACTGCATAATAATGTGCTTTTGCTTAGGAATCATGGCTTAGAGCTGCAAGGACGTCAGTCCTCATCACTACAAGCTAGAGTACAAGGTATTCCCGAGAAGGAAGCCAAAACGTCCACCCAGGAGCAGTCCACCTTCAACTGGCCATAACTTTTGCATACGGAGTCCGTTCGGGATGAGTGAGTACTTGATTAAAAGATAAATTTGTGCTCTTTCCAACAACGGATCTGGCCTCATCATCAAATTCCACTCGAGCTGGCCACAGCAATCAAAACAGTGCGACGGTCTCAGTCTTTTAGGGTGCTGTGCCACTATAATTTTGGGCTGAGTTCCCATGTAATTAAAGTGACGTGAGACCAACTCCTAGCAGCTATCCTTGGCTATATATATTGGACAAACCCCCTATCTACCTCCTCAGGTTTTGATATGAGAATAGTTAACCATGTGTGGAACTTTATCCTTTTTGAGTGAAACCAAAAGGAGCAAATCTGTGAACGTTTCAATAAAACCTAATTGCTGTCCTGAAATCTGCACCTGTGTGCAATTGTAAAATTCGTGCAAAATTCTCAGTTGAATTTCAGAAAGTTTGTCCAAAAGAAAAGTTGTTGAAAAAGCCGTCAGGAAGAAAACCAAAAAAAAATCATTGAAAAAAAGGCACCTGACTAAAAGATACGGCCAAAATACCGACCTGATGTCTGGTGGACAGAAATCAGCAAAATACAAAGTTGGATCCATCTTGTGCTCCCATGTAGCAAATTGCATATGCTTGAATTTTGTTGTGTTTACCACTTGTATCCACTGCCATATCTTTTGTTTTAGCCTAATATCCATCTTTGTTTGATCAGCAACATAGGCTAATTGCTAGTTTCGAACACTTATTCAATTCTATGCAAATTCTGAAATTGGCTGATTGTTTTCCTTTACTTACATTATAAAGCCTTTCCGAGCTCCACTTTTTACTAACCATATAGGTGATAAGCCTTACAATCGCTTTGTTCACATTTGAGTTTGGTTTATCACGAACCAGCCACCGGATTGCACCCCTTGCTGCACTTGTAAGAATTGGTAAGAGCTTGGTGAGAGCAAAAGAAAGAGACACTTGATCATTTCAGCAAGTAGTAGTGATAGGGAACTACATATCTTTGTGTGTTTTCCTGTTTATTACTAACCATGGCAGATGATAATGGAAGCATTGAGGAAAACCAAGCTAAAATTCTCACATCTCACTCGAGAGGAATCATGCAACACTTGACACGATTGCTCAACACACTTGCTGAGAACTACGACAATGCTATGGCTGAGATCAACAACAACCTTGCGACACTTCGTGATCGTATTGATCGTCTTGATGGACGACAACCACCACATGCTGCCAATCAAGCCAATCATGCACCAAGACAAAATGGAGCACCAGGACGCCGTACCCCACTTGCTGCCCGCTCTTGGACAAATGGGGTAGAAGAAGAGAACAATTGCATTGCTGATACAAAGGACGATGATGTTTTTAACTCCCACAATGATCATCGGCGCCTTCGACACAATCGACAAGGTATGGGTAGAAATCAGCGTGAACAACGGGAGGTACGTGATGATCCATTAGCAAAGATTAAATTTACAATGCCTCCATTTGCTGGAAAGTTTGATCCTAATGCATATATTAATTGGGAGATAGCGGTAGACAAAGAATTTGCAAAGTATGATTTATCTGAAAACCAAAAGATTAGTGCTGCAGTCAAAGTGTTAACGTCAGATGCAATATATTGGTGGAAGCATATATCTAGACATGATAAAGAACCTAAAACTTGGAATGTCATGAAAAAACTTATGAGAGATGATTATGTTCCTGAATATGTTGCTGAATATTTGCTTACTAAACTTCAACGCTTAAAACAGGGTTCTAAAACTGTTATAAAATACTATCATGAATTGCAAAATTGTTTGTTGCGTTGTGGTTTACAAGAATGTGAACAAGCTACTGAACTTAGGTTCATACGTGGACTTAATCATAAAATTCAGGATGTTCTTGTTGATGAAACATTAAGTTGTCTTTCAGACTTGATTAAATGTGCTTGCAGAGCTGAAAACATGCTTGTTGAATCTTTAAAAGAGTCATTAGATTCATTTGAGGTGCCCAATGTTGCACCTTCTGTTGTAACTAACGTATGCAGGAGAATGTGATGGAGACGAGGACGACTCCAATTCAACAAAGGAAGAATGATGAGACCATGCTCATCCTGGATATGACCAATGCTATATCAGTTTGGCGACACTTCATGGCGTCCTCTACATCGTCTACATCCACAAGGATGGTCGTATCTACATGGCTTTACCGATCCCCACGAGGGCCAAGTCGATCACACAGATCACTTCGGCCTCCACCTTGGCCGCCTCCCATGCTTGATGGTGTATTCAAGAAAGGCGTATCTCCAACTCTTCAAATTTGAAGCCATATTTTGGAGAGAACGATGAGCTTGAGTCGAGGACGACTCAAATGCAAGAAGGGGAGGATGATGAGGACATCACTATGACGGATACACTCATGACCTTACCTCCACCACCTCCTATGCAAGGTCCTATCACAAGGGCACACTCACGGTAGCTAAATCAACAGGTGAACTCGTTTCTCGGGTGGCATAATTATATTTTAGAGGATATATCACTGCATAATAATGTGCTTGTGCTTAGGAATCATGGCTTAGAGCTGCAAGGACATCATTCCTCATCACTACAAACTAGAGTACAAGTATTCCCGAGAAGGAAGCCAAAACGTCCACCCAGGAGCAGTCCACCTTCAACTGGCCATAACTTTTGCATACGGAGTCCGTTCGGGATGAGTGAGTACTTGATTAAAAGATACATTCGTGCTCTTTCCAACAGATCAGGCCTCATCATCAAATTCCACTCGAGCTGGCCACAGCTGTCAAAACAGTGCGACGGTCTCAGTCTTTTAGGGTGCTGTGCCACCATAATTTTGGGCTGAGTTCCCATGTAATTAAAGTGACGTGAGACCAACTCCTAACAGCCATCCTTGGCTATATATATTGGACAAACCCCCTATCTATCTGATAGGAGGATAGGTCCCGACCTTTCGATGAGAGAGGGATAGATTCGATTGGGTGGAAGAAGACGTTGGCGATCCGACTACACCGTCCCCAGACGATGCGCCTTAGCAATCGTTACACCGACTTCGGTTGTTATTGATCTTGCTGGTGCACGATCAACCTGACCACGAAGGCCTTTGTCCCTGCAAGCAATCGAAGAACACGCAAGAACAAGATGAACAAGCACTGAAATTATAATTGAAACCACGAGTTCATTCAGAATCACAAAAGAGGGGTTTCCGATGACAAGTAATTCGGGCGGTTTAGCCAACACGCGCGATTACAAGAAGTAGCAACTGCTATCTTTGATCTAAAAAAAAAACCCCCATCTAATGGCAGCGACTGGCTGTTTTTATTGTGGAGAGGCGTCTAGGAACCCTAGGGTGCAGCCTTAAGTGGGCTTTCCTTGTTACAAGGCCAAAGGCCCACTTTTGACTTGGACTGAAAAAGTGACGCTGCTTGATTGAACGATTCCCGTCAACTCAGAAGGAGTTTGGATGTGATTCCAGATCCGTTGGAAAGTAGACTTGATAAGCTTTCAGTGAAGTACAAGAACGCCCAAAACGGAGTCCGGATGTAGCCGTGGCGGCGAAACAAGTCAGCCCTGTCCTGAGTCGAATCTGAACCGAACTCGTGCACGTCTCTTCTATCCTTCATCTTGGTTGGTTCCTCACCCAAGTTCCTGAGGCAAAGGACATCATCACAAGAATTAAATAGCATTCCATCCATTAAAATATTCGTATGAAGCCCGAGGAACGAATTCACCGTAATTGAGTTGACGTGCGCGAGCTCGAGTAATCGGTCCATGTATTACAGCAACGGGACCGATTGATGCGTAGGTGATGGATTTGCAGGTGTGGCTATATCCATAGAAGTGATGTCCTCATCATCCTCCCTTCTTGTATTGGAGTCGCCCTCGACTCAAGCTCGCCCTCTTCTCCAAAGTATGGCTTTAAATCTGCAATGTTAAATGTGGGAGAGACCCCAAAATCTGCAGCAACTCAAGCTTATATGCATTATCGTTAACTTTTTCCAATACTTTAAAAGGGCCATCAGCGAGGCATCAACTTAGACTTTCTTAATTGAGGAAAACGGTCCTTCCGTAAATGCAACCAAACAAGATCTCCAGTGTTCAAAAGTTACATGTTTCCTTCCTTTACTACCAAAGAAGTTTATATTTCTCATTCATAGACTCAATGTTCGCTTCGTTGTCTCATGCAATTTTAACATCAGTTCAAAGACGTTGTGTAGCATCAAAATTCAGTTTCTCAAGGCGGAATAGGTAATAAATCAATGGGAGCACGAGGAACAAAACCATACACAATCTCAAAAGGGCACAACTTAGTAGTAGAATGCAGCGAACGGTTATACGCAAACTCAATGTGAGGCAAGCATTCTTCCCACATCTTAATGTTTTGTTTTAAAACAGCCCTAAGCATGGTAGACAAAGTTCTATTGACGACTTGGTTTGCCCATCAGTTTGTGGGTGACAAGTAGTAAAAACAGTAGCTTAGTCCCCAATTTAGCCCATAAAGTTCTCCAAAAGTGGCTAAGAAATTTAGCATCACGATCTGAAACTATTGTGTTTGGCACACCATGCAATCGAACAATCTCACGGAAAAACAAATCAGCAACATGGGTAGCATCATCACTCTTATGACAAGGTATGAAGTGTGCCATCTTAGAAAATCTATCCACCACAACAAAGATACTATCCTCCCTTCTTTGTTCTAGGCAACCCTAAAACAAAGTCCATAGAAATATCCTCCCAAGGCACACTAGGAACAGGAGGGCAAGTACAAACCATGTGGGTTATGTCGTGACTTAGCTTTTTGACATGTTGTGCAGCGAGCGACTAAACGCTCCACATCTCGCCTCTTCTTTGGCGTAAGAAATGGCTAGCAAGTATGTCCTCTGTCTTTTCACACCAAAATGTCCCATCACCCCACCTCCATGCGCTTCCTGAATAACAACAAACGAACGGAGCTAGCTGGAATGCATAGCTTGTTAGCTCTAAACACAAACCCATTATTGAGGACAAATTTATTCCACATTTTTCCCTCTTTACAATTGAGCAACACATCTTTAAATTCAGCATCATGCTCATATTGCCCTTTAATCGCTTCCACCCAAAATTTTGAAGTCAAGTTGGGAAAGCATAGCGTATCGCCTAGACAATGCATCAGCTATAACATTCTCCTTTCCCTTTTGTGTTTAATGACATAAGGAAAAGATTCGATGAATTCAACCCACTTAGCATGCCTACGGTTTAGTTTTCCTTGACTTGAATATGTTTTAATGACTCATGATCAGAATGTATTACAAATTCCTTGGGCCATAAATAATGTTGCCATGTTTCCAAAGTTCGAACTAGCGATATAACTCCTTATCATAAGTGGAATAGTTCAAACTAGGCCCACTCAATTTCTCACTAAAATAAGCAACAGTTTTCCTTCTTGCAACAACACACCTCCCAACCCAATTCCACTAGCATCACATTCGAGTTCAAAGGTTTTATGAAATCTGCAGGTTGGAGAAGTGGTGCATGTGTCAACTTATCTTTCAACATGTTGAAGGCGTTCTCTTGTACTTTGCCCCAAGCAAATGGCACTCCTTCTTAGTGAGCTCGTGCAATGGTGCGGCGATGGTGCTGAAATCCTTCACAAGCGACGATAGAATCCAGCAAGTCCTAAGAAACTTCGCACTTGTGTGACCGTTGTTGAACCGCCAGCTGTGTATTGCTTCAACCTTGGCTTGATCAACTTCAATCCCTGCGAGTAACAACATAGCCAAGAAAGAGACTCGATCCGTGCAAAAGGTGCACTTCTCAAGGTTACCAAACAAACGAGCATCACGTAAGGCATGAAAAACAGCACGCAAATGATCAAGATGTTGTTCTAGAGTTCTGCTATAAATCAGAATATCATCAAAGTACACCACCACAAATTTTCCAATGAAATGGCGCAGAACCTCATTCATTAATCTCATAAAAGTGCTGGGTGCATTAGTGAGTCCAAAAGGCATTACTAACCACTCATACAATCCAAATTTTGTTTTAAAAGCTGTTTTCCATTCATCGCCCAATTTCATGCGAATCTGGTGGTATCCGCTACGCAAGTCGATCTTAGAGAACACAAGAGAGCCACTCAATTCATCTAGCATATCATCTAACCTAGGAATAGGATGACGATATCTAATTGTAATGTTGTTAATCGCTCTACAATCCACACACATGCGCCATGATCCATCTTTCTTAGGAACTAAAAGTACTGGGACAGCACATGGACTAAGAGATTCGCGCACATACCCTTTCTCAAGCAATTCTTGCACCTGTCGTTGTATCTCCTTGGTTTCTTCTGATTGGTTCTCAGATGGTGCACGGTTTGGTAAGGAGGCCCGGGAATGAGGTCAATTTGATGCTCAATTCCACGGATTGGTGGCAGTCCGTGGCACCTCCTTTGGAAAAATGTCTATGTTTTCCTGCAAAGATTAATGACAGCAGGAGGCAAAGAAGAGGATGTATCTTCAAATGAAAATAAAGCTTCTTTGCAAACCAAAGCATAGCAAACTTGAGCCATCATTCAAATCATTTAAATCAGATTTGGAAGCAAGTAAACAAGCACCCTTCAGTTTAATCTCATCTTTTCTGTCATGAACAGATTTAGACTTGCCCTCTTTATGTTGTACAAATTCCTTTGCTACAATCTGATTTTCACTCTTCTCATGTTTTCGATTTTTTTCTTTGCTGGCTCTAGCAACTTCATCCTCAAAATGGCTTCAGGAGACATAGGATGTAATACAATTTTCTTCTCTTTATGCACAAAAGAGTACTGATTAGTTCTACCATGATGCAAGGTGTCTTTATCAGATCGCCATGGTCTCCGAACAACATAGAACATGCTTGCATAGGCACAACATCGCAGTCAATATAGTCATGATATGAACCAATGGCAAAGTGCACTCTTACCAATCGTGTTACCTTTATCTTACCGCTGTCGTTAAACCATTGGATGTGGTACGGCTTTGGATGTGGGCTTGTTTTCAGCTCTAGCTTTTGAACCATCTCAGAACTTGCTAAGTTATTGCAACTACCCCCATCAATGATGACGCGGCATGAGCGCTCCATGACCACACACTTGGTTTGAAACAAATTATGTCGCTGGTTCTGTTCAGCCTTCCCCATTTGGGCACTCAACACGTCTCATAATATTCTGCATTTTCAGCACCAATATGTTCTTCTTCCTTCTCATGTCCACTTCCTGCATGGTCAATGGCAAGCATAGCATATGTCTCATCATCCAAATCACTAGCAGAAGAATACTCACCAGTATCCCGCACAATCAGCACACGTTTGCTTGGGCAATCTTTCCTCACATGCCCAAATCCCCTACATTGTAGGCACTGAATATCCCTCGTTCTTCCCGTGGATGCAACGGACGAAGCGCTCTTGGCGGGTGTTGGTGCTGACCCCTTTGTTGCTTCAGATGCCTGCGGCATTGGTTTTGTTGGAGGCGTGTGTGGCAGGCTGCTAGTGGTACCTTGTGAAGATGCACGGTTTGGGGCAGCTGCTGAAGTACGTGGATGCCATGATGTAGTCCGACCTGCAGAAACATTAGTCCTTGCGCGACGCCCCTGCACTTCCCTTTCAGCTTTACAAGCAAGATGGAATAAACGAGTGATAGAATTGTATTCCTTGTAAGCTAATATGTCCTGAATTTCACGGGTCAGCCCTCCCATAAATCTAGCCATAGCAGCTTCCTCTTCTTCCACTAACCCACAACGCAACATGCCTGTTTGTAGTTCCTGATAATATTCTTCTACAGATTTGCTACCTTGTCTCAATTGCTGCAGCTTATGTAATAAATCTCGTGCATGATACGAAGGAACAAATCTAGCTCGCATGATCCTTTTCAAAGCATCCCAAGTTTGTGGCACATTGTTTGGGGTCTTATTACGATACTCGCGCCACCAAACGGAGGCAAAATCAGTAAACTCACTAGTTGCAGCCCTAACCTCTTGTGTTCGGAAAATCATAGCAAGCAAATTTCGATCTACAGCTAGTTCCCAAGTGAGGTATGCATCGTGGTCATATTTCCCATCAAAAGGTGGCATGCTGAATTTGATTGATCCTAGGAGTCATCATGTTCACGCACTGCGTCGTGGTGGTCGCAAACCCATACCATGGCGGTTGCGGTGTAGCTGTCGTTGTGGCCTATCATCCTCCTCTTCCTCAACTTCGGTGTCCGCTGCATAGTCCTGTTCATTGTCTCCTGCAACGCTGCTCACATGTCCATCAGTGGGGCGTCCACGATCCCTCTCCTCAAGTCGCTGCAAGAATGCTGCAAGGGAGGTGTTGATTGCGCCTACGTAAACTTCCAACGCGGTGATTTTGGTGTTGGTGTCAATTTGAATCGCCTCCAATTGACCAAGGCGGTCATTGGTAACACGAACGCCCTCATCAAGCGCATCGGTGTGAAGCCTCATTTGGCGCCGAAGTCTTTGTCACGATCCCCGTGTGCGAGGTGAATGTTGTCCCCCTTTATCGGCTTCCGATCCTGCCATGGTTAGAGAAAACAAAGAAAAAAAAAGGCTAACACCAAGTAACAAGATTATCCTCTTAGATGAACTCAGGAGACCCTAAAAACAAAATTTGCACAAAGGACTTTTGGCAAAACCAGGGGTATAAAGGTAATTAAAAGATACTCTCTCTCTCTCTCTCTGAACTTTGATTTGCAATTGATCTAGTGCGGCTTTTGAAATCTGCACTTGCCTTTTTCTTCTCTGATTTGGTGCGGCTTTTCTATCTGCACTTGCCTTTTTCTTCTCTGATTTGGTGCGGCTTTTCTATATGCACTTGCCTTTTTTTTAACTCCTTGATTTGGTGCGGCTCTTGTATCTGCACCGGCCTCTTTTTTTATATATATATATTTGGAAACTGATATTTATTTTGGTAAACACAGAGAATCAAGCGAATTAGTAAACAAAGCAAGGAAATCGGCAACCCAATTTGATCTCCCACACTAGACAGAAACAAACTCAACTCCGATCTGATCTACTAACAGAATACGACTCAAATTATGAACGCAACTGTGACAAAAACATGACCTGAACTCGAAACTCTAAAGGATGAAACTAAAGACCAGCAACTTGACTCGTCAAGCAACCAGAATTCAACAAGCCGAGAACTAAAGTAGCAAAAGCAAGGGCACAAATTGTTTTGGACAAGGGAGATCTAATCGCCTATTTGTTTTTTTTATGGTTTTCTGGATCAGTAGGTAAAATAATGGATGGGAAAAAATCTCTCACCGATCAACCTTGAGCTCGATACCACGTGATAGGAGGATAGGTCCCACCTTTCGATGAGAGAGGGATAGATTCGATTGGGTGGAAGAAGACGTTGGCGATCCGACTACACCGCCCCTGCACGACGATGCGCCTTAGCAATCGTTACACCGACTTCGGTTGTTATTGATCTTGCCGGTGCACGATCAACTCGACCACGAAGGCCTTTGTCCTCGCAAGCAATCAAGAACACGCAAGAACAAGATGAACAAGCACTGAAATTATAATTGAAACCACGAGTTCATTCGAATCACAAAAGAGGGTTTCCGATGACAAGTAATTCGGCGGTTTAGCCAACACGCGACATAAGAAGTAGCAATCGCTATCTTTGATCTAAAAAACCCCCATCTAATGGCAGCGGCTGGCTGTTTTTATTGTGGAGAGGCGTCTAGGAACCCTAGGTGCAGCCTTAAGTGGGCTTTCCTTGTTACAAGGCCAAAGGCCCACTTTTGACTTGGACTGAAAAAGTGACGCTGCTTGATTGAACGATTCCCGTCAACTCAGAAGGAGTTTGGATGTGATTCCAGATCCGTTGGAAAGTAGACTTGATAAGCTTTCAGTGAAGTACAAGAACGCCCAAAACGGAGTCCGGATGTAGCCGTGGCGGCCGAAACAAGTCAGCCCTGTCCTGAGTCGAATCTGAACCGAACTCGTGCACTTCTCTTCTATCCTTCATCTTGGTTGGTTCCTCACCCAAGTTCCTGAGGCAAAGGACATCATCACAAGAATTAAATAGCATTCCATCCATTAAAATATTCGTATGAAGCCCGAGGAACGAATTCACCTGGTAATTGAGTTGACGTGCGCGAGCTCGAGTAATCGGTCCATGTATTACAGCAACGGGGACCGATTGATGCGTAGGTGATGGATTTGCAGGTGTGGCTATATCCATAGAAGTGATGTCCTCATCACTATCTCCTTAGGTTTTGATTTGAGAATAGTTACCCATGTGTGGAACTTTATCCTTGTTCTCCTGACTCGGCTAGAGCAGCAGTAAACAAGTTTCGAAACCTCAACTCTTGACTGTGTGCTTCATCCTTGTTCTTGCTAGTTCTTCGATTGCTTACAAAAATAGACCTTCGTGGTCAGGTCATCCGTGTTCTTGGCACGGTTGATGACAACGAGGAGTGTGGTTTAGCGATTGCAGGCGCTTATCCTTGTGTGGTTCGTAGCCGGATCGTCAAAGCCATCCTCCGCCAAATCGAAGTTATCCCCTCACTAGAAGATCGGGCCGTCTTGTGCGCATCATCTTCATCCTCGCTTCCACCAGCCTCATCATCCATACATGTTGCATCTACCTCAGAAGGAAGTACTTCTTCTTCATATGCACCCGAACTACCCTCCCCCACATGTCCTTGGCCCACTCCTCCCTCTCCTTGGTGGCCTAAAATTTCACCGCTAGGACCAGCATCGGCATTCGCCTCTAGTGGCAATATGCTTACACAAACACCCATCGGAAACCCGCCCTCTATGGCCTTTCGTGCATACATTAACCAAGCCTTATTATTTCTCAGTCCGAACAAAGTATGTACAATGACGTTGTTGTTTCGAACTTCCCTTGATCGCACCGCCTCCAGGAAAACTATATGTGTTTCCTGGCTCAGACGCAACACGCTCATAACATGTGATTTAAGGCCTTCCAAGTCTAATGGACTATCACTTGAACTATATGTGTGTTCGCAGTTTTGCACTGTGATTATTCTCTCATGCAATATGACAGGCCGTTCACTGTAGTAAATATGAAAATTCATGGTGCAACAGCTAGGTAGAATATGATACCTAAAAATATTTCAAAAATTAACAACTGATTAACTATACCGAGGGTCGAAATTAATTACTGAACAAATTAATTTTTTTGTTCATGAATAAGTACTCAAACTACACTCATGAATTACAGTTACAACATTTACATTTAACAAGATAATTAGAGACTATATTATCTAACTAACCATGCTATGTGATGTGCATGCAACTAAGTTCAAGCCTAATTATTAGGGAGTTCTAATTAACCTAACTATATAGCAAAACCAAATGTGCTAGTTTATCTACTACATATACTTGCTCCTACTCGTGATTTTTTCTTCCTACTGTAGTCTATAAATAAAAGGTTTTTCGTTCATCAGTAAACGTATGCTGCTATGTAAAAATAATAAAACAACTATAATTACTAAGTTCCTAACGGAGATTACGTACATGAGGTATGAATGAGATGCATGAATGAGGCAATGATCAATATACTAACTATAATAGCATCTCTAGTTTACGTATCGTCTCCACGCTAATTAATCTAACCAGGTAATTATGAATAAATCTAACCAGGTAATTACTCTAACAATGACTTACCAATGCTAATTAATCTAACCAGGTAATTACTCTAACAATGACTTACCAACGCTGGTCGCCTCCTTCTCTTCTGCTTGCCAAGCTCCTCTTTCTCTTCTGCTTGCCAAGCCCCTCTCTGTCTTCTGCTTGCCAAGCTCCTCTCAATCGCACACTCCCTGCTGCTTCCCCTCCCCTCTATTTATTCTGCGCTGAAGAATGCGAAGCGACTAGCAGACAAACATGCATGCAAACAAATCATGCATGCATGCATGCGAAGAATCAGCAAACAAATGAACTTTCGGTGTGAAAAGCTGGCGAGTTGACGCCAAGAACGCGATCGGTCGGCCCAGGCCATAGCCGACATGCCAAGACACCACATGTCGGCTATGCCTCGTCGCGTCGATTCTGCCGGGTATTGACGCTAATTCAGAAAATACGAAAAACAATTGCCCAAAATTGATAATATACGGTATAAAGTTGACTGTATTTGAAATTTTTCCCGTACCAGGTGTACGTAGATATTTCTACAACATTTTCTACGTAACATGCTTCCTCATCTGTAATGTGCAAGATAGATCAGGTTTGCTGAATAGATTGTTCTCCCTGGTACAGCCATTGTATCATTACAGAGGGAAGATACATATTTTATTGAGTTTGCTAAGAGTGCGTTGTGTATTCTTTGCCTCCTGATTAGAGATGGGCTATTGGAAATATGCGTAATATTATTATTCTAGATTTTATATTAAACCAAATAAAATAAAAGACTAGAGTTGCATAAAACAGCAGGTAACACATTGTACTTCAAAATATGCTCAAGAATTGTATATTAACAAAGTTGATCTATCACACGAATGATTTACAATTGGGTTTGCTGAAGAATAGGAAGCAGCGCAGCGCAGACGCGGTCGTGGAAGTAGTCGACGTCGAGGAAGAAGTAGAGCGGTCGCACTGATGCGCTGCCCAGAAACCTTATTGCCGCCCCCGTGCAGGTGAACTTTGCAGCATTAGTTCGGAGATACTGCTCACCCTCATTCACAGTGCACGCCGAGGAGGAAGTCCGGCGAGGTTCAACAACTCAACTCAACAGTACAATAATTCAGAGATGAGGGGGAAGAATTGAGGAGGAATTCAGTGTTTCTATCCTGGATGTCTCCAGGAGCTTACATACAAACGCACCAGTAACTGACCACATTATGTCATTTAAATACGATAGTTACTAGTAACTGACAATATAATGTCAATTAACTCACTAGTAACTGACGGCGTTTATGTCAATTACACTGAATTGAAAGAGATGTTTAAATCGCATTTAAACAGATTGAATGGAGAGATAATTGAAAGGTTCAGCAAAACAAAAGATGAATTCAAAGTGCTAGGAGACATACTACGACGCGGCGCGATCGCTCCTCGCAAGTCACAAGTCACGCGAAAATACGCGAACGTGTGTGCATGTGTGTGTTTAGCCACTATCCACTCTATACCATTCTCATGCCAAGTATAATTAATCAAGAGGTGGCAAGGACTTCACCTTTTAAGTTGCCTTTCCTCCATTTGGTTAGACAATATGGTACTAAACCATGCATGCTTTGGAATTAAAGGAAATGGGCCACCAATGGGCCAATTTCTAACAATCCCCCACCAATTCCAAAGCAAACAGTAGAAAAGATAACGAAGATCACTGTACATGTGTTGTTAATATTCCAGTCTTTTTGGTGTAAGTCCCGTATGGGTTGAACTTGCACCTAGATTAGCAAGGTTCATCCTCTCATTGCCTGAATGGACTATGCCTTGAATTCATAGCTTTTTGTGATCAGACTTCACTTGAAAATCTCAACTGATACTAGGCTGCCAATAAACCACGCCTAAACGGAGCGTTATATGGTCATGCTCCCTTATCTGCTCATGAGCTTTCCAGAGGATGCCCAATCCTCGTGAATTGCGGCCTCACAGTTATGCTCAAGTAGGTGTATTCATTATAGGTATCCTAGCAAGGTTCATCCTCTCATTGCCTGAATGAACTATGCCTTGAATTCATAGCTTTTCGTGATCAGACTTCACTTGAAAATCTCAACTGATAAACCACACCTAAACGGAGCGTTATATGGTCATGCTCCCTTATCTGCTCATGAGCTTTCAAAGGATGCCCAATCCTCGTGAATTGTGCCCTCACAGTTATGCTCAACTAGGTGTATTCATTATAGGTATCCTATCAGTTGAGAACATGGGTTTTCCATAGAGATTGGTCTGGCATACGACTGAGAGATATACATGAGCGTCGGACCAAAATTTTGGTCCGTCATACATGGATTTTTCAAGAAGTTTTGGTCTGGCATAGAGACACATGTACGTCGGACCAAAGTTTTGGTCCGTCATACATGGATTTTTGAAGAGTAGAAACCAAAGACCTTTTCTTAACAGAAATAAGTTTATACAAGAGATTTACTTTAGCAGCGGACTAAAATTTTAAGCAAGAATGTTTGGTCCGTTATCAAAGCAAAAAAAACTTTTGAGTGAGATAGAATGTCCATTTAAGGTTTCAAGAACTAGGACTCCAAATATTTGGTCCGGCCAAAGGCTTATGAGCTGAAAGAGTGCCGGACCAAAATATTTGGTCCGCTGTAGAAGGGAAACGGAGAATATTTTGGTCTGTCACTGAGAAGAGACTATTACATGTATGCCGGACCAAATAATTTGGTCCGTCATACATAGGCAACTACTTGGCTATCAGATGATTTTCAAGGAGGTTTTTACCAAGGACGAAGGAATATGAAAACAAGAGATTTGGTCCGATGATTAGATATTTGATGAGAGTTTTGACACAGAAGAGTTTCAATGTTTGACCAAAGAATCTTTTTGACTTCAAAAGAATGTGCTGTGTATGCAACGGACTGAAGAAATGGATAGCTAAAATTTGGTTCGTTGTAATTTGAAAGGTCAATGACTAAGTGTCTTTTGCTCCGAGAAATCTAGTTTTGTCTTTGCCTTATGATACAATTTACTAGCTTGTGCGAAGTCCCACTTTAGACAACTAAAAAAGACAGAAAACAATCCTAGCTTTTTGACTTGAATCATCTCCCAAGTCATAAACTAGAAACTAAGCACCTTAAACTTGTTCGTCCACCTTGCTCCATCATTGATTCCAGCATATGTTCTTCAAGGCTTTAAGTATTATTAACTTAGTCATCAATACCAAAACTATAATAAAACACAATAATAAAATTGAGGGGGCCTAGATGCTATCAATCTCCCCCTTTTGGTAATTGAGGACAACATACCTTTTTAGTTAATAATATCTCATTCATTCTGCAAAACAGAGTTAGCTAAATAGAATAACTGCTGAATTTTGACAATTTTGATATATTAGGACTATATTAGATCCTTAAAGAGTAATAGTACTCATAATTTTTTTAAAAAGTACGAAGTAAATATCAGAGCTTTATGAAGTAAGTATCAGAGCACAAAACAATAGATCATAAATACAAGATTATAATCAGAGCATAAAACAAAAAAAGTATTAGAGCACAAATATAAGTCAGATACATATCAGATACTTAGATACTTGACTTTAGATAATGCAACAACTCATTGTCCAGCCTACAGAACAGAACCTAGAGATAGAGATAGATATTCTCCCCCTTTGGCATCAATAGCCAAAAAGGGTTCCTATTTGCGCCTAGAAAAGGTTCTTTTGATTTGACCCGGAACTGAGCTTTTCCTTGGAGGAGAAACTGTTTGAGCATCAGCTGCTTCTTGGGTTTGAGTACTTGGCCCTTGAGACATGCTTGATCATGCCAGCTAGGATAGCCTGGTTCACCCGGTTGAATGGTCAAGTTGTGAAGGTCTAACTGAATGTTGTTCAGGGACTCACTCAAGGAGTTTGCTTCAGCAAGGACCTGACCCACATCATAAATGCAACCATTTGCCAATCGAGTATGGTCAAGCAAGGCATCTTCAGTGAATTCTGTGAGATGGTCCAAATTGTGTCTAAGCCATAACTGATTACTCGTATGTGATGTGCTTGCAACCTCAACTTGATTTCTCAGTCTTTTGTAATGATCATCCATTTTCTGATTCATGTCATATAGTCTGTCTTTAAGCAGATTTTGATTTGAACCAAGCTGCTGGATGGACTGTCTTAGGTTCCCTTGGTTGCTGCTGAGTTGATCAAATCTAGACAAGACTTCACTTTGAAATCAGGTTGAGAATCAAAAATATTTTCTTGAGCCTGGAAAGTATCTTCTTGTGCTTGCTCATTGTACTTTGGAGAAGATGAGGTTGGATACTGACAGTCAAAAAGATTTTGCCAACCAGGAAAGGTATCCCTCTGTTCATGCTCAGGATGAACTGATGATGTGGGATAATATGACTAAAATTGATGGGGCATACCAGATCCTCCTGCCTCATGCTCATGTGCTCCTGGTCTGAAAGCTTGTGCTTCCATGAACCTTGCTGCAGCTGCTGATTGTTGAAGGTGATAGAACTGTTGCTCTTCATTTAAAGTTCTATCAACTAAGCTTGAGAGAACTTGAGTGGTAGCATCATCCATATTCAATGATTCACTTCCAGGAATTACTTTTGTTGCTTCTGAGCATATTCATGATAGCTTGCAGTCTTATTTTTGTTACCACTTTGAACACTAGTGATGAGGACATCTCCACAATGGATACAACCAGCTCTAACTCCAATCACCAGGATGAACCACCACTTCAAGGACCACTTACTCGAGCCCGTGCACGTCAAATAAATTATCAGGTGAAGGCGTTCCTACGTATCCAATTAATGATACAATGAATGGGATGCTATTTAATTTTCGTGATGATGTGATTATTCTTAGGAACCATGGAGAAGACCCACAACGCACAAAGGAGTTCGCGTCCGGAGGGAAGAGCAAATTGGAATCAGATTCGGACTTCCAGAGATGGTCAAATTCAAACGGCCATAACTTTTGATCAAGAAGGCTTCTGGAGGTCTACGAGTACAAGAACGAAAGCTCTGGTCGTCCTCTTTCCAACCGATCCTAGATCACCTCCAAATTCCTTCCGAGTCAACGGGAATACGCAAAACAATCCAGAACACTTTTCCAGTCCGAGTCTAATTGGGCTCTAGTCTTTATTTCGAGTTGTAATCAGTAGGCCCATGTTAAGGCCCAGTGCTGCACGCCCTTGGTCTAAAATTAGCCAGCCGCCACCATAGTTAGGGTTTTGGGTTTTTTGATTCGATTAGCCATTGCTATCGCTTGTCTCGCGTGCGTCGACTAGGCCGCCTGCCTACTTGTTCATCAGAACCCCAACTTCGAGTGTTTTTGTTTCAGAACCGATCTGAATTCATATTCGCAATTGAGTTGCTTGTAATCCTCTGTTCTTGCTGGTTCTTCGATTGCTCGCAGGAACAAAGACCTTTGTGGTCAGGTTGGTCGCGCTTCCCGTGGGATCAATAACCTTCAGGAGGGTGGTGTACCGGTCGCTAAGGCGCAACGTCGGGTTCGTTGTAGTCGGGCCGCCAACTTCGCCCTCCACCAGATCGACGCTACCTCCTCTCATCGAAAGATCGGGACACCTAGTTCTATCAACTAGGCTCTCTGTTATTTCCAATTTTAGTAGACTCATGATGACTTTCGTAAGCTTGATGATGACTGTCATAGGAGGGCATATGGCTGCCATAGGATTGATGCCAGAAATCACTGCCTTGAGCCTGTGAATACCCTCTGTGACTATTTCTGTCAAACTCATTTTCAGCTTCTGCACTTGACTCTTCTTCAGCCAGCACTGGTCTTTCCTGCTGATTTTCTTGTAATCCTTGAAGAAAACCAGTAATCCTCAAGTTTTGTCCTATGGATATATGCATATTGTATTTCTTTGGGAAGCACTGAAATTCCCTATTCTGGTCATTTTGGGATATTATGCCTTGTGCCAATAGGATTTGAGTGATTAGTTGAGCAAACGGTAAAGGGCTGCCAAATTTTCTGTAGATTGCCTCTTCCATTTGCCCAAAGAAGTAATCAACCAAATCTACAGGTTATCTTGATAATATAAGATGCAACAGCCATGCTTGAACTGAGGTCACACCTTCCTTGTATCCAAACTTGGGATATATTGTGTGCCTGAGTATTAGCAACAGAACTTTTGCTTCTTCAGTTAGACAGGAAACTCTGTTTGGATTGAAGTCTGCACCGGAGGTGTTCTTATAGATATGCCCAGATATTTGTAAGTCTGGCATATCACCACTCAATCTCCATCTCTGATGAGGGTTCAGCTTTTCAAATACTCTTGTTCGATTTGCCAAAGGACTTGAGGCTCCAATTGCTGACTCAAACTGAGATGATCTGATTTTTCTTATTTTTCTATTTATAGTGAACATGATATATTTCCTCTGTTTGTTCACTGATAAGGATGCATAAAATTCTAATGGTTCTTGAGACACTCCATGGTATTGTCTTGTTTGACATTATATCACTCAGTCCAGGAGTCGAATTTACGCAGTCATACAATCCAGTTGAGCCAATTATGTAATTTACTTGATCCCAGTCTACATGTTGAGTTGACAGAGCAGATACTATCTTTCCTTTTCCATCTTTTCTGTGCAGATAAGCATTATATATGTTCTTGTGTAATAGAGACACAAAGTTTTCACCAAGAGCTGGTCTTTACCAATCGAACTGCTCTCAGTCTTTTGGCACTTAAGTCGGCCAATTCCTCACTGCTAAAGATGTCAACTTCAGAAACTAGTTCAGTATTTTTGAAGATGATTCACTGTCAGGTTCATAGACACTATCCTCAGAGGATGATTCAAAATCAATCACTTGTTTTCCTTTTCTAGGGTGAGAAGTAACTACTTTCCTATTTGCTCTGGCAGCATTGTGAACATCTTGAATTAATACAGGTCCTTGAGGTTGTTCAGGTAAATTTGTTCCAGGAGATGAACTAGACACTTTATGTTTCTTGCTTTTTTATTTTATCAATAATCTTTCCAATCAAGCCCCTCTTATCTGGGTTCTTTGACCTCATCTTGGTTATTGACTGAAAAACCAACTCTTTGCTCAGACTCAAAAGCAAACCCTTTTCAAGCACAAGACCAGACCAAGAAAAAAGGTAAGAGCTAAAGTCTAACCGAACAAATGTACAAGGTAAAATATGTGGAGTTAGGTAGGCTATACTTATTTCCTATGCAATCTGATAATTCTAGTTATTGTAATGATAAGTAAGGACCTAAACTAGAATTCACAAGTCCTAGTTGCCGATCTCAAAGATATAAGCGAATTTCAAGGCAACTCACACGCAAAGATGATGTAACTTAATGCAACCAATGGAATGAGCTAAATAAGGAAATTTTCAGCACCAAAGCTCGTGTCGCATAAGTTATGGAGAGACACTAGCTAATTGCTTCAAAAAAGGTAAAAGGGCACAAGATTGCTCACTAATTAATACAATTGAACAATCTGAAAAAAATGAACACAAATTAGGGTTTCGCTCAATGTAGTGCTGCCGGCAACTATTATGTTTTCTTTTCTTTTTTTTGGCCTTTTGGCTCTTTCTTTCTCTCTTCTTTCTTTTGGTGACTTTCGGCCAACACTAGTGTGAGCAAAGTTTTGGAATCCCTAACTTGATGTCAAAAGATAGTATGATATGATAAATCAAGATTATGTAATGTATCAAGTAGAGCAGCCCTAAGCAATATCAAATAACTAGTCTCAATTGGGATCAAAGTATTCGCAAAAGATGAATTGGTTCCCAAAGGTATGTGTACTGATATTTTATGGGTTTTATGGATTGTGGATTCTACTGGACTCAACCAACTCAAAGGAACAAGCTAGAACACGAATTGAAGCAAGATACCCAAATTCAATGTTTCTAGGGTAGCAGATTTGTCGCCTCAATTAAAGCTTCAAAACGACCGAATTTAGAAGGTTCACTATGGAAAGAATTGAAGATTATGTCCTCAGCTTTCAAAAGAGTACACGAACATGCAATTTGGAGATCGGGTGTGAAAGTTATGGCTCAAAAACCGAACACCATAGAATACCCCCAATTTCAGCCCGAGGGACCGATTCCGAATCCAAATCAAATTCGGTTTGAAGGAGTCAGAATCAGAAAGGACACCCAAAAATGTTTTTGTAGAGGACTCTTAAGGGATTCAGGAAAGTATAAAAACTGTTGGGAAACCACGTGGCCCAATGAAAAGCCCACGATGGCAAATAGACACCCGTACAGTGTGAAATTGGAGAAATCACTGTATGGGCTGAAGCAGTCAGGAAGAATGTGGTACAATCGCTTGAGTGACTTTCTCTGCAAGAGGCTACACAAACAGCGAAGATTGTCCATGTGTGTTTATACAGCGATCCCCGAATGGATTCTGTATAATCTCCGTCTTTGTAGATGACTTGACATCATTGGGATGGATGAAGAAATTGAAGAAGCATGCTCATACTTGAAGTCTGAGTTTGAAATGAAGGATTTGGGTAAAACCAAGTTTTATTTAGGCTTGCAGCTTGAACATGTCCAAGGAGGAATCTTGGTACACCAATCAACTTACACGCAGAAAGTGTTGGAAAGGTTTGGATTTGAAAAGGCATATCCTGCGAAGACTCCAATGGTCGAAAGGTCACTCCAAGCAGACCTAGACCCATACAGACCTAGAGAAGAGGGGGAGGAAGTCCTGGGAGCAGAATTCCCATATCTGAGTGCAGTTGGAGCGCTCATGTACCTTGCGAATAGCACCAGGCCGGACATTGCGGTCGCTGTGAATTTGCTAGCCCGGTACAGTGCAGAACCCACCAAAAGGCATTGGAAAGGGATCAAGGATATTTTTCGTTACCTCCAAGGAAGCAAAGATCTTGGTTTGTTTTTCAGAAGAAACAATGAATTGAATTTGGTTGGCTACGCCGATGCTGGGTACTTATCAGACCCGCATACTGGCAAGTCCCAAACTGGCTATGTTTTCCTATGTGGAGGAACAACGATTTCTTGAAGTCGCCTAAATGCACTCGCCTCGACGCTGACAAACCACTCGGAAATCATTGCTTTATATGAAGCATCTCGTGAATGTGCATGGCTCCGAAGAATGGTTCACCACATCCAGAAGTCATGTGGCTTGAACATTGAGCAAACTCCCACGATAATCTATGAAGATAATGTAGCTTGTGTTGCCCAAGCACAGATGGGTTATGTGAAGAGCAATCTCACGAAGCATATTGAACCCCAAGTTCTTCTATGCTCACGAATTGCATAAGATGAACGAGATCAAGATATTGCATACTAAGTCATGTGAAAATCTTGCTGATTTGTTCACTAAATCACTTCCAGCATCTACCTTTGAAAGGTGCATTAAAGGAATTGGAATGATGAGACTAGAGAAGTGCAGATTTCAGGGGGAGATATTTCACATACTCCCACTTGAATCTCGAACATGAATTATGAATACCCAACATGAATCTCGGAGATTAGCAATTGAAGTTGGGTGAATTGTACTCTTTTTCCTTAGCAAGTTTTTCATGAAGTTTTCTTGCATAAGGTTTTAACGAGGCAATTCGTGCAACATAGTAAGCGTATGCTATGTACTCTTTCTCCAAGTATTTTTCCCACTGGGTTTTCCTGGAGTTTTATGAGGCATATGCAACTCGCGGCAAAGGGTCCACGGGAGAGTGTTGAGAAACCACGTGGCCCAATGAAAAGCCCACGATGGTCCCTTAGCCGAAACCCTAGGTGAGCGCTATATAAGAAGGAGCGGGTCCCCCCTATGTACATGAATCACAAAGCAATAAAGAATTCCGTCGTCGCTCCCATATACCTGTGTCTCTCTCTCTCTCTGTTCTCCACTTTAGATCCGTTCGGGAACCCCGGACTATTCGATAGCGAGGTTCCTTAACAAAAACTTTCCAAACGGAGTTCGGACGAGAGAATTATGATCACAATACCGAACCGATCTGGCCACGTGGCAAGAAGCAACAACGACATTAAGCAACAGTACACATGAAGCGATTTTACATGTAGAAAAGAAAAGAAAAAAAACCGTCGCCTTGGTTTCCGTGCCCGCAGCGCGCCGTCACCTCGGTTTCGCAAGACGGCGCCATGATGCCGCCGCCGCCGTTTCTCCGCCCCGTTCTCCGCCGACCATTGCGTGCGCCGCTGCCGCGCTTCCACAAGGCGCATGAAGTCGCGCCACGCCCACCGCGGCACGGCACCCCGCACGAAGAAGCACTCCGCCGGCGCGCACGGCAAGCCTCACCGCCGCCGTGCTCTCGGCACCCAAGATGAAGCCGCGCCGCTCGCCACCACGCCGCCAGAGCCCGGCGCCGCCATCGCCGCCGCCCGACTTCCTTGCCCACATTGCGCCGCTTGCGCGCCCGCCCGGCCGCCTCGCAGGCGCCGCGTCCGTGGCAGCCGCTGCCGCTGGCCGCCGACGGCGCCGCCATCAAGCGCCGCCTCCGCCTCAGCAGCGCGCAAGACGCTGTCCCGGCCGGCTGGCCAACCCGCCGCCCGCTTCCGCTGGCCGTTAGCCCGGCCCGTCGCGCGCCGCCGCCGGGCACGGCCATCGGGCGATGGCCCGCCGCCGCCACGCGCGGCGCGCCTAGTTGCGCCTCGGCCTCGGCTCCACCGCCACACAAAGCGACGGTCTCGCCGCGCCGCCGACCATGAAGCCGGCCACCACAGCGGCCGTTTTGTACGCCGGCTCGCAGCCACCGCGCCACCACCGCTGCCGCCGCCCGCCGCGAGCTCGCCCGCCGCCACTGCACCACGCCACCGCCGGCTTGGTTTTCGAGACGCAATCGCGCGCCCGACGCCCGGCCGGCCAGCATTGCCGCTTTCGGCCTCCGGCACAGACGCCGCCACTCGCCCTCGCCACGATGCGCACGCCGCAGCATGTCGCCAAGAGTAATGCCGTCGCTGCCGCTTATCTCGCCCCGCACGCCTCGGCGAAACAAATTTCACGAGAAGGCGAACGGGCGAAGCGAGCGCGCGAGGCGCGCGAGGAAGGCGGACGAGCGCGTGAGGCGCAAGGCAGGCGGGCGAGCGGCGCGAGGCGCGAGGGAGGCAGCGCTTGCGCGTGGGAAGGGGTAACCCTAGCGCAAGGCGAGCATGGGCCAGGGCAAGGCCCATTTAAGCCGTTCGGCTGGTAAAAGAAAAAGAAAAAGAAAGAAGAAAAAGGAAAATAAAGAAGGAAAGGAAAAGAAAGAAAGAAAAAAAGTTGCAAAAAATTTGGAAAATTGCTAGAAAAACCCAGAAAAGATTTTTTGGCTCTGTGTTTATTTTTTTATTTTTATTCTCTGCATTTATGAATATTTTTTTATGAATTTTGAATTCATTGCTTTATTTTGTATACTGCAATGCATGGAAATTTATTTTTTTGTACTTCATGCTTATTGCAACCATTTTCTATTAGATCTCATTATATCTAGAGAACTTCTTATAATGAAAAGCTGCTGCTGCACGCAGTAATCTAATGTCGGAATTTTGAAATCATGCATCATGAATCGTGAGTTTGAAGAACTGGCCTCGCACGGTCAGAACTACCTCTCTTGGGCATCGAACGTGAAGATAGTTCTTGGGGCAAGAAGCTCCATACTGCGATTGGTCTAGGGTCCTCGCAGGACGCGAAACCTACCGTCGAGCAGAACGACCAAAGCCTTGCACTGCCGTTCAAATGCATGAATCGCATTTTGTTTTAGATTATGGTTGTTAGCATTTACTTTTTGAATAATGAATTGTAAGCTCTAGAAGAGCATACTTCTCTTATGAATAAATATGCAATTTATTCCTTATTCCAGTATTATTTAATTTGCAAGCAATATTTGGATTATTTTGCCTCTATCAGATTAGAATTATATTTCTTTTATCTAGAAATCGTGTAACGCCCAAATGGAAGTGATATGCATTGTTGATAGTGGCACAACAAATACCATCTTAAGAGAGTCTAAATACTTCCAGTCGATCATAAAGAACGCTGGAAAGATTACTACGATCGCAGGAAGCGACTCATATGTAATCGGCTCAAGAAGAGCCACTATTATATTGCCTATGGGTACAACTTTGGTAATCGAAGAAGCCCTTTTGTACCCTGAATCAACGCGCACTCTCTTAAGCTTCAAAGACATCCGCGCCAATGGTTTTCACGTAGAAACCAATGAAGAAAATGGCAAAGAATACTTGTGCATTGTGAAGCACGCGGTATGTGGAAAAATGGTATTAGAAAAATGTCTCTCATATGAATCTGGGTTGTACTACACGAATATTCAAGCACCCGAAGTGTATACTTCCTTGAAGACTGTTTTTAGAAGCTCTGGGTTATTTTCTTTATGGCATGGTAGATTAGGTCATCCTGGTCTTAGAATGATGAGAAATATAGTGAACAACTCACAAGGTCATGGTATTAATGTTAAAAATTTCCCGAATCATGAAGATTTTGTGTGTTCTCGCATGTGCCACCGGAAATTAATAACTAGACCCTCCGTCATGAAAGTGCAAAGTGAATATACGCATTCCCGAACGCATCCAGAGATATTTGCGGTTCGATTCAGCCCTTTGTCGTACCGTTTTGATACATTATGGTGCTCATCGATGCTTCCTCGAAATGGTCGATGTATGCTTATTGTCAACAAGAAACCATGCTTTTGCAAAGTGATCTCGCAAATCATAAGAATTAAGAATGCTTTCCGATCATCGCGTGAAGTCCATCGTAATGGACAATGCCGAGAATTTACTTCAAAGGCATTTGATGATTATTGCACGCAAGCAACAGGATAGCAGCTGAGCACTGCATCGCACGTCCACACGCAGAATGGACTAGCAGAAGCACTAATAAAGAGGATTAAATTCATTGCCAGGCCGCTTTTGCAGAGTTGTAACTTGCTCAACACTTGTTGGGGACACGCAGTCCTGCACGCAGCAGCTCTTATCAATTTCAGACCGTCGGCCTACAACATCCATTCTCCTATGCAGCTTGTACACGGGATCATCCCGAAGATCTCCCATCTCAGGAAATTTGGGTGTATGGTTTATGTACCTATACCACCCCCTCAGCGGACTGCAATGGGCCCTCTCCGCAAGTCTGGGATATACGTTGGTTATGAGAGTGCATCCAAAATCAGGTATCTGGAACCATGATTGGAGACTTGCATACAGCCCGATTCGCTGATTGCATCTTTGACGAGGACCGTTTCCCGTCATTAGGGGGAGGAAATCAACCTTGGATGAAAAATGCCGAAATCATATGGCACTCCACCGATCCCCGCACATGACCCTCGCACTAATGAAGCAAATCAAGAAGTCCGTAAGATAATTGATTTGCGTAATTTAGCAAATGAACCGCCTCGATCATTTTGTGATCCAAGGGCGTGGTTAAGTCGCATGTACCCGCAAGAAATGCACCAGAAAGGGTGGAAATACCAAAGAAAATAGAAGGTATCCCTCATCCTGTTCAGAGGCCTCAAAGAAAAAGAACAGGAAATCTGGCTCCTCAAACCCAAAGTACCCGGAGACGTCTGGAGAAAATTGGGCGAGAGGACTTACCACAACCAGTCATGAAAATACCCCAAGGAAAGAAGGGGAGCCAGTTGAGATCTGGCACTGGAAAGAAGCCAACAGGAAAGGCAATTCCAGACTTGAATCTTCCACTGTAGGAAGCCGCCGGAAATAATGTGTGCGCACACATAGGCGATGAAAAGCTAAAGGAACTTGCTCCTGTGATAGGGAAAAGCAGCGAAGAGCAAGTAGAAGTGCATGAAGCACCCCATGAAGAAATGGCCATAAACTTTGTAATAATAGGAGAATCCCTGAATAGAGCAACAGCCAACGTTGATGCATACTTCGCAAAGAAGATTGCCTCGATCATTGATCATGATCCCGAGCCTGCATCTCTTGCAGAGTGCAAGAAAAGGCTAGATTGGGAAGAATGGAAAAGGCAATCATCTGCAGAGTTAGTCTCTCCAACAAGAGAGAGGTGTTTGGGCTCAGATGTCGCACACCTCCCATATAAACCTCAGAGGTCACAAATGGGTCTTTGTTCTAAGAGGAATGAAAACAACGGTTGTAAGGTACAAGGCAAGGCTTGTAGCTCAAGGTTTCACTCAACGCCCCGGAGTTGATTATGAAGAAACCTATTCTCCGGTCAAGGAGGAATTACCTTTATATATTTGATCTCAATGGCAGTCAACTTGAAGTTGAGAATGAAGCTAATGGATGTTGTCACAGTATATTTGTATGGAAACTTGGATTCGGAGATATACATGAAATTACCAGAAGGAATTCCTATCCTGAACAAAGACGGAGCAAATAGAAACCCGTAAACTGTGAAATTGGAGAAATCACTGTATGGGCTGAAGCAGTCAGGAAGAATGTGGTACAATCGCTTGAGTGACTTTCTCTGCAAGAGGCTACACAAACAGCGAAGATTGTCCATGTGTGTTTATACAATGATCCCGAATGGATTCTCAGATAATCTCCGCCTATGTAGATGACTTGAACATCATTGGGACGGATGAAGAAATTGAAGAAGTATGCTCATACTTGAAGTCTGAGTTTGAAATGAAGGATTTGGGTAAAACCAAGTTTTGTTTAGGCTTGCAGCTTGAACATGTCTAAGGAGGAATCTTGGTACACCAATCAACCTACACGCAGAAAGTGTTGGAAAGGTTTGGATTTGAAAAGGCATATCCTGCGAAGACTCCAATGGTCGGAAGGTCACTCCAAGCAGACCTAGTGATAGGAGGATAGGTCCCGACCTTTCGATGAGAGAGGGATAGATTCGATTGGGTGGAAGAAGACGTTGGCGATCCGACTACACCGTCCCCAGACGATGCGCCTTAGCAATCGTTACACCGACTTCCGGTTGTTATTGATCTTGCCGGTGCACGATCAACCCGACCACAAAGGCCTTTGTCCCCGCAAGCAATCAAGAACACGCAAGAACAAGATGAACAAGCACTGAAATTATAATTGAAACCACGAGTTCATTCGAATCACAAAAGAGGGGTTTCGATGACAAGTAATTCGCGGTTTAGCCAACACGCGATTACAAGAAGTAGCAACTGCTATCTTTGATCTAAAAACCCACCATCTAATGGCAGCGGCTGGCTGTTTTTATTGTGGAGAGGTGTCTAGGAACCCTAGGGTGCAACCTTAAGTGGGCTTTCCTTGTTACAAGGACAAAGGCCCACTTTGACTTGGACTGAAAAAGTGACGCTGCTTGATTGAACGATTCCCGTCAACTCAGAAGGAGTTTGATGTGATTCCAGATCCGTTGGAAAGTAGACTTGATAAGCTTTTAGTGAAGTACAAGAACGCCCAAAACGGAGTCCGGATGTAGCCGTGGCGCCGAAACAAGTCAGCCCTGTCCTGAGTCGAATCTGAACCGAACTCGTGCACTTCTCTTCTATCCTTCATCTTGGTTGGTTCCTCACACAAGTTCCTGAGGCAAAGGACATCATCACAAGAATTAAATAGCATTCCATCCATTAAAATATTCGTATGAAGCCCGAGGAACGAATTCACCTGGTAATTGAGTTGACGTGCGCGAGCTCGAGTAATCGGTCCATGTATTACAGCAACGGGGACCGATTGATGCGTAGGTGATGGATTTGCAGGTGTGGCTATATCCATAGAAGTGATGTCCTCATCACCTAGACCCATACAGACGTAGAGAAGAGGGGGAGGAAGTCCTGGGAGCAGAATTCCCATATCTGAGTGCAGTTGGAGTGCTCATGTACCTTGCGAATAGCACCAGGCCGGACATTGCGTTCGCTGTGAATTTGCTAGCCCGGTACACTGCAGAACCCACCAAAAGGCATTGGAAAGGGATCAAGGATATTTTTCGTTACCTCCAAGGAAGCAAAGATCTTGGTTTGTTTTTCAGAAGAAACAATGAATTGAATTTGGTTGGCTACGCCGATGCTGGGTACTTATCAGACCCGCATACTGGCAAGTCCCCAACTGGCTATGTTTTCCTATGTGGAGGAGCAGCGATTTCTTGGAAGTCGTCTAAACAGACTCTCGTCTCGACGTTGACAAACCACTCGGAAATCATCGCTTTATATGAAGCATCTCGTGAATGTGCATGGCTCCGAAGAATGGTGATGTGAAGTTGTGTCCCGATCTTTCGATGAGAGCGATAACTATCGATTTGTGGAACCGACTTTGACGATCCGACTACAACGTACGACGACGATGCGCCTTAGCAATCGCTAAACCAACTCCGGGGTGTTATTGATCTTGCCGTGGGCACGATCAACCTGAACACGAGGTTCAATCCCTGCAAGCAACCGAAGAACAAGCAAGAACAATGGTAAAAGCAATCTGAAATTGCAAATAAGAATTGAAGGCCAAAATAAGGTGGGGTTCTATTGAAGGTCTTGACAAGGTGGCTGTCCAACGACAACTCAAGACGCAAAGTTTGCACTTGGCTAAACTAATCAAACAAAACCCCAAAACCCTAGATGGGGTTGCGGCTGGTTATTTATGAGATAACAAGAGGAGGTGATCGTTCAAAACCATAGGAAACCAAATACAATTCGATTACAAGGGCCAAGGCCCACTCTGACTCGAACTGGAAAAGTGACATGACTTGTAATGCAGTTTCCGGACAGCTCAGAAGGAATTTGAAGGTGAGACTGGATCCATTGGAAAGAGGGCGACGAAAGCTTTCAATCAAGTACTCATGTGCCCCGAACACCCTTCTGGATCAAAAGATATGGCCGTTTTAAGTTGGTGCTGTCTCAGAGGCCGAATTGGATTCCGTAACGTGATGGATTTGATCTCTCTCTTCTTGGCCCGTGGATGATGTGTTGGAGTAGGCACAACCAAATATGGTCATATCCGTAGTAGTGATGTCCTCATCATCCTCCCTTTCTTGAATTTGAGTCGTCCTCGACTCATGCTCAGCTTTTAGCTTGACCTCAACAAAAAGTATTCTCATGTTCAGATCATCCTCCACAAAGCTCAATATTTCTTTCCAGCATATAAAGGCATGTTGAAAGCTTGCACTCTTGGACGCTTCCTCCCCCCTGTGAAGGAAAGCCATCCTAGTAGATGTAGATGATACACAGGATGCCGTGAAGTGTCGCCAAATTGATATAGCGTTGATCATATCCAGGACGAGCATGGTCTCATCATTCTCCCTTTCTTGAATTGGAGTCGTCCTCGACTCCATCATATTCTCCTGCAAAATGTTAGTAGCGAGAAAGAGCAAAGCAACATGCATATCTTTTGTGCTCAAATCAATGTGTCGTGAATCAAAATCACCCAAACACTCCCTTTCTTGAAAACTATCATATAGATTATAATCGACAGTAGGGGTACTTGATATGATATTAGAATTATGAAATTGATCACATTGTTGCATAGGATGTGGAGGTCTCAGATCTGAACAAATGTATAATCTATGCACTTTGTATTCTCCTTTATCATTATGTTGCCAACAACATAGAAAATATTTCGTGATAACCATGGCAAATCAGAATGTACAAAAATCTTCTCCTTGAAACTATCCAGATCACACAGAACATCAAATTCAATGTAACCTAAAGTATCTAAAGAAGACATCAATTTAAGCTCATCTTCTTCACTAGCAATTTGAATAACATGTCTATGTTCAGCGCAAGTGTTTTGTTCAAATATAAATATTTCATGTTCATTCACTAATTGTGACGTGGATATAAGTGAAGCATTATGACACAACTCTTCTTTATCACTAGGAATAGCAACAAAATCAGCAATGGGTTCCATTAATAGTTGCTCTACGATACCACGATTCATGGACAGTTTTGTCTCTTCAAAATGATTTTCACCATATATACAGTCCATACCTTTGACATTACCTTCTAAATCATTCTCCGTGGTTGTAGGTGCAACTTCAATTTCCAACTCTTCACATACGTATGGAGCAGCAAATATCTCCTCTTTTTTCACATTTTCTTCTTCATCTTTCTCCCGATGGTGCTCACTTTTCTGCAAAATGTTAGCTACAACAGAAGGTGCAACAATGGGCACCTCAAATAAAGCTAAAGTCTCTTTCAAAGATTCAGTAAGCATGTTTTCAGCTCTAAAAGCACATTCAATCAATTCTGAAAGACAACTATATGTTTCATCAACAAGAACATCCTGAATTTCATGATTAAGTCCACGTATGAACCTAAGCTCAGTAGCTTCCTCACATTCTTGTAAACCACAACGCAACAAACAATTTTGCAAATCATGAAAGTATTCTATAACAGTTTTAGAACCTTGTTTAAGCATTGAAGTTTAGTAAGCAAATATTTAGCAACATATTCAGGAACATAATCATTTCTCATAAGTCTTTTCATTGCATTCCAAGTTTTAGGGTCTTTATCATGTCTAGATATATGCTTCCACCAATATATCGTGATCCGACGTTAACACTTTAATCAAGCACTAATCTTTTGGTTTTTAGATAAGTCATAGTTTGCAAATTCTTTATCTACCGCTATCTCCCAATTAATATATGCATTAGGATCGAACTTTCCACCAAAAGGAGGCAACTCAAACTTGATTTTACCTTGTTCATCATCGCTGGATGAACCCGTGGCGATGTGTGGTGGGGCGACCGATGCAACAAGGCCCATGCTGGAAGTCGGGCAGCAATGGGAACCCAGTGCGTAGTACACCATTGTTGTTGCTTAGAGACGAGGCGGAGGATTGGAAGTTCCAGGACAGCAGCTTGCAAGCATATCATCAAGTCTAGACAAAATAGTAGCAAGGGTATTGTTAGCAACTCCCGAGCAGTCTCGATGGACCGGAAACGGTCTTCTTGCAGCGACATTTGCTCATTAGTGAGTTATACATTGCCCTTCGTGCGTGGAGAATGATGCAGTGAACTCTTGTCACCTGACATGGTTAGTAGCATAAAGGGAAAGACAAAGGTTTATGTACTTCCCAATCAACTACTAGGAAGTGGAGAAAAGTCGCTCAACTCTCAAGCCTTAACCAAAGCTCTTACAAGTTCTTACCGTGCAACAGGAGTTGTCGGCCGTTGGCGGTGTCAAAAGTTCTTCGAAGCTTGGATAAAGCGATTGCAAGGGACCGAACAAACGTACAAGGTAAAATATGTGGAGTTGAAGGCCAAAATAAGGTGGGGTTCTATTGAAGGTCTTGACAAGGTGGCTGTCCGGCACAACTCGAAGACGCAAAGTTTGCACTTGGTTAGACTAATCAAACAAAAACCCCCAAATGATGAGGACATCACTACTACGGATATGACCACATTTGGTTGTGCCTACTCCAACACATCATCCACGGGCCAAGAAGAGAGAGAGATCAAATCCATCACGTTCTGGAATCCAATTCGGTCTCCTGAGACAGCACCAAGTTAAAACGGCCATAACTTTTGATCCAGAAGGGTGTTCGGGGCACATGAGTACTTGATTGAAAGCTTTCGTCGCCCTCTTTCCAATGGATCCAGTCTCACCTTCAAATTCCTTCTGAGCTGTCCGGAAACTGCAAAACAAGTCACGTCACTTTTCCAGTCCGTGTCAGAGTGGGCCTTAGGCCTTGTAATCGAATTGTATTTGGTTTCCTAGGGTTTTGAACGACCACCTCCTCTTGTTATCTCATAAATAACCAGCCGCAACCCCATCTAGGGTTTTGGGTTTTGTTTGATTAGTTTAGCCAAGTGCAAACTTCGTGTCTTCAAGTTGTGCTGGACAGCCACCTTGTCAAGACCTTCAATAGAACCTCAACTTATTTTGTCCTTCAAATTCTTATTCGCAATTTTAGATTGTTTTTACCATTGTTCTTGCTTGTTCTTCGGTTGTTTACAGAATTGAACTCGTGTTCAAAGTTGATCGTGCCTACGGCAAGATCAATAACACCGAGTTGGTTGAACGATTGCTAAGGCGCATCGTCGTCGTGACGTTGTAGTCGGATCGCCAAAGTCGGTTCCACAAATCGATAGTTATCGCTCTCATAGAAAGATCGGATACAACCTCACATCGTGGTATCGAGCACCAAGTTGCTCGGTGAGAGATTCTATATCGTAGATTAGTTTTTGTTTTCTGTCCTAAATTGAAAATTACTCCACAAAAATTCAACCTTTAGATTCAATCTGTTATTTTAGTGAGTTTTGTTAGGTTTTGATCCATTAGAGTCCTTGTTTTAGTTGCTGATTGTTTTTTCCCTTCGCGTAGCTTTTCTTTCAATCTGTCCAGTACTTTGTTTTGTTCATAACTTTCGCATACGAGCTCGGATTCTAGTGTTTTTGTACTTTCCTAAAACCTGGGAATGATCTCTACAAAAACCTAGTTGGGCATGAACTCTAATTCTGGAGCTAAATCTGTTTAATCTGGATATCAAATTTGTTGAAGCAAGTTATACTTCCAATCCAGATCGGTTCGGTATTTTGATCATAATTCTCACGTCCGAACTCCGTTTGGGAAGTTTTTATACTTTTCTGAATCCTTGAGTAGTCCCCTACAAAAACGTTTTTGGGTGTCCTTTCTGATTCGGATTCCATCAAACCGAATTGGTCCCGCGGGCTAAAATTGGGAGTATTCTGTGCAGTTCGGTTTTTGAGCCATAACTTTCACACCCGTGGTCCAAATTGCATGTTCTTGTATTCCTTTGAAAGCTGAGGACATAAGCTTCAATTCTTTCTATAGTGAACCTTCTAAATTCGGTCGTTTTGAATGTGTAATCTAGGCGACAAATCTGCTGCCCTAGAAACTTTGAATTTGGGTGTTTTGCTTCAATTCGTGTTCTAGTTTTGTTCCTTTGAGTTGGTTGAGTCCAGTAGCATCCATAATCCATAAAACTCCAAAAATATCAGTATACATACCTTTGTTAACCAATTCATCCTTTGCGAATACTTTGATCCCAATTGAAACTAGCTATTTGATATTGCTTAGGACTGTTCATATTGATAAATTGCATAATCTTGAATTATCATATCATACTATCTTGTGATATCAAGTTAGGGATTCCAAAACTTTGTTCATACTAGTGTTGGCCGCAAGTCACCAAAAGAAAGAAGAGAGAAAGAAAGAGCCAAAAGGCCAAAAAAAAAACATAATAGTGGCCGGCAGCACTACATTGAGCGAAACCCTAATTTGTGTTCAGTATTTTTCAGATTGTGCAATTGTATTAATTAGTGAGCAATCTTGTGCCCTTTTATCTTTTCTGAAGCAATTAGCTAGTGTCTCTCTATAACTTATGCAACACGAGCGTTGGTACTGAAAATTTTCTTATTTAGCTCATTCCATTGGTTGCATTAAGTTACATCATCTTTGCGCGTGACTTGCCTTGAAATTCGCTTATATCTTTGAAATCGGCAACTAGGACTTGTGATTTCTATTTTGGGTCCTTACTTGTCATTACAATAACTAGAATTATCAGATTGCATAGGAAATAAGTATAGCCTACCAAGCTCCACATATTTTACCTTGTACGCTTGTTCGGTCTCTTGCAATCGCTTATCCAAGCTTCAAGAACTTTTGACACCGCCAACGGCCGACAACTCCGCTGCATGGTAAGAACTTGTAAGAGCTTTGGTTAAGGCTTGAGAGTTGAGCGACTTTTCTCCACTTCCTAGTAGTTGATTGGGAATTACATAAACCTTTGTCTTTCCCTTTATGCTACTAACCATGTCGTGACAAGAGTTCATCTGATCATTCTCCACGCACGAAGGGCAATGTACAACTCACTAATGAGCAAATGTCGCTGCAAGAAGACCGCTTCCGGTCCATCGAGACCGCTCGTGGAGTTGCTAACACTACCCTTGCTACTATTTTGTCTAGACTTGATGATATGCTTGCACCGCTGTCCTCGAACTTCCAGCCCTCCGCCTCGCCTCCTAAGCAACAACAATGGTGTACTACGTGCACAACGGGTTCCCATTGCTGCCCCGACTTCCCAAAGATGGACGCTACCGCATCGGTCGCCCCACCACACATCGCCACGGGTTCATCCAATCGATGATGAACAAGGTAAAATCAAGTTTGAGTTGCCTCCTTTGGTGGAAAGTTCGATCCTAATGCATATATTAATTGGGAGATAGCGGTAGATAAAGAATTTGCAAACTATGACTTATCCGAAAACCAAAAGATTAGTACCGCAGCTTAAAGTGTTAACGCTGATGCATATATTGGTGGAAGCATATATCTAGACATGATAAAGACCCTAAAACTTGGAATGCAATGAAAAGACTTATGAGAAATGATTATGTTCCTGAATATGTTGCTAAATATTTGCTTACTAAACTTCAATGCTTAAAACAAGGTTCTAAAACTGTTATAGAATACTTTCATGATTTGCAAAATTGTTTGTTGCGTTGTGGTTTACAAGAATGTGAGGAAGCTACTGAGCTTAGGTTCATACGTGGACTTAATCATGAAATTCAGGATGTTCTTGTTGATGAAACATATAGTTGTCTTTCAGAATTGATTGAATGTGCTTTTAGAGCTGAAAACATGCTTACTGAATCTTTGAAAGAGCCTTTAGCTTTATTTGAGGTGCCCATTGTTGCACCTTCTGTTGTAGCTAACATTTTGTAGAAAAGTGAGCACCATCGGGAGAAAGATGAAGAAGAAAATGTGAAAAAAGAGGAGATATTTGCTGCTCCATACGTATGTGAAGAGTTGGAAATTGAAGTTGCACCTACAACCACGGAGAATGATTTAAAAGGTAATGTCAAAGGTATGGACTGTATACATGGTGAAAATCATTTTGAAGAGACAAAACTGTCCATGAATAGTGCTATCGTAGAGCAACTATTAATGGAACCCATTGCGATTTTGTTGCTATTCCTAGTGATAAAGAAGAGTTGTGTCATAATGCTTCACTTATATCCACGCCACAATTAGTGAATGAACATGAAATATTTATATTTGAACAAAACACTTGCGCTGAACATAGACATGTTATTCAAATTGCTAGTGAAGAAGATGAGCTTAAATTGATGTCTTCTTTAGATACTTTAGGTTACATTGAATTTGATGTTCTGTGTGATCTGGATAGTTTCAAGGAGAAGATTTTTGTACATTCGATTTACCATGGTTATCACGAAATATTTTCTATGTTGTTGGCAAACATAATGATAAAGGAGAATACAAAGTGCATAGATTATACATTTGTTCAGATCTGAGACCTCCACATCCTATGCAACAATGTGATCAATTTGATAATTCTAATATCATATCAAGTACCCCTACCATCGATTATAATCTATATGATAGTTTTCAAGAAAGGGAGTGTTTGGGTGATTTTGATTCACGAGACATTGATTTGAGCACAAAAGATATGCATGTTGCTTTGCTCTTTCTCGCTACTAACATTTTGCAGAGAATGTGATGGAGTCGAGGACGACTCCAATTCAAGAAAGGGAGAATGATGAGACCATGCTCGCCCCGGATATGATCAACGCTATATCAATTTGGCGACACTTCACAAAGATCCTCTCAGATCATCTACATCTACTAGGATGGCTTTCCTTCACAGGGGGGAGGAAGCGTCCAAGAGTGCAAGCTTTCAACATGCCTTTATATGCTGGAAAGAAATATTGAGCTTTGTGGAGGATGATCTGAACATGAGAATACTTTTTGTTGAGGTCAAGCTAAAGTGAGCATGAGTCGAGGACGACTCAAATTCAAGAAAGGGAGGATGATGAGGACATCACTACTACGGATATGACCACATTTGGTTGTGCCTACTCCAACACATCATCCACGGGCCAAGAAGAGAGAGAGATCAAATCCATCACGTTCTGGAATCCAATTCGGCCTCCTGAGACAGCACCAACTTAAAACGGCCATAACTTTTGATCCAGAAGGGTGTTCGGGGTACATGAGTACTTGATTGAAAGCTTTCGTCGCCCTCTTTCCAATGGATCCAGTCTCACCTTCAAATTCCTTCTGAGCTGCCCGGAAACTGCAAAACAAGTCACGTCACTTTTCCAGTCCGAGTCAGAGTGGGCCTTGGGCCTTGTAATCGAATTGTATTTAGTTTCCTAGGGTTTTGAACGACCACCTCCTCTTGTTATCTCATAAATAACCAGCCGCAACCCTATCTAGGGTTTTGAGTTTTGTTTGATTAGTTTATCCAAGTGCAAACTTCGTGTCTTCAAGTTGTGCTGGACAGCCACCTTGTGAAGACCTTCAATAGAACCCCAACTTATTTTGTCCTTCAAATTCTTATTCGCAATTTCAGATTGCTTCTACCATTGTTCTTGCTTGTTCTTCGGTTGTTTGCAGGAATTGAACCTCGTGTTCAGGTTGATCGTGCCCACGGCAAGATCAATAACACTCCGGAGTTGGTTTAGCGATTGCTAAGGCGCATCGTCGTCGTACGTTGTAGTCGGATCGTCAAAGTCGGTTCAACAAATCGATAGTTATCGCTCTCATCGAAAGATCGGGACACAATTTCGCATCAGGTGGTATCAGAGCTCCCGTTGTTCACGCTGATTTCTACCCATACCTTGTTGATTGTGTCGAAGGCGCCGATGATCATGATCATTGTGTGAGTTGAAACCATCATTGTCCTCTGTATCAACAACGTAATTGTTCTCTTCTTCTTCTACCCCATTTGCCCAAGAGCGGGCAGCAAGCGGGGTTCAGTGTTCTGGTGCTCCATTTTGTCTTGGTTCATGATTGACCTGATTAGCAGCACGTGGTGGTTGTCGTCCTTCAAGATGATCAACACGATCACGAAGTGTCGCAAGGTTGTTTTCTCACGAAGTGTCGCAAGGTTGTTTTCTCTAAGATGATCAACTCAATTGCTTCTTTAGTTTTCTCATGAATGGTCTTGACGAATTCAGCTCGCTTTGCTGCCTCCATATTAGCTCGTTCTTGAAGTGAAAGTGGTAGCAAATCGAGTGGCGTGATTGGTTTAAAACCATACACCACCTCAAAAGGGCAATATTGAGTTGTTGAGTGAACGCCCGGTTGTATGCAAATTCAACATGAGGAAGACAATCCTCCCGCTCCTTCAAGTTTTTCTTGATCATTGTTCGCAGTAACATGGAAAGTGTGCGGTTCACCACCTCTGTTTGACCATCAGTTTGTGGGTGACAAGTTGTAGAAAACAACAACTTTGTCCCAAGCTTGGCCCATAGTGTCTTCCAAAAATAGCTCATGAACTTGACGTCACGATCTGAAACAATAGTTCTTGGCATCCCATGCAATCTCACAACTTCCCTGAAAAACAAGTTAGCTACATGCGACGCATCGTCGCTCTTGTAGCATGGAATAAAGTGCACCATTTTAGAGAACCTATACAGAGTCCCTTCCCCTCTTAGTCCTAGGTAATCCTAAAATAAAATCCATGCTAATGTCTTCCCAAGGTGAACTAGGAACAGGAAGTGGAGTGTACAAACCATGTGGATTAAGTTTGGACTTAGCTTTATGGCATGTGACACATCACGCATCTAACCTCTCAACATCTCGTCGCATTTTTGGCCAATAGAAGTGATCGGACAGCATGGACAAAGTCTTTCTCTTCCGAAATGTCCCATTAATCCGCCAAAGATGGCATTCCCGCAATAATAGCAAACGATTTGATTTAATCTGGAACACATAGTTTGTTAGCACGAAACAAGAACCCATCATGAACATGGAACTTTTCCCATCCTTTCCCATTAAAGCATTTAGAATATGGTTCACCAAACTCATTATCTAAAATATATAACTCTTTTAAACTTTCCAAACCAGGGACATTGATTTCAAGTTGAGTTAAGAGCACAATCTTGCGAGACAAAGCATCAGCTACCACATTCTCTTTACCCTTCTTGTATTTCACAATGTATGGAAATGATTCAATGAATTCCACCCATTTGGCATGCCTACGGTTCAGTTTTGATTGGCCTTTCAAATATTTCAAAGCTTCATGATCAGAATGTATAATGAATTATTTAGGCCAAAGATAATGTTGCCAAGTTTCCAAAACACGAACCAAAGCATACAACTCCTTATCATAAACAGGATAGTTCAATTGAGCACCACCAAGTTTTTCACTAAAGTTTGCTACTGGTTTGCCCTCTTGCATCAAAACACCACCAATACCTATTCCACTAGCATCACATTCAATTTCAAAAGCTTTAGTGAAATCAGGTAAAACAAGCAATGGTGCTTCATTAAGCGCTTCTTTAATTCGGAAAAGCACTCTCTTGAGCATCTCCCCAAACAAAATCACTTCCTTTCTTGGTTAATTCATTCAAAGGGCTGCAATTGTGCTAAAATCTTTACTTAATCTACGATAAAACCAGCAAGACCATGAAAGCTTCTAACTTGACTAGCATTCATCGGTGTAGGCCAATTTTTAATTGATTCAACTTTTGATTCATCCACTTCTACCCCATTTCCAGAAACAACGAATCCTAAGAACACAATTTTATCTTGGCAAAAAGCGCATTTCTTCATGTTTGCAAACAACATTTCAGCTCTAAGCACTTGAAGCACTTGTCTAATGTGATCAGTGTGTTCTTCTAAAGTATGGTTGTAAATTAAGATGTCATAGAAATACACCACAACAAATTTTCCAATAAAAGCTCTCAAAACATGGTTCATTAGCCTCATGAATGTACTAGGTGCATTAGTTAAACTAAATGGCATTACTAACTACTCATACAATCCAAATTTTGTTTTAAAGGCTATTTTCCATTCATCCCCTTCTTTCATCCTTATTTGATGGTACCCACTACGCAATCAATTTTAGAGAAAATAACAGCACCACTCAATTCATCTAACATGTCATCCAACCTAGGGATAGGATGGCGGTATCTAACAGTGATGTTGTTCATTGCTCTACAATCTACACACATGCGCCATGCACCATCTTTCTTAGGGACTAAAATCACAGGGACAGCATAAGGACTAAGGCTCTCACGTACGTACCCTTTGTCTAGAACTGCTCCATTCGTGTGAAAGGCATAACTAACCGATACAAGCCAAATTTAGTATTGAATGCCGTTTTCCATTCATCCCCAAATTTCATTCTAATTTGGTGGTATCCACTTCTCAAGTCAACTTTCGAGAACATAGTAGAGCCACTCAGTTCGTCTAGCATATCATCCAACCTAGGAATAGGGTGACGATACCTAACAGTTATATTATTGATAGCTCTACAATCTACACACATTCGCCATGATCCATCTTCTTAGGTACTAAAAGCACAGGAACAGCACAAGGACTAAGGCTTTCACGAACGTACCCCTTGTCGAGCAAGTCTTGCACTTGACGTTGTATCTCCTTAGCCTCCTCTAGATTGGTCCTATATGCTGCTCAGTTTGGTAATGTTGCACCTAGAATCAAGTCAATTTGATGTTCAATTCCCCTCAAAGGTGGCAGACCCGGGGGTATCTCATTCGGAAACACATCTTCATATTCCTGCAAAAGGTTAGCAATAGCAGGAGGCAAAGAAGCAGGCATATTCTCCAATGAAAACAAAGTCTCTTTGCAAATCAAAGCATAGCATCCAGCATTGCATTCTTTTATGTCAATTAAATCAGATTTTGTAGCTAGCATGACAGCACCCTTTAACTTGATTTCAGCTTTCTTAGAATTGGATTCTGTCTTCTTTGGTTGTGCTAACTCTTTTGTTCTATCTTGATTTTCAATTTTAGCACTCTCCTTCTCTCTTTCAGCTTTCTCTAAGTCATCTTTCATAATTGCAGCGGGGGACATGGGAAGCAAAACAATTTTCTTTTCTTCATGCATGAAAGTGTATTGGTTAGTTCTACCATGATGGGAAGCATCTTTATCATATTGCCAAGGTCTACCTAACAGCAAAGAGCATGCTTGCATAGGTACAACATCGCAATCAACATGATCATGATAAGAACCGAGAGAAAAGTGCAATCTCACCATTCTTGTTACCTTTAATTTTCCACTTGAGTTGAACCATTGAATGTGGTAGGGATGTGGATGCTGTGTTGTGGTCAAGCCAAGCTTCTCAACCATCTCCATGCTTGCAAGATTATTGCAACTCCCTCCATCAATAATAACTCGCACTGAACGCTTTTTGATGACAAATTTTGTTTGGAACAAGTTATGGCGTTAATTCTGTTCAGCACTCTCTATTTGCACACTAAGGACATGCTTCACAATGATGCTCATGTATCTTTCTGAAATTTCAGCACCCAAATGCTCCTCCTCATGTTCACCCCCTTTATCCTCACCTGTGAGGTCAGTCGCAACTAGATAAAAATCTTCTTCAACATCACTAGCAGAAGTGTACTCACCATCTTCCCGGATAATTAAAGCACGTTGACTTGGACAATCACGCATCATGTGTCCAAATCCTTTGCATCGATGGCATTGCATGTCGCGTGTACGACTTGTGGATGCAACTGAAGAACTCTTTGTGGAAGCTTGTACCGTGGCTGTTTTCGTGTCGGAGACATGTGATGGAATAGAAGTAGAGGCAGCAGGGAGCCCACGGTTGGAGGGTGGGAGTGCTCGTCCTGAAGTGGTGAATGGAAGCTTTACTTGCACTTGGCTTGGTCGTGACGAAGAAGAGCCTCTAAAGTTTCCTCTCAACTTGGGATGTCGTCCCTGTACTTCCCTTTCAGCTTTGCAAGCAAGATGAAACAAACGAGTGATAGAGTTGTATTCTTTATAATGAAGTATATCCTGAATTTCACGATTAAGTCCACCTAAAAATCTAGCCATCTTAGCATCCTCATTCTCTTCCAATCCACATCTCAATACTGCAATTTGTATTTCTTGATAGTAGTCTTCTACAGTTTTAACTCCTTGGTTCAAACGTTGCAATTTATTGAGCAAATCACGAGCATAATAAGAAGGAACAAATCTGGCCCTCATCATTCTTTTCAAAGCATTCCATGTTCTAGGTATGTTGTTATGATTTCTACATGTATCATTCCACCAAATGGAAGCAAAATCAGTAAATTCACTAGTAGCAAATTCACTAGTAGCTGCCTTAACTCTTCTATTTTCAGGAAATTAATAGCAAGCAATTTTTTGTTCTACTGCTAATTCCCAATCAAGATAAGCATCTGGGGCATACTTTCCAGCAAATGGAGGCATTGTAAATCTAATCTTTCCTAATGGATCATCACGTACCTCTCGTTGTTCACGCTGATTTCTACCCATACCTTGTTGATTGTGTCAAAGGCGCCGATGATCATGATCATTGTGTGAGTTGAAACCATCATCGTCCTCTCAGACAAGAACGAGTTGTTCTCTTCTTCTTCAACCCCATTTGCCCAAGAGCGGGCAGCAAGCGGGTTCGTGTCCCGGTGCTCCATTTTGTCTTGGTTCATGATTGACCAGATTGGCAAAGACGTGGTGGTTGTCGCCCTTCAAGATGATCAACACGATCACGGTGTCGCAAGGTTGTTGTTGATATCAGCCATAGCGTTGTCATGATTCTCAGCATGCGTGTTGAGCAAGCGTGTAAAGTGTTGTATGATTCCTCTCGTGCGGGGTGTGAGAATTTCAGCTTGGTTTTCCTCAATGCTTCCATTATCATCTGCCATGGTTAGTAATAAACAGGAAGTCACACAAAGATATGTAGTTTCCCTATCACTACTACTTGCTGAAATGATCAAGTGTCTCTTTCTTTTGCTCTCACCAAGCTCTTACCAATTCTTACAAGTGCAGCAAGGGGTGCAATCCGGTGGCTGGTTCGTGATAAACCAAACTTAAATGTGAACAAAGCGATTGCAAGGCTTATCACCTGTATGGTTAGTAGAAAGTCGAGCTCGGAAAGGCTTTATAATGTGTAGCAAAGGAAAACAATCAGCCAATTTCAGAATTTGCATAGAATTGAATAAGTGTTCGAAACTAGCAATTAGCCTATGTTGCTGATCAAACAAAGATGGATATTAGGCTAAAACAAAAGATATGGCAGAGGATACAAGTGGTAAACACAACAAAATTCAAGCATATGCAATTTGCAACTCGGGAGCACAAGATGGATCCAACTTTGTTTTTTCCTGATTTTTGTTCACCAGACAGCAGGTCGGTATTTTGGCCGTATCTTTTAGTCAGGTGCCTTTTTTTCAATGAATTTTTTTGGTTTTCTTCCTGATGGCTTTTTCAACAACTTTTCTTTTGGACAAACTTTCTGAAATTAAACCGAGAATTTTGCACGAATTTTACAATTGCACACAGATGCAGATTTCAGGACAGCAATTAGGTCTTATTGAAACGTTCACAGATTTCTTGTGCTTTCAAATATGGGTGTGAAAATTGGCAGAAACATAGAGCACTAAGTCATGGATCTGCTCCTTTTGGTTTCACTCAAAAAGGATAAGGGAAGTGTGATTTATGGTGTTTTTGGTGGTGGTTGCAGAGATGGACAGATTCTGCCCGAGATGGAATTTTTTTTTTGGACTTTAGGAATGGATTTTGATGTGGGGAGATGAACAGCAACTAGGCAACACTAGAATGGACACAAACACAATTTAGCAAACCAAAATTAACTGATTGAAAAGCACAATGGGGTTTGGACAGCAGAGAACAAATTTTTTGTGGGGCAATTTTTCTGGACACTATGAGAAACGAAATGAAACAACTAAACTAGATACAAGAACTCACCGGTCAACCGTTGCTCTGATACCAAATGATGCGCACAAGACGGCCCGATCTTCCGGTGAGGGGATAACTTCGATTTGGCGGAGGAAGACTTTGACGATCCGGCTACGAACCACACAAGGATAAGCACCTGTAATCGCTAAACCACACTCCTCGTCGTTATCAACAGTGCCAAGAACACAGATGACCTGACCACGAAGGTCTATTCTTGCAAGCAATCGAAGAACTAGCAAGAACAAGGATGAAGCACATACTCAAGTTGAGGTTTCGAAACTTGTTTACTGCTGCTCTAGCCGAGTCAGGAGAACAAGGATAAAGTTCCACACATGGGTAACTATTCTCACATCAAAACCTGAGGAGATAGATAGGGGGTTTGTCCAATATATATAGCCAAGGATGGCTACTAGGAGTTGGTCTCACGTCACTTTAATTACATGGGAACTCAGCCCAAAATTATGGTGGCACAGCACCCTAAAAGACTGAGACTATCGCACTGTTTTGACTGTTGTGGCCAGCTTGAGTGGAATTTGATGATGAGGCTGGATCCGTTCGAAAGAGCACGAATTTATCTTTTAATCAAGTACTCACGCATCATGAACGGACTCCGTATGCAAAAGTTATGGCCAGTTGAAGGTGGACTGCTCCTGGGTGGACGTTTTGGCTTCCTTCTCGGGAATACCTTGTACTCTAGCTTGTATTGATGAGGAATGACGTCCTTGCAGCTCTAAGCCATGATTCCTAAGCACAAGCACATTATTATGCAGTGGTCCATCCTCTAAAATATAATTATGCCACCCGAGAAATGAGTTCACGTGTTGATTTAGCTGCCGTGCGCGTGCCCTTGTGATAGGACCTTGCATAGGAGGTGGTGGAGGTGAGGTCATGGGTGTATTTGACATAGTGATGTCCTCATCATGATGGGAGGGCAAACTGTCATTAATAATGATCATTGCACCTTTAGCCAATGGATAGCAGGGAAGCCAGCGAAGCGTTGGTCCCTTATGCACGACACAGGCGACGCGAGGTTAGTTGCACCTATTAATTTGTGAGATTAACTTATTATTAGAGTGTTGGACCCATTCATGATAAACTTTGCTTGTTTGTCTGTTTGGTACACCATTATGACGACGAACATAGGGGAAGCCTTCAATAATGTCCTTAAGGGCGTTCGTGGGCTTCCGTTATGTGCCATAATAGAGTTGACGTTCTACAGAACAGCAGACTATTTTCGAGATCGTGGTCGTGCTGCTGACCAGTGCAGCACTCAATTCTCAACCAAGGTGGAGGAGATCATCAGTAGTAGATGGGCAAATCTATGTTCCACCGCACGAGGGTGTACGACCTCGGTAACCACATATTTGAGGTAATGTGCCACCGTAGGTACCACTCTGGCTACAGCGCCGGTGACACCATCCAGCAATGTACTCTAGGCACGGAGGAGGTGGTGTGCTCGTGCAATAAGCCAAAACTGCATCATATCCCTTGCTCACATGTATTCGCGGCTTGCAGGGATATAGGAGGGAATAATGCATCTCAATACATATCGTCATACTACACAGTAGAAGCCCTGAGAAACACTTGGCGTCCGAAGATGAGTTCCTTCAATATTGGTATGAGTTACAAGTTGATCGATGGGCCTTTGTAGGTACCTTATCCGTTAACACGACGAAAAGAGCCTGGGAGGCCTAGAGGGACAAGAATGCACGGTGATTGGATGTAGCTGATGCCGTGCAGGCGCAGAGGAAGTGCAAGATTTGCAAGCAGAGTGGACATGATCGGAGGACATGTCCTAATAATCAGTAGACGTATTTAGTAATTTTAGTATTGTATGGTATTGTATTCAGAACTGGATTTCTTATGTGTTGTATTGCACCGTCTTGTTTAACATATGTTGCGTCCCTAATTGTATATGCTATCTTGTTGTTGTACCGATGATTTTTGTTGCACTAACCTATGCAGGTGGTATTTTCAGCATGGCTACCGGTGGTCTTCCCGAGCTTCTTCAGCAGCAGTACGATGATCAGCATCGTGGGAGGATGATTTTCACGGGCACGCAGGTTAGTACTCTGATTAATTGGAAGAACGAACTCTGATTGTAGTTAGCACTGTTGTATTTATTGTTTCATATTATGAGTTTACATTGTCCTTTTGTAGATGGGTCCATTGCGTGCGCGAGTCTTCCACAAGATTAAGGCATTAGACCCCCGTTTCTATACGTGCCTAGTACGAGTTGGACTACTCCCATTCGCTCTTTTGATGGATGGGACTACTGAGCCATTACTGCGGGGTGGGGTGCGACGCACAACTCTCCTCGCAATAGATGTGTCCTCGTGATCGCCTCGTAGATCGGTGGCGTTCTGAGACGCACACGTTCCACTTTTCCTTTGGAGAGATGACGATATCTTTGAAGGATGTGGCTATGATCACTGGGTTACCGATCAGAGGTTGCCCCTTAGTGACTAGGCGGCCACGAAAGGATCAGTGGAGGGACTATGTGTAACAAAGGTAAACAAACATAAATGCTATTACGTGCATAATAGTTTTTGCTACGAATTAAACTCACATTCATTTGTTTCTGTTGCAGGTTTGGTCGTCGTACTCCGAAAAAGACCACGGCCTCTCTTTGAAATGGTTTCATGAATTGCCAGAGTGCGGGCCATGTCCTGGGGTGTACCTCTATGATTTATTTGGAGGGATCATGTTCTGCAACGCAGCGGGCGACTATCTGGGGCCACACCTCATCTTGTTAGCGCGTGATCTTGTCACGCAACCGAACAAGGTTCCACAATATAGCTGGGGTTCCGCTGTGTTAGCAGCAACCTATGGAGGAATGTGTGATGCTTCCCATCGGGCCACCGCGAAGGGGTCAATCACAGGTTGTCTCCACCTACTACAGCTATGGAGCTGGGAGTATCTTCCTATCTCTCGTCCCAGGGTGGAGAATGCTATATACCCAAAGGATATCTCCCAGGACGTGCCTGAGACCATGAGGCCCACGATGGGCTATAGGTGGATCCATGCTAGGTTGCGTTGGAGCCACCTCCAGGATCACGGAAGCTACCCACGCGCTGGTAGCGATCTTGACTTCCTGACTTCCGAGCACGTGAGTTGGGATCCGTGGACACAGGGGAGATTTGCCGAGATCGCAACGGGTGCACGCATCTCATCGTTCTGTGTACAGGATGAGCACCTATGGATGACTACATGTTTCATTTTATACCAGAATTCTGTGGAAGTGTACTCCCCTGAGCGTGTACAGCGACAGTTTGGATACCGGTAGGTAGTCCCGGTCCCCCCACCACGGGACGCAGGAAAATCACACTTGTAAGTTTAGTACAATCATACGGCATTACTACATTACGATCATTCTTCCTTTTGTCAGTTCTAACCCTTCATACTTCTGTGCAGGAGGAGTGCAAAAGGAACGGGAGGCACGTTGGACTGGTCCACCGTCCATCGTGACCACATGCTACGGTGGAACAAGCAGGCCGAAGCTTCCATCGTAGTCCCTACAGGGCCGTACGACCCTTCCTCCTACTGCGAGTACTTCTTGTGGTACCGTCCTCGCACACGCGCCACTCTACTCAGTGGTCACGTTGAAGATGCACCAAGACCATTCCCCAAGGACCGTTCCCAGTAGCTTCACATCCTTGTTAGTACTTTGATGTATGCAATCCTAACAATTTCTCATAAACAATACATACTTACACGTGAACCTCGTTTTGTAGTCGCAGGAAGCGTACGAGATGCACACTCTGGTAGACCGCACGATGCGTGACGAAGGCGAGTCCTCCTCGGTTCGCAACAGGAGCGACCTACAAAGGTACTTCATGAGAGGAGGGTCAAGTATATATTTATATTTCGTGCTATCTACATCAAGTTCTTAATATTAAATACTACAATATACTTCAGCATTAGAGGGTCACGTTTGGTTTCGGCTATCTACATCAAGTTCTTATTGCCCAATGCACAGATACTTCAGCACTAGAGGGTCACGTTTGGTTTCGGCTATCCGTTCTTTTGGTGGATGCGCACCTAGGTCAACTCACGAGTACGAAGTTTCGGTTATGGATCCTTCACGTGCCTCCCATGCCAGGCACTCGGTGGATTCCCGTTCATCCTAGAGTGCTCGTCCCTCCACAGCTCACCCGTCCATAGCTCGTGCGCACGGCTATCAAGATCCTCACCGCGAAACTCAGGTTCCCGTGACTTACTAAGTTCCATGTATCGTTTCGTTTTGTCAATTCAAGGCAACTGTTGTTAAATACTCTAGAACGTACTATGGGCGACGCGCAGAGAAAATAGCCAGAGCAGCTTTGTAAGGACGATTACACAACTGTACAACAGCGCCTTTATCGGCAGCGAGTATGCACTGCCTCTATAAGTAGGCCTTCATACCAGCTTCGCTTGCACATACCCTCATCCTCATCCCATTCCTTGCCTCCAAAGGCCATGTTTCAAACGGCGAGCTCAGGAAATCGGAGGGCCCGTGCGCTTGCCACTGCAAGGCAAGTTGATTGTCCTAATTGCCGTGTGCAAGCTAATGTGTTCTACTCTAGCACTGAGGCAAATAACGGCCGAGTGTTCTACAAATGCCCTTTTTCCGGTTGGGCTTGTGTAGTTCTTTGGAGAGATCTCATTTCTTTGCACGGTCTAAAAGCATGTTAACCTCATCATGTAGGCTGGAGGGTGCCAATATTTCCAGTGGGTGGACACCATGGACACCTCAGTGGAGTGTGCAACAACCACAGTACCACAGAGGATGCATCGTACATGCCCAAGACGCCTGTGCCAAAGCCATCCAAGAGGAACTTTAGCTAATATGTAGGTAGAGATACATGAGGAGTTAGATTTGAAATTTACTAAGTATAGATTCTGAAATCTGAAGCCTTTGAAAATAAGCTTTTCATTTTTATCAAACACAGTTACCCCATCAGATGAGAAGTTATAATGGAATCCAAGATCACACAATTGAGCAACAGATAATAAATTGAAATTTAATGAATCAACAAGAAGAACATTGTCAATAGAGTGATCATTTGATATAGCAATCTTACCAAGCCCTTTTACCTTTCTTTTGCTATTATCTCCAAAAGTGATTTTGTGACTTGGATCACTTTCTTCTTCAATTGAAGTGAACATTCTTGAGGTCCCGGTCATGTGTTGAGTGCAGCCACTGTCAATTACCCAATGTCTGCCTCCACTTTTATAGTTTACCTACAGGTTCATTTCTTAACTTTAGGTACCCAAATACTTTTGGGTCTTTTGATGTTAGTTATAGCCAGTTTAGGTCTAAAGGGGTTTAACAACATGGCCTTTGGTACCCAGACAGCCTTAAGTTTCTTATCAAGGTTTGAGGGACCTATATATTTTACATTCATACTGCCCCTCAAATCCTTAAATAGCATGTAATGGGCATCTACCATACAACCCCTTTTGGCATGAGAAGCATTTGCAAGATAGCAATTTTTTAATTCATGGTTTGATTTATGACAGTAATAGCATTGAGTGCTTTTCTTGCCAAAAATTTGTTTGAAATGACTTGATCCACTTTTCTTGGGCACACAGTTGGGTTTATACCCTAAGCCCTTTTTGCCCAAGTTGGATTTCTGTTCAACAAGAATTTTGTCAAGAGTAGCACTACTCAGAAAACATTTTTCTAAACCTTTATCAAATTTGGCTACCTTGGCTTTTAGTTCTTCATTCTCAATATTAAGCTCCTTAGCACAGGAAGCATATTTGCAATTATCATTACAGGCACCAGAAGAATTAAAGGTCATGATTTCATCTTTAAGTAAGTCACATGAAACTGATATATCACAGAAAGAAACATGATTGGATTTGCTGGCTAGCATTTCATTTTCAATTTCTAGCTCACAATATTTAGTCTGCAAGTCTTCATGATTCTTAACAAGCAAAGCATGACTTGTGACTAGATCATTATGAGTTTATACAGGCTTTTCATGTTCATGCATAAGCTTATCATACTTGTCTGTTATCAACTTTTGGTCATTAAACAAGCCAGTAATAGTCTCCTTAAGAGCTCTTGTTGAATTTGTTTTATCATGCAAGGCATTATTTAGCTCTTCAATTATTTCTACTAGCTCATTGTAAGAAGGTGAGTCACTAACCTTTTCCTCATCTGATCTTGCCATAAGACACAGAGGAAATGAAGGTGGTGGTGAAGTTGACTCATCTAATGCAAGTCCAGCTAGCCCTTTTGACTGTGAATTTTCATCATCCGAGGATGAGTCTTCACTTGTACTTTCTTCATCAGTGACCCATTCTCCTATGTGAGCTTCTCCTTTTCCTTTCTTTGCAAATTTCTTGGAGTAGCTTTTCTTGATTTTCATGAGTCTTCTCCTCATCCTCATCATCCTTGTTATTGTACTTGCTCTTTTTCTTGATTTTGTTGAGGTACCAAGCAGCTATGTGTCCCTTTTCATTGCATTCAAAACATATAACATTAGAAAAAGGATTTTTCTTTGAGTAGTAAGAGTTTGACCTTTCTCTGTCTTTGAAATTGACTCTTCTCATGAGTTTGTTGGCTCTTTTCATGAGTAGGGCTAACTTCTTCACATCCTCATCCTCATCCTCACTTAACTCAACATCATTCTCGTCAGATGAGTCTTGAACAACTTCCTTGGCTTTGAGTGCGATGGATTTCTTCTTTGGAGCATCTTCTTCGGCCAATGTGAGCTCATGAGCAGATATTTTACCTAGTAACTCGGTTGGAGTAAGCCTCTTGAGATCACCACTGTTGGACAGATATGTAATCAAACTATGATATGCTCGAGGAAGCACTCTAATCATCTTCCTACATACCTCAACATCAGACATTTTAGTTCCCAGGCCTTTTAGTTCATTGACAATAGGATTTAGCCTAGAGAACATATCATTAGCATTTTCTTGAGGAAGCATTTTAAATTGATCAAATTTTTCTCGAACAACATAATATTTTTCTTCTTTTACATCAGAAGTACCTTCATGTATTTCTTGTAATGTTGTCCATATGTCATAAGAAGAAGTAAGATTACTTACTCTATCAAAAACTTCTAAACTAAGACAGGAAAATATGGCATTTCTAGCTTGAGCATCATACTGCATATTTCGAATCTCACCAGGAGTGGGTTCACCATACACAGATTGCCCTTCGGTCGTGGCACGAGGAGGCAAAGGTTTTTCTGTAACTCTCCACACATCATACCCAACAGCTTCTAAATAACATCTCATTCTAATTTTCCAATAAGCATAATTAGTACCATAAAAAACTGGTACTCTACCAATACTAACAGTTACAGATCCATTTCCCTCGGCCATTTACCAAAGCTAATCAAGCTAAACAAGGTAAACCTTGCTCTGATATCACTTGAAGGATCTAGTTGGCCTAGAGGGGGGTGAATAGGCAACTTTTTCAAGTTTTAACTTTTTATAAACAATTAACTATTCTCTATAAGAGAATAGAACAGAACAGTATATATATATAAGATAGAAGTAAAACAAACAATGATAACAGCAAAAGCAATAAAGAGAAATAGAGCACAAAAGAGACAGAGATTTATCCCGTGGTTCAGAGCCGCACTCCTAATCCACGTTGAAGCACTTCTTCCGAAGTATTGCTTCTCCAAAGCTAGTCGCAATTGATCACTCAGGTAACTCTTTCACTACTCCAGTGGGTGAGTTCCGAACCTCTCACAATCATAGTGGCCTTCCACAATCACCTTTGGACAGGTCGCACTGTTCACTTTCTCCGAGCTGTCTAGGATCACTAAGATCCAAGAGTAATAAACTTTGCACAAGTAGCCGTTGGACGTGTCAGATGTCAGAAATATCAGAAATATACGTTTACAACGGACTAAACAACAGTACCTAGTGATACTGGACATGTGTATGACGGACCAAATTTGGACATTTATGACGGACCAAAAAATTTGGTCTGTTGTACATGTGTTTTTCATAGAGTTTGGTCTGCCATTGAACTGAAAGAGATACATGTATGTTGGACTAAATAATTTGGTCTTTTTACAACGGACCAAAAAATTTGGTCTGTTGTACATGTGCTTTTCAAACAATTTGGTCCGGCATAGGAAAGAAAAAGTTACATGCACGTCGGACCAAATAATTTGGTCTTTTTACGACGAACCAAAAAATTTGGTCTGTTGTACATGTGCATTTCAAAGATCAGTAGCCAAAGACCCTTTTTCAACAAAAACAAGATTCTCCAAGCGATTTGCTTTAGTAATGGACTAAAATTTTAAGTAAGAATATTTGGTCCGTTATTAAAGCAAAAACTTTTAATGAGAGGGAATATCTATCTAGGTTTTAATAAATAGGACTCCAAGTTTTGGTCCAGCAAGAAGACTTATAAACTGAATGAGTGCCGGACAAAAAAAATGCTGTTGTAGATGGGAAACTGAGAAGATTTTTGGTCTGTCACAGAAGAGTGACTTTTACATGTATGCCGGACCAAATTATTTGGTCTATCATACATAGACAGTCACTTGGATGACAAATGTTTTCAAGGAATTTTCACCAAGGACTAAAGAATATGAAAACAAGACATTTAGTCCGATGAGCAGGTATTTTGATAGAAGTTTTGACACAGAAGATTTTTTTAATGCTGGACCAAAGAATCTTTTGACTTAAAAAGGATATGCTGTGTATGCAACAGACTTAAGAAGAAAAAAGCTGAATTTTAGTCTGTTGTGTACTAACCAATTAGATTCAAAGGTTTAATAATTAAGTGTCTTTTACTCCCAGAAATCTAGTTTTGTCTTTGCCTTATGATCCAATCCACTAGCTTGTGCAAAGTCCCTCTTTAGACAGCCAAACTGAATATAAACCTAGCTATTTGACTTGAATCTTCTCCCAAGTCAAAAACTAGTAACAGAGCACCTTAATCTTGCTAGTCCCACTTGCTTCATCCTTGTTTTCAGCACATGTTCTTCAACACTTTAAGCATTATTAACTTAGTCATCAATACCAAAACTGAGATAAAACCGGACGAAAGAAATTGAGGGGGCCTAGATGCTATCAGTGTGTGCCACGTCACCGTGCGTTGTTAGCCATTGATGTGATGTTGTGTCCCGATCTTTCGATGAGAGCGATAACTATCGATTTGGTGGAATCGACTTTGACGATCCGACTACAACGTACGACGACGATGCGCCTTAGCAATCGCTAAACCAACTCCGGAGTGTTATTGATCTTGCCGTGGGCACGATCAACCTGAACACGAGGTTCAATTCCTGCAAGCAACCGAAGAACAAGCAAGAACAATGGTAAAAGCAATCTGAAATTGCAAATAAGAATTGAAGGCCAAAATAAGGTGGGGTTCTATTGAAGGTCTTGACAAGGTGGCTGTCCAGCACAACTCGAAGACGCAAAATTTGCATTTGGCTAAACTAATCAAACAAAACCCAAAACCCTAGATGGGGTTGCGGCTGGTTATTTATGAGATAACAAGAGGAGGTGGTCGTTCAAAACCCTAGGAAACCAAATACAATTCGATTACAAGGCCCAAGGCCCACTCTGACTCGGACTAGAAAAGTGACGTGACTTGTTTTGAAGTTTCCGGACAGCTCAGAAGGAATTTGAAGGTGAGACTGGATCCATTGGAAAGAGAGCGACGAAAGCTTTCAATCAAGTACTCATGTACCCCGAACACCCTTCTGGATCAAAAGTTATGGCCATTTTAAGTTGGTGCTGTCTCAGGAGGCCGAATTGGATTCCAGAACGTGATGGATTTGATCTCTCTCTCTTCTTGGCCCGTGGATGATGTGTTGGAGTAGGCACAACCAAATGTGGTCATATCCGTAGTAGTGATGTCCTCATCATCCTCCCTTTCTTGAATTTGAGTCGTCCTCGACTCATGCTCAGCTTTTAGCTTGACCTCAACAAAAAGTATTCTAATGTTCAGATCATCCTCCACAAAGCTCAATATTTCTTTCCAGCATATAAAGGCATGTTGAAAGCTTGCACTCTTGGACGCTTCCTCCCCCCTGTGAAAGAAAGCCATCCTAGTAGATGTAGATGATACAGAGGATGCCGTGAAGTGTCTCCAAATTGATATAGCGTTGATCATATCCAGGACGAGCATGGTCTCATCATTCTCCCTTTCTTGAATTGGAGACGTCCTCGACTCCATCACATTCTCCTGCAAAATGTTAGTAGCGAGAAAGAGCAAAACAACATGCATATCTTTTGTGCTCAAATCAATGTCTCGTGAATCAAAATCACTCAAACACTCCCTTTCTTGAAAACTATCATATAGATTATAATCGACAGTAGGGGTACTTGATATGATATTAGAATTATCAAATTGATCACATTGTTGCATAGGATGTGGAGGTCTCAGATCTGAACAAATGTATAATCTATGCACTTTGTATTCTCCTTTATCATTATGTTTGCCAACAACATAGAAAATATTTCGTGATAACCATGGCAAATCAGAATGTACAAAAATCTTCTCCTTGAAACTATCCAGATCACACAGAACATCAAATTCAATGTAACCTAAAGTATCTAAGAATACCACCTGATGTGATGTTGTGTCCTGATCTTTCGATGAGAGCGATAACTATCGATTTGGTGGAATCGACTTTAACGATCCGACTACAACGTACGACGACGATGCGCCTTAGCAATCGCTAAACCAACTCCGGAGTGTTATTGATCTTTCCGTGGGCACGATCAACCTGAACACGAGGTTCAATTCCTGCAAGCAACCGAAGAACAAGCAAGAACAATGGTAAAAGCAATCTGAAATTGCAAATAAGAATTGAATGCCAAAATAAGGTGGGGTTCTATTGAAGGTCTTGACAAGGTGGCTGTCCAGCACAACTCGAAGACGCAAAGTTTGCACTTGGCTAAACTAATCAAACAAAACCCAAAACCCTAGATGGGGTTGCGGCTGGTTATTTATGAGATAACAAGAGGAGGTGGTCGTTCAAAACCCTAGGAAATCAAATACAATTCGATTACAAGGCCCAAGGCCCACTCTGACTCGGACTGAAAAAGTGACGTGACTTATTTTGCAGTTTCCGGATAGCTCAGAAGGAATTTGAAGGTGATACTGGATCCATTGGAAAGAGGGCGACGAAAGCTTTCAATCAAGTACTCATGTGCCCCGAACACCCTTCTGGATCAAAAGTTATGGCTGTTTTAAGTTGGTGCTGTCTCAGGAGGCCGAATTGGATTCCAGAACGTGATGGATTTGATCTCTCTCTCTTCTTGGCCCGTGGATGATGTGTTGGAGTAGGCACAACCAAATGTGGTCATATCCGTAGTAGTGATGTCCTCATCAGCTATCCGATCGAGTCCGCGTGGATGGTTGGGATGGAGCCACGTCGCTTGTCTGCGTTATCACCGGAGTAGATGCCATCGATCGTTACCGTCGGTTTCACCACCTGTAGCGCGCACGTCGAGGCGCTATTTGTTGCACCGTTGCCACCACCGTATTGTGCACACCAAGACGCTTATGTAGCCCTAGCGCACGCCTCCCGAGTCACCGTCGTTTGCCCGCAAAAGCTACCTGTAGTAGCCGCACCGTTCCGCCGCTATTTTTGCCTCATTATGCCGTCGCCGGTTCATCTCCGCCATCGCTAAGGTCACCGGAGTATCGCCCTGACCGAGACGCGTCGAATGCGCCAGTTCACGTCGCCGGAGACACCCTGCAATGCCACCGACGTCTTCGTCTTCCCCAGCTCCGGTAGCCTCTTCCTTCTCGTCGCCGCCGACCTTCACGATCATCCACGCCATCCTATTTTCATCGCACCGCGCCGGTAAATCCACATCGCCTTTTCCCTGTTGACCGCTTAGCGTTAATCGTGACCGTTAGATCTGGTATGGACGTCATAGATTAGATCTTGGGTTCTCGTGTTAGATGCGATATGGACCGTTGTTTAGATCTGTGCGGTGATAGTGGTTTGGGCTGTGACGCGTGAATCCACGCCGTTCAGATTTGAACGTGTGGCTGGGAGGACGCCGTACCGCACCGAATCATGTGCAGACGCGTGTAAGCTTTGGCGCGGCGTTGACCGAGCCATAGCCGTTGATCTGCAGCGAACCGTTGGATGTCCGTCGCGTCAGGCAGGGGATCGAAGCAACACGGTGATGAGGACATCCCAACCAAGGATACAACCGCTGCCCCTTCTTCTTCTACGACCGCTACTTCGTCCCCGACCGTCATTGCTTTGGCCGCTTCGCCGTCTCTGACGCCCGGAGGGCTTAATCTGGAAGCAAGTCCTTTCCATCCAACTTTGCTGGACCAGCACACCAAGAACATCCACCGAGGACAGCCCACACCCCAAGGAAGGCCCAAGATAAAGCCCAATTCGTCGCCGAGTCCGGTTCGGCCATCCAGGAGCAGCAGTACCTCAAACGGACGCCACGACCACATCTGAACTCCGTTTTCAACGTTCGACAACTCGTTTGAAAGGTATCGAGATAACATTTCAAATGGATCTAATCCCGAGGCCAAATTCCTCATGGAACGAAGGTAAATCACAGAACAATCTCACAGGATAGAAATTCCAGGTGCTGCGCCATCTTTCTTTTGTGCCCAAGGGCCATGTACTTTTAGGTTTCCTGTGGCCGGTGCCCCTTTCCTGGCTGCCGCACCCCTCTTGGGCACCCTCCCTTGTGTGGGTACCCCTTTATATTGGGTTCTCACCCCTGTTCTTCAGTTTTGGAGGTTTTGTTGTGTTTTGGTAGACCCCGTGTGCGTCCCTCCTCAATCTTGCGTGTGTCGACTAGACCACCTGAGTTGAGAAACAGAACCTCACCTTGTTTTTATTTGAGATTATTGGTTTGAAAATTGCTATCACCTTGTTCTTGCTTGTTCTTGGTTGTAGCAGGTTCAAGGGTCGATCGGGTCTTTGATTCGGTTGCTCGCCTCGTGTGGTGACGTTGCGATTGTTTGGTTGCTGATCTTGTGGTTCAACATATCGTTCTCATCGAAAGATCGGGACAACCCTAGTGTGCATCAGGTGGTATCAGAGCGTTCTGTGCTGTTCGGTTCTTGAGCCATAAATTTCACACCCGAGCTCCAAATTGCATGTTCTTGTACTCTTTTGAAAGCTGAGGACATAAGCTTCAATTATTTCCATAGTGAACCTTCTAAATTCGATCGTTTTGATGCTTTAATCTATGCGACAAATCTGCTGCCCTAGAAACATTGAATTTGGGTATCTTGCTTCAATTCGTGTTCTATCTTTGTTCCTTTGAGTTGGTTGAGTCCAGTAGCATCCACAATCCATAAAACCCAAAAAATATCAGTGTACATACCTTTGGGAACCAATTCATCCTTTGCGAATACTTTGATCCCAATTGAGACTAGCTATTTGATATTGCTTAGGGTTGTTCATATTGATACATTGCATAATTTTGAATTATCATATCATACTATCTTGTGACATCGAGTTAGGGATTCCCAAAAATTTGTTCATAGTAGTGTTGGCCGAAAGTCACTCAAAGAAAGAAAAGAGAAAGAAAGAGCCAAAAGGAAAAAAAAGAGACGAAAAAAAAGAAAAAGAAAATAGTGGCCGGTCGCACTACATTGAGCAAAACCCTAACTTGTGTTCATTATTTCAGATTGTGCAATTGTATTAATTGTTGAGCAATCTTGTGCCCATTTTACATTTTTGAAGCAATAAGCTAGCGTCTCTCTACAACTTGTGCAATAGAGCTTTTGGTGCCTCACTTATTTTTTATAGCTCATTTCTTGATTGCATAAGTACCATCATCTTTGCGCGTGAGTTGCCTTGAAATTCGCTTATATCTTTGAGATCGGCAACTAGGACTTGTGAATTCTAGTTTGGGTCATTACGTATCATTACAATAACTACAATCATCAGATTGTATAGGAAAAAGTATAGCCTACCCAGCTCCACATATTCTACGCTCGTACGTTTGTTCGGACCCTTGGCAATCGCTTTATCCAAGCTTGGGAGAACTTTTGACACCGCCAACGGCCGACAACTCCTGCAGCACGGTAAGAACATGTAAGAGCTTTGGTTAAGGCTTGAGAGTTGAGCGACTTTTCTCCACTTCCTAGTAGTTGATAGGGAATTACGTAAACCTTTGTGTTTCCCTTTTTGCTACTAACCATGTCAGGTGACAAGAGTTCACTGCATTATTCTCCACGCATGAAGGGCAATGTACGACTCACTAATGAGCGAATGTCGCTGCAAGAAGACCGTCTCCGGTCCATTGAGACTGCTCAGGGAGTTGCTAACACTACCCTTACTACTATTTTATCTCGACTTGATGATATGCTTGCAATGCTGCCCTCGAACTTCCAAATCCCCGCCTCGCCTCGTAAGCAACAACAATGATTTACTACGTACAACGGGTTCCCATTGCTGCCCGGCTTCCCAAAGATGGACCCGCCGCCTCGCCGCCCACCACACATCGCCACGGGTTCATCAACTGATGATGAACAAGGTAAAATTAAGTTTGAATTGCCTACTTTTGGTGGAAAGTTCGATCCTAATGCATATATTAATTGGGAGATAGCGGTAGACAAAGAATTTGCAAACTATGACTTATCTGAAAACCAAAAGATTAGTGCCGCAGTTAAAGTGTTAACATCAGATGCAATATATTGGTGGAAGCATATATCTAGACATGATAAAGAACCTAAAACTTGGAATGCCATGAAAAGACTTATGAGAAATGATTATGTTCCTGAATATGTTGAGGAATATTTGCTTACTAAACTTCAATGCTTAAAACAAGGTTCTAAAAATGTTATAGAATACTTTCATGATTTGCAAAATTGTTTGTTGCGTTGTGGTTTACAAGAATGTGAAGAAGTTACTGAGCTTAGGTTCATACGTGGACTTAATCATGAAATTCAGGATGTTCTTGTTGATGAAACATATAGTTGTCTTTCAGAATTGATTAAATGTGCTTGTAGAGCTGAAAACATGCTTGCTAAATCTTTGAAAGAGCCTTTAGCTTCATTTGAGGTGCCCATTGCTGCACCTTCTATTGTAGCTAACATTTTGCAGAAAAGTGAACAACATCATGAGAAAAATGATGAAGAAAATGTGCAGAAAGAGGAGATATTTGCTTCTCCATACGTATGTGAAGAGTTGAAAATTGAAGTTGCACCTTCAACCACTGAGAATGATTTAGAAGGTAATGTAAAAGGTATGGACTGTATACATGGTGAAAATCATTTTGAAGAGACAAAACTGTCCATTAATCATGCTATCGTAGAGCAACTATTAATAGAACCTATTGCTGATTTGGTTGCTGATGCGCACAAGACGGCCCCGATCTTCCGGTGAGGGGATAACTTCGATTTGGCGGAGGATGACTTTGACGATCCGGCTACGAACCACACAAGGATAAGCGCCTGCAATCGCTAAACCACACTCCTCGTCGTTATCAACCGTGCCAAGAACACGGATGACCTGACCACGAAGGTCTATTCTTGCGAGCAATCGAAGAACTAGCAAGAACAAGGATGAAGCACACACTCAAGTTGAGGTTTCAAACTTGTTTATCGCTGCTCTAGCCGAGTCAGGAGAACAAGGATAAAGTTCCACACATGGGTAACTATTCTCAAATCAAAACCTAAGGAGATAGATAGGGGCTTGTCCAATATATATAGCCAATGATGGCTGCTAGGAGTTGGTCTCACGCCACTTTAATTACATGGGAACTCAGCCTAAAATTATGGTGGCACAGCACCCTAAAAGACAGAGACCGTCGTACTATTTTGACTGCTGTGGCCAGCTCGAGTGGAATTTGATGATGAGGCCAGATCCGTTGGAAAGAGCACGAATTTATCTTTTAATCAAGTACTCACTCATCCCGAACGGACTCCGTATGCAATAGTTATGGCCAGTGGAAGGTGGACTGCTCCTGGGTGGACGTTTTGGCTTCCTTCTCGGGAATAACTTGTACTATAGCTTGTAGTGATGAGGAATGACGTCCTTGCAGCTCTAAGCCATGATTCCTAAGCACAAGCACATTATTATGCAGTGGTATATCCTCAAAAATATAATTATACCACCCGAGAAACGAGTTCACCTGTTGATTTAGCTGCTGTGCGCGTGCCCTTGTGATAGGACCTTGCATAGGAGGTGGTGGAGGTAAGGTCATGAGTGTATCCGTCATAGTGATGTCCTCATCATCCTCCCCTTCTTGCATTTGAGTCGTCCTCGACTCAAGCTCATCGTTCTCTCCAAAATATGGCTTCAAATATGAAGAGTTGGAGATACGCCTTTCTTGAATACACCATCAAGCATGGGAGGTGGCCAAGGTGGAGGACGAAGTGATCTGTGTGATCGACTTGGCCCTGGTGGGGACCGGTAAAGACATGTAGATACGACCATCCTTGTAGATGTAGACGATGCATAGGATGCCATGAAGTGTCGCCAAACTGATATAGCATTGGTCATATCCAGGATGAGCATGGTCTCATCATTCTTCCTTTGTTGAATTGGAGTCATCCTTGACTCCATCACATTCTCCTGTAGAATGTTAGTTGCTACAAAGAGCAAAGCAACATGCATATCTTTTGTGATCAAATAAATGGCTCGATAATCACAATCACCCAAACACTCCCTTTCTTGAAAACTATCATATAGATTATAATCGGAAGTAGGGGTACTAGATATGATATTGAAATTATCAAATTGATCACATTGTTGCATAAAAAAATAGAGGTTTCAGATTTGAACAAATATATACTCACAAGACTTTGTACTCTCCTTTATCATTATGTTTGCCAACAACATGAAAAATATTTTATGATAACCATGGAAAATCGAATGTCCAAAATCTTCTCCTTTAAACTATCTAGATCACACGTAACATCAAATTCAATGTAACCTAAAGTATTTAAAGAAGACATCAATTTAAGCTCATCTTCTTTACTGGCAATGTGAATGACATGTTTATCTTTATTGCAAGCATTTAGTTCAAATATAAAAGTTTCATGTTCATTCACTAGTTGTGGTGTGGATATAAGTGAAGCATTATCACACAACTCTTCTTTATCAAAAGGAATAACATGCAAATCATCATGTATTAAAAGAAAATCAGCAATGGGTTGTATTAATAGTTGCTCTACGATAGCATGATTCATGTGCAGTTTTATTTCTTCAAAATGATTTTCTCCATCTGTACAGTCCATACCTTTTACATTACCTTCTAAATCTTTCTCAGTGGTTGTAGGTGCAACATCAATTTCCAACTCTTCACGCATTTAATGGGGCAGCAAAGAAAGAGTCCTTCGCACATTTTCTTCTACATCCTTATCTCGATGGTGCTCACTTTTCTGCAAAATGTTAGCTACGACAGAAGGTGCAACAATTGGCACCTCAAATGATGCTAAAGACTCTTTCAGAGATTCAGCAAGCATGTTTTCAGCTCTACAAGCACATTTAATCAAGTCTGAAAGAAAACTAAATGTTTGATCAACAAGAACATCCTGAATTTTATGATTAAGTCCACGTATGAACCTAAGCTCAGTAGCTTCTTCACATTCTTTTAAACCACAACGCAGCAAACAATTTTGGAATTCATGATAGTATTCTATAACAGTTTTAGAACCCTATTTTAAGCGTTGAAGTTTAGTAAGCAAATATTCAGCGAACAAATTCAGAACATAATCATCTCTCATAAGTTTTTTCATGGCATTCCAAGTTTTAGGTTCTTTATCATGTCTAGATATATGCTTCCACCAATATATTGCATCTGACGTTAATACTTTGACTGCGGCACTAATCTTTTGGTTTTCAGATAAGTCATACTTTGCAAATTCTTTGTCTACCGCTATCTCCCAATTAATATATTCATTAGGATCGAACTTTCCAGCAAATGGAGGTATGGTAAATTTAATCTTTCCTAATGGATCATCATGTACCTCCCGTTCTTCACGCTGATTTCTACCCATACCTTGTTGATTGTGTCGAAGGCGCCGATCATCAATATCATTGTGGGGGTTAAAAATATCATCGTCCCTTGTATCAGCAACGCAATTGTTCTCTTCTTCTACCCCATTTGTCCAAGAGCGGGCATCAAGTGTGGTACGGCGTCCTAGTGCTCCATTTTGCCTTGGTGCATAATTGGCTTGATTGGCAGCATGTCGTGGTTGTCGTCCATCAAGACGATCAACACGATCATTAAGTGTTGCAAGGTTGTTGTTGATCTCAGCCATAGCATTGTCGTAGTTCTCAGCATGTGTGTTCAGCAATCGTGTCAAGTGTTGCATGATTCCTCTCGAGCGAGGTGTGAGAATTTCAGCTTGGTTTTCCTCAATACTTCCATTGTCATCTGCCATAGTTAGTCATAAACAGGAAAACACACAAAGGTATGTAGTTTCTCTATCATTTCTACTTGCTGAAATGATCAAGTGTCACTCTTTCTTGCATTTACCAAGCTCTTACCAATTCTTACAAATGCAGCAAGGGTGCAATCCGTGGCTGGTTCGTGATAAACCGAACTCAAATGTGAACAAAGCGATTGCAAGGCTTATCACCTGTATGGTTAGTAGAAAGTGGAGCTCGGAAAGGCTTTATAATGTGTAGCAAAGGAAAACAATCAGCCAATTTCAGAATTTGCATAGAATTGAATAAGTGTTCGAAACTAGCAATTAGCCTTTGTTGCTGATCAAACAAAGATGGATATTAGGCTAAAACAAAAGATATGGCAGTGGATACAAGTGGTAAACACAACAAAATTCAAGCATATGCAATTTGCAACATGGGAGCACAAGATGGATCCAACTTTGTATTTTGCTGATTTCTGTCCACCAGACAGCAGGTCGGTATTTTGGCCGTATCTTTTAGTCAGGTGCCTTTTTTTACAATGATTTTTTTTTTGTTTTCTTCCTGACGGCTTTTTCAACATCTTTTATTTTGGACGAACTTTCTGAAATTCAACCGAGAATTTTGCACGAATTTTACAATTGCACATAGATGCAGATTTCAGGACAGCAATTAGGTCTTATTGAAACGTTCACAGATTTTTTGTGCTTTCAAGTATGGATGTGAAAATTGGCATCAACATAGAATACTAAGTCACGGATCTAGTCCTTTTGATTTTACTTAAAAAAGATAAGGGAATTGAGTTTTATGGCGTTTTTGGTGGCGGCTGCAGAAAGGTGATCTTTCAGGCCGAGATGGGTTCTTTTGTTTTTGGGTTTTAGGGATGGATTTTGACGTGGGGAGATGAACAAGAAGATGAACAGCAACAAGACAATACTAGAACGGACACAAACTCAATTTAGCAAACCAAAATTAACTGATTGAAAGGCACAAGGGGTTTGGACAGCGGAGAACAAATTTTTTATGGGGCAGATTTTCTGGACTCTAGGAGAAACGAAATGAAACAACTAAACTAGATACAAGAACTCACCAGTCAACCATTGCTCTGATACCAAATGATGCGCACAAGACGGCCCCGATCTTCCGGTGAGGGGATAACTTCGATTTGGCGGAGGATGACTTTGACGATCCGGCTACGAACCACACAAGGATAAGCGCCTGCAATCGCTAAACCACACTCCTCGTCGTTATCAACCGTGCCAAGAACACGGATGACCTGACCACGAAGGTCTATTCTTGCGAGCAATCGAAGAACTAGCAAGAACAAGGATGAAGCACACACTCAAGTTGAGGTTTCGAAACTTGTTTACTGCTGCTCTAGCCGAGTCAGGAGAACAAGGATAAAGTTCCACACATGGGTAACTATTCTCAAATCAAAACCTAAGGAGATAGATAGGGGCTAGTCCAATATATATAGCCAAGGATGGCTGCTAGGAGTTGGTCTCACGCCACTTTAATTACATGGGAACTCAGCCTAAAATTATGGTGGCACAGCACCCTAAAAGACAGAGACCGTCGTACTATTTTGACTGCTGTGGCCAGCTCGAGTGGAATTTGATGATGAGGCCAGATCCGTTGGAAAGAGCACGAATTTATCTTTTAATCAAGTACTCACTCATCCCGAACGGACTCCGTATGCAATAGTTATGGCCAGTGGAAGGTGGACTGCTCCTGGGTGGACGTTTTGGCTTCCTTCTCGGGAATAACTTGTACTATAGCTTGTAGTGATGAGGAATGACGTCCTTGCAGCTCTAAGCCATGATTCCTAAGCACAAGCACATTATTATACAGTGGTATATCCTCAAAAATATAATTATACCACCCGAGAAACGAGTTCACCTGTTGATTTAGCTGCTGTGCGCGTGCCCTTGTGATAGGACCTTGCATAGGAGGTGGTGGAGGTAAGGTCATGAGTGTATCCGTCATAGTGATGTCCTCATCAGTTGCTATTCCTAGTGATAAAGAAGAGTTGTGTCATAATGCTTCACTTATATCTACGCCACAATTAGTGAATGAACATGAAACATTTATATTTGAACTAAACACTTGCGCTGAACATAGACATGTTATTCAAATTGCTAGTGAAGAAGATGAGCTTAAATTGATGACTTCTTTAAATACTTTAGGTTACATTGAATTTGATGTTTTGTGTGATCTAGATAGTTTCAAAGAGAAGATTTTTGTACATTCTGATTTGCCAAGGTTATCACGAAATATTTTCCATTAGTTGGCAAACATAATGATAAAGGAGAATACAAAGTGCATAGATTATACATTTGTTCAGGTCTGAGATCTCCACATCCTATGCAACAATGTGATCAATTTGATAATTCTAATATCATATCAAGTACCCCTACTGTTGATTATAATCTATATGATAGTTTTCAAGAAAGGGAGTGTTTGGGTGATTGTGATTCACGAGCCATTGATTTGATCACAAAAGATATGCATGTTGCTTTGCTCTTTCTCGCTACTAACATTTTGCAGGAGAATGTGATGGAGTCGAGGACGACTCCAATTCAAGAAAGGGAGAATGATGAGACCATGCTCGTCCTGGATATGATCAACGCTATATCAATTTGGCGACACTTCACGGCATCCTCTGCATCATCTACATCTACTAGGATGGCTTGCTTTCCTTCACGGAGGGGAGGAAGCATCAAAGAGTGCAAGCTTTCAACATGCCTTTATATGCTGGAAAGAAATATTGAGCTATGTGGATGATTTTCAGATGAGAATATTTTTTGTTGAGGACAAGCTAAAAGCTGAGCCTGAGTCGAGGACGACTCAAATTCAAGAATGGGAGGATGATGAGGACATCACTACTACGGGTATGACCACATTTGGTTGTGCCAACTCCAACACGTCATCCACGGGCCAAGAAGAGAGAGAGATCAAATCCATCACGTTCTGGAATCCAATTCGGCCTCCAGAGACATCACCGACTTCAAATATGAATAACTTTTGCATACGATCTCCAATTTGGGAAATCTTGGACTTGATTGAAAGATTACAATGAGATCTTTCCAATGGATCTAATTCCAGCTCCAGATTCATCGTAGATCAATCAGAATAATCAAAACAATACACTACAATACTGTTTTGGGCTGTTTCGGGCCTTGTAAGCGTGTGGGGCCCAAGCCCAAGTTGTGTGTGCCCCCCTTGGCTGCACACAACCTTAGGATGTCCCTTTCACGTCCATCCCTCTTATAAACTCAGTAGCCGCCGCTTTAGACACTTGGGTTTTGTTTGATTAGTTTAGCCAAGTGCAAACTTTGCGTCTTCGAGTTGTGCTGGACAGCCACCTTGTCAAGACCTTCAATAGAACCCCACCTTATTTTGGCCTTCAATTCTTATTCACAATTTCAGATTGCTTTTACTATTGTTCTTGCTTGTTCTTCGGTTGCTTGCAGGAATTGAACCTCATATTCAGGTTGATCGTGCCCACGGCAAGATCAATAACACTTCGGAGTTGGTTTAGCGATTGCTAAGGCGCATCGTCGTCGTACGTTGTAGTCGGATCATCAAAGTCGATTCCACCAAATCGATAGTTATCGCTCTCATCGAAAGATCGGGACACAACCTCGCATCAGCTGCCAGACATTGAATGTTCTCAGAGGGCGCCCCGAGCCCGATGACATTTCCCAGGCTCGGAGGTCGCAGTTTTAAAATTCACCAACAGGGATGACCCGGTCGCGATAAGCCGACCTTTCTCGCGGGGCCAAGCGGCTAGGTTCGAATTTCTAAACCGCCCTCCGAGGGGGCCTCACCGAGCTTGAAGCATTCCTGAGCTCGCCGAGTCAGACCCAAGGCCTAAATCTGCTCTGGGCCTGGGCAACCCCAGGCCGACCAGTCCGAGTTGTGCCCAAACCTGAGTACTGCCAGGCGAGGCCTCGGTCAAGTTGAGGTCGCGTTCTCTAGGTTGACCTCAGGGATGCAGTATCCCGAGCCTGATGCATTTCCAGGCTCGGAGGCCGCAGTAAAACGATCCTTATCGAAGTAAGCCGGCTATTCCCCTGTGTTGCCGACCATTAAACACCTCAAGGAGCACCCCGAGCCTGATGACATTCCCAGGTTCGGAGGTCGCGACCCCTAAAATTACCTCTAGGGACGATCTCAATCGCAATAAGCCGCTCTGCCGCAAAAAGCCGACTAATTCCCCCATGGCCAAGTGGTCAAGTGCCCGAGCCCGAGTGATTTCGGGCGAGGCCTCGGTTAATTTGACCTCGAGCATCAGTTAGCTCGGTCAGCCTTCAACCCGAGTCGTGCCCGAGCCCGAGTGATTTTGGGCGAGGCCTCGGTTAATCTGACCTCGAGCATCAGTTAGCTCGGTCAGCCTTCAACCCGAGTCGTGCCCGAGCCCGAGTGATTTCGGGCGAGGCCTCGGTTAATCTAACCTCGAGCATCAGTTAGCTCGGTCAGCCTTCAACCCGAGTCGTGACCGAGCCCGAGTGATTTCGGGCGAGGCCTTGGTCAAACTGACCTCGAGCATCCCTTAGCTCGGTCAGCCTAGACTAAGTGGTTCGAGTGAAAGGAGTGGCTCGCCTTGCGAAACCCTGCAGAAACACGCCTGTTCCAAGTCACGGATCCGGCGTTGTTTGGACCCTTCTACGGAGCAAGCCGTGCGAAATCTACAAAGGCGACGCGGGCCAACAAGCGAGCTAAGTCTTCTAAAAAGAAACACGGCCTTACAAAACTTAGCAAAAAGATACATCGTCTTTACCAGGGGGCGCGAATCTTTCGCGCCCCGTCCCATCCACTAACTTTAGTCTCCTACTCTACAGACATGTCTCGTGCAAGTTTCTCCCGCTCGAGGTCGGAGACCCGCTGATGAGGACATCCCAACCAAGGATACAACCGCTGCCCCTTCTTCCTCTACGATCGCAACTTTGTCCATGACGTCTGGAGGGCTTAATCCAGAAGTAAGTCCTTTCCATCCACCTTTGCTGGACCAGCATGTCAAGAACATCAACCGAGGACAGCCCACGCGCCAAGGAAAGCCCAAGATAAAGCCCAATTTGTCGCCGAGTCCGGTTCGTCCATCCAGGAGTAGCAGTACTTCAAACGGACGTCAGGGTCACATCCGAACTCCGTTTTCGACGTTCGACAACTCGTTTGAAAGGTATCGAGATAACCTTTCCAATGGACCTGATCCCGAGGCCAAATTCCTCCTGAAGCGAAGGGAAATCACAGAATAATCTAACGGGACAGAAATTTCAGGTGCTGCGCAACCTTTCTTTTGGGCCCAAGCCCATGTACTCTTAGGGTTCCAACCCTTCTTTGGCCGGCGCCCCTCTCCTGGCTGCCGCACCCCTCTTGGGCACCCCCCTGGTGTGGGTACCCCTTTATATTGGGTTCTCACCCCTGTTCTTCATTTTTTAGGTTTTGTTGTGTTTTGGTAGACCCGTATGCGTCCCTCCTCATGTTTGCGCGTGTCGACTAGACCGCCTGAGCCGAGAAACAGAACCTCAACTTGTTCTCTTTGTTTGATTTCAATACTACCTTTTCGGTTTACTTCATACTTTGTTCTTGCGGGTTCTCGTTTTCTTGCAGGAACTACCTGTTTGGTAGGAAGCCCTAAATTCGGTGCCATCAACACCTTCAATTCGACGTATCATCATCTCACCGAAAGATCGGGATCATCGTCCCCATCACCCGCCACCGCAGCGCGAGTGCCTCGCCCTCGGCTCTGTCAACCCGGTCGCGGTCGCTCTGAAGCTGGGCTAGGGCGCTCTTCCCCGCTCGAGCCACCTGGGCTAGCTTCCCCTCAAACCCCGCGACCTCGGCCTCGGCCTCGGCCGCCTTAGCTTCCGCTTCTGTGGCCCTCGCCTCTAACCCGGCCGCTGTCTTCTCAAGCGCAGCCGCTATCGCCTCGGCCGTCGTCACCTTGACCTTGAGCTCGGCCGCCTCGGCCTCGATCTCGGCAGAAGACGCCCTCGGGGCAGCTGCGAGCTCCCTGGATAGCGCCCGAAGCTCCACGGCCTCCTCGCGTGCGGTCTCCGCCTCAGCGCCCACGGAGGCCTGATTCCCCAGCTGCGTCCGGAGCCCCTCAGCCTCCTTGACTCAACCGAGTAGCTCTCCTCACGGGCCATTCGGGCGGCTTCAAGCGCCGCCGAGCCCTCCATCTCTCGCCATGGCCTCGCCCTTGAGCGAATGTCGGAGACCTCGAGCTCGAGGCGCTGGATCGTCACCACAGCGCTCGCACGATTCTCATCCAGAACGTCCTGCGCCTTCCATCGAACTCGGTCGAGGGTCTCCTCTGCCTTCTTCCGCTCCTCCTCGACGGCTTCGGAGAGCGCCACTGCGCGAAGGTCCCTCAGCATTCAGCTCACGCTCAGTCTCTCGGACCCCACGCTCCCGCTCGACCTTGACAGCTCGCGCGATCTCGAGGGCCTGGGCCTCCCTCAGGCGCAAAACCTCCTCTCGACCACGCGCCGCAGCAGCTTCGAGCTCGGCAGCGTCCCTCTGGCTGACCTCGAGAAGGCCACAGAGGGCCCTAAGTCGAGCACATGCCCGCACGACCCCCATACCTCGAGATCACCGTAGGCCCTGCAATGAAGAAGGAAAAATCACCACATCTACAAGAAAAGGGAAAAATGAAAAATCACCACAAGTGCGCTTACCGCCGCTAGCCGGTCCTCCAGCATCGGCAGGTCGATGACGCCATCGGAACCCCGGGGCAGTTCTCCCGCAGCGACATCCTCGGTGGTCTCCACCACCGCGGTAGCTCCGACGCCCCCCAACGACCCGGGGTGATCCACTTTGGTTAGGACGACGGCGGCCGAACACGGAACCTCCGCCGGGCGTACCACCGCCGATACGGCCAGCCCTGTGTAGGTCCTGCGCACAACAAACTATCAGGGGCTGCTCGGACGACCCTACCACGACGAAGTTGAAAGGCAGAAGGGGGTACTTACTGGGCCGAGCGGGTGCGCGGTAGCCTCGCTTTCTTCGCTAGATCCCCTCGCGGGGGGAGTCAGCTCTTCACCTCCCCAAGGACTCCGGCGTCGGGGACGCCTCCACCTGGGGCACGGCGACTGCGGCGCCCTCGACCGCGGCACCTCCGACTGCGGCGGCCTCGATCGCGGCGCCCTCGACCGCTCCTCCCTCGGTTACCTCATCCTCCTCGGAAGACACGGCAAGTGGCGCCCGCCGCGGCATGGGTCGCAGCGCGAGGCGGCCGTCATCCTCCTCCCCAACCTCGCCCTGGACCACAGGAAAGGTCGGTGCCCCTCGGACGCTCGAACGCCGTGACGGGGCGGGACGGCGAAAAATGTACAGAGGCCGTAGCTGGCGCGACGATTCCGCAGCAGCAACGGGAGATCTCCCCCCAGGAGCTTAGCGCTAGAGCTCGTGGCTCCGGCTGCGCGGAGGAAGCCTCCTGCTGCTGACAGAGAAGCAAGGATCAGTAAAAGAAGGACCGAGGAGGGAGCACGGGGAAAGCAAGCTCAGGCCCGGATGTCCCCGAGATCGGGGCATTCGAACTTACCACGACCCGATCGCCCCACTCGACGTAGGGCTTCTTGGCAATAGGCCTCAGGGCGCCAGGAGCCGGTCTCTTACTCCCCTTCTTGCCTTTGTTCAGACCAGGGAGTGGCAACATCTGCTTCGCCGTGTCCCAAAGCTCCCTGGTCGCCTGCATGAGCTCATCACGGTAAAACGCCTGAATCCGAGCTCCCAAGACCAAGATCAAGGCGAGGGCCATTACCTCGCTGCTCCGCCCCAAGATGTTCCTGGGGACATTGCCGCCGAGATCGTAGGACGGCCTTCCCAAAGATCTCCTGCATCCTCAGGCAATCCAGGCCGCCTTTGGTGCTGCAAGAAGCCAAAAAAGAGAGCATCAAGAAAACAAGGAAACTTCGACCAAGGCCCGAAAGAGCTTGAGGTCGGGCAATGCTCACCCTCGTGGCCTTCCCGGGTGGTGTCGTGCCTCCCGGTGATCTCGAAGAAAGGGTGCAACCTCTTCCGAAGAGGAAACACCCGGTTCCGCAAGTAGTCATGAACGACCACCTGCCCCTTGAGCCCGCGCGTGGCACAGATATGGACGAAGGCGACCGCCGCCTGGTCGGCCGCCGATTCCTCAGGCTCCGGGGTCTCACGCTTTCCGTCGATCGCGGCACCGATGTAGGCGAGCCCGCTCCCCTCGCCCTTCTTCAGCTAGAACCATTTCTCCGTCCACGACCCGAGCGAGTCCCGGGTCGGGATTTGGAGGAAGGAACAAGGGAGTCCCGCCCGCAGCCGGAAGTAGAGACACCCGATGACGGGGTCCTTCGCGGTACGGGACAAGGAATAAAAGCGGAAGAACAACGAGGGGATAGGAAGAATGCCTAGGAACCCCTCGCAATGATGAGCAAAAATAGCAAGGTGGAGAAGGGAGTTTGGTACCAAATTAACAAGCTCGATCTCACACTGCGCAAGGACCGCGGCCAAGAAGTCGCTCTCCGGGGTTCGCAGTCCGAAGAGCATGTATTGCTCCGTGCTCACGATCTCGTCGTCTCGAGGTTGCGGCACGTTCTCCCCGGACGGGAGCCGCCAGGTGAACGGATCCAGCAGCCCCAAGGTCTCCATCCCCTTCATCCGCTCCATGGTGAGCGTACTCCTCCCAAACTTCGCCATAAGGTCGGGGGGTAGAGGGGGGGACGGGTTTGAGAGCAAAGGGCAAAAGGCGCCGGCGCAGGAGTGCAAGGAAGGAGAAGACAAGAGTACGAGCAGTAGGGAGGGGGAACCCCGAAGGCTGAGGCCCCCCTCAGTTTTCAAAGATCATCTACCGACGTCACCATGATGAGGACATCGTTTCTATTGACACAACCGCGCCTAGTCACTCATCTCATACACAACAAGCTGAACCTATATTACAAGGACCAATTACTCGTCCTCGAGCACGTCGACTTAATTATCAGGTGAATACGTTCCTATGTTTTGATACAAGAGATTCTCAGAATGGAATGCTATTTAATCCTTGTGATGATCTTACTGTCCTTAGGAACCAAGGAGAAGAACCTCAAAACATCAAGCTTGAAACCAGATCGTCATCTGCACGAGTTCCACTCGGATTCGGCCTTCCTTATAGCACCAACTTAAAACGGCCATAACTTTTGATCCAGAAGGGTGTTCGGGGCACAAGAGTACTTGATTGAAAGCTTTCGTCGCCCTCTTTCCAATGGATCCAGTATCACCTTCAAATTCCTTCTGAGCTGTCCGGAAACTGCAAAACAAGTCACGTCACTTTTCCAGTCCGAGTCAGAGTGGGCCTTGGGCCTTGTAATCGAATTGTATTTGGTTTCCTAGGGTTTTGAACGACCACCTCCTCTTGTTATCTCATAAATAACCAGCCGCAACCCCATCTAGGGTTTTGGGTTTTGTTTGATTAGTTTAGCCAAGTGCAAACTTCGTGTCTTCAAGTTGTGCTGGACAGCCACCTTGTCAAGACCTTCAATAGAACCCCAACTTATTTTTTCCTTCAATTCTTATTCGCAATTTCAGATTGCTTTTACCATTGTTCTTGCTTGTTCTTCGGTTGTTTGCAGGAATTGAACCTCGTGTTCAGGTTGATCGTGCCCACGGCAAGACCAATAACACTCCGGAGTTTGTTTAGCGATTGCTAAGGCGCATCGTCGTCGTACGTTGTAGTCGGATCGTCAAAGTCGGTTCCACAAATCGATAGTTATCGCTCTCATCGAAAGATCGGGACACAACCTCACATCAGGTGGTATCAGAGCGCCAAGTTGCTCGGTAAGAGATTCTATACTGTACATTAGTTTTTGTTTTCTGTCCTAAATTAAAAATTACTCCACAAAAATTCAACCTTTAGATTCAATCTGTTATTTTAGTGAGTTTTGTTAGGTTTTGATCCATTAGAGTCCTTGTTTTAGTTGCTGATTGTTTTTTCCCTTCGCGTAGCTTTTCTTTCAATCTGTCTAGTACTTTGTTTTGTTCATAACTTTCGCATACGAGCTCTGATTCTAGTGTTTTTGCACTTTTCTGAAACCTGAGAACGATCTCCACAAAATCATAGTTGGGCATGAACTCTAATTATGGACCTAAAGCTGTTTAATCTGGATATCAAAGTTGTTGAAGCAAGTTATACTTCCAATCCAGATCGGTTCGGTATTTTGATCATAATTCTCATGTCCGAACTCCGTTTGGGAAGTTTTTATACTTTCCTGAATCCTTGAAGAGTCCTCTACAAAAACGTTTTTGGGTGTCCTTTGTGATTCGGACTCCTTAAAACCGAATTTGATTCGGAATCGGAATCAGTCTCGCAGGCTGAAATTGGGGGTTTTCTGTGCAGTTCGGTTTTTGAACCATAACTTCCACCCCCGAGCTCCAAATTGCATGTTCTTGTACTCTTTTGAAAGCTGAGGACATAATCTTGAATTCTTTCCATAGTGAACCTTCTAAATTCGGTCGTTTTGAAGCATTAATCTTGGTGACAATTCTGCTGCCCTAGAAACTTTGAATTTGGGTATCTTGCTTCAATTCGTGTTCTAATTTTGTTCCTTTGAGTTGGTTGAGTCCAGTAGCATCCATAATCCATAAAACTCCAAAAATATCAGTATACATACCTTTGTTAACCAATTCATCCTTTGCGAATACTTTGATCCCAATTGAGACTAGCTATTTGATATTGCTTAGGGCTGCTCTACTTGATATATTGCATAATCTTGAATTATCATATCACACTGTCTTGTGACATTGAGTTGGGGATTCCAAAACTTTGCTCATACTAGTGTTGGCCGAAAGTCACAAAAAAAAACATAATAGTGGCCGACAGCACTACATTGAGTGAAACCCTAATTTGTGTTCATTATTTTTCAGATTGTGCAATTGTATTAATTAGTGAGCAATCTTGTGCCCTTTTTACATTCTTGAAGCAATAAGTTAGTGTCTCTCTACGACTTGTGCAATAGAGCATTCGGTGCCTCACTTATATTTTATAGCTCATTTCTTGATTGCATAAGTTCCATCATCTTTGCGCGTGAGTTGCCTTGAAATTCGCTTAAATCTTTGAGATCGGCAACTAGGACTTGTGAATTTCTAGTTTGGGTCATTACTTATCATTACAATAACTAGAATTATCAGATTGTATAGAAAAATATATAGCTTACCCAGCCCCACATATTCTATCCTCGTACGTTTGTTCGGTCCCTTGGCAATCGCTTCATCCAAGCTTGGGAGAACTTTTGACACCGCCAACGGCCGACAACTCCTGCAGCACGGTAAGAACTTGTAAGTGCTTTGGTTAAAGTTTGAGAGTTGAGCGACTTTTTTTCACCACATCCTACGTAGTGATAGGAATATTTTACTTGTGATTTTGTTTCTTGTCTTCTACTAACCATGTCAGGTGACGAGAGTTCACTGCATCACTCTCCACGCACGAAGGGCATTGTTTCTTACTACGAGAGGATGACGAGGGTCACCACCGAGGGCCTAAGTGAGGATGTACGACTCACTAATGAGCGATTGTCGCTGCAAGAAGACCGTCTTCGGTCCATCGAGACCGCTCAGGGAGTTGCTAACACTACCCTTGCTACCATTTTGTCTAGACTTGATGTGCTTGCAGCTGCAGCCCCTGGAACTTCCAGTCCTTCACCTCGTCTCCTAAGCAACAATGATGAGACCATGCTCGTCCTGGATATGATCAACGCTATATCAATTTGGCGACACTTCACGGCATCCTCTGTATCATCTACATCTACTAGGATGGCTTTCCTTCACAGGGGGGAGGAAGCGTCCAAGAGTGCAAGCTTTCAACATGCCTTTATATGCTGGAAAGAAATATTGAGCTTTGTGGAGGATGATCTGAACATGAGAATACTTTTTGTTGAGGTTAAGCTAAAAGCTGAGCATGAGTCGAGGACGACTCAAATTCAAGAAAGGGAGGATGATGAGGACATCACTACTACGGATATGACCACATTTGCTTGTGCCTACTCCAACACATCATCCACGGGCCAAGAAGAGAGAGAGATCAAATCCATCACGTTCTGGAATCCAATTCGGCCTCCTGAGACAGCACCAACTTAAAACGGCCATAACATTTGATCCAGAAGGGTGTTCGGGGCACATGAGTACTTGATTGAAAGCTTTCGTCGCCCTCTTTCCAATGGATCCAGTCTCACCTTCAAATTCCTTCTGAGCTGTCCGGAAACTGTAAAACAATTCATGTCACTTTTCTAATCCGAGTCAGAGTGGGCCTTGGGCCTTGTAATCGAATTGTATTTGGTTTCCTAGGGTTTCGAACGACCACCTCCTCTTGTTATCTCATAAATAACCAGCCGGGTTTTGGGTTTTGTTTGATTAGTTTAGCCAAGTGCAAACTTTGCGTCTTCGAGCTGTGCTGGACAGCCACCTTGTCAAGACCTTCAATAGAACCCCACCTTATTTTGGCCTTCAATTCTTATTTGCAATTTCAGATTGCTTTTACCATTGTTCTTGCTTGTTCTTCGGTTGCTTGCAGGAATTGAACCTCGTGTTCAGGTTGATCGTGCCCACGGCAAGATCAATAACACTCCGGAGTTGGTTTAGCGATTGCTAAGGCGCATCGTCGTCGTACGTTGTAGTCGGATCGTCAAAGTCGGTTCCACAAATCGATAGTTATCGCTCTCATCGAAAGATCGGGACACAACCTCACATCAGGTGGTATCAGAGCTTCAAGTTGCTCGGTGAGAGATTCTGTACCGTAGATTAGCTTTTGTTTTCTGTCCTAAATTGAAAATTACCCCACAAAAATTCAACCTTTAGATTCAATCTAGTATTTTAGTGAGTTTTGTTAGGTTTTGATCCATTAGAGTCCTTGTTTTAGTTGCTGATCGTTTTCCCTTCGCGTAGCTTTTCTTTCAATCTGTCCAGTACTTTGTTTTGTTCATAGCTTTCGCATACAAGCTCGGATTATAGTGTTTTTGTACTTTCCTAAAACCTGGGAACGATTTCTACAAAAACCTAGTTGGGCATGAACTCTAATTCTGGAGATAAATCTGTTTAATCTGGATATCAAATTTGTTGAAGCAAGTTGTACTTCCAATCAAGATCGGTTCGGTATTTTGATCATAATTCTCACGTCCGAACTCCGTTTGGGAAGTTTTTATACTTTCCTGAATCCTTGAAGAGTCCTCTACAAAAACGTTTTTGGGTGTCCTTTCTGATTCGGATTCCATCAAACCGAATTTGATTCGGATTCGGAATTGGTCTCGCGGGCTAAAATTGGGGGTATTCTGTGCAGTTCGGGTTTTGAGCCATAACTTTCACACCCGTGCTCCAAATTGCATGTTCTTGTATTCCTTTGAAAGTTGAGGACATAAGCTTCAATTCTTTACATAGTGAACCTTCTAAATTCGGTCGTTTTGAATCTGTAATCTAGGCGACAAATCTGCTACCCTAGAAACTTTGAATTTGGGTGTTTTGCTTCATTTCGTGTTCTAGTTTTGTTCCTTTGAGTTGGTTGAGTCCAGTAGCATCCATAATCCATAAAACTCCAAAAATATCAGTATACATACCTTTGTTAACCAATTCATCCTTTGCGAATACTTTGATTCCAATTGAGACTAGCTATTTGATATTGCTTAGGGCTGTTCATATTGATACATTGCATAATCTTGAATTATCATATCATACTATCTTGTGATATCAAGTTAGGGATTCCAAAACTTTGCTCATACTAGTGTTGGTCGCAAGTCACCAAAAGAAAGAAGAGAGAAAGAAAGAGCCAAAAGGCCAAAAAAAACATAATAGTGGCCGGCAGCACTACATTGAGCGAAACCCTAATTTGTGTTCTGTATTTTTCAGATTGTGCAATTGTATTAATTAGTGAGCAATCTTGTGCCCTTTTATCTTTTCTGAAGCAATTAGCTAGTATCTCTCTATAACTTATGCAACACGAGCTTTGGTACTGAAAATTTTCTTATTTAGCTCATTCCATTGGTTGCATTAAGTTACATCATCTTTGCGCGTGAGTTGCCTTGAAATTCGCTTATATCTTTGAGATCGGCAACTAGGACTTGTGATTTCTATTTTGGGTCCTTACTTGTCATTACAATAACTAGAATTATCAGATTGCATAGGAAATAAGTATAGCCTACCAAGCTTCACATATTTTACCTTGTACATTTGTTCGGTCCCTTGCAATCGCTTTATCCAAGCTTCGAAGAACTTTTGACACCGCCAACGGCCGACAACTCCTGCTGCACGGTAAGAACTTGTAAGAGCTTTGGTTAAGGCTTGAGAGTTGAGCGACTTTTCTCCACTTCCTAGTAGTTGATTGGGAATTATATAAACCTTTGTCTTTCCCTTTATGCTACTAACCATGTAGGTGACAAGAGTTCACTGCATCATTCTCCACGCACGAAGGGCAATGTACAACTCACTAATGGGCAAATGTCACTGCAAGAAGACCGTTTCCGGTCTATCGAGAATGCTCAGGGAGTTCTAACACTACTCTTGCTACTATTTTGTCTAGACTTGATGATATGCTTGCAGCTGCTGTCCCTGGAACTTCCAGTCCTCCGCCTCGTCTCCTAAGCAACAACAATGGTGTACTACGTACAACGGGTTCCCATTGCTGCCCGACTTCCCAAAGATGGACGCCTTGCATCGGTCGCCCCACCACACATCGCCACGGGTTCATCCACTGATGATGAACAAGGTAAAATCAAGTTTGAGTTGCCTCCTTTTGGTGGAAAGTTCGATCCTAATGCATATATTAATTGGGAGATAGCGGTAGATAAAGAATTGGCAAACTATGACTTATCTGAAAACCAAAAGATTAGTGCCGCAGTTAAAGTGTTAACGTCAGATGCAGTATATTGGTGGAAGCATATATCTAGACATGATAAAGACCCTAAAACTTGGAATGCAATGAAAAGACTTATGAGAAATGATTATGTTCCTGAATATGTTGCTAAATATTTGCTTACTAAACTTCAATGCTTAAAACAAGGTTCTAAAACTGTTATAGAATACTTTCATGATTTGCAAAATTGTTTGTTGCGTTGTGGTTTACAAGAATGTGAGGAAGCTACTGAGCTTAGGTTCATACGTGGACTTAATCATGAAATTCAGGATGTTCTTGTTGATGAAACATATAGTTGTCTTTCGAATTGATTGAATGTGCTTTTAGAGCTGAAAACATGCTTACTGAATCTTTGAAAGAGCCTTTAGCTTTATTTGAGGTGCCCATTGTTGCACCTTCTGTTGTAGCTAACATTTTGCAGAAAAGTGAGCAGCATCGGTAGAAAGATGAAGAAGAAAATGTGAAAAAAGAGGAGATATTTGCTGCTCCATACGTATGTGAAGAGTTGGAAATTGAAGTTGCACCTACAACCACGGAGAATGATTTAGAAGGTAATGTCAAAGGTATGGACTGTATACATGGTGAAAATCATTTTTTCGAGACAAAACTGTCCATGAATCGTGCTATCGTAGAGCAACTATTAATGGAACCCATTGCTGATTTTGTTGCTATTCCTAGTGATAAAGAAGAGTTGTGTCATAATGCTTCACTTATATCCACGCCACAATTAGTGAATGAACATGAAATATTTATATTTGAACAAAACACTTGCGCTGAACATAGACATGTTATTCAAATTGCTAGTGAAGAAGATGAGCTTAAATTGATATCTTCTTTAGATACTTTAGGTTACATTGAATTTGATGTTCTGTGTGATCTGGATAGTTCCAAGGAGAAGATTTTTGTACATTCTGATTTGCCATGGTTATCACGAAATATTTTCTATGTTGTTGGCAAACATAATGATAAAGGAGAATACAAAGTGCATAGATTATACATTTGTTCAGATCTGAGACCTCCACATCCTATGCAACAATGTGATCAATTTGATAATTCTAATATCATATCAAGTACCCCTACATCGATTATAATCTATATGATAGTTTTCAAGAAAGGGAGTGTTTGGGTGATTTTGATTCACGAGACATTGATTTGAGCACAAAAGATATGCATGTTGCTTTGCTCTTTCTCGCTACTAACATTTTGCAGGAGAATGTGATGGAGTCGAGGACGACTCCAATTCAAGAAAGGAGAATGATGAGACCATGCTCGTCCCGGATATGATCAACGCTATATCAATTTGGCGACACTTCACGGCATCCTCTGATCATCTACATCTACTAGGATGGCTTTCCTTCACAGGGGAGGAAGCGTCCAAGAGTGCAAGCTTTCAACATGCCTTTATATGTTGGAAAGAAATATTGAGCTTTGTGGAGGATGATCTGAACATGAGAATACTTTTGTTGAGGTCAAGCTAAAAAGTGAGCATGAGTCGAGGACGACTCAAATTCAAGAAAGGGAGGATGATGAGGATATCACTACTACGGATATGACCACATTTGGTTGTGCCTACTCCAACACATCATCCATGGGCCAAGAAGAGAGAGAGATCAAATCCATCACGTTCTGGAATCCAATTCGGCCTCCTGAGACAGCACCAACTTAAAACGGCCATAACTTTTGATCCAGAAGGGTGTTCGGGGCACATGAGTACTTGATTGAAAGCTTTCGTCGCCCTCTTTCCAATGGATTCAGTCTCACCTTCAAATTCCTTCTGAGCTGTCCGGAAACTGTATAACAAGTCACATCACTTTTCCAGTCCGAGTCAGAGTGGGCCTTGGGCCTTGTAATCGATTTGTATTTGGTTTCCTAGGGTTTTGAACGACCACCTCCTCTTGTTATCTCATAAATAACCAGCCGCAACCCCATCTAGGGTTTTTGGGTTTTGTTTGATTAGTTTAGCCAAGTGCAAACTTTGCGTCTTCGAGTTGTGCTGGACAGCCACCTTGTCAAGACCTTCAATAGAACCCCACCTTATTTTGGCCTTCAATTCTTATTTGCAATTTCAGATTGCTTTTACCATTGTTCTTGCTTGTTCTTCGGTTGCTTGCAGGAATTGAACCTCGTGTTCAAGTTGATCGTGCCCACGGCAAGATCAATAACACTCCGGAGTTGGTTTAGCGATTGCTAAGGCGCATCGTCGTCGTACGTTGTAGTCGGATCGTCAAAGTCGGTTCCACAAATCGATAGTTATCGCTCTCATCGAAAGATCGGGACACAACCTCACATCATGAAGGATCTATTGCAGAGGCATGTGTAGCTGATGAGGCCTTGACATTTTGCTCAAGATACATGGATGGTATTGACACCAGATTTAATCGGGAGGGTAGAAGTGGGGATGGGTCAGTAGAAAATCTTGTGGATTGTGACATCTCTATTTTTAGACATGGTGTTAAATTAGTAGGATCTTGTAGGGTTACCTTTCTCGAAGATGAATTTGACAAGTTTATTTGGTATGTGTTAAATAATTGTGAAGAGGTTGAACCATATATTAAGTGAGTATTCGTTTGTACATTCTGAATGACATGTTATGTAAAGCTTACTTTGTGGAGAAATATTTAATGTTATGTTTGATTTTACCTTTTGCAGAATGTTCAGAGAAGAGGTAGAGAAAGAAGGTGCACATGATATTGAGAGAAGGGTTATGATTGGATTTCAGAAATGGTTTAAGAACCATGTAAGAGAGAAGGCAGGTGAGGTTAGTGATGACCTATATGCACTATCATGTGGTCCTGACTTGCGTGTCAGCATTTTTTCCTCTTGCATTGTCAATGGAGTTTGTTACAACAACGTTGATCGTGAGAAAGACATGAAGACACAGAATAGTGGCATCATGGCTGAGCGTACACATAATGGCCAGTTCACTGAATTTTATGGTTCTTTGAAAAATATCATTGAGTTGATATATAACTCAGATCTACAAGTCCGTCGATCGGTGGTTCTTTTTCGATGTGACTGGTATGATCAGGATGGCAAGTGGAGAGGTATTAAAAATGATAGATATTTCAAATCCATCAATATTGAGGGGTTGTGGTACAAGATAGATCCTTTTATCTTGGCTACTCAATCAACAAAGATATTTTACTTACAAGATACTAAATTGGGCAAAAACTGGAGAGTTGTGCAAACGTTTGAACATAGACAACTATATTGTGTGGCTGAAAATGACATGACCAAGAATATTGATGCATACCAAGAGGACTATTGTTCTGATACAGAATGTAATGTGGAAGATATTAATCCTCCAAAAGCGACTCCACACCGCCATGACGATGAAGAAGGCTTAGCTGTTGATGCTACTTTAGTAAACAACATAGTAAGCAGCACATCAAATGAGAACAGTCCAAGTGAATCTGAAGAAGATGACACCATGCTGCAGTTCGCAAGTGATAATGAGCATGAGGATATTGCAATGGGAGACAGTGATGAGGACTAGTTATACCATGCTGCAGTTCGCAAGTGATAATTGTTTCGTTAATTTGTTGCTGAATCTGCCATCTGTTCAGTTAAATAGTTGCTGAATCTACCATCTGTTCAGTTAAATGCTGATCAGTACATATATATTGTTGAATCTGCCATCTGGTTATTTATGCTATGCCGATTTCTGTGGTTGTTTCATGACAAAATTTCATGTTTAAGTCCATTTGCTGAATCTGCCATGTAATTGTTGCAATTAAAATAGTTGTTGCAAAGGAATGTGTAATGCAAATTAGCTCGAGGATACAGCTAGATTGAGCTAGCAGGTATTGCCCATTAAATTCGCAAGGATGATAAGTCATTCCTTTGAGCTCAGAGGAGATGGGGGAAGAGAAGTATACCGAGATGGCACCTGGAGATCCAGTGCTCAGAGAAATGGCTTGGGACTGCGCCGGGAGGTGCCTGCAGGCTATGGCCGATTCCATTGGTTCGCGCTGGGAGGGCTTGTAGCCTGCATCGCTTGGTGTGGACGAAGCGCTGCTTCCACGACTTGCGGCTCGTGCTCTTCTCCGCCTCGCGGTGCGACTGCCGCGTCCACGCCGCGCGCACCACCAAGGACTGGCAGAGGGATGCGAGAGAGGTTGAATGAGGCGGCAAAGGGATGGGGGAAGCGGCAGAGGGATGCGGGAGAGGGTGAATGAAGCGAACCACGAGAGGGGAGACGACCGGAGAGAGGAGTGAGGGGACTGGCGTGAGGGGAGGGTGGCATCTTTGTTATTGTGGATAGATTTTCTAAGATGGCACACTTCCTACCATGTCATAAAACTGATGATGCTACCAATATTGCTGATTTGTTCTTTCGTGAAATTGTTCGCTTGCATGGTGTGCCCAACACAATAGTTTCAGATCGTGACACCAAGTTCCTTAGTCACTTTTGGCGAATTTTATGGGCTAAATTGGGGACTAAGCTTTTATTTTCTACTACTATCATCCTCAAATTGATGGACAAACTGAAGTTGTCAATAGAACTCAGTAGCCGTCGCTTTAGACACTTGGGTTTTGTTTGATTAGTTTAGCCAAGTGCAAACTTTGTGTCTTCAAGTTGTGCTGGACAGCCACCTTGTCAAGACCTTCAATAGATCCGCACCTTATTTTGGTCTTCAATTCTTATTCGCAATTTCAGATTGTTTTTACTATTGTTCTTGCTTGTTCTTCGGTTGCTTGCAGGAATTGAACCTCGTGTTCAGGTTGATCGTGCCCACGGCAAGATCAATAACACTCCGGAGTTGGTTTAGCGATTGCTAAGGCGCATCGTCGTCGTACGTTGTAGTCGGATCGTCAAAGTCGGTTCCACCAAATCGATATTTATCTACCTCATCGAAAGACCGGGCACCCTTTTATTCATCAATATTAGGCAGTTTGTTCCTATCCTTACACATTGGAAAGAATATAAGAATAATGATGCTCATTTACAAAATTTCATGGGGAAACTAGCTGTAAGTAAATCCAATCTTTGCCACTTTATATTCTACATTGGTGTTTGACATGTTAGCTCATTGTATGGTTTAACTCATTAATGTGATTCATTCAACTTAATAGACAAGGTTGTATATGGACACCAACGAGAAGTCAACCAAGGATGCGTGTACCAATGTTTTGAAGGGTAGGGTACAGCAGACAAGATATATGCTAAAGAAGCGATATTTTAATGGTGTTCCTGCTAATGAAGTCAGCACAACATCTCCTGTACCACACATGAGTGATGAGGAGTGGAGAAAACTTGTTGAAAAATGGTCTGACACAAAAAACAAGGTCCGATCTATGAATCACCTTTTCTTTTCAGATTCTATTACAAAATGTGTCAAACATAATTGCCTTCTGTAGGAAATATCTGAAAAGAACAAACAAAACCGTGCCAAAGTCAAGTTCCATCAGACTACAGGATCTCGTAGCTACATTGCACAGTGCTATGATCTGGTATATTCTACTGTTAGAGTCTTACTCTCAGGCAATGTTGAGTTTTAGACAATGCTTAATTTATTAATTAGCATGTACTAGGAAATTAATTAATATGAAAATACTTGTGCTTGATAATCTTGTGGATGTATATATCATGCATGTGTGATGATCAGCCAGCTAATAGATAGATTATAGCTTCCAACTCATCTTGTTGTACTACTTTGCCATAAAAACTTGTATAAATTCATGATGTTTTTTTAGGTATCACTTAGGTCATTTGTGGATTGTAGATATTTGTAATGCTGTGAGAAATGTTAGGATCTATAACATGTCATTTTATTTTGCTTCATACCCAAACACAGAGGGAGAAAAACAAAGATCAAGAGTTCAATACACTGGACATCTTAAAGGAGTGCCACAACAGCAAGTGATGAGGACATCACTTCTATGGATATAGCCACACCTGCAAATCCATCACCTAAACATCAATCGGTCCCCGTTGCTGTAATACAAGGACCAATTACTCGAGCTCGCGCACGTCAACTCAATATTACCAGGTGAATGCGTTCCTCGGGCTTCATACGAATATTTTAATGGATGGAATGCTACTTAATTCTTGTGATGATGTCCTTTGCCTTAGGAACTTGGGTGAGGAACCAACCAAGATGAAGGATAGAAGAGAAGTGCACGAGTTGTGTTCAGATTCGACTCCTGGACAGGGCTGAATTGTTTCGGCCGCCACGGCTACATCCGAACTTGGTTTTGGACGTTCTTGTACTTCACTGAAAGCTTATCAAGTGTACTATCCAATGGATCTGGAATCATATCCAAACTCTGTCTGAGTCAACAGGAATCGTCCAATAAAGCAGCATCGTTTTTTTAGTCCGAGTCAAAATTGGGCCTTTGGCCTTGTAACAAGTAAAGCCCACTTAAGGTCGCACCCTAGGGTTCCTAGACGCCTCTCCACAATATAAACAGCCAGCCGCCGCCATTAGATGGTGGGTTTTCTTTTAGATCAAAGATAGCAGTTGCTACTTCTTGTAATCGCGCGTGTTGGCTAAACCGCCCGAATTTTTTGTCATCGGAAACCCCTCTTTTGTGATTCTGAATGAACTCGTGGTTTCAATTATAACTTCAGTTGCTTATTCATCTTGTTCTTGTGTGTTCTTCGATTGCTTGCAGGGACAAAGGCCTTCGTGGTCAGGTTGATCGTGCACCAGCAAGATCAATAACAACTTCGGGAGTCGGTGTAACGATTGCTAAGGCGCATCGTCTGGGGACGGTGTAGTCAGATCGCCAACGTCTTCTTCCACCCAATCGAATCTATCCCCCTCTCATCGAAAGATCGGGACCTATCCTTCTATCAGCAAGGGGAAGGGATTCAGTGAGCCTGTTCAACATGCAATGTAAGTCTTGCTACAATGGGATGATTTGTATCTATATATCTTGCCATACATGTTACTTTTGTCCATATCTATATGTTATCCATATCCATATGTGAGATAAAGAGAGGATGTGTCTGCATCTACTTGATCTTTCATGTTTTCATATATTTACAAATCATAAGATACACCATTTAGCGGATTGTTGTGCAATTGTTTTAGTTCCAAGATTCTGTGTAGTACGCTGAATTTTTGTGATAAACCATTTTATTTTGGTGACTAAAAAAAGCATGCTATGGCTCTCCATAAGAATATTGGCCCAATTAGGACAAAATTTTGTATTACATTTCAGTAGAGTAAGAAGTTGTCATGGTGATACTGACCCATGGTGTGACTAGTTTGGTAGTGCGTGCCTGTGTGAATGCATGTGTTTACCATCCAATAGGAACTCTGTTGTTCTTAGCATATAAATGTTGTTTCCTATATATTGGACGTGGATGTAGAATAGTGCCCTGTGCCTCAATAATTAATTAAGCTGATGGTCAAGCACTTATATATTTTAGTGGGTTCCCTGCTGATGGTCATGTGAACAGTAACTATAATCAGGATTCTTCTGTTCCATAAACTACCTAGAGACAAGCAGAAGTGCTGTATCATGAATATGAAATGGTTGTACCAAAAAAATCAATACCTACATTTATCTTAAGAATGTGTAGCTTAAACCTTAATCAATGTATGAATGTGTTGTCTGAAAATTTAGCACAGCTTATCTTGGATTTTCTTCTGTTCAATATGTATCTCCTTTCCCTACTGACTAATTATCCTTATATCTTAGGTTGAGATGGAAGCTATGATGGTGCCTAATGCAGATGGTAACACAACAATATCACATACAGATGTTGTTTCCAAGGTTCTCTCCCAGAGCAGTGCTACCAGCAAATTCCTGAAGAATGTTGGATTAGAGGCAACAACATCCACGAAGACATCGAGTGAGCGAGTTCTTCAGGAACAACTTGAGGAAGAGAGACGGGAAGCTGCTGCACTTCGACAGACCATTGAGCATCAATAGCAGGAACTTGATGACTTGAATCAAAAGGCACAAGCAGCAGATGAAGCTATGACCAAGACATAGAGAGAGATGGAGGAATTCAGGAAGAGGCAAGAGGAAAATGATGCAGTTCTTCGCCGTCTCCTGGGATTGCACAGGTTAATCCCTCCGCCTGACTATGAGTATGATGTGTTGTAAAATTTTGCTCTTGGCTGAGCTGGAAGTGGTTGATACTGTGCTGGACATGAAACTAAGTTTTGCTTGCTGATGTAGTACTTCATTACTTGTTGGAACTAATTATCTCTATGTTTGCTGAACACCATTGATGATGCTATGAAACAATGAAATATAATGTGTCACTTCTATATATATCTGTGATGGCTTCATGTGGAACAATGTATCTGTGGTTGAGGTTGCTATGTGTATTTGTGATGAAAAAAGTATCTGACATAGAAGTACGCCACATCAACATGAAATTTTGTCATAGAAGAATTCCACGTTGGCATGCAGATTCGTCATATAATACTTTAGTGCCATGTCATCATCTTCGGTGGCAAACATACCACATCACCACCTGATGAGGACATCCCAACCAAGGATACAACCGTCGCTGTTTTGGCCGCTACTTCGTCTACGACGTCTAGAGGGCTTAATCCGGAAGCAAGTCCTTTCCATCCACCTTTGCTGGACCAGCACGCCAAGAACATCCACCGAGGATAGCCCACGCTCTAAGGAAGGCCCAAGATAAAGCCCAATTCGTCGCCGAGTCCGGTTCGGCCATCTAGGAGCAATAGTACTTCAAACGGACGCCACGGCCACATCCGAACTCCGTTTTCGACGTTCGACAACTCGTTTGAAAGGTATCGAGATAACCTTTCCAATGGATCTAATCCCGAGGCCAAATTACTCCTGGAGCGAAGGGAAATCACAGAACAATCTCACGGGATAGAAATTTCAGGTGCTGCGCCACCTTTCTTTTGGGCCCAAGGCCCATGTACTTTTAGGGTTCCACCCCTCCTTTGGCCGACGCCCCTTTCCTGGCTGCCGCACCCCTCTTGGGCACCCCCCTTGTGTGGGTACCCCTTTATATTGGGTTCTCACCCCTGTTCTTTAGTTTTTAGGTTTTGTTGTGTTTTGGTAGACCCCGTGTGCGTCCCTCCTCGTGTTTGCGCGTGTCGACTAGACCGCCCGAGCCTAGAAACAGAACCTCAACTTGTTCTCTTTGTTTGATTTCAATACTACCTTTTCGGTTTGCTTCATACTTTGTTCTTGCGGGTTTTCGTTTTCTTGCAGGAACTACTGATCATTGGATCTTGTATCTGTGTGGATTTGGCATTGTGATTGCGAAGCTCCCAACCAGTTTGGTAGGAAGCCCTAAATTCGGTGCCATCAACACCTCCAAATCGACGTATCATCATCTCACCGAAAGATCGGGATCGCCGTCCCCATCACCACCCACCTCGGACGATGACGTGGTAGATATGCCAAGCACCCGCCACCACGTGACACTGAAGTATTCTATGATGAAATTGCATGCGGACGTGGAATGCTTCTATGACGAACGTTTTATCACAAAACAATCACCTAGGATCTGTTTTTGCTTGGCAAAAACGTTTTTAATGATGAAAAGTGGCCTATACATGACGTTTTTCGAGTATTTTATGATGAAATATTTCATCATAGAACGATATTGTCGACGATCGGGACCGTCGACTGCAAAGAGGGGGGAAGGATCGTACGAGGGGCGAGGCCCAGAGCCTCGTTCGTCTGGGAAGGAGCCTCGGTAGACGCGTAGCACAGGGGAAAAGGACAGTCGAACAGGGGACACGAAGTTTATACTGGTTCGAGCCCTCTAGGTCGGGTAACAGCCCTACTCCAGTCTTGCCCGTAGGCGAAAGGGGACTAAAGGCTCCTCGGGGGAGAGCTACAGGAGGAGCTCGACCTCAAGATCGATTGGGAGCAATCACTGAGGGGAGCTTTGTGAACAGTGGAGTGTACAAGTATTACTGCAGACGTATCTGCCTTCTTAGATTTCTTGGGGTGTCGGCTTGTGCGATCTTACTACCGTTGTGTTCTTGCTGTTCTCTTCTTTTCTCCTTCCTTTTCCCGATCGAAGTGGTCTTAACGCTTTATAGGCCTTTGGTGCTGATCTCGATGCTGACGTCGGGAGGTCGCCTGTGAGCTGACAGGGGCAGTTAGTCCTAGTCCCAGTGCGGGGATCCGCAGAACTGTGGGGGTGGTTGACCCTAGTCCCAATGCTGGGGTTCTGACTGGGGTAGATAGCCCTTTAGCCCCTGCGCAGAGGGACTGGCAAGAGCAGGAGGCCCTAGTTCCCACGCAGGGGACGAGAGTCATATATTTATAAAAAAGGAGACCTGTTTTACATTGGAGTCCAGGCCAGGGGTGCCGAGATCAAGGAGGTCGCCGGGGTCTGCAACCAGCTCGGGGATAGCCTTGTCCGAGCTTGGGAATAGTCCCCCGAGCTCGGAGGAGGGCGGCTTAAAGCCCCCCCCTCCGTGGGGGGCACGGACACGTGTCAGGATGGCCGATCCCCGACAACCAGCCCCCGAGGCTCAAGAAGTGGTCTGAGACTCTAGGCGCTCTTGAGTCTAAAGTCTTTCGAGGAGGGATCACCCCTTCGGCTGGGTTCGAGGTTTCTTGAGGCCGTTCCGGGGTGTTTTTGGCGAGATCATTCTTGGCAACACTTGAATTCCAGCACCTTGTTTCTGAGTGGGCTCAGGAAGCCCGGGGGACTCGCGGACGGGTGAAGTTGGAGGGACGGTTTAGTGGATGCGTGGAAAGATACGCCCGTGCAGGGGTTTCGAAGGGCCCTGGAGCCTTAGTTACCGCCCGCCGGCTACGAGCGCGCGTTTTGAGGTTGTGGTGTGATGTGAGGTTGTGTCCCGATCTTTCGATGAGAGCGATAACTATCGATTTGTGGAACCGACTTTGACGATCCGACTACAACGTACGACGACGATGCGCCTTAGCAATCGCTAAACCAACTCGAGTGTTATTGATCTTGCTGTGGCACGATCAACCTGAACACGAGGTTCAATTCCTGCAAACAACCAAGAACAAGCAAGAACAATGGTAAAAGCAATCTGAAATTGCGAATAAGAATTGAAGGACAAAATAAGTTGGGGTTCTATTGAAGGTCTTGACAAGGTGGCTGTCCAGCACAACTTGAAGACACGAAGTTTGCACTTGGCTAAACTAATCAAACAAAACCCAAAACCCTAGATGGGGTTGCGGCTAGTTATTTATGAGATAACAAGAGGAGGTGGTCGTTCAAAACCCTAGGAAACCAAATACAATTCGATTACAAGGCCCAAGGCCCACTCTGACTCGGACTGGAAAAGTGACGTGACTTGTTTTGCAGTTTCCGGACAGCTCAGAAGGAATTTGAAGGTGAGACTGGATCCATTGGAAAGAGGGCGACGAAAGATTTCAATCAAGTACTCATGTGCCCCGAACACCCTTCTGGATCAAAAGTTATGGCCATTTTAAGTTGGTGCTGTAAGGAAGGCCGAATCCGAGTGGAACTCGTGCAGATGACGATCTGGTTTCAAGCTTGATGTTTTGAGGTTCTTCTCCTTGGTTCCTAAGGACAATAAGATCATCACAAGGATTAAATAGCATTCCATTCTGAGAATCTCTTGTATCAAAACATAGGAACGTATTCACCTGATAATTAAGTCGACGTGCTCGAGCACGAGTAATTGGTCCTTGTAATATAGGTTCAGATTGTTGTGTATGAGATGAGTGACTAGGCGCGGTTGTGTCAATAGAAACGATGTCCTCATCATCCTCCCCTTCTTGCATTTGAGTCGTCCTCGACTCAAGCTCATCCTCTTCTCCCAAATATGGCTTCAAATCTGCAATGTTAAAGGTGGGACTAACCCCAAAATCTGCAGCAACTCAAGCTTATATGCATTATCATTAATCTTTTCTAATACTTTGAAAGGACCATCAGCTCGAGGCATCAACTTTGATTTTCTTAATTCAGGAAATCGATCTTTTCTCAAATGCAACCAAACTAAATCTCCAGGTTCAAAAGTCACATGCATCCTTCCCTTACTACCAGCAAGTTTATATTTAGCATTCATGCGCTCTATATTTTCTTTAGTTGTCTCATGCATTTTCAACATCAAATCAGCACGTTGTTTAGCATCAAAATTCAACTTCTCTCGAAGATGGAAGGGTAACAAATCAATAGGAGCACGAGGCACAAACCCATAAACAATCTCAAACGGGCACATCTTTGTAGTAGAATGCGTTGAACGATTATAAGCGAACTCAATATGAGGCAAGCATTCTTCCCACGCTTTATGTTCGTTTTCAAAACAGCCCTAAGCATGGTAGATAAAGTTCTATTGACAACTTCAGTTTGTCCATCAGTTTGAGGATGACAAGTAGTAGAAAATAAAAGCTTAGTCCCCAATTTAGCCCATAAAATTCGCCAAAAGTGACTAAGGAACTTGGTGTCACGATCTGAAACTATTGTGTTGGGCACACCATGCAAGCGAACAATTTCACGAAAGAACAAATCAGCAATATTGGTAGCATCATCGGTTTGTGACATGGTAGGAAGTGTGCCATCTTAGAAAATCTATCCACCACAACAAAGATGCTATCCTCCCTTCTTTGTTCTAGGCAGTCCTAAAACAAAGTCCATAGAAATATCTTCCCAAGGCACACTAGGAACAGGTAAAGGCATATACAAACCATGAGGGTTAAGTCGTGACTTAGCTTTTGACATGTAGTACAGCGAGAAACGATCGCTCCACATCCCTTCTCATTTTTGGCCAAAAGAAATGACCAGCAAGTATGTCCTCCGTCTTCTTCACACCAAAGTGTCCCATCACCCGCCTCCATGCGCTTCAGAACAACAACAAACGAACGGAGCTAGCTGGGATGCAAAGCTTGTTAGCTCTAAACACAAACCCATCTTTGAGGACAAATTTGTTCCATGAATTTCCATCGTTACAATTCAGCAACACATCTTTAAAATCATTATCATGTACATATTGCTCTTTAATCGTCTCTAATCCAAAGATTTTGAAATCAAGTTGTGAAAGCATGGTATATCTTCTAGACAAAGCATCAGCAATAACATTTTCCTTGCCCTTCTTGTGTTTTATTACATAAGGAAAAGATTCAATGAATTCTACCCACTTTGCATGTCGACGACTCAATTTTGCTTGACTTCGAATTGCTTTAATGATTCATGATCAGAATGTATGACGAATTCTTTGGGCCATAAATAATGCTGCCATGTTTCTAAAGTTCGAACTAGAGCATATAATTCCTTATCATAAGTAGAATAGTTCAAACTAGGCCCACTCAACTTCTCACTAAAATATGCAACAGGTTTTCCTTCTTGTAACAACACGCCACCCAAGCCAACTCCACTAGCATCACATTCTAGTTCAAAAGTCTTAGAAAAATCAGGAAGTTGGAGTAGTGGTGCACGTGTTAACTTATCTTTCAATGTGTTGAAGGCGTTCTCCTGTGCATCTCTCCAAGCAAATGGCACACCCTTTTTGGTAAGCTCATTCAATGGTGCAGCAATGGTGCTGAAATCCTTCACGAAGCGACGGTAGAATCCAGCAAGTCCTAGAAAACTTCGAACCTGTGTGACCGTGTTAGGAGTCGGCCAACTCTGTATTGCCTCAACCTTGGCCCGATCAACTTCAATGCCCTGGGGAGTAACAACATAACCAAGAAAAGAGACTCGATCCATGCAAAAGGTGCACTTCTCAAGGTTACCAAATAAGCGTGCATCTCGTAAAGCATAAAAAACAGCACGTAAATGGTTAAGGTGTTCCTCCAATGTTTGCTATATATCAAAATGTCATCAAAATATACCACCACAAATCTGCCAATGAAAGCACGCAAAACTTCGTTCATCAATCTCATGAAAGTGCTAGGTGCATTAGTTAACCCAAAAGGCATTACTAACCACTCATATAGGCCGAACTTAGTTTTAAAAGCTGTTTTCCATTCATCTCCTAGCTTCATACGAATCTGGTGGTACCCACTACGCAAATCAACTTTAGAGAACACTATAGAGCCACTTAATTCATCAAGCATATCGTCTAGCCTAGGAATAGGGTGACGATACCTAATGGTGATATTATTGATTGCCCTACAATCCACACACATGCGCCATGATCCATCTTTCTTGGGCACTAAAATGATCGGAACAGCACAAGGACTAAGAGACTCACGTCGCACCCTTTATCAAGCAATTCTTGAACTTGGCGTTGTATCTCCTTAGTTTCTTCCGGATTGGTTCAGATGGCGCACGATTGGGCAAAGATGCCCGGGATGAGGTCAACTTGGTGCTCAATTCCTCGAATTGGGGCAGCCCGTGGTACATCCTTTGAAAGATATCAATGTACTCCTGCAAAGGTTAGTGACAGGGAGGCAAAGAAGAAGATTTATCCTCAAATGAAAACAAAACTTCTTTGCAAACGAATGCATAGCAAATGGAACATCTAACATCCAGCTCATTCACATCAGATTTTGTGGCAAGGAAACAAGCACCTTTCAACTTAATCTCATTTCTCTTCTCATGAACAGGCTTAGAATTTTTTTTGTTGTGTTGCTCATGATCCTTTGCTACAATTTGATTCGCACTCTTAGATTGTTCCTGATTTTTCTCTCTACTAGCTCTAGTAATCTCATCTTTTAAAATAGCATCAGGAAACATGGGATGTAACACAATTTTCTTCTCTTTATGCACAAAGGAGTATTGATTTGTTCTACCATGATGTAAGCAATCTTTATCATATTGCCACGGTCTACCTAACAACATAGAACATGCTTGCATAGGTACGACATCGCAATCAACATAATCATGATAAGAACCTAAAGCGAAATGAACTCTTACCGAATGAGTTACCTTAATCTTGCCGTTGTTGAACCATTGGATGTAGTAAGGTGAGGATGCGCTTAGTGGAGAGTGCTAGCTTCTCCACCATGTCCATGCTGGCTAGATTATTGCAACTCCCACTATCAATGATTATTCGAATCGATCGCTCTTGGACGACGCCTTTAATGTGAAACAAGTTGTGGCGCTGATTTGGCTCGGCACGACCAATCTGAGCACTAAGCACACGTTGCACAATAAGACCTAAATATTAGTCAGCATCACTAGCGCCACGTGCTCTTCTTCATGTTCGACATCGATCACCGTCTTCATTTTCAGCAAGCAAAGCATACGCTTTCTTCATCAAGGTCGCTTCAATCATACTCGCCATCTTCACGAATTATTAGCACGCTTGTTTGGACAAATCCCTCATCATGTGGCCGAAACCCTTGCAGCGATGGCATTGAATGTCTTTCGTTCGTCCCGTTGAGGCGACTGATGATGATGAACTTTTTGTAGGAGCTTGTGTGGCACTTTTTGTCGGTGCGGGTGCTCGTGGTGCTGAATTTGAAGTAGAGGATGTCATTTTGTGGTTGGAGGAGCTTGGTGTAGTTGTACGGTTGGACGGGGCAGCGGGGGTGTGAGGCGTCCACGAAGTAGTACGACCTGCAGAAAAGTTAGCCTTTGTCTTCGATTGTCGTCCCTGCACTTCACGTTCAGCTTTACAAGCAAGATGGAATAAACGAGTCATGGAATTATAATCCTTATAATCTAGAAGTGGAGAAAAGTCGCTCAACTCTCAAGCCTTAACCAAAGCTCTTACAAGTTCTTACCGTGCAGCATGAGTTGTCGGCCGTTGGCGGTGTCAAAAGTTCTTCGAAGCTTGGATAAAGCGATTGCAAGGGATCGAACAAACGTACAAGGTAAAATATGTGGAGCTTGGTAGGCTATACTTATTTCCTATGCAATCTGATAATTCTAGTTATTGTAATGACAAGTAAGGACCCAAAATAGAAATCACAAGTCCTAGTTGCCGATCTCAAAGATATAAGCGAATTTCAAGGCAACTCACGCAAAAAATGATGTAACTTAATGCAACCAATGGAATGAGCTAAATAAGAAAATTTTACGTACTAAAGCTCGTGTTGCATAAGTTATAGAGAGACACTAGCTAATTGCTTCAGAAAAGATAAAAGGGCACAAGATTGCTCACTAATTAATACAATTGCACAATCTGAAAAATACTGAACACAAATTAGGGTTTCGCTCAATGTAGTGCTGCCGGCCACTATTATGTTTTTTTTGGCCTTTTGGCTCTTTCTTTCTCTCTTCTTTCTTTTGGTGACTTGCGGCCAATACTAGTATGAGCAAAGTTTTGGAATCCCTAACTTGATATCACAAGATAGTATGATATGATAATTCAAGATTATGCAATGTATCAATATGAACAGCCCTAAGCAATATCAAATAACTAGTCTCAATTGGGATCAAAGTATTCGCAAAGGATGAATTGGTTAACAAAGGTATGTATACTGATATTTTTGGAGTTTTATGGATTATGGATGCTACTGGACTCAACCAACTCAAAGGAACAAAACTAGAACACGAAATGAAGCAAAACACCCAAATTCAAAGTTTCTAGGGCAGCAGATTTGTCGCCTAGATTACAGATTCAAAACGACCGAATTTAGAAGGTTCACTATGGAAAGAATTGAAGCTTATGTCCTCAGCTTTCAAAGGAATACAAGAACATGCAATTTCGAGCACGGGTGTGAAAGTTATGGCTCAAAAACCGAACTGCACAGAATACTCCCAATTTTAGCCCGCAGGACCAATTCCGAATCCGAATCAAATTCGGTTTGATGGAATCCGAATCAGAAAGGACACCCAAAAACGTTTTTGTAGAGGACTCTTCAAGGATTCAGGAAAGTATAAAAACTTCCCAAATGGAGTTCGGACGTGAGAATTATGATCAAAATACCGAACCGATCTGGATTGGAAGTACAACTTGCTTCAATAAATTTGATATCCAGATTAAACAGATTTAGCTCCAGAATTAGAGTTCATGCCCAACTAGGTTTTTGTAGAGATCGTTCCCAGGTTTTAGGAAAGTACAAAAACACTAGAATCCGAGCTCGTATGCGAAAGTTATGAACAAAACAAAGTACTGGACAGATTGAAAGAAAAGCTACGCGAAGGAAAAACGATCAGCAACTAAAACAAGGACTCTAATGGATCAAAACCTAACAAAACTCACTAAAATACTAGATTGAATCTAAAGGTTGAATTTTTGTAGGGTAATTTTCAATTTAGGACAGAAAACAAAAACTAATCTACGGTGCAGAATCTCTCACCGAGAAACTTGGCGCTCTGATACCACCTGATGTGAGGTTGTGTCCCGATTTTTCGATGAGAGCGATAACTATCGATTTGTGGAACCGACTTTGACAATCCGACTACAACGTACGACGACGATGCGCCTTAGCAATCGCTAAACCAACTCCGGAGTGTTATTGATCTTGCCGTGGGCACGATAAACCTGAACACGAGGTTCAATTCCTGCAAGCAACCGAAGAACAAGCAAGAACAATGGTAAAAGCAATCTGAAATTGCAAATAAGAATTGAAGGCCAAAATAAGGTGGGGTTCTATTGAAGGTCTTGACAAGGTGGCTGTCCAACAAAAACCCAAGACGCAAAGTTTGCACTTGGCTAAACTAATCAAACAAAACCCAAAACCCTAGATGGGGTTGCGGCTGGTTATTTATGAGATAACAAGAGGAGGTGGTCGTTCAAAACCCTAGGAAACCAAATACAATTCGATTAGATGGCCCAAGGCCCACTCTGACTCGGACTGGAAAAGTGACGTGACTTGTTTTGCAGTTTCTGGACAGCTCAGAAGGAATTTGAAGGTGAGACTGGATCCATTGGAAAGAGGGCGACGAAAGCTTTCAATCAAGTACTCATGTGCCCCAAACACCCTTCTGTATCAAAACTTATGGCCGTTTTAAGTTGGTACTGTCTCAGGAGGCCGAATTGGATTCCAGAACGTGATGGATTTGATCTCTCTCTCTTCTTGGCCCGTGGATGATGTGTTGGAGTAGGCACAACCAAATGTGGTCATATCCGTAGTAGTGATGTCCTCATCATCCTCCCTTTCTTGAATTTGAGTCCTCGACTCATGCTCAGCTTTTAGCTTGACCTCAACAAAAAGTATTCTCATGTTCAGATCATCCTCCACAAAGCTCAATATTTCTTTCCAGCATATAAAGGCATGTTGAAAGCTTGCACTCTTAGACGCTTCCTCCCCCCTGTGAAGGAAAGCCATCCAAGTAGATGTAGATGATACAGAGGATGCTGTGAAGTGTCGTCAAATTGATATAGCGTTGATCATATCCAGGACGAGCATGGTCTCATCACTTCAGGTTTGCCCTGTTCCTCACAAAACCTTTCGAAGTGCACAATCACCGTTCTATTGGGTACATCCATCCATATTGCACTGGGCCTCTAAGAATTGCCTCATCAGGTAGATGAACAGTGTAACACCCCGGCATCTATCATGCCCGGATGCTATCAAACATAGAAACTACAACAATTAAATATCCCAAAACAAGCTAAATTCCAGCAAGGTTACCAATTGCTAATACCGAAAATTCAGTAGCATAACATCTGTTTTTATCATGAATTTAGCAACGTTAATATCCTGGCAAGTAATATCAATATATAAAGCATCTAAAGAAGCAATGAACATAAATGTAACATCCAAAAAATCTCATACTAACAGTTCAAATCTCTCTACAAAAAAAAACGAACCCAACAAGAGATTTAAGCACTCCAATTGACCCTTTAACAAGTTTCATGGCCTTTACTTATATCCAAGAATTCAAATCGTAACTTATAACATTGCCTAAAGTGAAATGCTACGTGAGGAGGTGTAGCTAATCCCTTATCCCGCATGCCGACTTTTTGGTACCTAAAAAAAACAACATTAAACACAAGAGTGAGTTTAAAACTCAGCAAGCATAATGAAATGAGTGAAAGAATCATTTAGCAGCAACAACAACATATTCATCATTTTCATATTCATAATATCGTTAACAATTCGTACTCATCTCCTTGAGTAAGATGCAATGCCATGCGATGCACATGTCCTCTCAAAGGCGTATACTGGTATAGTGAGTGCACACCGTTGGTGTGCACCTCTTCCCTTCCATCCCGTAGATGGAGGGTGCCTACTCCTCGCTTCAATTCGCCACGGTGAATAAAATCACGATGTAGGACTTACTCTATGGCTCTCCGGATTAGTCATAACTTTCTCACCGGCTTTACCGGACTAGTTAGGACTTTCTCACCGCCCTGGCCAGATTTCATGCCATGAATGCAACATGTACTAGTAACCCAAAACAACATGTACAACAATTTTATCTCATCTTGGCATAGCATTACTATGAATCAAGTCATCATATCCTGGTTAACATTAGACATAGCAAATTAATCTATCAGTTACTCGTTCATCACATAAGTATCAACATAAACCACTCATCAACTAGTCCATGGCACACACAGCATCTCTAACAATTTCCTACCACACACTATCCATTCCAAAACACTTGCCTTAACCACGAGGAGCGGAGTGGCGCAAGGTTGAGGCCACTCTTGAAGACACACCACCTGAAAATAAATTGCATACATCTCAACACAATGCAATCACAGCACATGCAACAAGTTTAGCGACATCGAACTTACGCCCTACTCCAATTTTATTCCTTTCGCCAAATAACAAAACCGCCCTTTGCTGTCCCGATGGTCTAAAGGTTATAAGTTCCACCCTTATAAACCAAACCTCAGGGACCAAGAACTTTATGAAACTACTAAAAATTACCCACTAAAAACATGTTAACCAATTCTCTCAAATAAAACATTTAGCCTTTCATCTTTAGCCCTGAAACCCAATCTGCTACCACACTGGACAGCAGACTTCAAAATAGCATAACTAATTTTATACAATTCCAAATGAAGTAAAGGATAACATTTCTGAAATCTACAGGAAATTTCCTAACTTAATATGGTCATTAAAAAAATTAATTCAACATCTAGATAGCCCTACTCTTCAGTTTTCCGCGACTGCTGCCAGAAGAGACAGATTCTGGACAGTAGTCACTAAAACAGCCATAACTTTTGAACTACCCAACCAAATTTCATGATCTTGGTCTCTAAATAAACTTAAGACGATTATCTACAACTTTTCCAACAGCCAACCCCTCTGAAAACAACCGGAACTATTTTTAATCTCTGCCCTAAGATTCAGATCAGCACTGCTCGAACCCAGATCTCGCCCCACAATACAAATTCTCCCCAAACCAATCTAATCACTGCACAAAAACCTGAAATTCTATCAATTAAATCACCAAAACAGATCCACAAAATAACTCAAACCTGAATGGGGGACGCCAGGAGGGAGGAGGGGCGCGGGAGGAGCACTCGGAAGGGAGGGTGCAAGAAGAGGAGGGGCGCAGGAAAGGAGAGGCGCAGGGAGGGAGGGGCTGCTGGAAGGGGAGGGGTGGCTGCAAGGGAGGTAGGGTGGCTTGGGGGTGAAAGGGAGAGTAGGCTAGGTTAGGAAACCCCTATGGGCCATGACGCCCACCTCACAGCCCGAATCAGCCTGACCAACTCAAATCTCTTTCGGAGGCCCAAAGATAGCCCTCAAGACCCACACTAACCCTAAAACAGCCCACCACCGCTCGAGTTAAATTTTTTTTTTAGATATTACAAACAGCCAGGTGCACCATGACATCAAAGAACGCTGGAGGAAATATTTTCTCAAGCTTGCATAGAATTAATGGGATTTCTACTTTAAGTCGATGCACAACATCTATCTTCAGAGTTCTACTACACAATTCTCTAAAGAAGTTTCCCAACTCAGCAATTGCTTCATATAATATATCCTTGCGCACGAATACCCAGATGCCAGCAGGTAAAACTCATTGTAGGAGGATGTGACAATCATGAGTTTTCAAGCCTTGTAACTTGCATCCATCACCACTAATACATCTTGATAAGTTAGAAGCATAACCATCAGGAAATTTCACATCCCTAATAAATTCACAAAATGAAATCTTGTAATCCTTTTTCAAGGTATAGCATGCTGATGGAATACTATATGAGCTGCCCCTGTCCTCTAAGTGCAAGTCATGTTTTATGCCCATATCTTGCAAGTCAAGCCTAGCATTGTTCATGTTTTATGCCTATATTCAATAATGTACCAAGAAAGTTGTCGCATATGTTTTTCTCGATGTGCATCACATCAAGATTGTGCCGTAGCTTCAATTCGGCTAAATATTTTTGTCTCGTCCTTCTCGTGACGCTTTCTTTTATTATTTTGAGGATTCTTTCCTGGTCTAACATCTTTGACCTTCTCTAGTTGCTCCAACAGCTCCTCTTTACAGAACTCTCCTAGCTTCTCACAGTTTTCATGATGTCCATCAAAAGCTAAACTTTTTCACCAACGGTGGTCCATTGGAAGGTAACGACGGTGGCCATGGTAACAAATCTTCTTCCTTATGGCCGTGACAACGGATCTTTGTCACAATGAACGCATGCATAATAACCTCTTGTAGTTCACCCTTACAAAGTGCTTAGAGCTGGGTAATCATGGATGCACCAAATTATTGCAGCATGCATATCGAACATTGTACCGATAAATGCATCGTAAGTACGAACACCATTCCAAAGTTCAAGCAACTCTTCTATGAGAGGTTCGAAGAATACATCAAAATCCTTTCCAGGACATTTTGGACCAGGGATGAGTAAGGACATCATGCAATTCGATTGATCCATGCATACCCACGGTGGCATGTTATAAGGCATTACAAGTACTGGTCACATGCTATATGACGTACTCATATTGCCAAATGGATTAAAACCATTTGTAGCTATGCCAAGCCTCATGTTCCTTGCATCTTTTGCAAACATCGGATATTTTCTATCGAAGTCTTTCCACGCCTCACCATCAGTGGATGACTCATTTCATTCTCCACAGGTTGTCACTTCAACTTGTGCCATTGTGTGTCCTCCGCTGTTTGTTTTGAAATAAAATACCTCTTCAATCTTGGTATCAGCGGAAAATGTCTCAAAACCTTTTGAGGAACCTGCATTCTACCATCTGCATCTCTCCATCTTGATTCACCACATATTGGGCAAACATCTCTATTCGCATACTCCTTTCGAAATAGCAAACAATTATTCTAGCACACATGGATTGAATCATATCCAAGACCCAATTCACAAAGATTTTTTTCTCTTCATAATATGATTGGGGAAATTCACAACGAGGGAATGCCAACGACAATAGCTTTAGTAGTGCATTAAATGCTGTATTGCTAATTCAATAGTATGACTTCACATGAAGTAACTTCAGAACAAAAGAGAATCTTGATAGGTTAGATTATGGGCAAAGTTCTCGTTTCCCATCTTCAAGCACTCTAGCAAACGTTGGATGTTCTCCACCTTGGTCCATAGCTGTGTACAACTCTTCTATCATCTCTGGCATTCCACCATCATTGTCGCTGTCATCCTTACCGACACTCAAGCCATCGTGACCAGAATGCCCCATATGGTTAACATTTTCATCTCCATTCACTTCATATTCCACAACCTCAACATCAAATGATTCTCCATGATGAACCCACTTAGGGCCTATTTGGTAGAGCTCCAGATCCCAGCTTCACCTTACATCTGAAACTTGTAGGCTAAAATAAAGTGAATTAAGTTTATATTTTTGATCTAAAATTTAAAAAGATGATCAATCTAAACACTCTTAATATACTCACAGCTTCAGCTTCATGAATCAGGTGGAGCTAGAAATACCTAACTCCACCAGATCCACGGATCTAGTGGAGCTGGAGCCCTACCAAACACACCCTTAGTGTATGCACTTGACATCCCATAAATATGAATATGATCATGTACATCCGACTAAGGTCTTAATGTCTGATTAAGACAACAACGGCATGGGCAAAGTATCTCCACATTCTCATCGAATCTTGCTCGAATAAATTGCATGAATTCATCCACGCCCTTGATATATGCACGTGTAAATTGTTTACCATGTATCCAACTTCTATCCATCTGTTCAACATCATGAGACCAAATAAAAAATTAAACATATGTACAAATGTGCTTCTAAATTAAAAAATTGGCACAAACAGTGATGAGGACATCACTTCTATGGATATAGCCACACCTGCAAATCCATCACCTACACATCAATCGGTCACCGTTGCTGTAATACAAGGACCGATTACTCGAGCTCGCGCACGTCAACTCAATTACCAGGTGAAAGCGTTCCTCGGGCTTCATACAAATATTTTAATGGATGGAATGCTATTTAATTCTTGTGATGATGTCCTTTGCCTTAGGAACTTGGGTGAGGAACCAACCAAGATGAAGGATAGAAGAGAAGTGCACGAGTTGGGTTCAGATTCGACTACAAGACAGGGCTGACTTGTTCCGGCCGCCACGGCTACATCCGCACTCAGTTTTGGGCGTTCTTGTACTTCACTGAAAGCTTATCAAGTCTACTTTCCAACGGATTTGGAATCACATCCAAACTCCTTCTGAGTCGACAGGAATCGTCCAATCAAGCAGTGTTGTTTTTTTAGTCCGAGTCAAAAGTGGGCCTTTGGCCTTGTAACAAGGAAAGCCCACTTAAGGCTGCACCCTAGGGTTCCTAGATGCCTCTCCACAATATAAACAGCCAGCCGCTGCCATTAGATAGTGGGTTTTCTTTTAGATCAAAGATCGCAGTTGCTACTTCTTATAATCGCGCGTGTTGGCTAAACCGCCCGAATTACTTGTCATCGGAAACCCCTCTTCTGTGATTCTGAATGAACTCGTGGTTTCAATTCTAATTTCAGTTGCTTGTTCACCTTGTTCTTGCGTGTTCTTCGATTGCTTGCTGGGACAAAGGCCTTCGTGGTCAGGTTGATCGTGCACCAGCAAGATCAATAACAACTTCGGGAGTCGGTGTAACGATTGCTAAGGTGCATCGTCTGGGGACGGTGTAGTCGGATCGCCAACGTCTTCTTCCACCCTATCCTTCTATCAAACAGACTATATAGGATGGCATTACCGTTCAAGCTAGAGGTCAACAATGGCGACGACCAGAGTTTGAAAATAAAAACCGAATTTAAAAATGCGTAAATGATGTTTACGCAAGAAAGCTCCGGCCACCGGAATCAATTTTTCTAGTTGAGTTCTCTGCCCGGCAAAAAACAATTGCCTCGTCGCTTGATTATCTTGTACATGCATGCAATGCAACTCAGATTATCTAGTTCAGACAATGCCAGAACCTCCAGGCGCAAGCACTCCAAAGTTTTCTAGTCATGGCCATGCATGCAGCGTAATCGAGCTCTCTGGCCGGCATAAAACAATTTTCTAGTCACTCCATTATGTTGTACATGCATGCAACACAACTCAGAGACACTACCAGAACCTCCAAGCGCATGCACTCCAAAGTTAATTATCTAGTCACGGACTCACGGCCATGCATGCAGCGCGCCGCCGAAGATTCTCCAGCCGCAGGCCAAAAGAAAAGCACCACCTGCAGTGATCAGTCGCCAGGGATCAGGCTTCAAGTCTCCCTATAGCAACCCCAATCTACTATTTAAATACATGCATGCATATTCACTTGGCCCAATAACACATGGCCCAATATATGCGTACAAACCAAAATTTACACACGCACGCGTAAGGTAGTTATTAGAGATTTTCTTTTTTTACTTCCACTTCTGTGTGCCTGTTTGTTGCAGCGCTTCTATCTCTCATGCACACAATCGCACCAAAATGATTTAGTCCATGCATGTAGTCAGCAGGACACACTTATCTTGTCATTCATACACATGAAGCTTGTGCATGCATGTCCCATGCAATCGCTGGCGTTATCTAGTCTTGATGAAACAGATACCTGCACATACACGAGAGACCTTCTGGCCGCTTCAATTATCTAGTCACCTCCGACCGCCAGGTCTCCACCATGCATGTACGAATATGAGATTACCTAGTTGCTGCTTCTTGCATGCACACAAGCTTACGCTCCGGCCGCAAAGACAAAAGAACGATGAATTAAGTGAAACCTGGGTTGGTCGATTAAATTCTGCTATAACCGGTATGTTTGTTTTTTTCCCTGTATTGGTCAATGCATGTCCATATGAGACTGGGTGGATTATCAAGGTCAAGATCAGTGATTTAGGTGAGCTGAATTCTCTGATGGATGACGAGAAGTACTCGAAATTCTGCAAGGAAGAAGACAGCAAGCATTGAACAAATAACAGTGGCTTCTGAACAGCAAGAATCTGTGGATCAATCCTTGTCGATGCTCGTGATGTGCCATCAAGCACTTACCTCACCCACTGCCGTCTCAAATCAGCAAGGAACAACTATGGAATAAATTAGTTTTGGCATTTACCTCTTCTACAAGGCTTGCAAAATTCGAACCTGTAAAGGACATGAGTTTCTTTATTTCTTTATAGTATTGCCATGATTTCTTCTCTAATTATAGCTGTCTTGCTCTCTTAATATTTTAATTACGTGTTCCTGATCTCTGCCGTATATTGGTATTTGGCGGTGCACGAATAGCTGATCAGGAGATGTTTGTGAAGAAATCCATGTTGGAATGAAGTGATGCTTACACACACAAGAATTTTTCATGTTGGGATACCTTTCATTATGAGTTCTGAACTCCTGATTTCTGGTGCTCAGCTCTTTCTTACGTTATTAGACAAACAAGCAAACCAATATAACATGTGCAACCTAAACCTCTAGGCTCTACCGACTCTCAAAACCAATATATCTTATTACCTTTTTACCCCTGGTTTGCCTGAAAGTCTTTTGTGCAGATTTTTATTCTAGGGTTTCCAGAGATCATCTAAGCGGGTTTTGAGACCCACCCCAAAAAAAAAAGAAGAAGAAGAAAAAAAAAGCTTGCTGTTTTGGGTGTTTCGGTGACGACGTTTGTGTCTCGGCTCGCGTCTCTAGTACTGTTTAGGACTAGGACCAGCACGGTACCATCGTAGAACGTTTATTCAGCTTGCTGTGACTAACGTGGTGAAGGTTACCTCTTGTGCTATTTCAGCCACCTATAGCTCCACAGATTATCTCCTACTCACTAAAGTTGTTTGTCTTGCTGGTTGCCATCACCTCCTTACTGAAGCTTGGTAATAACAGGTAAGAGCTTGTTTGAACAGGTTGAGAGTGAGCGATTTGACACTAGCACACCACTTGTAGATAGGGATAATCTGGTTACTTTGTGTTAGCCATTTATTCTGTTTTCTCTAACCATGGCAGGATCGGAAGCCGATAAAGGGGGACAACATTCACCTCGCACACGGGGGATCATACAGCACTTCGAGCGTCAAATGAGGCTACACACCGATGCGCTTGATGAGGACGTTCGTGTTACCAATGACCGCCTTGGTCAATTGGAGGCAGTTCAAATTGACACCAACACAAAAATCACCGCATTGGAAGTTTCTGTGGGCGCAATCAACACCTCCCTTGCAGCATTCTTGCAGCGACTTGAGGAGAGGAGGGATTGTGACGCCCAGCTGATGGACATGTGAGCAGCGCTGCAGGAGACAATGAATAGGACTATGCAGCGGACACCAAAGTTGAGGAAGAGGAGGATGATAGGCCACGACAACAGCTACACCGCAACCGTCATGGTATGGGTTTTCGACCACCACGACGGCAGGTACGTGAACATGATGACTCCCTAGGATCAATCAAATTCAGCATGCCACCTTTTGATGGGAAATATGACCCTGATGCATACCTCACTTGGGAACTAGCTGTAGATCAGAAATTTACTTGCTATGATTTTGCTGAACACAAAAGGGTTAGGGCTGCAACTAGTGAGTTTACTGATTTTGCCTCCGTTTGGTGGCGCGAGTATCGTAATAAGACCCCAAACAATGTGCCAAAAACTTGAGATGCTTTGAAAAGGATCATGCGAGCTAGATTTGTTCCTTCATATCATGCACGTGATTTATTACATAAGCTGGAGCAATTGAGACAAGGTAGCAAATCTGTAGAAGAGTATTATCAGGAACTACAAATAGGCATGTTGCGTTGTGGGTTAGTGGAAGAAGAGGAAGCTGCTATGGCTAGATTTATGGGAGGGCTGGCCCGTGAAATTCAGGACATATTAGCCTACAAGGAATACAATTCTATCACTCGTTTATTCCATCTTGCTTGTAAAGCTGAAAGGGAAGTGCAGGGGCATCGTGCAAGGACTAATGTTTCTGTAGGTCGGGCTACATCATGGCAACCACGTACTTCAGCTGCTGCCCCAAACCGTGCATCTTCACAAGGTACCACTAGTAGCCTGCCACACACGCCTCCAACAAAACCAATGCCGCGGGCATCTGAAGCAACAAAGGGGTCAACACCAACACCCGCCAAGAGCGCTTCTTCCGTTGCATCCACGGGAAGAACGAGGGATATTCAGTGCCTACAATGCAAGGGATTTGGGCATGTGAGGAAAGATTGCCCAAGCAAACGTGTGCTGATTGTGCGGGATACTGGTGAGTATCCTTCTGCTAGTGATTTGGATGATGAGACATATGCTATGCTTGCCATTGACCATGCAGGAAGTGGGGATGAGAAGGAAGAAGAACACATTGGTGTTGAAAATGCAGAACATTATGAGAGCCTTGTTGTGCGGCGCGTGTTGAGTGCCCAAATGGGGAAGGCCGAACAGAACCAGCGACATAATTTGTTTCAAACCAAGTGTGTGGTCATGGAGCGCTCATGCCGCGTCATCATTGATGGGGGTAGTTGCAACAACTTAGCAAGTTCTGAGATGGTTCAAAAGCTAGAGCTGAAAACAAGCCCACATCCATAGCCGTACCACATCCAATGGTTCAACGACAGCGGTAAGATAAAGGTAACGCGATTGGTAAGAGTGCACTTTGCCATTGGTTCGTATCATGACTATATTGACTGCGATGTTGTGCCTATGCAAGCATGTTCTATGTTGTTCGGTAGACCATGGCAGTACGATAAAAACATCTTGCATCATGGTAGAACTGATCAGTACTCTTTTGTGCATAAAGAGAAGAAAATTGTATTACATCCTATGTCTCCTGAAGCCATTTTGAGGGATGAACTTGCTAGAGCCAGCAAAGAAAAAAATCGAAAATATGAGAAGAGGAAAATCAGATTGTAGCAAAGGAATTTGTACAATATAAAGAGGGCAAGTCTAAACCTGTTCATGACAGGAAAGATGAGATTAAACTGAAGGGTGCTTGTTTACTTGCTTCCAAATCTGATTTAAATGAGTTGAATGATGGCTCTGAAGTTTGCTATGCTTTGGTTTGTAAAGAAGCTTTATTTTCATTTGAAGATACATCCTCTTCTTTGCCTCCTACTGTCATTAATCTTTTGCAGGAGAACATGGATATTTTTCCAAAGGAAGTGCCACCGGGACTGCCACCAATCTATGGAATTGAGCATCAAATTGACCTCATTCCCGGGGCCTCCTTACCAAACCGTGCGCCATACAGAACCAATCCAGAAGAAACCAAGGAGATACAACGCCAAGTGCAAGAATTGCTTCAGAAAGGGTATGTGCGCGAATCTCTTAGTCCATGTGCTGTTCCAGTACTTTTAATTCCTAAGAAAGATGGATCATGGCGCATGTGTGTGGATTGTAGAGCGATTAACAACATTACAATTAGATATCGTCATCCTATTCCTAGGTTAGATGATATGGTACATGAATTGAGTGGCTCTCTTGTGTTCTCTAAGATCGATTTGCGTAGCGGATACCACCAGATTCGCATGAAATTGGGGGATGAATGGAAAATAGCTTTTAAAACAAAATTTGGATTGTATGAGTGGTTAGTAATGCCCTTTGGACTCACTAATGCACCCAGCACTTTTATGAGATTAATGAATGAGGTTCTGCGCCATTTCATTGGAAAATTTGTGGTGGTGTACTCTGATGATATTCTGATTTATAGCAGAACTCCAGAACAACATCTTGATCATTTGCGTGCTGTTTTTCATGCTTTACGTGATGCTTGTTTATTTCGTAACCTTGAGAAGTGCACCTTTTGCACGGATCGAGTCTCTTTTCTTGGCTATGTTGTTACTCCGCAGGGGATTGAAGTTGATCAAGCCAAGGTTGAAGCAATACACAGCTGGCCGGTTCCAACAACGGTTACACAGGTGCGAAGTTTCTTAGGACTTGCTAGATTCTATCGTCGTTTTGTGAAGGATTTCAGCACCATCGCTGCACCATTGCACGAGCTCACTAAGAAGGGAGTGCCATTTGCTTGGGGCAAAGCACAAGAGAACGCCTTCAACATGTTGAAAGATAAGTTGACACATGCACCACTTCTCCAGCTGCCAGATTTCAATAAAACCTTTGAACTCGATTGTGATGCTAGTGGAATTGGGTTGGGAGGTGTGTTGTTGCAAGAAGGAAAACCTGTTGCTTATTTTAGTGAGAAATTGAGTGAGCCTAGTTTGAACTATTCCACTTATGATAAGGAGTTATATGCGCTAGTTCGAACTTTGGAAAAATGGCAACATTATTTATGGCCCAAGGAATTTGTAATACATTCTGATCATGAGTCACTAAAACATATTCGAAGTCAAGGAAAACTAAACCGTAGGCATGCTAAGTGTGTTGAATTCATTGAATCTTTTCCTTATGTCATTAAACACAAAAGGGGAAAGGAGAATGTTATAGCTGATGCATTGTCTAGGCGATACGCTATGCTTTCCCAACTTGACTTCAAAATTTTTGGGCTGGAAACGATTAAAGGGCAATATGAGCATGATGCTGATTTTAAAGATGTGTTGCTCAATTGTAAAGAGGGAAAAATGTGGAATAAATTTGTCCTCAATAATGGGTTTGTGTTTAGAGCTAACAAGCTATGCATTCCAGCTAGCTCCGTTCGTTTGTTGTTGTTACAGGAAGCACATGGAGGTGGGCTGATGGGACATTTTGGTGTGAAAAAGACAGAGGACATACTTGCTAGCCATTTCTTCTGGCCAAAGATGAGGCGAGACGTGGAACGTTTCGTCGCTCGCTGCACAACATGTCAAAAAGCTAAGCCACGACTTAACCCACATGGTTTGTACATGCCTCTTCCTGTTCCTAGTGTGCCTTGGGAGGATATTTCTATGGACTTTGTTTTAGGGTTGCCTAGAACAAAGAAGGGGAGAGATAGCATCTTTGTTGTGGTGGATAGATTTTCTAAGATGGCACACTTCATACCTTGTCATAAGAGTGATGATGCTACCTATGTTGCTGATTTGTTTTTCCGTGAGATTGTTCGATTGCATGGTGTGCCAAACACAATAGTTTCAGATCGTGATGCTAAATTTCTTAACCACTTTTGGAGAACTTTATGGGCTAAATTGGGGACTAAACTACTGTTTTCTACTACTTGTCACCCCCAAACTAATGGGCAAACCGAAGTTTTCAATAGAACTTTGTCTACCATGCTTAGGGCTGTTTTAAAACAAAACATTAAGATGTGGGAAGAATGCTTGCCTCACATTGAGTTTGCGTATAATCGTTCGCTGCATTCTACTACTAAGTTGTGCCCTTTTGAGACTGTGTATGGTTTTGTTCCTCGTGCTCCCATTGATTTATTGCCTATTCCGCCTTCGGAGAAGTTGAATTTTGATGCTACACAACGTGCTGAACTGATGTTAAAATTGCATGAGACAACGAAAGCGAACATTGAGTCTATGAATGAGAAATATAAACTTGCTGGTAGTAAAGGAAGGAAACATGTAACTTTTGAACCTGGAGATCTTGTTTGGTTGCATTTACGGAAGGACCATTTTCCTCAATTAAGAAAGTCTAAGTTGATGCCTCGAGCTGATGGCCCTTTTAAAGTATTGGAAAAAGTTAATGATAATGCATATAAGCTTGAGTTGCCTGCAGATTTTGTTGTCTCTCCCACATTTAACATTGCAGATTTAAAGGCATACTTTGGAGAAGAGGACGAGCTTGAGTCGAGGACGACTCCAATGCAAGAAGGGGAGGATGATGAGGACATCACTTCTATGGATATAGCTACACTTGCAAATCCATCACCTACACATCAATCGGTCCCTGTTGCTGTAATACAAGGACCGATTACTCGAGCTCGCGCACGTCAACTCAATTACCAGGTGAATGCGTTCCTCGGGCTTCATACGAATATTTTAATGGATGGAATGCTATTTAATTCTTGTGATGATGTCCTTTGCCTTAGTAACTTGGGTGAGGAACCAACCAAGATGAAGGATAGAAGAGAAGTGCACGAGTTGGGTTCAGATTCGATTCCAGGACAGGGCTTACTTGTTTCGGCCTCCACGGCTACATCCGGACTCGGTTTTGGGCGTTCTTGTACTTCACTGAAAGCTTATTGATGAGGACATCACTATGTCGGATACACCCATGACCTCACCACCACCACCTCCTATGCAAGGTCCTATCACAAGTGCACGCGCACAGCAGCTAAATCAACAGGTGAACTCGTTTCTCGGGTGGTATAATTATATTTTTGAGGATATACCACTGCATAATAATGTGCTTGTGCTTAGGAGTCATGGCTTAGAGCTGCAAGGACGTCATTCCTCATCACTACAAGCTATAGTACAAGTTATCCCCTCACCGAAAGATCGGGCCGTCTTGTGCGCATCACTTATCAAGTCTACTTTCCAACGGATCTAGAATCACATCCAAACTCCTTCTGAGTCCATAGGAATCGTCCAATCAAGCAGCGTTGTTTTTTTAATCCGAGTCAAAAGTTGGCCTTTGGCCTTGTAACAAGGAAAGCCCACTTAAGGCTGCACCCTAGGGTTCCTAGATGCCTGTCCACAATATAAACAGCCAGCCGCTGCCATTAGATGGTGGGTTTTCTCTTAGATCAAAGATAGCAGTTGCTACTTCTTGTAATTGCGCGTGTTGGCTAAACCGCCCGAATTACTTGTCATCGAAAACCCCTCTTCTGTGATTCTGAATGAACTCATGGTTTCAATTCTAATTTTAGTTTCTTGTTCATCTTGTTCTTGAGTGTTCTTCGATTGCTTGCAGGGACAAAAGCCTTTCTGGTCAGGTTGATCGTGCACCAGCAAGATCAATAACAACTTCGGGAGTCGGTGTAACGATTGTTAAGGCGCATCGTCTGGTGACGGTGTAGTCGGATCGCCTACGTCTTCTTCCACCCAATCGAATCTATCCCCCTCTCATCGAAAGGTCGGGACCTATCCTTCTATCAAACAGACTATATTCGCATTACCGTTCAAGCTAGAGGTCAACAATGGCGGCTGCCAGAGTTTGAAAATAAATACCGAATTTAAAAATGCGTAAATGATGTTCACGCAAGAAAGCTCCGGCCGCGGGAATCAATTTTTCTAGTTGAGTTCTCTGCCCGGCAAAAAACAATTGTCTCGTCGCTTGATTATCTTGTACATGCATGCAATGCAACTCAGATTATCTATTTCAGACAATGCCAAAACCTCCAGGCGCATGCACTCCAAAGTTTTCTAGTCATGGCCATGCATGCAGCGTAGTCGAGCTCTCTGGCTGGCATAAAACAATTTTCTAGTCACTCCATTATGTTGTACATGCATGCAACACAACTCAGAGACACTACCAGAACCTCCAAGCGCATGCACTCCAAAGTTAATTATCTAGTCACGGACTACGGCCATGCATGCAGCGCACCGCCGATGACTCTCTAGCCGCAGGCGTTAATTATCTAGTCACGGACTCACGACCATGCATGCAGCGCGCCGCTGAAGACTCTCCAGCCGCAGGCCAAAAGAAAAGCACCACCTGCAGTGATCAGCCGCCAGGGATCAGTCTTCAAGTCTCCCTATAGCAACCCTAATCTACTATTTAAATACATGCATGCATATTCACTTGGCCCAATAACACATGGCCCAATATATGCGTACAAACCAAAATTTACACACGCACGCGTAAGGTAGTTATTAGAGATTTTCTTTTCTTACTTCCGCTTCTGTGTGTCTGTTTGTTGCAGCGCTTCTATCTCTCATGCACACAATCGCACCAAAATGATTTAGTCCATGCATGCAGTCGGCAGGACACACTTATCTAGTCATCCATACACATGAAGCTTGTGCATGCATGTCCCATGCAATCGCCGGCGTTATCTAGTCTTAATGAAACAGATACCTGCACATACACGAGAGACCTTCTGGCCGCTTCAATTATCTAGTCTCCTCCGGCCGCCAGGTCTCCACCGATGTATGTACGAATATGAGATTACCTAGTTGCTGCTTCTTGCATGCACACAAGCTTACGCTCCGGCCGCAAAGACAAAAGAACGATGAATTAAGTGAGAAACCTGGGTTGGTCGATTAAATTCTGCTATAACCGGTATGTTTGTTTTTTTTCCCTGTATTGGTCAATGCATGTCCATATGAGAATGGGTGGATTATCAAGGTCAAGATTAGTGATTCAGGTGAGCTCAATTCTCTGATGGATGATGAGAAGTACTCGAAATTCTGCAAGGAAGAAGACAGCAAGCATTGAACAAATAACAGTGGCTTCTGAACAGCAAGAATCTGTGGATCGATCCTTGTCGATGCTCGTGATGTGCCATCAAGCACTTACCTCACCCACCTGCTGTCTGAAATCAGCAAGGAACAACTATGGAATAAATTAGTTTTGGCATTTACCTCTTCTACAAGGCTTGCAAAATTCGAACCTGTAAAGGACATGAGTTTCTTTATTTCTTTGTAGTATTGCCATGATTTCTTCTTTAATTATAGCTGTCTTGCTCTCTTAATATTTTAATTACGTCCTGATCTCTGCCGTATATTGGTATTTGACGGTGCACGAATAGCTGATCAGGAGATGTTTGTGAAGAAATCCATGTTGGAATGAAGTGATGCTTACACATAGAAGAATTTTTCATGTTGGGATACCTTTCATTATGAGTTCTGAACTCCTGATGTTTGGTGCTGAGTTGGTCCAACCAGGTGTGGTCATATCCGTAGTAGTGATGTCCTCATCAGAAAGAGAAGCTTACACATTCACCTCTATTCCAACTTCCAGATTTTGGTAAGACATTTGAATTATAATGTGATGCTTGCGGAGTTGGAATAAGAGGTGTGCTACTAGCTCATCTGCCACTTCATTGTCTAACACAAGTAGACCAGGTGTTGGATCTTCTGCATGTGGTCCGGCTCCTCCCTTTCTACGACGACCGCAGCGCTGACCACTTGAGTCGTTGCCCTGATTTAAAGTAGCAGAGTTTCCTCTGGCATCGGTGAAACCAAGACCGGGGGCGTCGTCAGGAAGGTCTTCAAATCTTCAAACGCCTGATGTGCCTCCGGAGTCCACTGAAACTTGTCTTGCTTCTTAAGGAGTTTAAAGAATGGCATACCCCACATACCCAACCAAGAAATAAACCTACTGAGTGCGGCCATGCATCCTGTTAGCTTCTGGACGTCCTTTTGGCAAGTCGGCGGTTCCATCTTTGATATGCCTCGCTGCGATACGATAAACCCGAGCAGTTTTTCCGAAGATACTCCGAAAACACACTTCTCGGGGTTAAGCTTCATGCTGAAGGCCCTTAGACTCTCGAATGTCTCGGTTAGGTCGGTGATAAGGTCCTTCTTCTCCCAAGTTTTTACCACAACATCGTCCACGTATGCCTCCACGTTGCGTCCGAGCTGGGCGTGAAAACATCACTGAATTGTGCGCTGGTACGTTGCACCAGCGTTTTTCAACCCGAACGCCATCGTGGTATAGCAAAAGGCTCCGAAAGGCGTGATTAACGAAGTTTTGATATGATCTTCCGCCTTTAGGCGAATCTGATGGTAACCTGAGTAGGCATCGAGAAAACTCAAAATTTCGCACCCGGCGGTCGAGTCAACCACCTGATCGATTCGGGGCAGCCCAAAGGGATCCTTCGGACAAGCCTTGTTGAGATCAATATAATCAACGCACATGCGCCATGTTTTATTCTTCTTTTGCACTAGTACAGGATTTGCTAACCAATCGGGGTGATACACCTCTTTGATGAAACCTGCAGCTAATAGCTTGGTGATCTCCTGCTTGATGGCGTTCCGGCGATCTGGAGCGAACCGCCGGAGTCTCTGCTTGATGGATTTTGCTTTTTCGTCGACGTGTAAGGAGTGCTCGATCACCTCCCTAGGAACACCCGGCATGTCGGATGGTTTCCAGGCAAAGATGTCTTTGTTAGCTTGAAGAAAGGTGACGAGCGCGCTTTCCTATTTACCTTCGAGCCCTATCCCGATCAGAGTTGTCTTGGACGAGTCGGACGGGTCGAGGTTGATTCCCTTGGTTCCTTCGCCAGGATTCATTCCTGACGTGGCCTTCTTCTTGGACAGGACATCACTTTCTTCCTGCAACGTGGCAGCTTCCTCTTGGATTTTCTTCCCTTGGCGATTGCCTCCTGTAGCTCAGCGAGCCCACAATTCTCTCGGTTGCACTCCAGAGATCGATTAACGTCGCTGCGCACCGTGATGACACTTCTGGGTCCCGGCATCCTCATCATCAAGTAAGTGTAGTGCGGGACGGCCATGAATCTAGCCAGACCGGGCCTTCCCAAGATACCGTGGTACGCTGATACGGAGGGGAGTGCCCGATCTTCACGACGTGAGAGCGAGAAAAAGGATAACTAGAGCCACCTGAAGGAGACGATGATGAACATCAATTCCAACCAACAACGCTCTTGGATAACTAGCTGCAAGTAGCCAAGATAACAGTGCAACCTGACGAACGTACTTGAAACCAACAACTGTCTCAATACAGCAACCTGAATCAAGTCATTCTCGCCCAACTACACTGGGGGTCGTCAAACGACCAGGGTGGATAAGGATCCCTCCATACAGCCATTCCATGGTGGAGAAGACGCCATGGTGGCTAATTCATAAAATTAGTCATAACAACATTTTTGCAATTTTCACTTTTTCAATTGCTTACAAAGGAGAAGTACATATGGTATTTATACTAGGAACAACCCTCCTAGCTAGGTGTGAACGCAAGTACTCATGGAGGTAAGTGGAAGGTCATATTGGTGCAGCATTTGAGGAGTCTTTTGATAATTTCGCGCAGCCACAAAACAGCCATTGCAGCTTCCATTTAAATGATCATAACTTTTGCTTCGAAAGTCGAAATGATGCATTGTTTGAAGCGTTGAAAACTAGACTTCCATATCTTCCCATTGATATGGCATGTTATTGCTAAAATCATCAAGATTTATTCTGGTGTTGCTTATAATATCTGTATCATTCTCCCTTTCTTCAAAAATGAGTCGTCCTCGACTCATGCTAGTTGTTGTAGTGGATGCGGATGGTGATAATCAATGACTCGACCAAAAAATTACAAACTCGATAGTATTAAGTAGATAAATACAAAAAAAAGAATCAAGAAAAGGATACAACTCCAAAAAATGAAAATCTAATTACACAGCCGATAGAACCTGAAGAGAGAGAACAAAAGTTCGGCATCTCAACCAACCCTATCATATGACTGTTGAAATCAGATCACCACTAATCTGGAATCGTCAACCAAATAATGAGCTCACAAGGATACTAAATAGTAACTAACTCTCACCGTGGCAACCGGAGCTCTGATACCAAATGATACGAGGGGAGTGCTCGATCTTCACGACGTGAGAGCGAGAGCGAGCATAACTAGCGCCACCTGAAGGAGACGATGATAAACATTGATTCCAACCAACAACGCTCTTGGATAACTAGCTACAAGCAGCCAAGATAACAGTGCAACCTGACGAACGTACTTGAAACCAACCACTGTCTCAATACAGCAACCGAATCAAGTCATTCGCCCAACTAAACTGGGGTCGTCAAACAACCGAGGTGGATAAGGATCCCTCCATACAGCCATTCCATGGTGGAGAAGAGGCCATGGTGGCTAATTCTAAAAATGAGTCATAACGACATTTTTGCACTTTTCACTTTTCAATTGCTTACAAAGGAGAAATACATGGGGTATTTATACTAGGAACAACCCTCCTAGCTAGGTGTGAACGCAAGTACTCATGGAGGTATGTGGAAGGTCATATTGGTGGAGCATTTGAGGAGTCTTCTGATAATTTCGCGCTGCCACAAACTGCCTTTGCAGCTTCCACTTCAATGGTCATAACTTTTGCTTCGGAAGTCGAAATGATGCATGGTTTGAAGCGCAGGAAACCAGACTTCCATATCTTTCCAATGATATAGAATATGAATGCTAAAATCATCGAGATTTATTCTGGTGTAGCTTCTAATATCCGTATCATTCTCCCTTTCTTCAAAAATGAGTCATCCTCGACTCGTGCTAGTTGTTGTAGTGGATGCGGATGGTGATAATCAATGACTCGACCAAAAAATTACAGACTCGATAGTACGAAGTAGATAAATACAAAAAAAAGACTCAAGAAAAGGATACAACTCTAAAAAATGAAAATCCGATAGAACCTGAAGAGAGAGAACAAAAGTTCGGCATCTCAACCAACCCTATCATATGACTGTTGAAATCAGATCACCACTAATTTGGAATCGTCAACCAAATAACGAGCTCACAAGGATACTAAATAGTAACTAACTCTCACCGTGGCAACCGGAGCTCTGATACCAAATGATACGGGGGGAGTCCGATCTTCACCAGGTGTGAACGAGAAAGAGGATAACTAGCACCACCTGAAGGAGACGATGATGAACATCAATTCCAACCAACAACGCTCTTGGATAACTAGCTGCATGTAGCCAAGATAACAAAGGCAACTTTGATTTAACGTGCTTTGAAACCAACCACTGTCTCAATACAGGAACCTGAATCAAGTCATTCGCCCAACTACACTAGGGGTCGTCAAACGACCGGGGTGGATAAGGATCCCTCCATACAGCCATTCCATGGTGGAGAAGACACCATGGTGGCTAATTCTAAAAATTAGTCATAACAACATTTTTGCACTTTTCACTTTTTCAATTGCTTACAAAGGAGAAGTACATGTGGTATTTATACTAGGAACAACCCTCCTAGCTAGGTGTGAACGCAAGTACTCATGGTGGTATGTGGAAGGTCATATTGGTGGAGCATTTGAGGAGTCTTCTGATAATTTCGCGCAGCCACAAAACAGCCATTGCAGCTTCCACTTAAATGATCATAACTTTTGCTTCAGAAGTCGAAATGATGCATGATTTGAAGCGCTGAAAACTAGACTTCCATATATTTCCAATGATATGGCATGTGAATGCTAAAATCATCAAGATTTATTCTGGTGTTGCTTCTAATATCCGTATCATACGTTGTCTCGAAATTGGCCACCTCGAAATTGATATATTCGGTCCGAAAATTATCCTTGGTACCGAATGTAACAGGCAAAGAAATCTGCCTAAGTGGGAACGAAGACGCCCCCAGGTATCACTCCATGGAATGACTGGGTGCTCGACCTTAGCTCGGAGCAGGGAATGTTCATATCGTCGAAGGTCTTGGCGAATAAGACGTTGAGACCACTCCCCCCGTCGACTAATACCTTCTTGAGCTTCACATTGCATATAACAAGGTCGAGAACCAGAGGGAAGTTACCCAGGTGTAGAACCCGGTTGGGGTGATCCGAGCGATCGAAGGTGATCGGGACTTCAGACCACCTAAGGTATTGGGGGGTCGCCGGTTCCACCGCATTGACTTCCCGAGTGGTGTGCTTTTGCTTCCGCTTGGACTCATATCCCACGGAGCCTCTGTAGATGTAGTTCATCTCCTGCTCGGGCTCATGGAAATTGTATTCATCTGGAAGATCGTTCTTCTTTGTCGCCTCATCCTTTGCTGGAGCCGGCTGCTTGTTGTTTTCCCGCGCAAAATGCTTCAAGGTGAAGCAGTCCTTGGCGACGTGCTTTCCCTTAGGGTGGAAAGGGCAGTTTGCTTCCATGACAGTGCTGTAGTCGGGTGCCTCCCTCCGCATGGCTCGGGGCTGGCTGCGTTCGGCCACCGCGACTAATTCCTCGTCCTTCCGCTTCTTGTCTTTGTGCTTGGAGGACTCGGGCTTGTCGCCCTTGTTCTTTTGATGTGGGCGATTTTCTTGGCGTTCGGTCAGGGCGCCTGAGGCTGTGGTGTAGCGGTCGGCCAGCGCGGACATCTCCTTCACAGAGGTTGGGGGTTTCCTGGACATTTTCTTGATTAGATCAGGATCACTTTCCCCTTTCTGGAAGGCCGCTACCACCACCGCTTCTGATATGTCCCTAATGGTGTTCTTTTTCTACATGAAACGCCATATTAAGTCTCTTAGCGTCTCGTCCTTCTTCTGGTGAAGCTGGTATAGGTCCCACGGGGTACCAGGTCTCTCGTAGGTTCCCTAGAAGTTCGCGATGAATTATTCGCAAAGATCGCTCCAGGAGTACACCGAGTTCGCCGGTAGCCCTGTGAGCCAAGCTTGAGTTGAGGGGGTGAGATTGACCAGCAGATAGTTTGCCATTACAGACTGATTGCCCCCGGCCACCTTAACCGCCAGGGCGTATATCTGCAGCCAAGCTTCCGGATCCCGCTCCCCGTCAAACTTTACGATGCCCTTGGGGTTGAATCCTTCGGGCCATACCACTCATCATGATGAGGAGGAGTCCGGCGTGGCGAGCCTCCGGCTCGACGATGGTCATCAACACGCCGGGGTGGAGTACGGCGCGGAAAGTCCATGACTTGGTGTTTGTCGTCATTCCGACCCCGGCGATGATGGTCTCTGTGGTCGTCGCAGTCGTCGTACCTTTGATCACTTTGTCGATCATGGTCGGGGCCGAAAGGCTCGTAGTCTTCGTGGCGCCCGCACCGCTCTTCCTCATCCCACTCCTGCCGTCTGGTGGTGATGTCTTGGCGGAGGTCGAGGTTGATAAGTCGACGAGCGTCTCCGACTGGCGGCGTATGGCGCCGACTGCCGGAATTCCAACTGGTTGCAGTCCGACTGCTGGCGACACGAGTAGCCACGTGGGAGCGCGAGTGCGCTTCGCCTATCGACTTTTCCTGATTCTGCTGGATTGCTGCCGCCATCACCATGGCCTTGATCTGGGCCACGATTGGGGCTGCCAGGCTGTCCAATGCAATCATCGGGTCCAGCGTGTCGAGAAGCGTCTTGGAGGCGACGACATTCTGCATCGGCGTGCGGAAGATGGATTGGTCTCCCAACCTGGACTGCAGGATGTCCTCGTGGACATTGTGGCCGCGCGATCGAAGATATTGCGCTTGCACCTCCTTGCCCTTACGAAGGCGATCTTCCTCCGCAGCCTCTTGGTCTTTTTGATGGATATCGGTCCTCTGCTCCTCGATCGCGAAGACGAGCCGAAAATCGCAGCAGTTCCTCACAATGCCGACTGGTTTTCTGAGTGAGTTAGAGCGGCATACCTGAGATGGGTTGGCCCGATCTTCACCAGATTGGATCTGGTTTTGGACCAGGCAGACAAGCTCTCCGCGCGCATCTGCGACAAAGTCCACGCTTCCGAAGCGGAAGGCCTAGCCGAAGACGAAGGTGGCGATGAATCCGCCGATCGTTGCCATCGTGTCTGTAGGAAAAGATATTAGCGCTCCCCTACCTGGCGCGCCAACTGTCAACTTTGGTAGTCGGCAATAAAATTATGGGACAAGCGCTAGATCTCAAACTCGAAAGTCACACAAGACAAGGGATTAGACAGGTTCAGGCCCTCAGCGATGGAGGTAATACCCTAATCCTGTGTGCTGGGATTATACGAATCTCTTGGATCCAAAGATGCTCAAAGCGCAATGTGCTCTGGGTGATATGAGGTGTGCTATGCTCTATGGTTGGACCGCTCGATCTCCATGTTGTTTACAGAATCCTGATCGGTTAGGAGATTCGGATCGGTTACAAGATTCTAATCGGTTAAAGGATAGAGTTTACATCTTTGCCTATCCTTTTAATGACTCGGATTACAACTGTATCTTTTCTATCTAAATATACGTAACTGTCTATAGGATGTATCTCCCTTCCATACGGCAGCAGGGCTTTGTGCGGGGCATAGCTTTTGATGAGGACATCACTATGTCGGATACACCCATGACCTCACCTCCACCACCTCCTATGCAAGGTCCTATCACAAGGGCACGCGCACGGCAGCTAAATCAACAGGTGAACTCGTTTCTCGGGTGGCATAATTATATTTCAGAGGATAGACCACTGCATAATAATGTGCTTGTGCTTAGGAATAATGGCTTAGAGCTGCAAGGACGTCATTCCTCATCACTACAAGCTAGAGTACAAGGTATTCCCGAGAAGGAAGCCAAAACGTCCACCCAGGAGCAGTCCACCTTCAACTGACTATAACTTTTTCATACGGAGTCCGTTCGAGATGAGTGAGTACTTGATTAAAAGATAAATTCGTGCTCTTTCCAACGGATCCGACATCATCATCAAATTCCACTCGAGCTGGCCACAGCAGTCAAAACAGTGCGACGGTCACTGTCTTTTAGGGTGCTGTGCCACCATAATTTTGGACTGAGTTCCCATGTAATTAAAGTGACGTGAGACCAACTCCTAGCAGCCATCCTTGGCTATATATATTGGACAAACCCCCTATCTATCTCCTTAGGTTTTGATTTGAGAATAGTTACCCATGTGTGGAACTTTATCCTTGTTCTCCTGACTCGGCTAGAGCAGCAGTAAACAAGTTTCGAAACCTCAACTTGAGTGTGTGCTTCATCCTTGTTCTTGCTAGTTCTTCGATTGCTTGCAAGAATAGACCTTCGTGGTCAGGTCATCCGTGTTCTTGGCACGGTTGATAACGATGAGGAGTGTTGTTTAGCGATTACAGGTGCTTATCCTCGTGTGGTTCGTAGCCGGATCGTCAAAGTCATCCTCCGCCAAATCGAAGTTATCCCCTCACCAGAAGATCGGGCCGTCTTGTGCGCATCATTTGGTATCAGAGCAACGGTTGACCGGTGAGTTCTTGTATCTTGGTTAGTTATTTGATTGTGTTCTTCCTAGAGTTCAGAAAATTTGCCCCACAAAAAGTTTGTTTGTCCGCTGTCCAAACCCTGTTGTGACTTTCAATTGGTTAATTTTGTTTTTGCTAAATTGAGTTTGCATACGTTCTAGTATTGTCTTGTTGCTGTTCATCTTCTTGTTCATCTCCCCACGTCAAAATCCATCCCTAAATCCCAAAAATAAAAAAACCCATCTCGGCCTGAAAGATCACCTTTCTGCAGCCGCCACCAAAAACGCCACAAAACTCAAATTCCCTTATCTTTTTTGAGTAAAACCAAAAGGAGTAGATCCGTGACTTAGTATTCTATGTTGATGCCAATTTTCACATCCATACTTGAAAGCACAAGAAATCTGTGAACATTTCAATAAGACCTAATTGCTGTCCTGAAATATGCATCTGTGTGCAATTGTAAAATTCGTGTAAAATTCTCGGTTGAATTACAGAAAGTTCGTCCAAAGGAAAAGTTGTTGCAAAAGCCGTCAGGAAGAAAAACAAAAAAAATCATTGAAAAAAGGCACCTGACTAAAAGATATGGCCAAAATATAGACCTACTGTCTGGTGGACAGAAATCAGCAAAATACAAAGTTGGATCCATCTTGTGCTCCCATGTTGCAAATTGCATATGCTTGAATTTTGTTGTGTTTACCACTTGTATCCACTGCCATATCTTTTGTTTTAGCCTAATATCCATCTTTGTTTGATCAGCAACATAGGCTAATTGCTAGTTTCGAACACTTATTCAATTCTATGCAAATTCTGAAATTGGCTGATTATTTTCCTTTGCTACACATTATAAAGCCTTTCCGAGCTCTACTTTCTACTAACCATACAGGTGCTATGTCTTGCAATCGCTTTACTCACACTTGAGATCGGTTTATCACGAACCAGCCACCAGATTGCACCCCTTGCTGCATTTGTAAGAATTGGTAAGAGGTTGGTAAATACAAGAGAGAGTGACACTAGATCATTTCAGCAAGTAGTAGTGATAGGGAACTACATATCTTTGTGTGTCTTCCTGTTTATTACTAACATGGCAGATGACAATGGAAGCATTGAGGAAAACCAAGCTGAAATTCTCACACCCAGCACGAGAGGAATCATACAACACTTTACACGCTTGCTCAACACGCATGCTGAGAATCATGACAATGCTATGGCTGATATCAACAACAACCTTGCGACACTTCGTGATCGTGTTGATCATCTTGAAGGACGACAACCACCACGTGCTGCCAATCAGGTCAATCATGAACCAAGACAAAATGGAGCACCAGGACACCGAACACCGCTTGCTGACCACTCTTGGGCAAATGGGGTAGAAGAAGAGAACAACTACGTTGCTGATACAGAGGACGATGATGGTTTCAACTCACACAATGATCATGATCATCGGCGCCTTCGACACAATCGACAAGGTATGGGTAGAAATCAGCGTGAACAACGGGAGGTACGTGATGATCCATTAGGAAAGATTAAATTTACAATGCCTCCATTTGCTGGAAAGTATGCCTCGGATGCTTATCTTGATTGGGAATTAGCAGTAGAACAAAAATTTGCTTGCTATGAATTTCCTGAAAATAGAAGAGTTAGGGCTGCTACTAGTGGATTTACTGATTTTGTTTCCATTTGGTGGAATGATACATGTAGAAATCATAACAACATACCTAGAACATGGAATGCTTTGAAAAGAATGATGAGGGCCAGATTTGTTCCTTCTTATTATGCTCGTGATTTGCTCAATAAATTACAACGTTTGAACCAAGGAGTTAAAACTGTAGAAGAGTACTATCAAGAAATACAAATTGCAGTATTGAGGTGTGGATTGGAAGAGAATGAGGATGCTAAGATGGCTAGATTTTTAGGTGGACTTAATCGTGAAATTCAGGATATACTTGATTATAAAGAATACAACTCTATCACTCGTTTGTTTCATCTTGCTTGCAAAGCTGAAAGGGAAGTACAGGGACGACATTCCAAGTTGAGAGGAAACTTTGGAGGCTCTTCTTCGTCACGACCAAGCTAAGTGCAAGTAAAGCCTCCATTCACCACTTCAGGACGAGCACTTCCACCCTCCAACCGTGGGCACCCTGCTGCCTCTACTTCCACTCCATCACATATCTCCGACACGAAAACAGCCACGGTACAAGCTCCCACAAAGAGTTCTTCCTCAATTGCATCCACAGATCGTACACGTGACGTGCAATGCCATCGATGCAAAGGATTTGGACACATGATGCGTGATTGTCCAAGTCAGCGTGCTTTAATTGTTCGAGAAGTGGTGAGTACACTTCTGCTAGTGATGTTGAAGAAGATTTTGCTTTAGTTGTTACTGACCTCGCAGGTGAAGATCAAGGGGGTGAACATGAGGAGGAGCATTTGGGTGCTGAAATTTCAGAAAGATATATGAGCATCATTGTGAAGCGTGTCCTTAGTGTGCAAATAGAGAGTGCTGAACAGAATCAACGCCATAACTTGATCCAAACAAAATTTGTCATCAATAAGCGTTCAGTGCGAGTTATTATTGATGGAGGGAGTTGCAATAATCTTGCAAGCATAGAGATGGTTGAGAAGCTTGGCTTGACCACAACACAGCATCCACATCCCTACCACATTCAATGGTTCAACTCAAGTGGAAAATTAAAGGTAACAAGAATGGTGAGATTGCACTTTTCTCTCGGTTCTTATCATGATCATGCTGATTGCGATGTTGTACCTATGCAAGCATGCTCTTTGCTGTTAGGTAGACCTTGGCAATATGATAAAGATGCTTCCCATCATGGTAGAACTAACCAATACACTTTCATGCATAAAGGAAAGAAAATTGTTTTGCTTCCCATGTCCCCCGCTGCAATTCTGAAAGATGACTTAGAGAAAGCTGAAAGAGAGAAGGAGAGTGCTAAAGTTGAAAATCAAGATAGAACAAAAGAGTTAGCACAACCAAAGAAAACAGAATCCAATTATAAGAAAGTTGAAATCAAGTTAAAGGGTGCTGTCATGCTAGCTACAAAATCTGATTTAATTGACATAAAAGAATGCAATGCTGAATGCTATGCTTTGATTTCATTGGAGAATATGCCTGCTTCTTTGCCTCCTGCTATTGCTAACCTTTTGCAGGAATATGAAGATGTGTTTCCGAATGAGATACCCCGGGACTGCCACCTTTGAGGGGAATTGAACATCAAATTGACTTGATTCCAGGTGCAACATTACCAAACCGAGCAGCATATAGGACCAATCCAAAGGAGGCTAAGGAGATACAACGTCAAGTGCAAGACTTGCTCGACAAGGGGTACGTTCGTGAAAGCCTTAGTCCTTGTGCTGTTCCTGTGCTTTTAGTACCTAAGAAAGATGGATCATGGCGAATGTGTGTAGATTGTAAAGCTATCAATAATATAACTGTTAGGTATCGTCACTCTATTTCTAGGTTGGATGATATGTTAGACGAACTGAGTGGCTCTATTATTTCTCGAAAGTTGACTTGAGAAGTGGATACCACTAGATTAGAATGAAACTTGGGGATGAATGGAAAACAGCATTCAAAACTAAATTTGGCTTGTATGAGTGGTTAGTTATGCATTTCGGTTTGACTAATGCACCTAGCACGTTTATGCGATTGATGAATGAAGTTTTACGTGCTTTTATTGGAAAATTTGTGGTGGTCTACTGATGAGGACATCACTACTACGGATATGACCACATTGGTTGTGCCTACTCCAACACATCATCCACGGGCCAAGAAGAGAGAGAGATCAAATCCATCACGTTCTGGAATACAATTCGGCCTCCTGGGACAGCACCAAATTAAAACGGCCATAACTTTTGATCCAGAAGGGTGTTCGAGGCACATGAGTACTTGATTGAAAGCTTTCGTCGCCCTCTTTCCAATGGATCTAGTCTCACCTTCAAATTCCTTCTGATCTGTCCGGAAACTGCAAAACAAGTCACGTCACTTTTGCAGTCCGAGTCAGAGTGGGCCTTGGGCCTTGTAATCGAATTGTATTTGGTTTCCTAGGGTTTTGAACGACCACCTCCTCTTGTTATCTCATAAATAACCAGCCGCAACCCCATCTAGGGTTTTGTTTGATTAGTTTAGCCAAGTGCAAACTTCGTGTCTTCAAGACCTTCAATAGAACCCCACCTTATTTTGGCCTTCAATTCTTATTTGCAATTTCAGATTGCTTTTACCATTGTTCTTGCTTGTTCTTCGGTTGCTTGCAGGAATTGAACCTCGTGTTCAGGTTGATCGTGCCCACGGCAAGATCAATAACACTCCGGAGTTGGTTTAGCGATTGCTAAGGCGCATCGTCGTCGTACGTTGTAGTCAGATCGTCAAAGTCGGTTCCACAAATCGATAGTTATCGCTCTCATCGAAAGATCGGGACACAACCTCACATCAGGTGGTATCAGAGCGCCAAGTTTCTCGGTGAGAGATTCTGTACCGTAGATTAGTTTTTGTTTTCTGTCCTAAATTGAAAATTACCCCACAAAAATTCAACCTTTAGATTCAATCTAGTATTTTAGTGAGTTTTGTTAGGTTTTGATCCATTAGAGTCCTTGTTTTAGTTGCTGATCGTTTTTCCTTCGCGTAGCTTTTCTTTCAATCTGTCCAGTACTTTATTTTGTTCATAACTTTCGCATACGAGCTCGGATTCTAGTGTTTTTGTACTTTCCTAAAACCTGGGAACGATCTCTACAAAAACCTAGTTGGGCATGAACTCTAATTCTGGAGCTAAATCTGTTTAATCTGGATATCAAATTTGTTGAAGCAAGTTGTACTTCCAATCCAGATCGGTTCGGTATTTTGATCATAATTCTCACGTCCGAACTCCGTTTGGGAAGTTTTTATACTTTCCTGAATCCTTGAAGAGTCCTCTACAAAAACGTTTTTGGGTGTCCTCACTGATTCGGATTCCATCAAACCGAATTTGATTCGGATTCGGAATTGGTCCCGCAGGCTAAAATTGGGAGTATTCTGTGCAGTTCGGTTTTTGAGCCATAACTTTCACACCCGTGCTCCAAATTGCATGTTCTTGTATTCCTTTGAAAGCTGAGGACATAAGCTTCAATTCTTTCCATAGTGAACCTTCTAAATTCGGTCGTTTTGAATCTGTAATCTAGGCGACAAATCTGCTGCCCTAGAAACTTTGAATTTGGGTGTTTTGCTTCATTTCGTGTTCTAGTTTTGTTCCTTTGAGTTGGTTGAGTCCAGTAGCATCCATAATCCATAAAACTCCAAAAATATCAGTATACATACCTTTGTTAACCAATTCATCCTTTGCGAATACTTTGATCCCAATTAAGACTAGCTATTTGATATTGCTTAGGGCTGCTCTACTTGATATATTGCATAATCTTGAATTATCATATCACACTGTCTTGTGACATTGAGTTAGGGATTCCAAAACTTTGCTCATACTAGTGTTGGCCGAAAGTCACAAAAAAAAGAAAAAAAAGAAAAAAAAACATAATAGTGGCCGACAGCACTACATTGAGCGAAACCCTAATTTGTGTTCATTTTTTTTCAGATTGTGCAATTGTATTAATTAGTGAGCAATCTTGTGCCCTTTTTACATTCTTGAAGCAATAAGTTAGTGTCTCTCTACGACTTGTGCAATAGAGCTTTCGGTGCCTCACTTATATTTTATAGCTCATTTCTTGATTGCATAAGTTCCATCATCTTTGCGCGTGAGTTGCCTTGAAATTCGCTTAAATCTTTGAGATCGGCAACTAGGACTTGTGATTTCTATTTTGGGTCCTTACTTGTCATTACAATAACTAGAATTATCAGATTGCATAGGAAATAAGTATAGCCTACCAAGCTCCACATATTTTACCTTGTACGTTTGTTCGGTCCCTTGCAATCGCTTTATCCAAGCTTCGAAGAACTTTTGACACCGCCAACGGCCGACAACTCCTGCTGCACGGTAAGAACTTGTAAGAGCTTTGGTTAAGGCTTGAGAGGTGAGCGACTTTTCTCCACTTCCTAGTAGTTGATTGGGAATTACATAAACCTTTGTCTTTCCCTTTATGCTACTAACCATGTCGGTGACAAGAGTTCACTGCATCATTCTCCACGCACGAAGGGCAATGTACAACTCACTAATGAGCAAATGTCGCTGCAAGAAGACCGTTTCCGGTCCATCGAGACTGCTCAGGGAGTTGCTAACACTACCCTTGCTACTATTTTGTCTAGACTTGATGATATGCTTGCAGCTGCTGTCCCTGGAACTTCCAGTCCTCCGCCTCGTCTCCTAAGCAACAACAATGGTGTACTACGTGCACAACGGGTTCCCATTGCTGCCCGACTTCCCAGCATGGACGCCGCTGCATCGGTCGCCCCACCACACATCGCCACGGGTTCATCCACTGATGATGAACAAGGTAAAATCAAGTTTGAGTTGCCTCCTTTTGGTGGAAAGTTCGATCGTAATGCATATATTAATTGGGAGATAGCGGTAGATAAAGAATTTGCAAACTATGACTTATCTGAAAACCAAAATATTAGTGCCGCAGTTAAAGTGTTAACGTCAGATGCAGTATATTGGTGGAAGCATATATCTAGACATGATAAAGACCCTAAAACTTGGAATGCAATGAAAAGACTTATGAGAAATGATTATGTTCCTGAATATGTTGCTAAATATTTGCTTACTAAACTTCAATGCTTAAAACAAGGTTCTAAAACTGTTATAGAATACTTTCATGATTTGCAAAATTGTTTGTTGCGTTGTGGTTTACAAGAATATGAGGAAGCTACTGAGCTTAGGTTCATACGTGGACTTAATCATGAATTCAGGATGTTCATGTTGATGAAACATATAGTTGTCTTTCAGAATTGATTGAATGTGCTTTTAGAGCTGAAAACATGCTTACTGAATCTTTGAAAGAGCCTTTAGCTTTATTTGAGGTGCCCATTGTTGCACCTTCTGTTGTAGCTAATATTTTGCAGAAAAGTGAGTACCATCGGGAGAAAGATGAAGAAGAAAATGTGAAAAAAGAGGAGATATTTGCTGCTCCATACGTATGTGAACAGTTGGAAATTGAAGTTGCACCTACAACCACGGAGAATGATTTAGAAGGTAATGTCAAAGGTATGGACTGTATACATGGTGAAAATCATTTTGAAGAGACAAAACTGTCCATGAATCGTGCTATCGTAGAGCAACTATTAATGGAACCCATTGCTGATTTTGTTGCTATTCCTAGTGATAAAGAAGAGTTGTGTCATAATGCTTCACTTATATCCACGCCACAATTAGTGAATGAACATGAAATATTTATATTTGAACAAAACACTTGCGCTGAACATAGACATGTTATTCAAATTGCTAGTGAAGAAGATGAGCTTAAATTGATGTCTTCTTTATATACTTTAGGTCACATTGAATTTGATGTTCTGTGTGATCTGGATAGTTTTAAGGAGAAGATTTTTGTACATTCTGATTTGCCATGGTTATCACGAAATATTTTCTATGTTGTTGGCAAACATAATGATAAAGGAGAATACAAAGTGCAAAGATTATACATTTGTTCTGATCTGAGACCTCCACATCCTATGCAACAATGTGATCAATTTGATAATTCTAATATCATATCAAGTACCCCTACTGTCGATTATAATCTATATGATAGTTTTCAAGAAAGGGAGTGTTTGGGTGATTTTGATTCACGAGACATTGATTTGAGCACAAAAGATATGCATGTTGCTTTGCTCTTTCTCGCTACTAACATTTTGCAGGAGAATGTGATGGAGTCGAGGACTACTCCAATTCAAGAAAGGGAGAATGATGAGACCATGCTCGTCCTGGATATGATCAACGCTATATCAATTTGGCGACACTTCACGGCATCCTCTGTATCATCTACATCTACTAGGATGGCTTTCCTTCACAGGGGGGAGGAAGCGTCCAAGAGTGCAAGCTTTCAACATACCTTTATATGCTGGAAAGAAATATTGAGCTTTGTGGAGGATGATCTGAACATGAGAATACTTTTTGTTGAGGTCAAGCTAAAAAGCTTAGCATGAGTCGAGGACGACTCAAATTCAAGAAAGGGAGGATGATGAGGACATCACTACTACGGATATGACCACATTTGGTTGTGCCTACTCCAACACATCATCCACGGGCCAAGAAGAGAGAGAGATCAAATCCATCACGTTCTGGAATCCAATTCGGCCTTCTGAGACAGCACCAACTTAAAACGGCCATAACTTTTGATCCGGAAGGGTGTTCAGGACACATGAGTACTTGATTGAAAGCTTTCGTCGCCCTCTTTCCAATGGATCCAGTCTCACCTTCAAATTCCTTCTGAGCTATCCGGAAACTGCAAAACAAGTCATGTCACTTTTCCAGTCCGAGTCAGAGTGGGCCTTGGGCCTTGTAATCGAATTGTATTTGGTTTCCTAGGGTTTTGAACGACCACCTCCTCTTGTTATCTAATAAATAACCAGCCGCAACCCCATCTTGGGTTTTTGGTTTTGTTTGATTAGTTTAGCCAAGTGCAAACTTCGTGTCTTCAAGTTGTGCTAGACAGCCACCTTGTCAAGACCTTCAATAGAACCCCAACTTATTTTGTCCTTCAATTCTTATTCGCAATTTCAGATTGCTTTTACCATTGTTCTTGCTTGTTCTTCGATTGTTTGCAGGAATTGAACCTCGTGTTCAGGTTGATCATGCCCACGGCAAGATCAATAACACTCCGGAGTTGGTTTAGCGATTGCTAAGGCGCATCGTCGTCGTACGTTGTAGTCGGATCGTCAAAGTCGGTTCCACAAATCGATAGTTATCGCTCTCATCGAAAGATCGGGACACAACCTCACATCATCTACTTTGATAACATTTTGATCTATAGCAAGTCTCTTTCTGAACATATTGAACACTTACATGATGTTTTTAATGCTTTGAGAGATGCACATTTGTTTGGCAACCTTGAGAAGTGCTCCTTTTGCACCGATCGAGTCTCATTTCTGGGCTATGTTGTGACACCACAGGGAATTGAGGTTGATGAAGCCAAGATTGAAGCAATCAAGAGTTGGCCAACTCCTAACACGGTCACACAAGTGCGGAGCTTTCATGGACTTGCTGGATTCTATCGACGTTTTGTGAAGGATTTCAGCACCATCGCTGCACCATTGAATGAATTGACAAAGAAACGTGTTCCCTTCCATTGGGGGCAAGCACAAGAAGCTGCCTTCAATCTTTTAAAAGAAAAGCTCACAAATTTATGAGACCATGCTCGTCCTGGATATGATCAACGCTACATCAATTTGGCTACACTTCTCGGCATCCTCTGTATCATCTACATCTACTAGGATGGCTTTCCTTCATGGAGGGGAGGAAGCGTCCAAGAGTGCAAGCTTTCAACATGCCTTTATATGCTGGAAAGAAATATTGAGCTTTGTGGATGATCTTCACATGAGAATACTTTTTGTTGAGGACATGCTAAAAGCTGAGCATCAGTCGAGGATGACTCAAATTCAAGAAAGGGAGGATGATGAGGACATCACTACTACAGATATGACCACATTTGGTTGTGCCAACTCCAACACATCATCCATGGGCCAAGAAGAGATGGAGATCAAATCCATCACGTTCTGGAATCCAATTCGGCCTCCTTAGACAGTACCGACTTCAAATATGAATAACTTCTGCATACGGACTCCGATTTGGGTGAACTTGGACTTGATTAAAATCTTACAACGAGATCTTTAGAATGGATCTAATCTCAGGCCCAGATTCATCGTAGATCAACCGGAATAATTAAAACAATGTACTACAATACTGTTTTGGGCTGTTTCGGGCCTTGTAAGCGTGTGGGGGCCCAAGCTCAAGTTGTGTGCGCCCCCCTTGGCTGCACACAACCCTAGGACGTCCCTCTCACATCCATCCCTCTTATAAACTCAGTAGCCGTCGCTTTAGAAACTTGGGTTTTGTTTGATTAGTTTAGCCAAGTGCAAACTTTGCGTCTTTGAGTTGTGCTGGACAACCACCTTGTCAAGACCTTCAATAGAACCCCACCTTATTCCGGCCTTCAATTGTTATTTGCAATTTCAGATTGCTTTTACTATTGTTCTTGCTTGTTCTTCGGTTGCTTGCAGAAATTGAACCTCGTGTTCAGGTTGATCGTGCCCACAGCAAGATCAATAACACTCCGGAGTTGGTTTAGCGATTGCTAAGGCGCATCGTCATCGTACGTTGTAGTCGGATCGTCAAAGTCGATTCCACAAAATCGATAGTTATCGCTCTCATCGAAAGATCGGGACACAACTTCATATCAGGTGGTATCAGAGCGCCAAGTTGCTCGGTGAGAGATTCAGTAACTTAGATTAGTTTTTGTTTTCTGTCCTAAATTGAAAATTATTCCACAAAAATTCAACCTTTAGATTCAATCTGATATTTTAGTGAGTTTTGTTAGGTTTTGATCCAATAGAGTCCTTGTTTTAGTTGCTGATCGTTTTTCCTTCGCGTAGCTTTTTTTTCAATCTGTCCAGTAGTTTGTTTTATTCATAACTTTCGCATATTAGCTTGGATTCTAGTGTTTTTGCACTTTCCTAAAACCTGGGAACGATCTCTGCAAAAACCTAGTTGGGCATGGACTCTAATTCCGGAGCCAAATCTGTTTAATCTGGATGTCAAAGTTGTGGAAGCAAGTTGCACTTCCAATCCAGATCGGTTCGGTATTTTGATCATAATTGTCACATCCGAACTCCGATTGGGAAGTTTTTATACTTTCTTGAATCCTTGAAGAGTCCTCTACAAAAACGTTTTTGGGTGTCCTTCGTCATTCGGACTCCTTCAAACCGAATTTGATTCGGATTCGGAATCGGTCTCGCAGGCTGAAATTTGGGGTATTCTGTGGTGTTCGGTGTTGGAGCCATAACTTTCACACCCGAGCTCCAAATAGCATGTTCTTGTACTATTTTGAAAGATGAGGACATAAGCTTCAATTATTTCCACAATGAACCTTCTAAATTCGGTCGTTTTGAAGCTTTAATCTATACGACAAATTTGCTGCCCTAGAAACATTGAATTTGGGTATCTTGCTTCAATTCGTGTTCTAGCTTTGTTCCTTTGAGTTGGTTGAGTCCAGTTGCATCCACAATTCATAAAACCCATAAAATATCAGTACACATACCTTTGAGATCCAATTCATCGTTTCCGAACACTTTGATCCCAATTGAGACTAGCTATTTGATATTGCTTAGGGCTGCTCTACTTGATACATTGCATAATCTTGATTTATCATATCATACTATCTTGTGATATCAAGTTAGGGATTCCAAAACTTTGTTCATAGTAGTGTTGGCCAAAAGTCACTCAAAGAAAGAAAAAAGAAAGAAAGAGCCAAAAGAAAAAAAAAGAAAATATTGCCCGGTCGCACTATATTGAGCAAAACCATAATTTGTGTTCATTATTTTAGATTGTGCAATTGTATTAATTGTTAAGCAATCTTGTGCCCTTTTTACATTCTTGAAGCAATAAGCTAGCGTCTCTCTACGACTTGTGCAATAGAGCTTTTGGTGCCTCACTAATATTTTGTAGCTCATTTCTTGATTGCATAAGTACCATCATCTTTGCGCTTGAGTTGCCTTGAAATTCGCTTATATCTTTGAGATCGGCAATTAGGACTTGTGAATCCAGTTTGGGTCCTTACTTATCATTAAAATAACTAGAATTATCAGATTGCATAGGAAATAAGTATAGCCCACCTAGCTCCACATATTTTACCTTGTACGTTTGTTCGGTCCCTTGGCAATCGCTTTATCCAAGCTTCGGAGAACTTTTGACACCGCCAACGGCCGACAACTCCTGCTGCACGGTAAGAACTTGTAAGAGCTTTGGTTAAGGCTTGAGAGTTGAGCGACTTTTCTCCACTTCCTTGTAGTTGATAGGAAATTACATAAACCTTTGTATTTCCCTTTTTGCTACTAACCATGTCAGGTGCCAAGAGTTCACTGCATCATTCTCCACACACGAAGGGCAATGTACGACTCACTAATGAGCGAATGTCGCTGCAAGAAGACCATCTCCGGTCCATCGAGGCTGCTCAGGGAGTTGCTAACACTACCATTGCAACTATTTTGTCTAGACTTGATATGCTTGTAGCTGCTGCCCCTGGAACTTCCAGTCCTCCGCCTCGTCTTCTAAGCAACAACAATGGTGTACTAAGTGCACAACGGGTTCCCATTGCTACCCCGGCTTCCCAGCATGGACCCGCTGCCTTGGTCGCCCCACCACACATCGCCACGGGTTCATCAACTGATGATGAACAAGGTAAAATCAAGTTTGAATTGCCTACTTTTGGTGGAAAGTTCTATCCTAATGCATATATTAATTGGGAGATAGCGATAGACAAAGCATTTGCAAACTATGACTTATCTGAAACACCAAAAGATTAGTGCCGCAGTTAAAGTGTTAACGTCAGATGCAATATATTGGTGGAAGCATATATCTAGACATGATAAAGAACCTAAAACTTGGAATGCCATGAAAAGACTTACGAGAAATGATTATGTTCCTGAATATGTTGCTGAATATTTGCTTACTAAACTTCAACGCTTAAAACAAGGTTCTAAAACTGTTATAGAATACTTTCATGATTTGCAAAATAGTTTGTTGCGTTGAGGTTTACAAGAATGTGAAGAAGCTACTGAGCTTAGGTTCATATGTGGACTTAATCAAGAAATTTAGGATGTTCTTGTTGATGAAACATATAGTTGTCTTTCAGAATTGATTAAATGTGCTTGTAAAGCTGAAAACATACTTGCTGAATCTTTGAAAGAGCCTTTAGCTTCATTTGAGGTGCCCATTGTTGCACCTTCTATTGTAGCTAATATTTTTCAGAAAAGTGAGCACCATGATGAGAAGGATGAAGAAGAAAATGTGCGGAAAGAGGAGATTTTTGCGGCTCCATACGTATGTGAAGAGTTGGAAATTGAAGTTGCACCTACAACCACTGAGAATGATTTAGAAGGTAATGTAAAAGGTATGGACTGTATACATGGTGAAAATCATTTGGAAGAGATAAAACTGTCCATGAATCATGCTATCGTAGAGCAACTATTAATGGAACCCATTGCTGATTTGCTTACTATTCCTTGTCGTAAAGAAGAGTTTTGTGATAATGCTTCATTTATATCCACACAACAACTAGTGAATGAACATGAAACATTTATATTTCAACTAAACAATTGCATTGAACATAAACATGTTATTCACATTGCCAATGAAGAAGATGAGCTTAAATTGATGTCTTCTTTAGATACTTTAGGTTACATTGAATTTGATGGTCTGTGTGATCTGGATAGTTTCAAGGAGAAGATTTTTGTACATTCTGATTTGTGATGGTTATCACGAAATATTTTCCATGTAGTTGGCAAACATAATGATAAAGGAGAATACAAAGTGCATAGATTATACATTTGTTCAGATCTGAGACCTCCACATCCTATGCAACAATGTGATCAATTTGATAATTCTAATATCATATCAAGTACCCCTACTGTTGATTATAATCTATATGATAGTTTTCAAGAAAGGGAGTTGGGTGATTGTGATTCACGAGCCATTGATTTGATCACAAAAGAGATGCATGTTGCTTTGCTCTTTCTCGCCACTAACATTTTGCAGGAGAATATGATGGAGTCGAGGATGACTCCAATTCAAGAAAGGGAGAATGATGAGACTATGCTCATCCTAGATATGATCAACGCTACATCAATTTGGCGACACTTCACGGCATCCTCTGTATCATCTACATCTACTAGGATGGCTTTCCTTCACGGAGGGGAGGAAGCGTCCAAGAGTGCAAGCTTTCAACATACCTTTATATGCTGGAAAAGAAATATTGAGCTTTGTGAATGATCTTCACATGAGAATACTTTTTGTTGAGGACAAGCTAAAAGCTGAGCATGAGTAGGGGATGACTCAAATTCAAGAAAGGGAGGATGATGAGGACATCACTACTACGGATTTGACCACATTTGGTTGTGCCAACTCCAACACATCATCCACGGGCCAAGAAGAGAGAGAGATCAAATCCATCACGTTCTGGAATCCAATTCGGCCACCTTAGACAGTGCCGACTCCAAATATGAATAACTTCTGCATACGGATTCCGATTTGGGTGAACTTGGACTTGATTAAAAGCTTACAACGAGATCTTTCGAATGGATCTAATCTAAGGCCCAGATTCTTTGTAGATCAACCGGAATCATTAAAATAATATACTACAATACTGTTTTGGGCTGTTTCGGGCCTTGTAAGCGTGTGGGGGCCCAAGCTCAAGTTGTGTGCGCCCCCCTTGGCTGCACACAACCCTAGGACGTGCCTCTCACGTCCATCCCTCTTATAAACTCAGTAGCCGTCGCTTTAGACACTTGGGTTTTGTTTGATTAGTTTAGCCAAGTGCAAACTTTGCGTCTTCGAGTTGTGTTGGACAGCCACCTTGTCAAGACCTTCAATAGAACCCCACCTTATTCTGGCCTTCAATTATTATTTGCAATTTTAGATTGCTTTTACTATTGTTTTTGCTTGTTCTTCGGTTGCTTGCAGGAATTGAACCTCGTGTTCAGGTTGATCGTGCCCACGGCAATATCAATAACACTCCGGAGTTGGTTTAGCGATTGCTAAGACGCATTGTCGTCGTACGTTGTAGTCGGATCGTCAAAGTCGATTCCACAAAATCGATAGTTATCACTCTCATCGAAAGATCGGGACACAACTTCATATCACAAATGTACCATTACTCCAACTTCCAGATTTTGGTAAGACCTTTGAACTTGAATGTGATGCAAGTGGTAATGGAATTGGTGGTGTATTGATACAAGAAGGTGAACCTGTCGCTTATTTTAGTGAAAAATTATGTGGGCCTATTCTAAATTATTCCACCTATGATAAAGAATTGTATGCTCTTTTGCGATCTTTAGAGACGTGGCAATATTATTTATGGCCAAAGAATTTGTCATACATTCTGATCATGAGGCACTTAAGCATATTCGTAGTCAAAGCAAACTGAACCGTAGACATGCTATGCTAAATGGGTAGAATTTATTGAATCATTTCCTTTGTCATCAAACACAAGAAAGGGAAGGATAATGTGATTGCTGATGCATTGTCTAGAAGATATGCAATGATGTCTCAACTTGATTGTAGAATTTTTGGCTTGCAAAGCATAAAAGATCTCTATGCTCAGGATAATGATTTCAAAGAAGTCCTACTGAATTGTAAAAATGGAAAAAGTTGGCACAAATTTGTTAACAATGATGAATTCTTTCTAGAGCTAACAAGCTATGCATCCCAGCTAGCTTTGTTCGTCTTTTGTTGATACAGGAGGCACATGGAGGAGGATTGATGAGACACTTTGGAGCTAAAAAGACGGAGGATGTACTGGCTGAGCATTTTTTTTGGCCAAAGTTGAGATGTGATGTCAATCGCTTTGTTGCACGCTGCACTACATGCCAAAATGCTAAGTCTCATCTAAACCCACATGGTTTGTTTATGCCGCTTCCTGTTCCTAATTTTCCTTGGGAAGATATATCTGTGGACTTTGTCTTAGGATTGCCTAGAACAAAGAAGGGAGGGATAGTATTTTTGTTGTTGTGGACCGATTCTCTAAAATGGCACATTTCATTCCATGCCACAAGAGCGATGATGCCACTCATATTGCTGATTTATTCTTCAAAGAAATTGTTCGCTTGCATGGTATGCCTTGTACTATTGTTTCAGATCGTGATGCCAAGTTCTTGAGCCATTTTTTGAGAACTTTATGGAGCAAATTAGGGACAAAGCTAGTGTTCTCTACCATCTGTCACCCTCAAACCGATGGCCAAACTGAAGTGGTGAATCGTACATTGCACTCTACCACAAAAATGACTCCATTTCATGTTGTGTATGGCTTTAACCCTCGTGCTCCAATTGATCTATTGCTTTTGCCATCTTCGGAGAAGGTAAACTTATATGCAAAGAGACGTGCTGAATTTATTCTTAAATTGCATAAGACCACAAAAGAAAATATAGAGCGCATGACTGAGAAATATAGGGTTGCTGGTAACCATGGTAGAAAGGAATTGACATTTGAACCTGGTGATCTTGTTTAGTTGCATTTGAGAAAAGAAAGATTTCCTAACTTGCGAAAGTCTAAATTAATGCCAAGAGCTGATGGTCCTTTCAAAGTGCTTGAACGAATTAATGATAATGCATATAAACTTGAGTTACCTGCAGATTTTGGGGTTAGTCCCACTTTTAACATTTCAGATTTGAAGCCATATTTTGGAGAGAACGATGAGCTTGAGTCGAGAACGACTCAAATGCAAGAAAGGGAGAATGATGAGGACATCACTATGTCGGATACACCCATGACCTCACCTCCACCACCTCCTATGCAAGGTCCTATCACAAGGGCACGCGCACGGCAGCTAAATCAACAGGTGAACTCGTTTCTCGGGTGGCATAATTATATTTCAGAGGATAGACCACTGCATAATAATGTGCTTGTGCTTAGGAATCATGCTTAGAGCTGCAAGGACATCATTCCTCATCACTACAAGCTAGAGTACAAGGTATTCCCAAGAAGGAAGCCAAAACGTCCACCCAGGAGCAGTCCACCTTCAACTGGCCATAACTTTTGCATACGGAGTCCGTTCGGGATGAGTGAGTACTTGATTAAAAGATAAATTCGTGCTCTTTCCAAACCGATATTAGTTTATGTGCATATGAAGTCTATTCGCGGTGTTTGTCACTCTGTTTCACTCCGGTACTTTTTTTCGCACGAACCGAGTCTGAAGTGCTAGTGGGACACGTTGTGAGGAATTTTTAACACCGACTCAGATGGATTCGAAACGTATACCGATATGAGTTAGGGCGCATATGAAGTCCATTCGCGGTGTTAGTCACTCGGTTTCACTCTGGACTTTTTTCGTACGAATGGAGTCTACAGTGCAAGTAGGACACGATGTGAGGAATTTTTAACACCGACTGAGACGGATTTGAAACGCATACCGATATGAGTAATGGCGTATATGAAGTCTATTCGGGGTGTTTGTCCCTCTGTTTCACTCAGTGACTTTTTTCGCACGAATGGAGTCTACAGTGCAAGTTGTGACACGTTGTGAGGAATTTTTAACAGCGACTCAAACAGATTAAAAACGCATACCGATAAGAGTTAGGGCGCATATGAAGTCCATTCGGGGTGTTTGTTACTCAGTTTCACTGTGTGAATTTTTTCGCACGAATGGTGATAGAGTCGGAGTGCCCGATCTTTCGGTGAGAAGATAATTTTCGATTCTGGTGGAGGTGACTCTCGCGATCCGACTACAAACGAACAGGTCGTGTGCGCCTTAGCAATCGTTGAACCAACTCCGAAGGTTATTGACCTTGCTGGGTAGCACGATCAACCTGAACACGAAGTTCAATTCCTGCGAGCAATCGAAGAACTAGCAAGAATAAAATAGAGGCAACAATGAATCTGCAATAGTAATTTGATTCAACTCAAAAGTGGGGTTCTCAAAGGCTGTCTCGCAGGTGGTCGACTGACACAACTAAAGAGCAGAGTTTGCACAATGGCTAAACTAACACAAAGAAAAACCCGCCTTACAAGAGGAACACGAACCCGACTAAATAGATGGAGGGGGAGATAATTTCGGCCAGCACTATGGAAGGGGCGAAATCTCCTCCCATCCTTCCATAATCTGTGGGTCCAGCCCAAATGATGGGTGGCGCAGCACCCCTTTTATTTGTTGCCATCTTCTTGACCTTCATTCCTTAGGAGAATCACACAGTTCAGTCCACGTGCACGGGATCGAGTCATCGGTCCTTGTATCATGTCTGGAGGTGTGGTAGCAGCAGGTGATGTGGTTCGAACTGAAGAAGTGGTGTCCTCATCAAATGGAGTCTGCAGTGAACTTTGGAGACGTTGTGATGAATTTTTAACACCGACTGAGATGGATTCGAAACGCATAACGATACAAGTTAGGGCGCACGAATATCATATTGTACCTCTCTTTCTGTTTTTGCACAACTAACCATGTCAGGTCAAGGAGACAACGTGGATGATGAAGGACGTGACCCTGATGCACCAGTAAAATGGACTGAATATTGTGCTTTGCGAGACACACTACGACGAGAGTTCTGCATAGGAAATGAACATATAAGGGAAGAAGTGAACAGCTCCATCCAAGATCTTCAAATAGAGGTGAATCAACAGCTGAACGTGCTCCACACCAACATAGTTGCTGACATCGTACGACAACTACGACCACAAGCTGAAGATGGTCCTCTAGTTGATGAGACCGATGAAGAAGCCGCTGCTCAAGTGGCCCGTGTTCCTAATGCCAATCGACCACCCATACCTAGGCAAGGAACAAGAGGTAATGAACTTGGTGTAGGAAGGGGTCGTGGTCATGGGTTGGGACGTGGGGGTGCTGCACACGAACCAATTCACGTCAACATACCGCCCGCAATGAAGGAAACCAACGTCACAACCGCAACAACAACAATCGTCCTGAGGAGGAAAGGTTTGGCAAACTAAAGTTTTCTATGCCTAAGTTTGCAGGTACCACCAACCCGGAGGACTACCTCACAGGAAATGAAAGTTGACAAAATCTTTCGGTTGCACAACTACACCGAAGAGAAGAAGCTTGCAATGGCATCACTTGAATTTGATGATTATGCGCTGATTTGGTGGGAACAAATTCAGAACCAAAGAATAGAACATGGCGAGAATCCCGTTGCATCGTGGGCTGAGATGAAGGTTAAAATGCGAGCAAGGTTTGTCCCTCGACATTATAAACGTGATCTATTTGATAAGCTGCAGGGATTGAAGCAAGGAAGTCGCACGGTGGATGAGTACTATAAGGAGATGGAGATGGCCATGATCCGTGCTAATGTGTTTGAACATGAAGAACAAACTTGATGAGGACATCACTACTACGGATATGACCACATTTGGTTGTGCCAACTCCAACACATCATCCACGGGCCAAGAAGAGAGAGAGATCAAATCCATTACGTTCTGGAATCCAATTCGGCCTCCTGAGACAGCACCGAATTCAAATATGAATAACTTTTGCATACGGACTCCAACTTGGGTGAACTTGGACTTGATTGAAATCTTACAACGAGATCTTTCGAATGGATATAATCTCAGGCCCAGATGCATCGTACATCAACCGGAATCATTAAAACAATGTACTACAATACTGTTTTCGGCTGTTTCGGGCCTTGTAAGCGTGTGGGGGCCCAAACACAAGTTGTGTGTGCCCCCCTTGGCAGCACACAACCCTAGGACGTCCCTCTCACGTCCATCCCTCTTATAAACTCAGTAGCCGCCGCTTTAGACACTTGGGTTTTGTTTGATTAGTTTAGCCAAGTGCAAACTTTGCGTGTTCGAGTTATGCTGGACAGCCACCTTGTCAAGACCTTCAATAGAACTCCACCTTATTTTGGCCTTCAATTGTTATTTGCAATTTCAGATTGCTTTCACCATTGTTCTTGCTTGTTCTTCGGTTGCTTGCAGGAATTGAACCTCGTGTTCAGGTTGATTGTGCCCACGGCAAGATCAATAACACTCTGGAGTTGGTTTAGCGATTGCTAAGGCGCATCGTCGTCGTACGTTGCAGTCGGATCGTCAAAGTCGATTCCACCAAATCGATAGTTATCGCTCTCATCGAAAGATCGGGACACAACCTCACATCAGGTGGTATCAGAGCTTCAAGTTGCTCGGTAAGAGATTCTGTACTGTAGATTAGTTTTTGTTTTCTGTCCTAAATTGAAAATTACTCCACAAAAATTCAACCTTTAGATTCAATCTGGTATTTTAGTGAGTTTTGTCAGGTTTTTATCCATTAGAGTCCTTGTTTTAGTTGCTGATCGTTTTTCCTTCGCGTAGCTTTTTTTCAATCTGTCCAGTACTTTGTTTTGTTCATAAGTTTCACATACGAGCTCAAATTCTAGTGTTCTTGCACTTTTCTAAAACCTAGGAACGATCTCTACGAAAACCTAGTTGGGCTTGAACTCTAATTCTTGAGCTAAATCTGTTTAATCTAGATATCAAAGTTGTGGAAGCAAGTTGCACTTCCAATCCAGATCGGTTCGGTATTTTGATCATAATTCTCATGTCCGAACTCCGTTTGGGATGTTTTTATACTTTCCTGAATCCTAGAAGAGTCCTTGACAAAAACGTTTTTGGGTGTTCTTTCTGATTCGGACTCGTTCAAACCGAATTAGATTCGGATTCGGAATCGGTCCCGCGGGCTGAAATTGGGGGTATTCTGTGGTGTTCGGTTTTTGAACCATAACTTTCACACCTGATCTCCAAATTGCATGTTCTTGTACGCTTTTGAAAGCTGAGGACATAAGCTTCAATTCTTTCCATAGTGAACCTTCTAAATTCGGTCATTTGGAAGCTTTAATCGAGGCGACAAATCTGCTGCCCTAGAAACATTGAATTTGGGTATCTTGCTCCAATTCGTGTTCTAGCTTTGTTCCTTTGAGGTGGTTGAGTCCTGTTGCATCCACAATCCATAAAACCCATAAAATATCAGTACACATTCCTTTGGGAACCAATTCATCTTTTGCGAATACTTTGATCCCAATTGAGACTAGCTTTTTGATATTGCTTAGGGCTGCTCTACTTGATACATTACATAATCTTGATTTATCATATCATACTATCTTGTGACATCAAGTTAGGGATTCCAAAACTTTGCTCATACTAGTGTTGACTGAAAGTCACCAAAAGAACTCCAAAAGGCCAAAAAAAAAAGGAAAGAAAAGGAAAGAAAACATAATAGTGGCCGACAGCACTACATTGAGTGAAACCCTAATTTGTGTTCATTATTTTTCAGATTGTGCAATTGTATTAATTAGTGAGCAATCTTGTGCCCTTTTACCTTTTTTGAAGCAATTAGCTAGTGTCTCTCCATAACTTATGCAACACGAGCTTTGGTGCTGAAAATTTTCTTATTTAGCTCATTCCATTGGTTGCATTAAGTTACATCATCTTTGCGTGTGAGTTGCCTTGAAATTCGCTTATATCTTTGAGATCGGCAACTAGGACTTGTGAATTCTAGTTTGGATCCTTACTTATCATTACAATAACTAGAATTATCAGATTGCATAGGAAATAAGTATAGCCTACCTAGCTCCACATATTTTACCTTGTACGTTTGTTTGGTCCCTTGGCAATCGCTTTATCCAAGCTTCGGAGAACTTTTGACACCGCCAACGACCAACAACTCCTGCTGCACGGTAAGAACTTGTAAGAGCTTTGGTTAAGGCTTGAGAATTGAGCGACTTTTCTCCACTTCCTAGTAGTTGATAGGAAATTACATAAACCTTTGTGTTTCCCTTTTTGTTACTAACTATGTCAGGTGCCAAGAGTTCACTGCATCATTCTCCACGCACGAAGGGCAATGTACGACTCACTAATGAGCGAATGTCGCTGTAAGAAGACCATCTCCGGTCCATCGAGGCTGCTCAGGGAGTTGCTAACACTTCCCGTGCTACTATTTTGTCTAGACTTGATATGCTTGTAGCTGCTGCTCCTGGAACTTCCAGTCCTTTGCCTCCTCTCCTAAGTAACAACAATGGTGTATTACGTGCACAACGGGTTCCCATTACTGCCCCAGCTTCCCAGCATGGACCCGCTGCCTCGGTCGCCCCACCACACATCGCCACGGGTTCATCAACTGATGATGAACAAGGTAAAATCAAGTTTGAATTGCCTCCTTTTGGTGGAATGTTCGATCCTAATGCATATATTAATTGGGAGATTGCGGTAGATGAAGAATTTGCAAACTATGACTTATCTAAAAACCAAAAGATTAATGCCATAGTTCAAGTGTTAACGTCAGGTGCAATATATTGGTGGAAGCATATATCTAGACATGATAAAAAACCTAAAACTTGGAATGCCATGAAAAGACTTATGAGAAATGATTATGTTCCTGAATATGTTCCTGAATATTTGCTTACTAAACTTCAATGCCTAAAACAAGGTTCTAAAACTGTTATAGAATACTTTCATGATTTGTAAAATTGTTTGTTGCGTTGTGGTTTACAAGAATGTGAAGAAGCTATTGAGCTTAGGTTCATACGTGGACTTAATCATGAAATTCAGGATGTTCTTGTTGATAAAACATATAGTTGTCTTTCAGAATTGATTGATTGTGCTTGTAGAGCTGAAAACATGCTTGCTGAATCTTTGAAAGAGCCTTTAGCTTCATTTGAGGTGCCCATTGTTGCACCTTCTGTTGTAGCTAACATTTTGCAGAAAAGTGAGCACCATCGGGAGAAGGATGAAGAAGAAAATTTGATAATTCTAATATCATATCAAGTACCCCAACTGTCGATTATAATCTATATGATAGTTTTCAAGAAAGGGAGTGTTTGGGTGATTTTTATTCACGAGACATTGATTTGATCACAAAAGATACACATGTTGCTTTGCTCTTTCTCGCTACTAACATTTTGCAGGAGAATGTGATGGAGTCGAGGACGACTCCAATTCAAGAAAGGGAGAATGATGAGACCATGCTCGTCCTGGATATGATCAACGCTATATCAATTTAGCGACACTTCACGGCATCCTATGTATCATCTACATCTACTAGGATGGCTTTCCTTCACAGAGGGGAGGAAGCGTCCAAGAGTGCAAGCTTTCAACATGCCTTTATATGCTGAAAAGAAATATTGAGCTTTGTGGATGATCTTCACATGAGAATACTTTTTGTTGAGGACAAGCTAAAAGCTGAGCATGAGTCGAGAACGACTCAAATTCAAAAAAGGGAGGATGATGAGGACATCACTACTACGGATATGACCACATTTGGTTGTGCCAAGTCCAACACATCATCCACGGGCCAAGAAGAGAGAGAGATCAAATCCATTACGTTCTGGAATCCAATTCGGCCTCCTGAGACAGCACTGAATTCAAATATGAATAACTTTTGCATACGGACTCCAACTTGGGTGAACTTGGACTTGATTGAAAGCTTACAACGAGATCTTTCGAATGGATATAATCTCAGGCCCAGATGCATCGTACATCAACTGGAATCATTAAAACAATGTACTACAATACTGTTTTCGGTTGTTTCGGGCCTTTTAAGCGTGTGGGGGCCCAAGCCCAAGTTGTGTGCGCCTCCCTTGACTGCACACAACCCTAGGACGTCCCTCTCACTTCCAGCCCTCTTATGAACTCAGTAGCTGCCGCTTTAGACACTTGGGTTTTGTTTGATTAGTTTAGCCACTTTGCGTCTTCGAGTTGTGCTGGCAGCCACCTTGTCAAGACCTTCAATAGAACCCCACCTTATTTTGGCCTTCAATTGTTATTTGCAATTTCAGATTGCTTTTACCATTGTTCTTGCTTGTTCTTCGGTTGCTTGCAGGAATTGAACCTCGTGTTCAGGTTGATCGTGCACACGGCAAGATCAATAACACTCTGGAGTTGGTTTAGCGATTGCTAAGGCGCATCGTCGTCGTACGTTGTAGTCGGATCGTCAAAGTCGATTCCACCAAATCGATAGTTATCGCTCTCATCGAAAGATCGGGACACAACCTCACATCAAAACTATGGCACGTTTCCTCGCTGGTTTGAACCACCCAATCAAGCGCATCACCGAATTTCAGCCTTATGACAATGTGGTGGAGTTAGTGCATCAAGCGACCAAAGCTGAAAGACAAGTGCAACAAGACAACAAAATTACAAGGACTTCTTTGTTTGCTCCTCGTTCAACACCTACTACAGGTAAATCCACTTCTCGGTTCAATTCCTTTCGTGCTAACAATTCTAGTACAAGTGTTGCTCCTAGTTCACATGTAGCTAGTGCTACTTCTTCTGTGGGTTCTACAGCGAAGAGTAGTGTCATTCAATGCTTCAAGTGCTTGGGGAGAGGCCACATCACCAAGGATTGTCCAAATAATCGCACCATGCTTTATAACGGAGGGTGGAGAATACGAATCTGTAAGTGAAGAAGAGGATGTCCCAATTCCTTATTTGGATAATGATGAAAATGAGATGACTTATTGTGACTTTGAGACTGGTCAATCTCTCATTGTCACCAAGAAAGTGTTGAGTGTGCAACAAAAAGATGACAATGAACAACGCTGCAATCTTTTTCACACCAAGGCAAAGGTAAATGGTCGTGTGTGCAAGGTAATTATTGATGGAGGAAGTTGTCACAATTTGGCCAGCAAACAAATGTGTGAAAAGCTTGGATTGAAGCAACTGCGACACCCACAACCTTATCATGTGCAATGGTTGAATGAATGTGGAGAAGTGAAAGTTCAGCACATGGTGAAAGTACCTTTCAAGATTGGCGAATATTGTGATACCGTAGAGTGTGATGTTGTACCTTTGACGGTATGTCACTTGCTACTCGGTAGACCATGGCAATTTGATCATGCAAGTCATCACAATGGACACACTAATCAACACTCATTCAAGTGGAATAACAAGAAAATGGTTCTTCGACCAATGTCTCCCGCTCAAATTATTGCTGATACAATGCAAAAGAATGAGGTAAACATTGAGAGTGTTAAGGAACGAGAGAAAAATAATGCAAGTGAGAAAATCAATTTGGTAAGTGAGAACCACAAACAAAATGAGAGTGGTAAAAGAAAGGTTGAGGGAAACAAGCTAGTGATGTTAGCCACTAAATCCGAATTGAGAGGATTACATACAAACCCACATTTGGTGCATTTTGTACTCCTGTATAAAGATGTGTTGCTTTCTACTAACGACATAACTTTTCTTCCAAGTGTTGTGGCAAGTGTTTTGCAGGACTTTGATGATGTCTTTCCGGAGGAAACACCGGCTGGTCTTCCTCCAATTCGTGGTATTGAACAAAAAATTGACCTTGTACCAGGAGCTTCACTTCCAAATCGACCACCGTACCGTACCAATCCGGAAGAAACAAAAGAAATTCAACGACAAGTACAAGCACTTCTTGACAACGGGTATGTACGTGAGAGCCTGAGTCCTTGTGTTATTCCTGTGATTTTAGTCCCTAAGAAAGATGCTACATGGCACATGTGTGTAGATTCTAGAGCGATTAACAACATCACTGTTAGATACCGGCATCCTATCACAAGGGCACGCGCACGGCAGCTATCCCTAGGTTGGATGACATTGATGAGGACATCACTATGTCGGATACACCCATGACCTCACCTCCACCACCTCCTATGCAAGGTCCTATCACAAGGGCACGCGCACGGCACCTAAATCAACAGGTGAACTCGTTTCTCGGGTGGCATAATTATATTTCAGAGGATAGACCACTACATAATAATATGCTTGTGCTTAGGAATCATGGCTTAGAGCTGCAAGGACGTCATTCCTCATCACTACAAGCTAGAGTACAAGGTATTCCCGAGAAGGAAGCCAAAACGTCCACCCAGGAGCAGTCCACCTTCAACTGGCCATAACTTTTGCATACGGAGTCCGTTCGGGATGAGTGAGTACTTGATTAAAAGATAAATTCGTGTTCTTTCCAACGGATCCAGCCTCATCATCAAATTCCACTCGACCTGGCCACAGCAGTCAAAACAGTGCGACGGTCTCAGTCTTTTAGGGTGCTGTGCCACCATAATTTTGGGCTGAGTTCCCATGTAATTAAAGTGACGTGAGACCAACTCCTAGCAGCCATCCTTGGCTATATATATTGTACAAACCCCCTATCTATCTCCTTAGGTTTTGATTTGAGAATAGTTACCCATGTGTGGAACTTTATCCTTGTTCTCCTGACTCGGCTAGAGCAACAGTAAACAAGTTTCGAAACCTCAACTTGAGTGTGTGCTTCATCCTTGTTCTTGCTAGTTCTTCGATTGCTTGCAAGAATAGACCTTCGTGGTCAGGTCATCCGTGTTCTTGGCACGGTTGATAACGACGAGGAGTGTGGTTTAGCGATTGCAGGCGCTTATCCTTGTGTGGTTCGTAGCCGGATCGTCAAAGTCATCCTCCACCAAATCGAAGTTATCCCCTCACCGGAAGATCGGGCCGTCTTGTGTGCATCATTTGGTATCAGAGCAACGGTTGGCCGGTGAGTTATTGTATCTTGTTTAGTTGTTTGATTGTGTTCTTCCTAGAGTCCAGAAAATTTGCCCCACAAAAAGTTTGTTTGTCCGCTGTCCAAACCCCGTTGTGACTTTCAATTGGTTAATTTTGTTTTTGCTAAATTGAGTTTGCGTCCGTTCTAGTATTGTCTTGTTGTTGTTCATCTCCCCACATCAAAATCCATCCCTAAAACCCAAAAACAAAAAAACCAATCTCGGCCTAAAAGATCACCTTTCTGCAGCCGCCACCAAAAACGCCATAAAACTCAATTCCCTTATCTTTTTTGAGTAAAACCAAAAGGACTAGATCCGTGACTTAGTATTCTATGTTGATGCCAATTTTTACATCCATACTTGAAAGCACAAAAAATCTGTGAACGTTTCAATAAGACCTAATTGCTGTCCTGAAATCTGCATCTGTGTGCAATTGTAAAATTCGTGCAAAATTCTCGGTTGAATTTCAGAAAGTTCGTCCAAAAGAAAAGTTGTTGCAAAAGCTGTCAGGAAGAAAACCAAAAAAAATCATTGAAAAAATGCACCTGACTAAAAGATACGGCCAAAATACCGACCTGCTGTCTGGTGGACAGAAATCAGCAAAATACAAAGTTGGATCCATCTTGTGCTCCCATGTTGCAAATTGCATATGCTTGAATTTTGTTGTGTTTACCACTTGTATCCACTGCCATATCTTTTGTTTTAGCCTAATATCCATCTTTGTTTGATCAGCAACATAGGCTAATTGCTAGTTTCGAACACTTATTCAATTCTATGCAAATTCTGAAATTGGCTGATTGTTTTCCTTTGCTACACATTATAAAGCCTTTCCGAGCTCCACTTTCTACTAACCATACAGGTGCTAAGTCTTGCAATCGCTTTACTCACACTTGAGATCAGTTTATCACGAACCAGCCACCGGATTGGACCCCTTGCTCCATTTGTAAGAATTGGTAAGAGCTTGGTAAATGCAAGAGAGAGTGACACTTAATCATTTCAGCAAGTAGTAGTGATAGGGAACTACATATCTTTGTGTGTCTTCCTGTTTATTACTAACCATGGCAGATGACAATGGAAGCATTGAGGAAAACCAAGCTGAAATTCTCACACCCTGCACGAGAGGAATCATTCAACACTTTACACGCTTGCTCAACACGCATGCCGAGAATCATGACAATGCTATGGCTGATATCAACAACCTTGCGACACTTCGTGATCGTGTTGATCATCTTGAAAGACGACAACCACCACGTGCTGCCAATCAGGTCAATCATGAACTAAGACAAAATGGAGCACCAGGACACCGAACCCCGCTTGCTGACCACTCTTGGGCAAATGGGGTAGAAGAAGAGAACAACTACATTGCTGATACAGAGGACGATGATGGTTTCAACTCACACAATGATCATAATCATCGGCGCCTTCGACACAATCGACAAGGTATGGGTAGAAATCAGTGTGAACAACGGGAGGTACGTGATGATCCATTAGGAAAGATTAAATTTACAATGCCTCCATTTGCTGGAAAGTATGCCCTGGATGCTTATCTTGATTGGGAATTAGCAGAGAACAAAAATTTGCTTGCTATGAATTTCTGAAAATAGAAGAGTTAGGGCTGCGACTAGTAAATTCTTGATTTTGCTTCCATTTGGTGGAATGATACATGTAGAAATCATAACAACATACCTAGAACATGGAATGCTTTGAAAAGAATGATGAGGGCCAGATTTGTTTCTTCTTATTATGCTCGTGATTTGCTCAATAAATTACAACGTTTGAACCAAGGAGTTAAAACTGTAGAAGAGTACTATCAAGAAATACAAATTGCAGTATTGAGATGTGGATTGGAAGAGAATGAGGATGCTAAGATGGCTAGATTTTTAGGTGGACTTAATCGTGAAATTCAGGATATACTTGATTATAAAGAATACAACTCTATCACTCGTTTGTTTCATCTTGCTTGCAAAGCCGAAAGGGAAGTACAGGGACGACATTCCAAGTTGAGAGGAAACTTTGGAAGTTCTTCTTCGTCACGACCAAGCCAAGTGCAAGTAAAGCCTCCATTCACCACTTCAGGACGAGCACTTCCACCCTCCAACCGTGGGCGCCCTGCTGCCTCTACTTCCACTCCATCACATGTCTCCGACACGAAAACAGCCACGGTACAAGCTCCCACAAAGAGTTCTTCCTCAATTGCATCCACAGGTCGTACACGTGACGTGCAATGCCATCGATGCAAAGGATTTTGACACATGATGCGTGATTGTCCAAGTCAGCATGCTTTAATTGTTCGAGAAGATGGTGAGTACACTTCTGCTAGTGATGTTGAACAAGATTTTGCTTTAGTTGTTACTGACCTCGCAGTTGAAGATCAAGGGGGTGAACATGAGGAGGAGCATTTGGGTGCTGAAATTTCAGAAAGATATATGAGCATCATTGTGAAGCGTGTCCTCAGTGTGTAAATAGAGAGTGCTGAACAGAATCAATGCCATAACTTGTTCCAAACAAAATTTGTCATCAATAAGCGTTCAGTGCGAGTTATTATTGATGAGGGAGTTGCAATAATCTTGCAAGCATGGAGATGGTTGAGAAGCTTGGCTTGACCACAACACAGCATCCACATCCCTACCACATTCAATGGTTCAACTCAAGTGGAAAATTAAAGGTAACAAGAATGGTGAGATTGCACTTTTCTCTCGGTTCTTATCATGATCATGCTGATTGCGATGTTGTACCTATGCAAGCATGCTCTTTGCTGTTAGGTAGACCTTGGCAATATGATAAAGATGCTTCCCATCATGGTAGAACTAACCAATACACTTTCATGCATAAAGGAAAGAAAATTGTTTTGCTTCCCATGTCCCCCACTGCAATTCTGAAAGATGACTTAGAGAAAGCTGAAAGAGAGAAGGAGAGTGCTAAAATTGAAAATCAAGATAGAACAAAAGAGTTAGCACAACCAAAGAAAACAGAATCCAATTCTAAGAAAGCTAAAATCAAGTTAAAGGGTGCTGTCATGCTAGCTACAAAATCTGATTTAATTGACATAAAAGAATGCAATGCTGAATGCTATGCTTTGATTTACAAAGAGACTTTGTTTTCATTGGAGAATATGCCTGCTTCTTTGCCTCCTGCTATTGCTAACCTTTTGCAGGAATATGAAGATGTGTTTCCGAATGAGATACCCCCGGGACTGCCACCTTTGAGGGGAATTGAACATCAAATTGACTTGATTCCAGGTGCAACATTACCAAACCGAGCAGCATATAGGACCAATCCAGAGGAGGCTAAGGAGATACAACGTCAAGTGCAAGACATGCTCGACAAGGGGTACGTTCGTGAAAGCCTTAGTCCTTGTGCTATTCCTGTGCTTTTAGTACCTAAAAAGATGGATCATGGCGAATGTGTGTAGATTGTAGAGCTATCAATAATATAACTGTTAGGTATCGTAACCCTATTCCTAGGTTGGATGATATGCTAGACGAACTGAGTGGCTCTATTATGTTCTCGAAAGTTGACTTGAGAAGTGGATACCACCAGATTAGAATGAAACTTGGGGATGAATGGAAAACAGCATTCAAAACTAAATTTGGCTTGTATGAGTGGTTAGTTATGCCTTTCGGTTTGACTAATGCACCTAGCACGTTTATGCGATTGATGAATGAAGTTTTACGTGCTTTTATTGGAAAATCTGTGGTGCTCTACTTTGATGACATTTTGATCTATAGCAAGTCTCTTTCTGAACATATTGAACACTTACATGATGTTTTTAATGCTTTGAGAGATGCACATTTGTTTGGCAACCTTGAGAAGTGCTCCTTTTGTACCTATCGAGTCTCGTTTCTGGGCTATGTTGTGACACCATAGGGAATTGAGGTTGATGAAGCCAAGATTGAAGCAATCAAGAGTTGGCCAACTCCTAACACGGTCACACAAGTGCAGAGCTTTCATGGACTTGTTGGATTCTATCGACGTTTTGTGAAGGATTTCAGCACCATCGCTGCACCATTGAATGAATTGACAAAGAAAGGTGTTCCCTTCCATTGGGGGCAAGCACAAGAACCTGCCTTCAATCTTTTAAAAGAAAAGCTCACAAATGCACCATTACTCCAACTTCCAAATTTTGGTAAGACCTTTGAACTTGAATGTGATGCAGGTGGTATTGGAATTGGTGGTGTATTGATACAAGAAGGTAAACCTGTCGCTTATTTTAGTGAAAAATTATGTGGGCCTATTCTAAATTATTCCACGTATGATAAAGAATTGTATGCTCTTGTGCGATTATTAGAGACGTGGCAACATTATTTATGGCCCAAAGAATTTGTCATACATTCTGATCATGAGGCACCTAAGCATATTCGTAGTCAAAGCAAACTGAACCTAGACATGCTAAATGGGTAGAATTTATTGAATCATTTCCTTATGTCATCAAATACAAGAAAGGGAAGGATAATGTGATTGCTGATGCATTGTCTAGAAGATATGCAATGATGTCTCAACTTGATTGTAGAATTTTTGGCTTGCAAAGCATAAAAGATCTCTATGCTCAGGATAATGATTTCAAAGAAGTCCTACTGAATTGTAAAAATGGAAAAAGTTGGCACAAATTTGTTAACAATGGTGGATTCTTGTTTAGAGCTAACAAGCTATGCATCCCAGCTAGCTCCGTGTAATATCAGTTCTGCAATTAAACATTTATTTGATGTCCTTGGTTTATTTAGGAAATTTTCATTTTCTTAACTACTTAAGAGTATTATCATAAGTCGGAATTCTTGATTCGGGGTGTTGGTGGACCCACCTGTGATCTGAAAAGATGGAAAAAAATGCAGACATGTGCGAATACCCTGATTTTTCTTTTTTCCTCCTTTCTTTTCCCCCCACCTACCCCTTTCCTTCTCCCCTCTCCTTTTTCTTTTCCTCTTCCCTGGCTCTCCCTCCAGCACCTCTTCTCCTGGTCCTCCTCCCTCCTGCAGCGCCTCCCTCTCCCTCTCCTCCCTCTTGGTCAGCAATGGCAGCAGCAACAAGGGCAGCAAGCTCAAGCAGCAGTCCCCCCCCCCTTTCTTTCTCCCTTTGGGGTGAGTGGATTCGACTTTTTGTTGTTCCTTGCTGTGCTAATGGAGGTCCTAGCAGGTGGGGATGGCTCTAGGGTTCTTGGATTTGGGGATTTTTGGAGGGAAAATGGATCTAGGGTTAGAGGGAACTCTGCTCAGTTTTCGAGCTGTGCACAGACCAATCTTGCGACTGTGTTTTGGGCAAGAACGAATTATTTCCTGAGAAGTTGGCTGTAGATAAAGTTGTAGCTCATGTTCTTAGGTTTCAGTAGAGTTCAAGAACACAAAATTCCATTCAGCCAATTAAAAGTTATGACCTTTTTAGTGCGGGCTGCCCTGATTTAGTTCATGTTGGTAGCTGAGATTTTGAACTGCTGTTTAGGGCTATTTCCATGTCGAATTAGAATCTTTGGTTGCCTGGACAAAGTTAGAACTTTTCCTGTAGATCAAGAAAATGTCCTTGTTTGCTTGATTTGGGTTCAGAAATCAAAAGTTATGCTATTTTGAAGTTGCTACCCTAAAACTGCAATCTGCTGAAAATTCAGAATCTGAACTGAAACTAAAAATGCAAGTTGAGGACTTTAGGCTCAGTTTCTGAATAAATGGATAGGGGTAATTGTAGGTTATCCTCTTTTGGTCATTTAGAGCCCAAGAATTCAATTTTAACTTAGCCAATTAAAAGTTATGCCCATTTTAGTATAGACTGTCCTAAGTTAGGTTTAAAATGTATAGTCTCTGTTCATCTGTAATCTGGGAATTTTGGCACATCTTCTGAATGAATGGATATGGGGAAATGGTAGGTTATCCTTTTATGGTCAATTAGAGCACAAGAATACTCACTTTGGTTAAACCAATCAAAAGATATGTTTGTTTTAGTAACTGCTGTCCAGAACTAGTGTAGTTGTATGTAATCTCTGTTCCTTGCTGTTCGAGAAATATTGAATCATTTCCTGACTGTCTGGCTGTAGAAGAAGTTGAAGATTATCCTCTTGTGGTTAATTAGAGCTCAAGAACTGAATTTTGGATCATCCATTTAAAAGTTATAGTTGTTTTAGTGTTTGCTGTCCAGGGTGGTAACAGATTTGGTTTCAGATTAGGTGTGAAAGGTTAACAGTCTTTTGAGAAAGTTTAAAAGTGGGGTTAAGGAAGGAGCAAAGATGATATTTATTTTTTGTCGCTTGAACCGTGATTGCATTGTTTTGTTATGAATGCAATTAAATGTTTATTACAGGAAGTGTGATCTCGGGAGTAGCCTCAACCTCATGTCACTCCCTTCCTCGTGGGTAAAGAGGCAAGTGTATCAACTAGAAGGATATTATAATGTTGATTGGTTGCTTGTGCATATGAATATGATATGATGTGCTACCATTCATATTTCTTGAATTTGCTTAGACTAGTAAGAACGGTAATTCATGGATGGATGAATTGACTAATGTTTATGAAATTGGGCATGACTATGCAAGTGGTGAAAATGAATGAAGTTGCACATGTATTCATGTTAATTGCATATGTGCATTCATAATGGAAGAGGCGACCCATTCTGATGAGGGCCTCTGTGTTCACACGTAGTGAACACGAAAGTCCTACCTCGTGGTCCCATTTATCGAAGTGAATGGGAGCGAGACAGTAAGAGTAGGCACCTTCCACGGGATGGAAGGGACGTGAGGGTGCACACCGACGGGTGTGCACTCGGCAGTACCGGTACGTGCAAAGAAAAGAGCATTCATGAGCATGCATGTCGCATTGCATCCTAACGATGATTTTGAGTTCAATAGAAATGTGTATAGTTGGGATCGAGTCGTGGACTCATCCAAAGAGATTTAAAGAGGTACATGTAGGTGTCGGGGTGTTACAGTTGGTATCAGAGCGGGCTTTAGGTCCGTGGCATGTGAATTTAGCAAATTACTCTAGAGTAAACTAAAAATTTTGCTGTGTGAAATTAGAAAGATGGCATAGGTTTCCACTCTTGTTAAAAATTTGGTCTTAGGGTAACAACCTTAAAATATGAAGTAGAGTGGTTAATTAATTTAAAACTTGACACACTCTGATGCACAGTAGGAAAAGGTATGGGTATCATTGCTTTACGCTTAAATGTTGTATTTGAGCTTTGATGTTGAGTGCTACATTTGATAATGTATGTTGCTATGTTTATGAAAGGAATGAATTGAGCTGTTCTTGTTATTGAGATTAAGTGAGTTGTGCTACCAAAGGGTTTGGTCACCTTCTTCATTTGTGGAGTGGCCATGGTAGTGGCCATGGTGGTGGTTGTGGTGGGTAAAGCCACAACCGAAAGTTTGGAGCCTCTCGAGGTAAGAGTCATCGTCTTTTGCGGCAAGGTTTAGAGAGTGGATGGAGTTTGTTGGTTCCTTTTAGCTTGATTGGTTGGAGTCTAATAGAATGTTTGGTGGTGGATCCTTTAGGATTTCTTCTACCGTTCTGTCGATCGGTTTGTTTGATTTATTTTGGTCTTTACTGGTTGGAAACAAAGGAAAGGTGTTTGGTAACGAGTATCCGCTGATTGTTCTTTCGACGGTTTTTGGTTTTGCCTTCTTTGGTTGAAGACAAAGAAGAAGAGTTTAGTGTGACGCCTCTTTTGGTTGCCATTCCAGCTTTGACCTTGGTTTTGTTGGATTGCTTTACAAAAAAAAAAGTTATCGATTTATTCTTGTGTTGTTATTCTCCGAGTTTAAAAGAAATTATTGAAGTCTTGACGTAAAACTTAAGTCTTATGGATTCTTGGTGTTAAGGTTTTATCAGAAAGGATGTGGTTGATCGTTTGGTTTTCCCCCTTGCATTTATCTTCCCTTGTGGAAGTTGTAACTTTGAGATTTGATGAAGATCTTTTGCATGCCAGAGTTTGGGTATTTGAGAGTTGCTCTCTCTTGCAATTTCTGTTTGGGCTTTTTCTGGAAAGAAGAAACTGTTTATCGATGTTCATTCATGCTTAAGAGCTGTGTTTTCCTTAAAGGTTGGGTATGTGACCCATGAGGATGTTCAAGACGTTAAGTGTATGATTAGTAGTTAGAACTTTGAGATGATGTGGGTGACTGATTATATTAAAGTGAATTTGTAGGTTGTTTAAAAAACAACCTAATTTATTGTGTGGTAGAGAAAGATTAATTGAGATGGCAATTGATCTAAAGTGAGTGTTGATTAGTGTTTTATGCGAAGTGTTGCGAGTCCTGGAAATTAATTGGAAGTATGGGATTGTGTCCGATAATGCTAGTATTAATCCCGATCGAGAAGGTCTCAATCTTTTGTAGATGAATTTATTATAGCGAGGTGTTGATGTAAAGTATCGAGTATAATGGTGTAAAGACATGAGGGTTGTTGGTCCATGTTTCTCATGAGTCGATAGTATTTTGGGTAAAGAAAATGACTTAATCGATGTGTAATCAAAGAATAGGGATAAGGAATGATTGTATGAAAGGTTGAGCTTGTCCTTGACAAATGTCCATCTGGATCTGTATTTATGAAATATGGCTAGTGGAGATCGATAGTGTGGTTAGGATTAATTATTGGTGGAATGAATCGGGATATTGAGTATGTGAATTGGGGATTGTACGAAAGGTAATTGTTGTGTACGTGAAATAAGTGTTGAAAAAAGATATGTATTAAGCTTGGAATAAACCATTGTATGAATGATGGTTCGTCATGGTTAGTAGATCAAAAGAAAATGATGACGCATGTCTTATGTTGAATTAACTGTAAGTTATTGGTGTTGAAGAAATAAGGAAGTGGTTCTCCTTGTTAATTGTCATGAGATAGACTTGGTTAGGGTTTGATGATAATATGACTGGTGGTGGTTATATGAATAGGAGAAGGAAATTAAAAGAAGATTGGGTTTTGTAACTTTTGTTCAAACCTGTTGGACTTTTCAGGATTTTGTGAATATGAAATCTTTAGTGGCTAAAGTATTGGAATACTAGAAATGGTGGGATTCGAGTTGGATCTTCTTTTATGGGTTTACGAGGTCAAGTGATTTCTGCTGATGAAATGGTTTCGGTTGGGAATAAGTTTCCCATCCTCTTGAAAGAAAAATGTGCAGGTTTGGTGCTTAGATGTTTGGCTTGAGAATCGGTTTCCTCTTCCAAAACGTTGATTTTAGTTAAACGTGAGAGGTTCTGCTTTGGTGAAAGTGAACAGATTTGTTCCTAGTTTTTTTAGGGCTTCTGTCGAAGATTTGTGTGGAGTCTCTCTTTACTTTGAGTTTCTCCTCGGTGTGAATTTTATCACATTGATTCAAAGATGATAAAAGTGGTTATTGTGATGTAAAGAATTGAATTTTTTTTCCTTTGCGTTTTGACTTGGGAAAAGAAAATGAGAGATCGTTGGGTTTTGTCGAGTTCTCTCCAAGATGAATTTTAGTGTGTTGGGATCAAGGTGATGTATGTGGTTCACTTGGTTCAAGAGAATTGTAATTCTTTTGCTCTCTAGCTGGAGTTAAGAATATGAGTGTTTATGGTCTAGAGTTGAGTATATTAAAGGATTATACTTTCGGACTTGGTTTTTGAGTGAAAGAATGTGAGGGCGAGATCCTCTTAGGAAAGGAACCGTTTGTGGTTTGGTAATGATCTCTGGTCCTAGCATGAGCTAGACGTTGACGTTAGTGGTTTATTGGTGCAGATGACGGAGGCTTGTCGGTTCAAATCTTTTGGAAGTAGCGTTGGTTGTTAAGGTGATGTCAAATTGAAGTGAAATGTTCTGTTGTGAACATTTGTTTTAACTATTTGTTACTACGTGTGGTATATGCCTGGGAGAGGTTAGAATAAAAGAATTTTATATCGTGGTTTACAACTGAAGGGAAATTTATGCCAAGGTGGGCTATTTCCTTCGATGGCCTTGGTTGGTTATGGCCCTTTGTTGGAAGAGATGGGACTATGTGTATTTGATTCTTTGGGGTTGAGGTTGGAACCCTAAGATTTAAATGAATGTAAGAGTAATTAGTTGATATTTGGTTTAGAGGCGTGTCAGAATGAAAAGCCTCGTATCGTTCTAGCTGTCATGAATAAGATGAATTGTGGCAAAGAGGGTGAGAAAGGAGATTTAAGTTTTATGATTTACGCTGAAAAGAAAATTGGAGTTGAGTTAGAGGTTAGTACGCTATCCTTTTGAGAAGGATCATCGGTTAAAAGGGTATAATGTGCTGTAGTACCAAGGAAAGTTTTCTGAGTACATCAGAGTATTTCACGATAGTGGTATGTTATGTTCGATATGGGGATTTGGCATATCAATTAATTTGATCGAGTACTTAGTGGGTGAATTTGAGGATGAAGATTGAGATAATTCTGCGAGATTCCTTGTTCGTGAAGTTCGTTGAATCTAAAATGCTAGGGAGTTTTGTCCTTGCAAATTTAAGTAGAAATTGTAGTGAATACATAGTCTTGATAAGAGAAAGCTTGGTTTGAGGTGAGTCAACTCACTTTCGTTAATAGTTGGACTTGGAAATTTGATTTGTCGTTTGGACTCATTTGAATTCTTGCGTGGTTGTTTTGAGTTGCAAGTCCTTGTGAACTTTGTTTTGTTGTAGTTGATGTTCTTCGAATTCGGGGTCGAATTCCATTAAGGGGGAGAGAATGTAATATCGCCTCTGCAATTAAACATTTATTTGATGTCCTTGGTTTATTTAGGAAATTTTCATTTTCTTAACTACTTAAGAGTATTATCATAAGTCGGAATTCTTGATTCGGGGTGTTGGTGGACCCACCTGTGATCTGAAAAGATGGAAAAAAAATGCAGACGTGTGCGAATACCCTGATTTTTCTTTTTTCCTCCTTTCTTTTCCCCCCACCTACCCCTTTCCTTCTCCCCTCTCCTTTTTCTTTTCCTCTTCCCTGGCTCTCCCTCCAGCACCTCTTCTCCTGGTCCTCCTCCTCCTAGCAGCGCCTCCTCTCCCTCTCCTCCCTCTTGGTCAGCAATGGCAGCAGCAACAAGGGCAGCAAGCTCAAGCAGCAGTCCCCCTTTCTTTCTCCCTTTGGGGTGAGTGGATTCGACTTTTTGTTGTTCCTTGCTGTGCTAATGGAGGTCCTAGCAGGTGGGGATGGTTCTAGGGTTCTTGGATTTGGGGATTTTTGGAGGGAAAATGGATCTAGGGTTAGAGGGAACTCTGCTCAGTTTTCGAGCTGTGCACAGACCAATCTTGCGACTGTGTTTTGGGCAAGAACGAATTATTTCCTGAGAAGTTGGCTGTACATAAAGTTGTAGCTCATGTTCTTAGGTTTCAGTAGAGTTCAAGAACACAAAATTCCATTCAGCCAATTAAAAGTTATGACCTTTTTAGTGCGGGCTGCCCTGATTTAGTTCATGTTGGTAGCTGAGATTTTGAACTGCTGTTTAGGGCTATTTCCATGTCGAATTAGAATCTTTGGTTGCTTGGACAAAGTTAGAACTTTTCCTGTAGATCAAGAAAATGTCCTTGTTTGCTTGATTTGGGTTCAGAAATCAAAAGTTATGCTATTTTGAAGTTGCTACCCTAAAACTGCAATCTGCTGAAAAATTCAGAATCTGAACTGAAACTAACAATGCAAGTTGAGGACTTTAGGCTCAGTTTCTGAATAAATGGATAGGGGGTAATTGTAGGTTATCCTCTTTTGGTCATTTAGAGCCCAAGAATTCAATTTTTAACTTAGCCAATTAAAAGTTATGCCCATTTTAGTATAGACTGTCCTAAGTTAGGTTTAAAATGTATAGTCTCTGTTCATCTGTAATCTGGGAATTTTTGGCACATCTTCTGAATGAATGGATATGGGGAAATGGTAGGTTACCCTTTTATGGTCAATTAGAGCACAAGAATACTCACTTTGGTTAAACCAATCAAAAGATATGTTTGTTTTAGTAACTGCTGTCCAGAACTAGTGTAGTTGCATGTAATCTCTGTTCCTTGCTGTTCGAGAAATATTGAATCATTTCCTGACTGTCTGGCTGTAGAAGAAGTTGAAGATTATCCTCTTGTGGTTAATTAGAGCTCAAGAACTGAATTTTGGATCATCCATTTAAAAGTTATAGTTGTTTTAGTGTTTGCTGTCCAGGGTGGTAACAGATTTGGTTTCAGTATTAGGTGTGAAAGGTTAACAGTGTCTTTTGAGAAAGTTTAAAAGTGGGGTTAAGGAAGGAGCAAAGATGATATTTATTTTTTGTCGCTTGAACCGTGATTGCATTGTTTTGTTATGAATGCAATTAAATGTTTATTACAGAAGTGTGATCTCGGAGTAGCCTCAACCTCATGTCACTCCCTTCCTCGTGGGTAAAGAGGCAAGTGTATCAACTAGAAGGATATTATAATGTTGATTGGTTGCTTGTGCATATGAATATGATATGATGTGCTACCATTCATATTTCTTGAATTTGCTTAGACTAGTAAGAACGGTAATTCATGGATGGATGAATTGACTAATGTTTATGAAATTGGGCATGACTATGCAAGTGGTGAAAATGAATGAAGTTGCACATGTATTCATGTTAATTGCATATGTGCATTCATAATGGAAGAGGCGACCCATTCTGATGAGGGCCTCTGTGTTCACACGTAGTGAACACGAAAGTCCTACCTCGTGGTCCCATTTATCGAAGTGAATGGGAGCGAGACAGTAAGAGTAGGCACCTTCCACGGGATGGAAGGGACGTGAGGGTGCACACCGACGGGTGTGCACTCTCAGCACCTGACGTGCAAAGAAAAGAGCATTCATGAGCATGCATGTCGCATTGCATCCTAACGATGATTTTGAGTTCAATAGAAATGTGTAGAGTTGGGATCGAGTCGTGGACTCATCCAAAGAGATTTAAAGAGGTACATGTAGGTGTCGGGGTGTTACACTCCGTTCGTCTTTTGTTGATACAGGAGGCACATGGAGGAGGATTGATGGGACACTTTGGAGCTAAAAAGACGGAGGATGTACTGGCTGAACATTTCTTTTGGCCAAAGTTGAGACGTGATGTCAATCGCTTTGTTGCACGCTGCACCACATGCCAAAATGCTAAGTCTCATCTAAACCCACATGGTTTGTACATGCCGTTTCCTGTTCCTAGTTTTCCTTGGGAAGATATATCTATGGACTTTGTCTTAGGATTGCCTAGAACAGAGAAGGGGAGGGATAGTATTTTTGTTGTTGTGGACCGATTCTCTAAAGTGGCACATTTCATTCCATGCCGCAAGAGCGATGATGCCACTCATATTGCTGATTTATTCTTCAAAGAAATTGTTCGCTTGCATGGTATGCCTTGTACTATTGTTTCAGATCGTGATGCCAAGTTCTTGAGCCATTTTTGGAGAACTTTATGGAACAAATTAGGGACAAAGCTAGTGTTCTCTACCACATGTCACCCTCAAACCGATGGCCAAACTGAAGTGGTGAATCGAACCTTGTCAACCATGTTGAGGGCTGTTCTAAAGAAGAATTTGAAGATATGGGAAGAGTGCCTACCTCATGTCGAGTTTGCTTATAATCGTACATTTCACTCTACCACAAAAATGACTCCATTTCATGTTGTGTATGGCTTTAACCCTCGTGCTCCAATTGATCTATTGCTTTTGCCATCTTCGGAGAAAGTAAACTTTGATGCAAAGAGACGTGCTGAATTTATTCTTAAATTGCATAAGACCACAAAAGAAAATATAGAGCACATGACTGAGAAATATAGGGTTGCTGGTAACCATGGTAGAAAGGAATTGACATTTGAACCTGGTGATCTTGTTTGGTTGCATTTGCGAAAAGAAAGATTTCCTAACTTGCGAAAGTCTAAATTAATGCCAAGAGCTGATGGTCCTTTCAAAGTGCTTGAACGAATTAATGATAATGCTTATAAACTTGAGTTACCTGCAGATTTTAGGGTTAGTCCCACTTTTAACATTTCAGATTTGAAGCCATATTTTGGAGAGAACGATGAGCTTGAGTCGAGGACGACTCAAATGCAAGAAGGGGAGGATGATGAGGACATCACTATGTCGGATACACCCATGACCTCACCTCCACCACCACCTATGCAAGGTCCTATCACAAGGGCGACACGCGCACGATAGCAAAATCAACAGGTGAACTCGTTTCTCGGGTGGCATAATTATATTTCAGAGGATAGACCACTGCATAATAATGTGCTTGTGCTTAGGAATCATGGCTTAGAGCTGCAAGGAAGTCATTCCTCATCACTACAAGCTAGAGTACAAGGTATTCCCGAGAAGGAAGCCAAAACGTCCACCCAGGAGCAGTCCACCTTCAACTGGCCATAACTTTTGCATACGGAGTCCGTTCGGGATGAGTGAGTACTTGATTAAAAGATAAATTCGTTTTCTTTCCAACGGATCCAGCCTCCTCATCAAATTCCACTCGAGCTGGCCACAGGAGTCAAAACAGTGCGACGGTCTCAGTCTTTTAGGGTGCTGTGCCACCATAATTTTGGGCTGAGTTCCCATGTAATTAAAGTGACGTGAGACCAACTCCTAGCAGCCATCCTTGGCTATATATATTGGACAAACCCATGTGTAGAACTTTATCCTTGTTCTCCTGACTCGGCTAGAGCAGCAGTAAACAAGTTTCGAAACATCAACTTGAGTGTGTGCTTCATCCTTGTTCTTGCTAGTTCTTCGATTGCTTGCAAGAATAGACCTTCGTGGTCAGGTCATCCGTGTTCTTGGCACGGTTGATAACGACGAGGAGTGTGGTTTAGCGATTGCAGGCGCTTATCCTTGTGTGGTTCGTAGCCGATCGTCAAAGTCATCCTCCGCCAAATCGAAGTTATCCCCTCACCGGAAGATTGGGGCCGTCTTGTGCGCATCAGACATGCTAGATGAATTGAGTGGTGCTATCATTTTCTCCAAAATTGATTTGCGAAGCGGGTACCATCAAATAAGGATGAAAGAAGGGGATGAATGGAAAACAACCTTTAAAACAAAATTCTGATTGTATGAGTGGTTAGTAATGCCATTTGGTTTAACTAATGCACCTAGTCCATTTATTTGGCTAATGGACCATGTTTTGAGAGCTTTTATTGGAAAATTTGTTGTGGTGTATTTCGATGACATCTTAATTTACAGCCACACTTTGGAAGAACACACTGATCACATTAGACAAGTGCTTGAAGTGCTTAGAGCTGAACAATTGTTTGCAAACATGGAGAAATACGCTTTTTGCCAAGATAAAATTGTGTTCTTAGGTTTCTTTGTTTCTGGAAATGCGGTAGAAGTGGATGAATTAAAAGTTGAATCAATTAAAAATTGGCCTACACCGATGAATGCTAGTCAAGTTAGAAGCTTTCATGGTCTTGCTGGTTTTTACCGTAGATTCATAAAAGATTTTAGCACAATTGGAGCCCCTTTGAATGAATTAACCAAGAAAGGAAGTGATTTTGTTTGGGGAGATGCTCAAGAGAGTGCTTTTGCTTAATTAAAGAAGCGCTTAACAGAAGCACCATTGCTTGTTTTACCTGATTTCACTAAAGCTTTTGAAATTGAATGTGATGCTAGTGGAATAGGTATTGGTGGTGTTTTGATGCAAGAGGGCAAACCAGTAGCATACTTTAGTGAAAAACTTGGTGGTGCTCAATTGAACTATCCTGTTTATGATAAGGAGTTGTATGCTTTGATTCGTGTTTTGGAAACTTGGCAACATTATCTTTGGCCTAAAGAATTCATTATACATTTTGATCATGAAGCTTTGAAATATTTGAAAGGCCAATCATAACTGAACCGTAGGCATGCCAAATGGGTGGAATTCATTGAATCATTTCCGTATATTGTGAAATACAAGAAGGGTAAAGAGAATGTGGTAGCTGATGCTTTGTCTCGCAAGATTGTGCTCTTAACTCAACTTGAAATCAAGGTCCCTGGTTTTGAAAGTTTAAAAGAGTTGTATATTTTAGATAATGAGTTGGTGAACCATATTCTAAATGCATTGATGGGAAAGGATGGGAAAAGTTCCATGTTCATGATGGGTTCTTATTTCGTGCTAACAAACTATGTGTTCCAGATTCGTCCGTACGTTTGCTATTATTGCAGGAATCCCATGCTGGCGGATTAATGGGACATTTTGGGAGAGAAAAGACCTTGGCCATTCTGTCCGATCACTTCTATTGGCCCAAAATGAGACGAGACGTCGAACGATTTGTGCAACGATGTGTGACATGCCATAAAGCTAAATCCAAACTTAATCCACATGGTTTGTACACTCCACTTCCTGTTCCTAGTGCACCTTGGGAGGATATTAAGTATGGATTTTGTTTTAGGATTATCTAGGACCAAGAGGGGGAGAGATTCCGTATTTGTGGTCGTGGATAGGTTCTCTAAAATGGCGCACTTTATTCCATGCCACAAGAGCGACGATACGTTGCATGTAGCTAACTTGTTTTTCAGGGAAATTGTGAGATTGCATGGGATGCCAAGAACTATTGTTTTGGATCGTGACGTCAAGTTCATGAGCTATTTTTGGAAGATATTATGGGCCAAGCTTGGGACAAAGTTGTTGTTTTCTACAACTTGTCACCCACAAACTGATGGTCAAACAAAGGTGGTGTATGGTTTTAAACCAATCACGCCACTCGATTTGCTACCACTTCCACTTCAAGAACGAGCTAATATGGAAGCAGCAAAGCGAGCTGAATTCGTCAAGTCCATTCATGTGAAAACTAAAGAAGCAATTGAAAAGAAGACACGCTACTTCGCTGGAAAGGCAAACAAGACAAGGAAGAAAATGTTATTTGAACCAGGTGACCTGGTTTGGGTACATCTCCGCAAAGAACGCTTTTCGGAGAAGCGTAAGTCCAAGTTGATGCCACGCGCTGATGGACCATTCAAAGTGCTTAACAAGATCAATGACAATGCATACAAGATCGAGCTTCCTGGAGATGATTACAATGTGAGTACGACATTCAATGTTGTTGATTTGTCACCATTCTTTGGACCAGAAGAAACAGAGTCGAGGACGACTCCTTTCAAGAAGGGGAGGATGATACGGGCAGCATAACATCAACATCATTTCCTTCCCCTACTATTGGTCAAGATAATCTAAAACAGTTCCAAGGACCATTAACACGTGCCCGTGCTAAACAAATCAATCAACAGGTGAATTTGCTCCTTAATAAGAACTACTTTTCTTGTGAGAGTCAGCTGCTACCTAATGCAACTATTTTAACTACTCTCAGGTATGAACATGATACAAGTAAGTGTGAACTCAGGTATGAACGTGATGAAAGGAAGTGTGAACACCCAAGAGAAGATCAAGAGAAGCAAAGACAAATTACCATGCAAGGTGGGAACACGAAAGAGCTTCACTCGGCCTTCAATGACAAGTCTGAATTCAAATGGACCTAGAGAATGCAAACGGACTCTGTTTGGGGCGTGTGAGTACTTGATTGAAAGATAATTTCGTGCTCTTTCCAACAGATCTGGCCTGATAATTAAATTCCATTTGACCTGGCCACAGCATTGAAAAACGTGCGACGGTCTCCTCTTGTGTTGGGTGCTGCACCACCATTATGTTTGGTCCTTGCCAACCTTTTGTCTTCCTCTCCTCTCCTATATATAGAGAGGCACTCCTTTGTGTTTGGGGGGACAATCTGAATATTGAAATAGATATGCTATGCATGTTCTTGGGTTTTCATGCCACCAGCTGAAACATCTCTGAGATTGTGCATTCCTTCCCATTGTTCTTGCACGCTCTTTGTGATTGCAGCGAGGATTGTAATCCGCTTGACTTGGTTGAGTGGACAACGTGAGGTTCGGCGAACTCCGTGCTGTAGGTTGTTGCACTTGCAACGGTTGGCTGCACAAGATTTGTCAGGTTTCACGAGTATCTTTGATTCTACGCCGTGAAGGTCGGGCACCCCTCGTATCACATCCTGATTACGTACCTCGCGTCGGTGCTGTTGCTGATTTCGCCCTCGCTGATTTGCAGGCCGCCGTCGATGATCCCGAGCATTGTTGTTATGAGGAAGTTCATCATGCTCAGTATCGCCGGAGTAATCAGCATCATCATGGTCATCAACCTCGCTGTGGACAGGTTGATTCTGTACAACATTAGCAACCTGTTGGGGCAGAGCTTGAAGTTGTGTCATGATGTTAGTCAAAGTGTCATTGGTGGTGGTTTGGGCGGTCTTCATCTCCGTGAGTGTCGCACTTGTTGCAATCTGGGTGCTCTCAAGCTGTCCCAAACGCTCATTGGTTGTGCGAATATCATCGTCGAGTCCTTCTACCTGCAATCGCACTTGTCGCTCGAAATGTTGTATAATGCCCTGTGTTCGAGGAGAATGCACCGTCCTCGTGGCATTTTCATCTGAAGAGCCTGTCATTGTGAATACAAAATAGGGGAAAAAACACAAGTATGTCCTGCAGCTAATAGGATGTGGTTCTTTTAATATCACAACTCTAAAACCGTTATCAAGATCTTACCTGCCCTTACCATGCAAACAGGGGTGATCTGCAACCAGTGGTATAACCGGTGAAGATTGGATGGAGCGATTATCAGGCGACACAAACCGATTCGTTGTAGAAATCTGTGTGGCTGTAGGAAGTTGTACTTTGTAGCAAGGATAGGCACAATCAAATCAGTAAATGCAAGTTGAATAAATGTTCAAAACATGCCCACAAGTTGCTGATCTAAACAAGGTGAGAAACGTTTCAATAGGGTTGCACGCAAAGACAAATGGGACCTGATGCAAGGAAGGAAGGATCTTGCATCAAGTACTAGGAGAGACGCTAGCGGGCTACCTGAAGCCGATGTTAGGGCACTGATTGTTCACAAGACGTGGAGCACACGTAAAAAGAAACGAAATGCAATGTAAACAGCCCCTAGCTTAAGTGTCTCAACCGATGAAAGGATTTTTTTTGGTGGTATGTGTGGGTACTCAAACGGAAAGTAGAACCTGGGTAAAGTGTAGGAAGTGAAAGTGTCACTGCAAGGGAAAAAAACGACCAGGGGTAAAAAGGTAAAAAGAAGATACTCTCTCTCTCTCTCTAAAGTATGGAAGCTCGAAAGTTTCCTGTCGAAATTTGGAGATTGGGTCAGTAAAGCAGGGAAAGTTATGGAACAGTCAGGACGCACTATATTTGATGGGGACGGCGATCCCGATCTTTCGGTGAGATGATGATACGTCGTTTTGGAGGTGTTGATGGCACCGAATTTTGGACATCCTACCAAACAGGTTAGGAACTTCGCAATCACAATGCCAAATCCACACAGATACAAGATCCAATGATCAGTAGTTCCTGCAAGAAAACGAGAACCCGCAACAACCAAGTATGAAGCAAACCATAAAGGTAGTATTGAAATCAAACAAAGAGAACAAGTTGAGGTTCAGTTTCTCGGCTCGGGCGGTCTAGTCGACACGCGCAAACACGAGGAGGGACGCACACGAGGTCTACCAAAACACAACAAAACCTAAAAAACGAAGAACAAGGGTGAGAACCCAATATAAAGGGGTACCCACACAAGGGGGGCGCTGAAGAGGGGTGCGGCAGCTAAGAGGGGTGCGGAACCTAATATAAAGGGGAACCCTAAGAGGACATGGGCCTTGGGCCCAAAAGAAAGGTGGCGCAACACTTGGAATTTCTGTCCCGTGAGATTGTTCTATGATTTCCCTTCGTTCCAGGAGGATTTTGGCCTCGGGATCAGATCCATTGGAAAGGTTATCTCAATACCTTTCAAACGAGTTGTCGAACGTCGAAAACGGAGTTCGGATGTGGCCGTGACGTCCTTTTGAAGTACTGCTGCTCCTGGATGGCCGAACCGGACTCGGCGACGAATTGGGCTTTATCTTGGGCTTTCCTTGGCGCGTGGGCTGTCCCCGGTGGATGTTCTTGACGTGCTGGTCCAGCAAAGGTGGAAGGAAAGGACATGCTTCCGGATTAAGCCCTCCAGACTCGTAGATGAAGTAGCGGGCGAAACAGCGACGGTCGGGGACGAAGTAGCAGTCGTAGAGGAAGAAGGGGCAGCGGTTGTATCCTTGGTTGGGATGTCCTCATCATCCTTCCCTTCTTGAATTGGAGTCGTCCTCGACTCCATCTCATTATCCTTCAAAGTATTAGTAATAACAGAAGACAAAGCAACAGAGAATGGCAATGGTTTTATACTATCCATGTTATCTTTTGAGAGAACTTTTGCAGCCAACAATATTTACCCTTCACCTTAAGATCAGGTTTTTGAGCAACAGGTGTAGTTGAATGGGTTGATTTACTAGCTACACTTTTAATTCCACTCTCTTCTTTTTCTCTTTGAGCTCTTTTAACATCAGTGTTTCTTAGTTCTGTAGGGCTCATGGGTTTAAAAATAATTTTCTTTTCCTTATACAAGAAAGTATACTCATTGGTCCTACCATGATGTGTAGCATCCATATCATAGATCCACGGTCTACCGAATTAAAGAGAGCAAGCATCCATGGGTACAACATCGAAAACAATATTATCATGATAAGAACCAATCGAGATAGGTACTCGAACGGTTTTGGTTACCTGAACCTTACCAGTGGAATTGAGCCATTCAATTTCATACTGTTGAGGAAGTGGATTTGTGGTCAAGCCAAGCTCCTCGACCATGTCTACACTCGCGAAATTGTTGCAGTACCTCCATCAACAACGACATGCACAGCGCGCTCATTCACCACACACCTTGTCTGAAAGATATTATGGCCAATTTTGTTCATCGCGTGCAGGCTGTGCGCTAAGTACACGTGCGACAACAAGAGCCGGATATTTCTCGGATGCTGCAAAAGTGATAATCTCTTCTACTGGCTCTGCAGTGTTAGTGGCAACAAGAGCATATTCAGTTTCATCAATGTCACTATCACTAGTGTACTCACCATTTTCTCTGATTATTAGAGCACGTTGATTAGGGCAGTCTCGCATCACGTGCCCCATTCCTTTGCATCGAAAGCATTGTGTTTCCCGCGTTCGACCTGTGGAGGCAACTGAGGAAGCACTCTTGGCGGGTGCTTGAAGTGTGACTGACTTGTTTGCCTCCGGAGTGCGTGATGATGTCGAAGTAGTTGGAACAGCGGGTGTAGGTACACGTCCAGGTATCGAAAATGATGCCTTGGTATGGATCTGGACTGACTTGGACGTGGAAGAGCCTCCAATATTACCTCGCGTTGTCGATCGTCGACCCTGCACTTCCCTTTCTGCTTTCAAAGCAAGATGGTACAAACGAGTGATAGAATTGTATTCTTTATAGTCAAGTTAAGCCCACCCAAGAACCTAGCCATTTTTGCATCTTCACCCTCTTCTAACCTACAGCGCAACATGCCAATTTGCAATGCCTGATAATATTCCTCAACCGTTTTATCACCTCGATTAAAGCACTGCATTTTATTCAATAAATCACGAGCATAGTATGTAGGAACAAATCTAGCCCTCATGACACGCTTCAACCCATCCCAAGTTGTAGGTACATCACGGTTGGCTCTACAAAGTTCTTTCCACCAAATAGATGCAAAACCAAGAATTCACTAGTGGCGGTGCACCCTTCTACGCTCAGAGAAGTCATAGCAAGAAAATTTTTGATCTACCGCCAACTCCCAATCTAGATAGACATCAGGATTATAAGCACCATCAAAAGGAAGCATAGTAAATTTCATTTTTGCCATAGAGTCATCACGTTCTTCCCTTTGATCATGTTGATTTCTCTCCATACCTTGCCTGTTATTGCGGAGTCGACGATGAGGTCGGTTGTTGTTCACATTTACCCTGTAGTCGTCCTCGGTATCAGCGGCGTAGTTGATCTCCTCTTGAGCCACCACGTTTAAAGTAACAAGGACAACTGGTGGAGCGCCGCGTTGGCCCAAAACATGACCAGTGACACCATTGTTGGGGGCAGCACCTTGAAGAAGTTGTGCTAGCTGTGCTTGAAGCTTAGTGAGGGGTGCCAATTGCGCCTAAATCGCATCAAGAGTGTCACGAGTTCGCATCTTGATGTGAGGTTGTGTCCCGATCTTTCGATGAGAGCGATAACTATCGATTTGGTGGAACCGACTTTGACGATCCTACTACAACGTACGACGACGATGCACCTTAGCAATCGCTAAACCAACTCCGGAGTGTTATTGATCTTGCCGTGGGCACGATCAACCTGAACACGAGGTTCAATTCCTGCAAGCAACCGAAGAACAAGCAAGAACAATAGTAAAAACAATCTGAAATTGCGAATAAGAATTGAAGATTAAAATAAGGTGTGATTCTATTGAAGGTCTTGACAAGGTGGCTGTCCAGCACAACTTGAAGAAACAAAGTTTGCACTTGGCTAAACTAATCAAACAAAACCCAAGTGTTTAAAGCGACGGCTACTGAGTTTATAAGAGGGATGGACATGAGAGGGATGTCCTAGGGTTGTGTGCAGCCAAGTGGGGTGCACACAACTTGGGCTTGGGCCCCCACATGCTTACAAGGCCCGAAACAGCCCAAAACAGTATTGTAGTACATTGTTTTAATGATTTCGGTTGATCTACGATGAATCTGGGCCTGAGATTAGATCCGTTCGAAAGATCTCGTTGTAAGCTTTCAATCAAGTCCAAGTTCACCCAAATCGGAGTCTTTATGCAAAAGTTACTCATATTTGAAGTCGGTGCTGTCTCAGGAGGCCGAATTGGATTCCAGAACGTGATGGACTTGAGCTCTCTCTCTTCTTGGCCCGTGGATGATGTGTTGGAGTTAGCACAACCAAATGTGGTCATATCCATAGTAGAGATGCCCTCATCATCCTCCCTTTCTTGAATTTGAGTCGTCGTCGACTCATGCTCAGCTTTTAGCTTGTCCTCAACAAAAAGTATTCTCATGTGAAGATCATCCACAAAGCTCCATATTTCTTTCCAGCATATAAAAGCATGTTGAAAGCTTGCACTCTTGGACGCTTCCTCCCCTCCGTGAAGGAAAGCCATCCTAGTAGATGTAGATGAGGATGCCGTGATGTGTCGCCAAATTGATATAGCGTTGATCATATCCAGGACGAGCAAGGTCTCATCATTCTCCCTTTCTTGAATTGGAGTCGTCCTCGACTCCATCACATTCTCCTGCAAAATGTTAGTAACGAGAAAGAGCAAAGCAACATGCAAATCTTTTGTGATCAAATCAATGTCTCGTGAATCAAAATCACCCAAACACTCCCTTTCTTGAAAACTATCATATAGATTATAATCGACAGTAGGGGTACTTGATATGATATTAGAATTATCAAATTGATCACATTGTGGAATAGGATGTGGAGGTCTCAGATCTGAACAAATGTATAATCTATGCACTTTGTATTCTCCTTTATCATTATGTTTGCCAATAACATGGAAAATATTTCGTGATAACCATGGCAAATCAGAATGTACAAAAATCTTCTCCTTGAAACTATCCAGATCAAACAGAACATCAAATTCAATGTAACCTAAAGTATCTAAAGAAGACATCAATTTAAGCTCATCTTCTTCATTGGCAATGTGAATAACATGTTTATGTTCAACGCAATTGTTTAGTTCAAATATAAATATTTCATGTTCATTCACTAGTTGTTGTGTGGATATAAGTGAAGCATTATCACAAAACTCATCTTTACCACTAGGAATAGAAAGCAAATCAACAATAAGTTCCATTAATAGTTGTTCTACGATAGCATGATTCATGGACAATTTTATCTCTTTCAAATGATTTTCACCATGTATACAGTCCATACCTTTTACATTACCTTCTAAATCATTCTCAGTGGTTGTATGATGAGGACATCCCAACCAAGGATACAACTGCTGCCCCTTCTTCCTCTACGACCGCTACTTCGTTTACGACGTCTGAAGGGCTTAATCCGGAAGCAAGTCCTTTCCATCCACCTTTGCTGGACCAGCACGTCAAGAACATCCACCGAGGACAGCCCACGCGCCAAGGAAGGCCCAAGATAAAGCCCAATTCATCGCCGAGTCCGGTTCGGCCACCAGGAGCAGCAGTACTTAAAACGGACGCCACGGCCACATCCAAACTCCGTTTTCAACGTTCGACAACTCGTTTGAAAGGTATCGAGATAAACTTTCCAATGGATCTGATCCAGAGGCCAAATTCATCCTGAAGCAAAGGGAAATCACAGAACAATCTTACGGGACTGAAATTCCAGGTGCTGCGCCACCTTTCATTTGGGCCCAAGGCCCATGTACTCTTAGGGTTCCACCCCTCCTTTGGCCAGCGCCCCTCTCCTGGCTGCCGCACCCCTCTTGGGCGCCCCTTGTGTGGGTACCCCTTTATATTGGGTTCTCACCCCTGTTCTTCGTTTTTTAGATTTTGTTGTGTTTTGGTAGACCCCGTGTGCATCCCTCCTCGTGTTTGTGCGTGTCGACTAGACCGTCCGAGCCGAGAAATAGATCCTCAACTTGTTCTCTTTGTTTGATTTCAATACTACCTTTTCGGTTTGCTTCATACTTTGTTCTTGCGGGTTCTCGTTTTCTTGCAGGAACTACTGATCATTGGATCTTGTATCTGTGTGGTTTTGGCATTGTGATTGCGAAGCTCTCAACCTGTTTGGTAGGAAGCCCTAAATTCGGTGCCATCAACACCTCCAAATCGACGTATCATCATCTCACCAAAAGATCGGGATCGCCGTCCCCATCAAGTTGGTATTAGAGCTCAAGGTTGCTCGGTGAGATTTTCCATCATATTTCGTTTTCTACCTAGAGTCCAGAAAATTTGCCCCACAAAAAAAAAGATTTGTCCCTTTGTCCAAGCTAATTTGTGCCCTAACTTTTACTACTTGTTCTTGGTTTGTTGGATCGTCAGTTGCATATTCGTGTCTTTGCTGGTTTTAGAGTCTAGTCCCGTTAGAGTTTCCGAGTTCGAGTCACGTTTTGGTCACAATTGCTTGCGCATTGGAGTCAGTTTCTGCTGGTTGATCAGAGCGGGACTCTCGGTGGTTGCTGGAGATCAGAAGAGAAGAGAAAAAAAACCGCACAAATTCAATAGCAAAAAAAACAAAGTTCAGAAAGAAAAAAAAAAGAGGAGAAAAAAAAATCCGAGAAGAGATCTCTTTCCCTAGTTTGGTTCGGTTCGGTTGGCAGGAGATAAGGAAGGTATCTGTTTCGGTTTAAGAAAAGATCAGAGAGAAGGAAATTGTAGCCTTTTATTTTGCTTAGGTCTGGCTTTGAAAGGAAGGTATAGGCCATCCCTCTCTGGTTTTGCATCCAACTTTCCTTTTGAAGTGGATTCGGATCCCCTCCGGACACCCTACACGAAAACTGCCATAACTTTTGCAAACGGCATCCGATTGGGCTGTTCGAGTACTCAAAATGACCGAAACGAAAAGCTACATCCGAAAATCGACAAGCCCAGCTCTAATTGGGTTCCCGAGGCCCCAAAAAATTCGTTCGACCCCAAAAAACATCGTTTAGGGCCTCAAAACGCCCTCAGAAGTTCGGAAAAATTCTGCTGGGTCTGTTTTGGCTGAAATTTTTGCTGTTGGTGATTAGGATCGCGTCTCTAGTTTGGTCTAGCCTAGGACCAGCATTGTACTGATTTCGAACGACTTTTCAGCTTACTTTGGTTCAGTGGTACTAGTTCCTCCTTTGCTACATATTATTGCCTGTCCAAGCTCCACCATCTTCTAACCACACAGGTTCCGGACTTTGCAATCGCTTGCCACATCGAGAACTTGTAAGAAATTGGTAGAAGTGTGAGCGTGTGTGAGGCTTACCACCTCATACGACCTAGTAGTTTATAGGAGCTTTCATATCTGTGTGAATTTTCTTTGTTTCTACTAACTATGGTAGGTAGTCCAAGCAATCGTGGGAGTAACGTCGGCAGTGGGAGTGAACATGAGGACTGCCTCACGCCAAAAGAACGGCGTTGGGTCACTCATTTCGAGAGGATGCACCATCAGCATGAGATGCGAACTCGTGACACTCTTGATGCGATTCAGGCGCAATTGGCACCCCTCACTGAGCTTCAAGCACAGCTAGCACAACTTCTTCAAGGTGCTGCCCCCAACAATGGTGCCACTGGTCATGCTTTGGGCCAACGCGGCGCTCCACCGGTTGTCCCTGTTACTTTAAACGGGGTGGCTCAAGAGGAGAACAACTACGCCACCGATACCGAGGACGACTACAGGGTAAATGTGAACAACGACCGACCTCATCGTCGACTCCGCAATAACAGGCAAGATATGGCTAGAAATCAACATGATCAAAGGGAAGAACGTGATGACTCTGGCAAAAATGAAATTTACTATGCTTCCTTTTGATGGTGCTTATAATCCTGATGTCTATCTAGATTGGGAGTTGGCGGTAGATCAAAAAATTTCTTGCTATGACTTCTCTGAGCGTAGAAGGGTGCACACTGCCACTAGTAAATTTGCTGGTTTTGCATCTATTTGGTGGAAAGAACTTTGTAGAGCCAACCGTTATGTACCTACAACTTGGGATGGGTTGAAGCGTGTCATGAGGGCTAGATTTGTTCCTACATACTATGCTCGTTATTTATTGAATAAAATGCAGTGCTTTAATCAAGGTGATAAAACGGTTGAGGAATATTATCAGGCATTGCAAATTGGCATGTTGCGCTGTGGGTTAGAAGAGGGTGAAGATGCAAAAATGGCTAGGTTCTTGGGTGGGCTTAACTTGACTATAAAGAATACAATTCTATCACTCGTTTGTACCATCTTGCTTTGAAAGCAGAAAGGGAAGTGCAGGGTCGACGATCGACAACGCGAGGTAATATTGGAGGCTCTTCCACGTCCAAGTCGGTCCAGATCCATACCAAGGCATCATCTTCGATACCTGGACGTGTACCTACACCCGCTGTTCCAACTACTTCGACATCATCACGCACTCCGGAGGCAAACAAGTCAGTCACACTTCAAGCACCCGCCAAGAGTGCTTCCTCAGTTGCCTCCACAGGTCGAACGCGGGAAACACAATGCTTTCGATGCAAAGGAATGGGGCACGTGATGCGAGACTGCCCTAATCAACGTGCTCTAATAATCAGAGAAAATGGTGAGTACACTAGTGATAGTGACATTGATGAAACTGAATATGCTCTTGTTGCCACTAACACTGCAGAGCCAGTAGAAGAGATTATCACTTCTGCAGCATCCGAGAAATATCCGGCTCTTGTTGTCGCACGTGTACTTAGCGCACAGCCTGCACGCGATGAACAAAATCAACGCCATAATATCTTTCAGACAAGGTGTGTGGTGAATGAGCGCGCTGTGCATGTCGTTGTTGATGGAGGTAGCTGCAACAATTTTGTAAGTGTAGACATAGTCGAGAAGCTTGGCTTTACCACAAATCCACTTCCTCAACAGTATGAAATTGAATGGCTCAATTCCACTGGTAAGGTTCAGGTAACCAAAACCGTTCGAGTACCTATCTCGATTGGTTCTTATCATGATAATATTGTTTGCGATGTTGTACCATGGATGCATGCTCTCTTTTATTGGGTAGACCGTGGATCTATGATATGGATGCTACACATCATGGTAGGACCAATGAGTATACTTTTTTGTATAAGGAAAAGAAAATTATTTTGAAATCCATGAGCCCTACAGAACTAAGAAACATTGATGTTAAAAGAGCTCAAAGAGAAAAAGAAGAGAGTGGAATTAAAAGTGTAGCTAGTAAATCAACCCATTCAACTACACCAGTTGCTCAAAAACCTGATCTTAAGTTGAAGGGTAAAGTATTGTTGGCTTCAAAAGTTCTCTCACAAGATAACATGGATAGTATAGAACCATTGCCATTCTCTGTTGCTTTGTCTACTGTTATTACTAATACTTTGAAGGATAATGAGATGGAGTCGAGGACGACTCCAATTCAAGAAGGGGAGATGATGAGGACATCCCAACCAAGGATACAACTGCTGCCCCTTCTTCCTCTACGACCGCTACTTCGTCTACGACGTCTGGAGGGCTTAATCCAGAAGCAAGTCCTTTCCATCCGCCTTTGCTGGACCAGCACATCAAGAACATCCACCGAGGACAGCCTACGCGCCAAGGAAGGCCCAAGATAAAGCCCAATTCGTCGCCGAGTCCGGTTCGGCCATCCAGGAGCAGTAGTACTTCAAACGGACGCCACGGCCACATCCGAACTCCGTTTTCGACGTTCGACAACTCGTTTCAAAGGTATCGAGATAAACTTTCCAATGGATCTGATCCCGAGGCCAAATTCCTCCTGTAGCAAAGGGAAATCATAGAACAATCTCACGGGACAGAAATTCCAAGTGCTGCGCCACCTTTCTTTTGGGCCCAAGGCCCATGTACTCTTAGGGTTCCACCCCTCCTTTGGCCAGCGCCCCTCTCCTGGCTGCCACACCCCTCTTGGGCGCCCCCCTTGTGTGGGTACCCCTTATATTGGGTTCTCACCCCTGTTCTTCATTTTTTAGGTTTTGTTGTGTTTTAGTAGACCCCGTGTGCGTCCCTCCTCGTGTTTGCGCGTGTCGACTAGACCACCCGTGCCGAGAAACAGAACCTCAACTTGTTCTCTTTGTTTGATTTCAATACTACCTTTTCGGTTTGCTTCATACTTTGTTCTTGCGGGTTCTCGTTTTCTTGCAGGAACTACTGATTATTGGATCTTGTATCTGTGTGGATTTGGTATTGTGATTGAGAAGCTCCCAACCTGTGTGGTAGGAAGCCCTAAATTCGGTGCAATCAACACCTCCAAATCGACGTATCATCATCTCACCGAAAGATCGGGATCACCGTCCCCATCAGTAATTCACCAAAACAAGTCATCAAGCAAGGTGGGAATGCGAAAGGATCCAATTCGGCCTCCAAAGACCAGTCTGACATTAAATGGGCATAGAGAATTCAAACGGAGTCCGTTTGGGGCGTGTCAGCACTTGATTAAAAGCTTATCTCGCACACTTTAAAATGGATCCAACCTTATCATCAAATTCTTTCTGAGCTGGATGATATCGTCGTAGAACTCCAACGTCCAGAAACAGTCTTCCATGTATTAGGTGCTGTGCCACCTTTATTTTTGGCTGAGTTCCCATGTAATCAAAGTGATGTGAGTCCACATCCTAGCAGCCATCTCCTTAGCTTAAAAGTGGACAAGCTTCCCTTAGTTTCTCTTAGGTTTTGTTAAGTTTAGTTGCCCCATGTGTGGAACTTTAACCTTGTTCTCCTGACCTGGCTAGAGCAGTAGTAAATAAGTTCATAACCTCAGTTCGTGTGTTTGCTTTATCCTTGTTCTTACTGGTTCTTCGATTGCTTGCAAGAATAGACCTTCGTGGTCAGGTCATCCAGGCTTCGGCACGGTTGAGAACAACTAGGAGTGTGGTTTAGCGATTGCGGGTGCTTATCCTTGTGTGGTTCGTAGCCGGATCGTCAAAGTCATCCTCTGCCTAATAGAAATTATCCCCTCACCGGAAGATCGGGGCCGTCTTGTGCGCATCAGGGTGTTTGTCACTCAGTTTTACTCTTGGACTTTCTTTCGCACGAATGGAGTCTGCAGTGCAAGTGGGACACGTTGTGAGGAATTTTTAACACCGACTCAAACGGATTCGAAACGCATACCGATACGAGTAAGAGCACATATGAAGTCTATTCGGAGTGTTTGTCACTCAGTTTCACTCTGGAACTTTTTTCGTACGAATGGAGTCTGCAGTGCAACTTGGGACACGTTGTGAGGAATTTTTAACAAACACTCAGACGGATTCGAAACCTATACCGATAAGAGTTAGAGTGCATATGAAGTGCATTCGGGGTGTTTGTCACTAAGTTTCACTCTTGGACTTTTTTCGCACGAATCGAGTCTGAGTGCAAGTGGGACATGTTGTGAGGAATTTTTAACACTGACTCAGATGGATTCGAAACGCATACCGATATGAGTTAGGGCGCATATAAGTCCATTCGGGGTGTTTGTCACTTAGTTTCATTCTGTGACTTTTTTCGCCCGAATGGAGTTTGCATTGCAAGTTGGGACATGACGTGAGGAATTTTTAACACCGACTCAGATGGATTCGAAACGCATACCCATATGAGTTATGGCGAATGTGAAGTTCATTCTGGGTGTTTGTCCCTTTGTTTCACTCAGTGACTTCTTTCGCACGAATGGAGTCTACTGTGCATGTTGGAACACGTTGTGAGGAATTTTTAACACCGACTCAAACGGATTCGAAACGCATACCGGTAAGAGTTAGGGCGCATATGAAGTCCATTTGAGGTGTTTGTTACTCAGTTTCACTTTGTGACTTTTTTTCGCACGAATGGAGTCTGCAGTGCAACTTTGGAAACGTTTTGAGGAATTTTTAACGCCAACTCAAACGGATTTGAAACGCATACCACTATGAGTTAGGGCGCATATGAAGTCCATTCAGGGTGTTTGTCACTCAGTTTCACTCTTGGACTTTCTTTCGCACGAATGGAGTCTGCAGTGCAAGTGGGACACGTTGTGAGGAATTTTTAACACCGACTCAGACGGATTCAAAACGCATACCGATATAAGTAAGGGCACATATGAAGTCCATTCGGAGTGTTTGTCACTCAGTTTCACTCTGGAACTTTTTTTCTCACGAATGGAGTCTACAATGCAAATTGGGACACGTTGTGAGCAATTTTTAACACCGACTCAAGCGGATTCAAAACCTATACCGATAAGAGTTAGAGTGCATATGAAGTGCATTCGGGGTGTTTGTCCCTCTGTTTCGCTCAGTGACTTTTTTCGCACAAATGGTGTCTGCAGTGCAAGTTGGGACATGTTGTGAGAAATTTTTAACACCGACTCAGAATGATTTGAAACGCATACCCATGAGTTAGGGTGCATATGAAGTTCATTCAGGGAGTTTGCCTCTCTGTTTCACTCAGTAACTATTTTCGCACGAATGGTGTCTGCAATGCAATTTGAGACATGTTGTGCGGAATTTTTAGCACCGACTCAAACTGATTCGAAACGCATACCGATAAGATTTAGGGCGCATATGAAGTCCATTTGGGGTGTTTGTTACTAAGTTTCACTCTGTGACTTTTTTCGCACGAATAGAGTCTACAGTGCAAGTTGAGACAAGTTGTGAGGAATATTTAACACCGACTCAGACGGATTCGAAACGCATACCGATATGAGTTAGGGCACATATGAAGTCCATTCAGGGTGTTTGTCACTCAGTTTCACTTTGTTACTTTTTTCCGCACGAATGGAGTCTGCAGTGCAACTTGGGACACATTGCGAGGAATTTTTAACACCGTCTCCGACGGATTCGAAACGCATACCGATAAGAGTTAGAGAGCATATGAAGTCCATTCGGAATGTTTGTCACTCAGTTTCACTCTGTGACTTTTTTCGGACGACTGGATTCTTGAGTGCAAGTTGGGACACGTTGTGAGGAATTTTTGACGCTAACTCAGACGGATTCGAAACGCATAACGCTATTAGTTAGGGCACATATGAAGTCCATTCGGGGTGTTTGTCACTCATTTTCACTCTTGGACATGTTTCGCACGAATGGAGTCTGCAGTGCAAGTGGGACACGTTGTAAGGAATTTTTAACACCGACTCAGACGGATTCAAAACGCATACCGACATGAGTAAGGGCACATATGAAGTCCATTCGTGGTGTTTGTCTCTCAGTTTCACTCTGGGACCTTTTTTTGCACGAATGGAGTCTGCAGTGCAACTTGGGACACGTTGTGAGGAATTTTTAACACCGACTCAGACGGATTCGAAACGTATACCGATAAGAATTAGAGTGCATATGAAGTGCATTCAGGGTGTTTGTCCCTCTGTTTCACTCAGTGACTTTTTTCGCACGAATGGAGTCTGCAGTGGAACTTGGGACACATTGTGAGGATTTTTTAACACCGACTCAAACGTATTCGTAACGCATACCGATAAGAGTTAGGGGGCATATGAAGTCCATTCCGGGTGTTTGTCACTGAGTTTCAATCTGTGATATTTTTTGCACGAATGGAGTCTACACTACAAGTGGGACACGTTGTGAGGATTTTTAACACCGACTCAAACGGATTCGAAATGCATACCGATATGAGTTAGGGCGCATATTAAGTCCATTCAGGGTGTTTGTCACTCAGTTTCACTCTGTGACTTTTTTCGCATGAATGGAGTCTGCAGTGCAACTTGAGACACGTTGTTAGGAATTTTCGACACCGACTAACACGGATTCGAAACGCATATCGATAAGAGTTAGAGTGCATATGAAGTCTATTCAGGGTGTTTGTCACTCAGTTTCACTCTGTGACTTTTTTTCGCATGAATTGAGTCTGTATTGCAAGTTGTGACACATTGTGAGGAATTTTTAACACCGACTCACACAGATTCGAAACGCATACCCATATGAGTTAGGGCGCATATGATGTTTATTCAGGGTGTTTGTCCCTTTGTATTGCAAGTTGGGACACGTCGTGAGGAATTTTTAACACCGACTCAAATGGATTCTGTCGGGAATCGGTACCCTCGTCATGTGTAAGCATCCCCCGACCTCGTTATGGGTTTTCGCGGGCCAAGGGGCTCATCTCCGACCTCGGTGATGCCCCCTCGATGGTCGGGCTCGGGGTCAGCAAGCTTGGGCTCGGGCACCGCCGCAGGGGCAGGCACCCTCGGCCTCGACGCCTCGCCCTCGACCTCAACGCCTCAGCCTCGACCTTGGCGCATCGCCGTCGACCTCGACACCTCGTCCTCAACCTCGGCACCACCGCGGGCACCAAGGAAAGGGACATCTGTAGCATTTCTATTTTTTATTTTATGTAAAACTCTCCCCTGCGTGGGAATCAGCACCCTACCTGCCCCTTCGTGGGAACAAGGGTTCAACAGCTCCCGTCAAGATCTTAACAGCTCCCGTTAAGATCTCAACGGCACCCGTCAGACTCTCAACGGCTAGCAATGACTTCCAAGCCTCTGTCAAATCGCCACGCGCTCCTAACGTCATCCTCGGGACCAAGGAGAAAGGTTTCCTGAGGGCTACAAAAGCAGTAGGTCACCCCAACAGCAAAAGAAGGAGAAGAACAGAGCAGCAACAAGACAGAAAAATAGGAGACAAGGGCAACACCCAACACTCAACACCGACAAAGAAGAACGGTGCGGCACCCTTCTCTTGCTTGGGCCCCGTCTTTGTACTCTTCCACAGAGCTGCTAATACACCTTTCGCCTCAGGGCGAGACTGGAGTAGAGCTATTACCTGGCCTTGGGGGCTCGAACCAATATAAACCTCGCGTCCAGCATCTTTTTTTGAACGACTTCCCCGCGACGCTTGAAGCCCCCAAACGAGCGCGACCTCGGGTCTCGCTCTCGAGCTGACTCCTCGCTCCCTCTTCCTTTCATCTGCGGCCGACAGTCCCGATCGTCAACAGCTGGTGCCCACCGTGGGGCCCAAGTTTCGCTCATTCGGGGTTCACTGCTTCAGCGTCGCCAGCACCTTCGGCTCCAGCGACGGCATATCACTATCAGCGAGGCTGGACCCGGACGCGGTTCCTGAGCACGAAGGCTCCACCTATGTTCTCACCTTCCCTATCACCATGCGAGCGCCTGGCCTTCATGGTCGGCAGCCGTGAGGCAAGCGCAGGGGCAAGTGACGACGACCCAGAAGCCCCGGAGGAGGCGAGTCGGTTGGTCTGGGTTGCCATCAACCAGGCCATCACCGCCCTCCGACGGGAAGAGCGCTAGGGGCTCCACACCTCGCTTGGGCATCACAGCCCTGCTCATCAGGACAATCCCATCCGGGAACGCTTGCGGGCCATCGCCCGTGTCATGGCCAATCCCACCCAGGCGAGGACGACCCTCTTTCGCCGATCCCTTGTCGAGAAACTAGGCAAGGCGGCCAACGAGGTCACCCCTCGCAGCAAGGACGTCAACGACTGCCCGAACCTCGCTCCATAAGAAGCGATGGTAGGTCGTCGTGCGGCCACCGCCATCCTCACCGACTGACTCCGTATCGCGGGCCAGAAGCCCGCCGCAACCGTCCCCACCTCACCGGGGCGCAGGCTTGATGTGCAGGTACTCCCGCGATCGGCAGGGTGGTGACAGCGCTCCTTCAAGTAGCGACGCTTCCGTGGGTCTGTCTCCGGACATTCCGCCAAGGCGACAGAAGGCTCGCAATCATCGCCGCCCTGACGATTCCTCTTGATCCACCAAGCCAGACATGGGGTGCGCTGTCGTCTAGAGTTTGATCACCTCGCCGACAGCGATTCCGACTGTAGCAGCGGCGACCATGCTGCCCCAACCTACGGTTGCCCAGTGTACTCCGTCGACCTTCGCTGGGTGCGCTAGCCGACTCACTTCCGCCTCTTCGCGATGGAGCGGATCAACGGGACCAAGAACCCCGACGAGTTCCTTTCGATCTATTCCACTGTGATCCTGGCGGTCGGCGGGGATGAGGCTGTGATGGCCAACTTCCTCCCTACCATCCTGGATGGCGCCGCTCGCACCTGGCTTTTCAACCAGTCTCCTGGTGCCTTTCGGTCGTGGCGCCAAGTGCGGAGCTCTCTCCAATCAAACTTCCAGAGCTGCTACGAGCGCCCTAGACAGGAAAGGGACCTGGACCGCATCATCCAGGGCAAGGGTGAACCTCTCCACGACTTTGTCTGCCGGTTCACCCGCGTGAGGAATTCAATCCCAAACGTCTCCAGCGAAATCGTCATCAAAGCTTTCAAGTTCAGTGTTCGGGACAGGCGTCTTACGGAGGACATGAAGATCACCACTGACCATAGTGTCAACAGGCTGTTCCGAATGGCGGAATGCTATGCGAACGCGGACGACGCCGTCCGCTGGAAGCGCGACTACGACCAGGGTAAGCTCGGCCACATTCCCAGCGAGCCCGGGCCGTCTGTCGACAAGGCTGTCGGCTCGGACCCACGTCCGAAGAAGCAATGGCAGGGTCGCTGGGATGGCAATGGCAGCTGCGCGTGGTCGCCGAGGCCGACGCTGGGCAAGAAGTGATGGAGGTGCGGAAACCCGATCGCAACGGACCTCGACCCCAACTTGCTCAACCGCGAAGTCAGCAAGTGCAACGTCAACCCTAGCCAAGGCAGCGTCGCGCCCCGCTATAGCAGGGGCAGCATCGGGCCGACCTGCAGTGGGGCGACGCCCAAGCTCCCGCCAACAAAGCTGGGCCGGGGTACGACCCGGACAAATTTTGTCTGTTCCACTATGATGCGAAGTTGTGTCCCGATCTTTCGATGAGAGCGATAACTATCGATTTGGTGGAATCGACTTTGACGATCCGACTACAACGTACGACGACGATGCGCCTTAGCAATCGCTAAACCAACTCCGGAGTGTTATTGATCTTGCCGTGGGCACGATCAACCTGAACACGAGGTTCAATTCCTGCAAGCAACCGAAGAACAAGCAAGAACAATGGTAAAAGCAATCTGAAATTGCAAATAAGAATTGAAGGCCAAAATAAGGTGGGGTTCTATTGAAGGTCTTGACAAGGTGGCTGTCCAGCACAACTCGAAGACGCAAAGTTTGCACTTGGCTAAACTAATCAAACAAAACCTAAAACCCTAGATGGGGTTGCGGCTGGTTATTTATGAGATAACAAGAGGAGGTGGTCGTTCAAAACCCTAGGAAACCAAATACAATTCGATTACAAGGCCCAAGGCCCACTCTGACTCGGACTGGAAAAGTGACGTGACTTGTTTTGCAGTTTCCGGACAGCTCAGAAAGAATTTTAAGGTGAGACTGGATCCATTAGAAAGAGGGCGACGAAAGCTTTCAATCAAGTACTCATGTGCCCCGAACACCCTTCTGGATCAAAAGTTATAGCCGTTTTAAGTTGGTGTTGTCTCAGGAGGCCGAATTGAATTCCAGAACGTGATGGATTTGATCTCTCTCTCTTCTTGGCCCGTGGATGATGTGTTGGAGTAGGCACAACCAAATGTGGTCATATCCGTAGTAGTGATGTCCTCATCATCCTTCCTTTCTTGAATTTGAGTCGTCCTCGACTCATGCTCAGCTTTTAGCTTGACCTCAACAAAAAAGTATTCTCATGTTCAGATCATCCTCCACAAAGCTCAATATTTCTTTCCAGCATATAAAGGCATGTTGAAAGCTTGCACTCTTGGACGCTTCCTCCCCCCTATGAAGGAAAGCCATCCTAGTAGATGTAGATGATACAGAGGATGCCGTGAAGTGTCGCCAAATTGATATAGCGTTGATCATATCCAGGACGAGCATGGTCTCATCATTCTCCCTTTCTAGAATTGGAGTCGTCCTCGACTCCATCACATTCTCCTGCAAAATGTTAGTAGCGAGAAAGAGCAAAGCAACATGCATATCTTTTGTGCTCAAATCAATGTCTCGTGAATCAAAATCACCCAAACACTCCCTTTCTTGAAAACTATCATATAGATTATAATCGACAGTAGGGGTACTTGATATGATATTAGAATTATCAAATTGATCACATTGTTGCATAGGATGTGGAGGTCTCAGATCTGAACAAATGTATAATCTATGCACTTTGTATTCTCCTTTATCATTATGTTTGCCAACAACATAGAAAATATTTCGTGATAACCATGGCAAATCAGAATGTACAAAAATCTTCTCCTTGAAACTATCCAGATCACACAGAACATCAAATTCAATGTAACCTAAAGTATCTAAAGAAGACATCAATTTAAGCTCATCTTCTTCACTAGCAATTTGAATAACATGTCTATGTTCAGCGCAAGTGTTTTGTTCAAATATAAATATTTCATGTTCATTCACTAATTGTGGCGTGGATATAAGTGAAGCATTATGACACAACTCTTCTTTATCACTAAGAATAGCAACAAAATCAGCAATGGGTTCCACTAATAGTTGCTCTACGATAGCACGATTCATGGACAGTTTTGTCTCTTCAAAATGATTTTCACCATGTATACAGTCCATACCTTTGAAATTACCTTCTAAATCATTCTCCGTGGTTGTAGGTGCAACTTCAATTTCCAACTCTTCACATACGTATGGAGCAGCAAATATCTCCTCTTTTTTCACATTTTCTTCTTCATCTTTCTCCCGATGGTTCTGCAAAATGTTAGCTACAACAGAAGGTGCAACAATGGGCACCTCAAATAAAGCTAAAGGCTCTTTCAAAGATTCAGTAAGCATGTTTTCAGCTCTAAAAGCACATTCAATCAATTCTGAAAGACAACTATATGTTTCATCAACAAGAACATCCTGAATTTCATGATTAAGTCCACGTATGAACCTAAGCTCAGTAGCTTCCTCACATTCTTGTAAACCACAACGCAACAAACAATTTTGCAAATCATGAAAGTATTCTATAACAGTTTTAGAACCTTGTTTTAAGCATTGAAGTTTAGTAAGCAAATATTTAGCAACATATTCAGGAACATAATCATTTCTCATAAGTCTTTTCATTGCATTCCAAGTTTTAGGGTCTTTATCATGTCTAGATATATGCTTCCACCAATATACTGCATCTGACGTTAACACTTTAACTGCGGCACTAATCTTTTGGTTTTCAGATAAGTCATAGTTTGCAAATTCTTTATCTACCGCTATCTCCCAATTAATATATGCATTAGGATCGAACTTTCCACCAAAAGGAGGCAACTCAAACTTGATTTTACCTTGTTCATCATCAGTGGATGAACCCGTGGCGATGTGTGGTGGGGCGACCGATGCAACAAGGCCCATGCTTTGGGAAGTCGGGCAGCAATGGGAACCCGTTGTGCGTAGTACACCATTGTTGTTGCTTAGAGACGAGGCGGAGGACTGGAAGTTCGAGGACAGCAATGCAAGCATATCATCAAGTCTAGACAAAATAGTAGCAAGGGTAGTGTTAGCAACTCCCTGAGCAGTCTCGATGGACCGAAAACGATCTTCTTGCAGCGACATTTGCTCATTAGTGAGTTGTACATTGCCCTTCGTGCGTGGAGAATGATGCAGTGAACTCTTGTCACCTGACATGGTTAGTAGTATAAAGGGAAAGACAAAGGTTTATGTAATTCCCAATCAACTACTAGGAAGTGGAGAAAAGTCGCTCAACTCTCAAGCCTTAACCAAAGCTCTTACAAGTTCTTACCGTGCAGCAGGAGTTGTCGGCCGTTGGTGGTGTCAAAAGTTCTTCGAAGCTTGGATAAAGCGATTGCAAGGGACCGAACAAACGTACAAGGTAAAATATGTGGAGCTTGGTAGGCTATACTTATTTCCTATGCAATCTGATAATTCTAGTTATTGTAATGACAAGTAAGGACCCAAAATAGAAATCACAAGTCCTAGTTGCCGATCTCAAAGATTTAAGCGAATTTCAAGGCAACTCACGCGCAAAGATGATGAAACTTATGCAATCAAGAAATGAGCTATAAAATATAAGTGACGCACCGAAAGCTCTATTGCACAAGTCGTAGAGAGACACTAACTTATTGCTTCAAGAATGTAAAAAGGGCACAAGATTGCTCACTAATTAATACAATTGCACAATCTGAAAAATAATGAACACAAATTAGGGTTTCGCTCAATGTAGTGCTGTCGGCCACTATTATGTTTTTTTTCTTTTTTTTTTTTTTTGTGACTTTCGGCCAACACTAGTATGAGCAAAGTTTTGGAATCCCCAACTCAATGTCACAAGACAGTGTGATATGATAATTCAAGATTATGCAATATATCAAGTAGAGCAGCCCTAAGCAATATCAAATAGCTAGTCTCAATTGGGATTAAAGTATTCGCAAAGGATGAATTGGTTAACAAAGGTATGTATACTGATATTTTTGGAGTTTTATGGATTATGGATGCTACTGGACTCAACGAACTCAAAGGAACAAAACTAGAACACGAATTGAAACAAGATACCCAAATTCAAAGTTTCTAGGGCAGCAGATTTGTCGCCTAGATTACAGATTCAAAACGACCGAATTTAGAAGGTTCACTATGGAAAGAATTGAAGCTTATGTCCTCAGCTTTCAAAGGAATACAAGAACATGCAATTTGGAGCATGGGTGTGAAAGTTATGGCTCAAAAACCGAACTGCACAGAATACTCCCAATTTTAGCCCGCGGGACCAATTCCGAATCCGAATCAAATTCGGTTTGATGGAATCCGAATCAGAAAGGACACCCAAAAACGTTTTTGTAGAGGATTCTTCAAGGATTCAGAAAAGTATAAAAACTTCCCAAACGGAGTTCGGACGTGAGAATTATGATCAAAATACTGAACCGATCTGGATTGGAAGTACAACTTGCTTCAACAAATTTGATATCCAGATTAAACAGATTTAGCTCCAGAATTAAAGTTCATGCCCAACTAGGTTTGTGTAGAGATCGTTCCCAGGTTTTAGGAAAGTACAAAAACACTAGAATCCGAGCTCGTATGCGAAAGTTTTGAACAAAACAAAGTACTGGACAGATTGAAAGAAAAGCTGCGCGAAGGAAAAACGATCAGCAACTAAAACAAGGACTCTAATGGATCAAAACCTAACAAAACTCACTAAAATACTAGATTGAATCTAAAGGTTAAATTTTTGTGGGGTAATTTTCAATTTAGGACAGAAAACAAAAACTAATCTACGGTACAGAATCTCTCACCGAGAAACTTGGCGCTCTGATACCACCTGATGTGAAGTTGTGTCCCGATCTTTCGATGAGAGCGATAACTATCGATTTGGTGGAATCGACTTTGACGATCTGACTACAACATACGACGACGATGCGCCTTAGCAATCGCTAAACCAACTCCGGAGTGTTATTGATCTTGCCGTGGGCACGATCAACATGAACACGAGGTTCAATTCCTGCAAGCAACCGAAGAACAAGCAAGAACAATGGTAAAAGCAATCTGAAATTGCAAATAAGAATTGAAGGCCAAAATAAGGTGGGGTTCTATTGAAGGTCTTGACAAGGTGGCTGTCCAAAGACAACTCAAGACGCAAAGTTTGCACTTGGCTAAACTAATCAAACAAAACCCAAAACCCTAGATGGGGTTGCGGCTGGTTATTTATGAGATAACAAGAGGAGGTGGTCGTTCAAAACCCTAGGAAACCAAATACAATTCGATTACAAGGCCCAAGGCCCACTCTGACTCGGACTGGAAAAGTGACGTGACTTATTTTGCAGTTTCCGGACAGCTCAGAAAGAATTTTAAGGTGAGACTGGATCCATTGGAAAGAGGGCGACGAAAGCTTTCAATCAAGTACTCATGTGCCCCGAACACACTTCTGGATCAAAAGTTATAGCCGTTTTAAGTTGGTGCTGTCTCAGGAGGCCGAATTGGATTCCAGAACGTGATGGATTTGATCTCTCTCTCTTCTTGGCCCGTGGATGATGTGTTGGAGTAGGCACAACCAAATGTGGTCATATCCGTAGTAGTGATGTCCTCATCACACTAGGTCGCTGGCCACGACCTGATGGGCTGTAGGGCGTGGCAGTTCAAACTGAACGCCTTCTACGATGGGCGTGGGGAGATGCCCACGCTCCCGATGGGGGGCGAGTTGCCCGATGAGGGTGTCGCCCATGAGGGGCCAGAGGGCCTCGACCAGGAGTTCCAGCAGGGCGACCATCGTGTTGATATGATCTTCGGTGGTTCGTCTGCGTACCAACCCCGGCGCGAGCTCAAGAGCGCCGTGCGCACTGTGTAGCAAGGTTCGGCTGGCAAGCCTGTCGACCAGCCTTGCAAATGGGCTGGCGTTTCGATCACCTTCTCCCAGGGCGACTGATGAGGACATCACTTCTATGGATATAGCCACACCTGCAAATCCATCACCTACGCATCAATCGGTCCCCGTTGCTGTAATACATGGACCGATTACTCGAGCTCGCGACGCCAACTCAATTACTGTGAATTCGCTCCTCGGGCTTCATACGAATATTTTAATGGATGGAATGCTATTTAATTCTTGTGATGATGTCCTTTGCCTCAGGAACTTGGGTGAGGAACCAACCAAGATGAAGGATAGAAGAGAAGTGCACGAGTTCGGTTCAGATTCGACTCCAGGACAGGGCTGACTTGTTTCGCCGCCACGGCTACATCCGACTCCGTTTTGGGCGTTCTTGTACTTCACTGAAAGCTTATCAAGTGTACTTTCCAACGGATCTGAATCACATCAAAACTCCTTCTGAGTTGACGGAATCGTTCAATCAAGCAGCGTCACTTTTTCAGTCCAAGTCAAAAGTGGGCCTTTGGCCTTGTAACAAGGAAAGCCCACTTAAGGCTGCACCCTAGGTTCCTAGACGCCTCCACAGTAAAAACAGCCAGCCGCTGCCATTAGATGGGGGTTTTTTTTAGATCAAAGATAGCAGTTGCTACTTCTTGTAATCGCGCGGTTGGCTAAACCGCCCAATTACTTGTCATCGAAACCCCTCTTTGTGATTCGAATGAACTCGTGGTTTCAATTATAATTTCAAAGTGCTTGTTCATCTTGTTCTTGCGTGTTCTTCGATTGCTTGCGAGGGACAAAGGCCTTCGTGGTCGCTTGATCGTGCACCGCAAGATCAATAACAACTTCGGAAGTCGGTGTAACGATTGCTAAGGCGCATCGTCTGGGAACGGTGTAGTCGGATCGCCAACGTCTTCTTCCACCCAATCGAATCTATCCCTCTCTCATCGAAAGGTCGGGACCTATCCTCCTATCAGCGACGCTCCCCGGGGGATGTTCAAGGACCTTAAGACCACCTTTGTCATCGCTTCGACCATAAGCAACACTGTGGTCAGGAGAGTTATGGTTGACGGAGGGAGTTCCCTCAACCTGCACTTGGCTAGCACGCTGGACCGGATGCAGATTCCGCAATCCATGATTAGGAGCATAGCGGTTCCCTTCTTCGAAATCGTGCCGGGGAGCTCGACCACTCCGCTCGGGCAGGTTGTCCTACCCGTCACCTTTGGTGACTCGGCGAACTTCCACACCGAGCTGGTCACCTTCGAGTTCATAGACGGCGATCTCCCCTACAACGCCATCCTCAGGCGGCCGGCTTTGATCAAGTTTATGGCGGCGAGCCATTACGACCACCGTTGCATGAAGCTCCCTAGGCCCCAGGGCGTCATAACCATCCGAGGCGACCTCAAAATGGCGCACTGCTATGAGGAAAACGCCCTCGAGCTCGCGGGCATGCTCCCTCAGCGGGGCCCCGTGGCGAAACAGAAGGACGCCCGCCGGAAGGCAGTGATCCAGCCCAGCGGCCCGACCAAGACTGCGCGGCTCGAGGAGGAGGACCCGGGCAATATGTCCATCTCGCCGCCCAGCTCGACCGAAAATAGGAGCTCGAGCTCGTCACCTTCCTCCGCAGCAACAAAAGCATATTCGCATGGGAGCCGGCAGACATGCCCGGGGTCCCGAGGGAGGTGATCGAGCACAAATTGCAAACGAGGCCTGGGTGCAGACCCTTGTGCCAGGAGTTACGACGCTTCTCCCCCGAAAAGGTAGCAATAATCAGGGAGCATCTTGACAAGCTCCTAAAGGCCGGCTTCATTCGTGAAGGATGTGTGTCGACCACACGGGTTTGAAATCGGCGTGCCCGAAGGATAACTTCCCACTTCCCCGTATAGACCAGATCGTGGACTCCACTGCCAACGCCAAGATGCTAAGTTTCCTCGACACCTATTCTGGCTACCACCAGATCAAGCTCGCGGTGGGCGACGAGGACAAGACGGCCTTCATCACGACGTTCGGGACATTCTGCTTCACCACTATGTCGTTCAGCGTCCGCAACGCTGGGGCAACATTCCAGCGGCTGATGTCTCAGACCTTCGACCCTCAGATCGGGCAGAATCTCGAGGTCTACGTTGATGACATCATCGTCCAGAGCTCTTTGAAGTCAACCATGTAAATGACCTTACAGAGACCTTCACCATCCTAAACAAGCATGCAGTCAAGTTCAACCCCGAGAAGTGCGTCTTCGGCGCAACCTCAGGAAGGGTGCTCGGCTACATGATCGGGGGCTCGGGCGTAGGCCTGAACCCAGAGAAGATCGAGGCCATCAAGAGGATGACCGCCCTGGCATCAACAAAGCAGGTCCAATGCCTCGCCGGCCGTGTGGCCGCCCTCAGCCGATTCATCTCAAGGCTCGGGGAGCGCGGGCTACCATTCTTCAAAGCCTTGCGCCAGCATCATGGTTTCGAATGGACCCCGGAGGCCCAGCGGTCCTTCGACGAGCTGAAATCATACCTCTCTAGCCGCCCACTGCTCACGACCCCGCACCCAGGCAAGGCGCTGCTGCTCTACCTGGCGGCCGCGTCACAGGCCGTCAGCGTTGTCTTGGAGGCCGAGCGCGATGGTCGGCAGCAGTCGATCTACTAAATCAGCGAAGTGCTCTTTGGGCCAAAGGACTACCCCTGGTCCAGAAGCTGCTCTATGCCCTCTTCATGGCCTCGCGCAAGCTCTGACATTACTTTCAGGCGCACGCCGTGGTCGTCCCGAGCGGGTTTCCGCTCGGAGAGATCTTAAGAAACTCGGAGGCAGATGGCCGCATCGCCAAATGGGCCATGGAGTTAGCCGAATTCGACATTCGGTTCGTGGCACGCACCGCCATCAAGTCGTAAACACTTGCCGACTTTGTGGTCGAGCAGACGGCCGAGCCCGCCCCCGAACCTGAGGCCGAGGAAAATGGTCCCTGGACCATGTTCTTCGACGACTCGAGGTCGTTTGAGCGCTCGGGGGATGGAGTCCTCATCATCACCCCTCAGGGGGATCATCTAAAGTACGTGATTCGCTTCGGCTTTCCCGCGACCAACAATGTCGCGGAGTACAAAGCCCTCTTGGCTGGCCTTCGGGCTTGCAAATCGCTGGGCGTGCGCCGGTTGGTCATAAGGGGAGACTCTCAACTCGTCGTCAACCAATACAACAAAGACAACCAATGCTCAGAGCCATCAATGGCCAAGTACCTGGCTGAGGTACGCAAGATGGAGAAATAGTTCAGAAACCTCGAGGTCAGATACGTTCCCAGGAAGGACAACTCTGGCGCAGATCTGCTATCCAAGCTCGGGTCATCCGACGATGAGATTTCGTCGGATGTCATCCTCGAGACCCTGCTAGCCCCGACCGTTGACAGCCCAGAAGACTCGGTGACCTTCCTCGAGAGCATTCCATCATGGATGGACCCGATCGTCATGTTCCTCAGCCTTGGCGAGCTCCCGCCCGACCCGATTGAGGGCAGCAGGCTCAAGCGCCGTGTGAGCTCGTACGGGCTCGTCGACGGGCAACTATACCGGCGGGGCACCCTGGGTGTCCTCTCAAAGTGCGTCACCCCGGAGGAAGGTAAATACTTGCTTAATGACATCCATTCGGGCCTCTGCGGCGCTCACTCTTCTTTCAGGACCATGGTCGGGAAGGCATTCCGGATGAGCTTCAACTGGTCGACCGCGCCCCAGGATGCGTGGGACATCGTCCGAGCCTGTCGAGCCTACCAGTTCCATGCCCAGAAAGCTCACCAGCCAGCTTACGCCCTCCAGACCATCCCCCTCGCCTAGCCGTTCTCGACCTGGGGCCTCGACATCCTCGGCCCCTTCCCGCGGGCGATCGAGGGGAAGAAGTTTCTATTCATTGCCATCGACACCTTCACAAAATGGGTTGAAGCCGAGCCGATCTCAGCCATCACGACCCAGACCGTGGTGAGGTTTCTTCGCTCATTTATAGACTCAAGGTATGGGGTCCCTTGCAGGATCATTACCGACAACGGGACGCAGTTCACCAGCGAGCTGTTCCAAGAATACTGCGAAGACAGAGGAACCAAGGTCTGCTATGCCTCGGTAGGTCACCCGCAGAGCAACGGGGCGGTCGAGCGTGCCAATGGGCAGATCGTCCAAGGCGTCAAGAAGCGAGTTTTCGACGAACTCGAGCATCGAGTCCGGGGCTGGGTGGACGAGCTTCCCACCGTCCTTTGGTCCATCTGAACCACGCTGAGCCGAGCAATAGGGTCTACTCCCTTCCGAGGCCGTCCTACCCCCCGAGGTCACGCTGGGCTCCTCCAGGGTCCACTCAGTCGACCAAGTTGACCTCGAGCAAGAACGGTCCCTCGACCTCACCCTGGCGGAGGAGGTAAGATGCCATGCTTTGTTGCGGTCGGCACATTACCTGCAAACAATTCACAGGCACGCCTCCCGATCGGTGCGATCCAGAGGGCTCCTTACTGGGGCCTTGGTCCTAAAGCGAATTCAGGACCGGTCTGGCACAAACAAGTTATCACCGCTGTGGGAGGACCCCTATCACATCATCTCAGCAGGCCGGATGGGTGCTTACCGGCTGGCCATGCCCAACGGTCGAGAGCTCACAAACTCGTGGAACATTGACCAGCTCCGAAAGTTCTATGTTTGAACTCTGCCTCTTGCTTTCATGATGAAATGCTTTTACTTTATCATCCATGAGTGCGCCGTTTTTTATATATCACTTCGTACCCCAAGCGAGTGAGTATCTGGGTCGTGATCCGAGGGTTTGCCCCCAGAGGAAGTCGAGCCAGCTGTAAGCCGATTCTCATCATGTCACAGCTCCCCTCCGTGGCAGGGTTTGGCCTGCCGATCACGCCCGTGAACTCCTCGACCTCAGGATACGATCCGGCCTGGCCCCCTCTCCCTTTTTACTTGAACAAAATCGCGGTCTTGAGGCACGCCTCAGGGGGCTGGTTCTACGGTAAGCCGACTCTCGTCGCAGTAAGCCGACCGTTCCCCCATAACAGGGCATGTGCCCGAGATCGCCGCCAATGAGCGTTTCGAGCTAAGGGGCCAGTCTGACCTTTTATTTTTTGCTTGCTCTCACGCAAGCGGGTAATCGCCATCTCGAGTGTGATCCGCGCCCGCGCACCGCTTGGTCAGGCCCGACATAAGGTTCTTTTTCTACCTATGCTAACGCCCCTCTTGCATTCGAGGGGACGCGACGCCGGATCGCGTTCTCAAGGCCCATCTTCGAAGATCCGAGTGTGCGGAGAAGTGGCCTTCACCGCGGTAAGTTGACTGCTCCCCTACATTGAGTCCCGGGCCAATGGTTCCGCCTGGTAAGCAACCCGTGCTCGGGGCCCAGCCTGACATCCTTCCCGTGAATTCTCCTTCGTTACTTACCAGCATTTATGTATCCCCCACCGCGAGCGGCGCGAGCACGAGATGTGACCTCAGGGATCATCTCCAGGGGGTCGTACCAGCTATAAGCCGATTCTCATCGCATCTCAGCTCCCCCTGTAGCAGAGCTTGGACCTGAGATCACGTCGAGAACTCCCGGACCTCGGGGTGCCCTGGGGATTGCTTTTCTTAGTGCCTATATCTGTGAATGTTTTTCTTTTTGCACCTTGCATGCCTTGGCCTCGGGTCGCGGTTTCTGGGTTTGCCTCGGGGATGTCCGGGTCGCCTAAATCGATCTTTATCGGGGTAAGCCGACCATCCCCCCGCCAGCCAACCCGGAGGCCGTCCTTAGAGAGGGCACCCCGAGCCTGATGACGATTCCCGGGCTCGGCGGACATGGACTTTAGATTCACCTCCGGGGATGCTTTGATCACAGTAAGACGATATGAATCACAGAAAGCCGGCTATTCCCCACTGTACGCTTGAATCAGAGACCGCCCTCGGGGAAGCCCCGAACTCGATGCATTCCCGAGTTCGGCTGCCTCGACCCGACGCCCCAGCCCTTGACAGCCCGGACGCGGGTGCAGCCATTTTGACCTAACACCGAGCCTGAAGTACTCCCAGGCTCGGAGGTCATGGGTTTCTAAAAATATCCTCCGAGGTTGCTCTGTTCCCCCGTCGAGTGATTCTAATGGGTGGCCTCCCCGCAGAGGGAGGCCCAGAGCTCAGCTATTTCGACCTAACACCGAGCCTGAAGTACTCCCAGGTTCGGAGGTCGCGGGTTTGTAAAAAGTATCACCCGGGGTTGACCCATTCCCCCGTCAAGTGATTTTGATAATTATTTCCCCCGTCAAGTGGTATGTTCTAAATCACATGCTTGGTCATCTCGACCCAACGCCACGGTAAGGTTCGCCCCCAATCAAAGGTACGCCCAACAACCTAACCTTGTCGTCGGTGTTCCTCTTTTCAGGTCAGGAATACTGGCCGAACCTCGAGCCATAATGGCCAGCTCTGTGCACCGGAGCAAGGTTCCTGGCTAAAGTCTCGAGCAAGTATCTTCAGGTCTCGAGCAAGGTTTCTGGCTAAGTCTCGAGCGGATATCTTTCAGCCTCGAACAAGGTTTCTGGCTAATTCTCGAGCGGACATCTTTCGGCCTCGAGCAGGGTTTTGCCTAAGTCTCGAGCAAACGACATTCGACCTCAAACTGGACTTTTCTGACTAATTTTCGAGCAGTCTCAGACAAAAGAAGATGCTATTCACTCTCGAAGCAAGTCTTTCGGCCAAGTATTAAAAAGGCGCATACAATTGCAAACATAAAGGGAGATTTATTCCTTTTAAGGGCAAAATTTACACGATAAACATTTACAATGGGGCCGAGTGCCGTCGACCCTTGTTTTTCTATCGACTAACCTATCTACAGGTCAGCCATCTCCCGAGAAAGCTTCTCCTGCTCGAGTGTAGCGACCCGGCTTCTCTCCTCCTGAACTGAGCCAGGGCTTTCTTCCCCGCTAGGGTCGCTTGCCCCAGCTTCTCCTCAAGCTCGGCTACCTTCGCCTCGGCATCGGCTGAAGCCTTCGGGGAAGCAGTAGAGAGCTCCGTGACCTTCTTGCGGAGCTCTTTCGTCTCCGCGCGAGCAGCCTCGACGATCTCCGTGGCCCTCGCACGATCACCCGCGAGGGCATTCTTGGCCTTCTCACGGACATTCGCGAGGGACTCGACCAACCGCTTCTGCTCGGCTGCGACTGCCCTCGAAAGCTCGACGGCATGCTCGGCCTTCACCTGCTCGACCTCCTCCGCCTTCTGCACTATGCTCTCCTCAAGGCCGAGGACATACTCCTCACGCCCCTCGACCAAGGATCACAGCGCCTGGAAGCTGATGGCATGGCTGCGCAGGGTCTCGAGCCCTTGAGCGACCTGCTCCAAGCCCTGAGAAGCCGCGAGAAACGTCACAAACGGCTTCGCGGACATAAAGCGAACCAAAGAGAAGAAAGATGAGCTTGAAATCAACTAACCCCTTCGAGGTGCGCTTCGAGCCTCGCGCGGGAAGAGCGCAAAGATGACCCACTCCCCTCTGCAGCCCCCTCCGGCGCCGGGTCAACGACGTCGACAGGGGCGTCACCCCTAGTTGCCTCAAGCGGGGTGCGGAGCGTCGCGGGCGGAGCCGAGCCTATCGTAGAAAAACAGAGTCACTTAGTGGTTCGAGGCCCAGAAACAAAGCAATAGCAAAGAGAGAGTCGACGCCGTACCTGATGCCCCGCCGTGCTCGTCGACGCTCGCAAGCACTGCCCCGACCGCGTCAAGCTCGGTGCCATCGGCCCCAACTGTCACCCCGACGGTGTCGACCTTGCCTATAGCCTCGCCCGGGGCAGCAGCCGGCTCGGGGGCTCCATGGTCGGGCGTCTCGGCTAGGCTCCCCTCCGCGGGCGCCCCGACGGCACCCTGGCCAGTAGCCCCGGCGGAGTCGCTCTCCGTGGGCATCGCGACGGGCTGAGGATGCTGCAGCCTTGCCCGGGGGACCAGGAGGTAATCCCCCGCGTCCTCTTCCTCATCCTCGGACTCGCCCTGGACAACAGTCAAAATCTGTGACGAAAAAGACCCCTAAGACTCGCAAAGAGGGAGAAGACCTAAACTCCCGAGCTACAAGAAGGAAAGTTACCTGCATGACGAGCCTCCGCCTCCAGGGCGGTGGGGACGTGGCACGAGGCGCTACGCCCATGGCGGCTGGGGGAGTGTCCTCCCGCCAAGAGCCCTGCGCCTGCGGCGCCGAGCGTGGGCTCAACGACGCGACTGAGGGTGCTGCCTGCTCTTGCTACAGAAAGAAGAACGAAAGTTCAAAAAAGAAAACACATGGAAAAACAACGAGGAACCAAGGTCGAGCCTGGCGTCCTCAGGCTCGGCAGAGGCGACTTGCCATCACGCGGTCGCCCCACTCGACATGGGGCTTCTTGGCGGCCTAGCTCGGGGTGTCCGGGGCGGGCCTCTTGGCGGTCTTCTTGCCCTTTCCTTGCTCGGGCAACGGCAACAGGCGCCTCACCATTTCCAGCAGCTCCTGGCTAATGTGAAGTTGTGTCCCGATCTTTCGATGATAGCGATAACTATCGATTTGGTGGAACCGACTTTGACGATCTGACTACAACGTACGACGACGATGCGGCTTAGCAATCGCTAAACCAACTCCGAAGTGTTATTAATCTTGCCGTGGGCACAATCAACCTGAACACGAGGTTCTATTCCTGCAAGCAACCGAAGAACAAGCAAGAACAATAGTAAAAGCAATCTGAAATTGCAAATAAGAATGGAAAGCAAAATCAAGGTGGGGTTCTATTGAGAATCTTGACATGGTGGCTGTCCAGCACAACTTGAAGAAACAAAGTTTGCACTTGGCTAAACTAATCAAACAAAACCCAAGTGTCTAAAGCGGCGGCTACTGAGTTTATAAGAGGGATGGACGTGAGAGGGACGTCCTAGGGTTGTGTGCAGCCAGGGAGCGCACACAACTTGGGCTTGGGCCCCCCACACGCTTACAAGGCCCGAAACAGCCCAAAACAGTATTGTAGTGTATTGTTTTGATGATTCTGACTGATATACGTTGAATCTGGAGCTGGGATTAGATCCATTAGAAAGATCTCGTTGTAAGATTTCAATCAAGTCCAATATCACCCAAATCAGAGTCCGTATGCAAAAGTTATTCATATTTGAAGTCGGTGCTGTCTCAGGAGGCCGAATTGGATTCCAGAACGTGATGGAATTGATCTCTCTCTTTTCTTGGTCCGTGGATGATGTGTTGGAGTTGACACAACCAAATGTGGTCATATCCGTAGTAGTGATGTCCTCATCACTGGCTCTCCTGCAAGACTCGACACGGTTAAAGAATGCCCGAACCCAAAAGGGGACCAACAGAAGAATGAGAAGAAGATTACCTCACTGCGCCACCTCAAGATGTTCTTGGGGACGGGATCATCGAGGGAGTAGGCGTGGGCCACCTTCCCGAACACCTCTTGCATACGTGCCACCACCCACGACTCCGCCGAGACTGCAGGAAGACAGAATGAGATGGGGGGCGGTCGAAAAAAGAGCTCACTCGAGCTCGGGAAAGGACATGGTCGAAAGAAGCTTACATTTGGTGCTTTCCCGAGTAGGATCATCCCTCCCTCGGATCTTGAAGAACGGGTGCACCCTCTTCCGCAGAGGGGACACCCGAGCCCGAAGGTAGTCTGTGACCACGGCCTGGCCGGTCTAGCCGCGCGTCGCGCAGACGTGGATCATGGCAACGGCCTCTTGGTCGGCCGTCGAGTCCTCGGCCTCTGGGGTCTCACGCTTGCTATCCACGGCGACGCCGTTGTACGCGAGCTCGCCCCCCTCACCCTTCTTCAGGTAAAACCAACTCTCCGTCCATGGCCCGAGGGAGTCCCGGGTCAGGATTTGGAGAAAGGTGCAGGGAAGCTCGGTCTGTAGCCGAAAATAAAGGCATCCGACGACAGGGTCCTTTGAAGTGCGGAACAAGGAATAAAGCGGAAAAGAGAGAGGGGGTGGGAAGGATTCCAAGGAACCCCTTGCAGAGATGCGAGAAGACAGAGAGGAGGAGGATGGAGTTCAGCACCAGATTGACAAGCTCGATCTTGCATTGCGCGAGAACAGCGGCCATGAAGTCGCTCTCAGTGTCCGCAGCCCAAAGAGCGTATACTGCTCTGTTCTCACGATCTCGTCCTCCCGAGGGTGCGTCTCGACCTCTCCAGCCGCCGGGAGCCGCCAGGTCGTGGGATCCAGAAGCCCCAACGACTTGAGCTCCCTCATCCTTTCGGTGGTCAAGGTGCTTTTTCCGAACTTAGCCATGGCTCTCAGAAGAATCAATACAGATCAAGGAAAGAAAGGGACGACAAGCAGAAAGGCCAGGGACACAGCTAAGGGTGAAGGACTTCAGAAGTGTGTGGCTTCGGGTTTTTAAAGGAGCACGATCTCTGACAGCCAACGTCAATTACTCCTTAAAAGGCGCGCTGGGGTTTTCGGGCAGAGAACATGAAGTGCCACGGTCGCGTCTCCTCGAATTCCCACCGGGGACCCGAGGCGTTGCTTCCCGTGCCTGCCGCCCATCGCGTCAGGACGTGAGGCGTTACGGGCCTTCTCCTCAAATTCGCCGCGAGAACCCAAGGCGGAGAAAATCAGACACCTCCCGGGCGCGATCCGCAATTTAATGCCGCAAAGACGAAAGGGCAAGTTTGGGGCGACCACGACAGAGGTCCTTGGGGAATTTTGACGTGCAGGGTCAACCTCGGGGGCTGCCGTCCTCGGCCAAAAGATCTATCCCTTCCCAAAAGACAATAAGACTCAAGGCTGCCCCGAGCTTTCGGGCCGTCCCTTGAGACTCGGGGGCTAGCTGTCAGGGATCGGTACCCTCGCCACGTGTAAGCATCCCCCCGGCCTCGTGGCGGGTTTTCGTGGGCCAAGGGACTCGTCTCCGACCTAGGTGATGCCCCCCTCGATGGTCGGGCTCGAGGTCAGCAAGCTCGGGCTCAGTTCGATTCTAGTGCAAGTGTTGCTCCTAGTTCCCAGGTAGCTTGAAGTGGAAAAGAGCCATCTACTACAAATGCGAAGCAAGGTCCAGCAACTAGTGCTACTTCTTCATTGGGTTCTACAGCAAAGATTAGTGCCATCCAATTCTTCAAGTGCTTGGGGCGAGGCCATATCGCCAAGGATTGCCTAAACAACCGCACCATGCTTATAACAGAGAAAGGTGAATATGAAGACTGCAAGTGAAGAAGAGGATGTCCTAATCGCTGATTTGGAAGAAGAGGAGAATGAGATGACCAATTGTGATTTTGAGACCGATCAATCTCTCATCGTCACCAAGAAAGTCTTGAGTGTTCAGCAAAAAGAAGACCATGAACAACGCTGCAACCTGTTTCACACGAAAGCAAAGGTAAATGGTCGTGTGTGCAAGGTAATCATTGATGGGGGGAAGCTCTCACAATTTGGCCAGTAAAGAAATGTGTGAAAAGCTTGGATTGAAGCCGCTGCGACACCCGCATCCCTATCACGTGTAATGGTTAAATGATTCTGGAGAAGTGAAAGTTCAACACATGGTGAAAATGCCTTTCAAGATTGGTGAGAATTGTGATACCGTAGAGTGTGATGTTGTACCTATGACGGTATGTCACTTGCTGCTCGGTCGACCATGGCAATTTGATCGTCGAGTGGGGCGACCGCGCGATGGTAAGTCGCCTCTGCCGAGCCCGAGGATGCCAAGTTCGACCTTGGTTCCTCGTAATTTTTTCATGTGTTTTTCTTTTTTGACCTTTCTTTCTTCTTTCTGCAGCAGTTGCCATGCCCCCACCACCCAGGAGCCGGAGGCTCGTCACGCAGGTATTCTTCATGTCTCCCTTTTAGCTTTCCCTTTAGCTCGGGAGCGTAGTTCTTCTCCCCCCTTTCGAGTCTTAGGGGTCTTTGTAGTCACAGATTTTGACTGTTGTTGTCGGGACCCGAATCTGCAAATCCGGACCCTCTGTGTATTCTCGCGATCCGAGGATCACGCTTAGCACACACAAATCATCTGAGGTTGCACATCACGACATTCACAAGGATATAAGAATAAATAGTGCAAACATGTATATAAAGCAGTTGTACAACCTTATGGTCTCCTTACAGATAAATCGACCACGCAGGCTTACATTATTCAAAACAAAGAAATAGCGTGGAACATAAAAAGTCGTGTAAGCATCCATCTTGCCACAGGCAACCGACCGGGCTTGCCCCTAGTTGCTCGTGTCCTCGACGTACTCCTCCTCCCATCTTGGTGTAGTCTCCTCCACCGATGTTGGGGTTGATAAGCAAGGTGGGGTGAGTACACAAGGCACTCAACAAGTAATGCATGAATGCGAAGACTATTACTATATGCAAAGCTTATTCCAATGGATTGGCTTAATTGATCCTTTTGCATCAAGCGAAGATTTTTAAACTAGTATCTTGTTTAGATTAAAGCGTTAAATGATATAAGTAATACTAATTTCAAATGGTTTTTCTTGAAGATTCTCGGCACACACCTTATTAGTTCATTTCCAACACCGCACACACCACCCTTCCATGTTTTGTTTATGAAAAACTACCCTTGATTTGTAATCCCGAGCAATGCTCAATACCGTGAGCACGGCTATTCGAATAGTTTTGACACTCTGCGGAGGTTGTACACTTTACCCACAAGATCTGACCGCTCACCACACGGTGATTGTCCGCAACAAAGCTTTTCAGAACTTCTACCTTAACCAAAGAACCTCTCGGTGTTGCCTTTACTATCACTTCCCTCACAGAGCCAAGTATAGGACCGGCCAATCACCGTTGGATGGGCACCAAGCCGTAGCACAGTGCGCTCCCCATACAGATACACCCACGTATCTTGTCACCCCGAGGTATCGGAGGAAAGATATCGTAACCCTAGTCAACTAGGTCTGTCCCATGTCGGACATGTGGTTGTACGGGTGACTCGGATCAAAGGCTTGCAAGGTGAAGTCCTTAACCCACCAAGGCAAGACTTTCAACACTCAACAAGATGGCACACGACCCAATGTGGCACACAGACTCACATCACTCAACAACCCAATGCCACACAGCCCACTCGCACACACCTCTTGCCACTTGCCCCAGCCTAAATCATTTTCCACCCGGTTGATTATTGTGCAACACATGCCAAGAATAACTCAATATCGATGCGGAACCACACAGTTCTTTGTACCTCAATCTCAACATGTGGCATCATCACACCACTTTTCAAAATACATTCAATATGTCTTTAATCAATATTGTAGCATTTTTCCGAAAGATCATTCATGATTCGTTGCAAGGCTAAGCATCTACTCACGGTCTAGCCTCCGTGTTGGCACAATATTAACATCCAACTAATATAATCGAACTTAGGGTGACAATGATCTAGGCATACAATTAATAATTCAAGGTGGCATAACAAAATGGGTTGATTAACTACATTATCCCAAATTAATTTAAATTCATTTTAAATAATTAGCATGCATAGTTTCAAAGCATAAATTACATTTTAAAATCTGGGATCAAAATGATCAAAGCATCACTTGCCTTCAAAGAGTTGCTGGTCGTGTTCAAGCTTGGTCTTGAGCGACGAATTCTTCCTCGAAACTTCCGGCAAATTTACGTCTCACGCGTACAAACAAAGCATACAATAAATAGCCAATACAGAAGACTATATGTCCTCAAGAATTCAAATAAAATTCACCAATAAATAGCTCACAATTTTATGAATTTTTAGAAATTTGAATCACCCAAATCCGAGTTAAAATGCAAAAGTTATAGTCATTTGAAGTTTGAATAAAATCAAAATACGAAATTAAGAAAATCCGATTTTTCTGAATTATTTTTATACTTGAAATTCACATTTATGACGTCAGCATGCCTCATGATGACGTCAGCACCGAAATAATTTCCGCCAAAATATTTTTATATATGAAAATATTTATGGCGTCGGCGATGCGTCGGCCACGACACGTGCACGCCTGCAGGCCGCCACGTCGCTCTGTCTATGGGTGAGTCTGGGTTGGCTCGTCTCACTCGTGGGCTTGGTTCCGCGAGCAGTGCGACCACGCGGCAAAATCCGCACCGTTCGCTAAAACCGACGGTCGGATCCCTCACGCGCGCCGCGCGCGCCGAGATCGTCGCGACACGCGTCGCGCATCCGGTGATCGGCCTAAATCCAGCGGTTGGATTCCGCGACCGACGCGGCGCCTCGATTCCCGCGCGGCCACGCGTCGCGCATCGAGCGGTGCCCTCGGATCTAACGGCCAGACACCACCGCCATCTGCGGCGCCTCGGTTTACTCGTAGCCACGCGGCGCGATCGCGGCGCGCGCTGGCAACGGCCGGATCGGTCTGCTCGCTCGTCAAACGCCCACGCGTCGGCCGCGATTTGGCGAGGGCGGTGCCATCTCCGCGCTGTTCAAATCTGAGCAGCGCAGATCCTTAGGGCAAAACCGGATCAATCTCTACCGTTCGGATCTAATCCAGCGGTCCACGGTACGGTATTTCTTCGTTCATGGTGCGGCGTGGTTCAATCCTCTGCGTCCACTATCGATCCAACGGTTAAGACAAAAACATATCGCGGACATTAGATCTAATCCAAGCCGTTCGTTCTAGATCTAACGGTTACGATTCAATCTAAACATCTCGAGATGGAGGCTCGTGGACTCACGAACCGAGCGATGCAAATCGGACGGTCGGCGTGATTCGGCGAGGTTGACGGCGAAGAAGCGAAGGTTGCGGGCTGGGAAGATGACCTCGGCGGCGGCTGCGCGGGCTTCTCGGCGAGAAGAAGTGGTCCACTCGATCGTCTTGCTTGGTGAACTTCGGAGCAGGCCGAGCACGCGGAAGCGACGGACGGCGGCGAGAGGAAGCAAAAACAACGGCGGCACAAGGGCGCAACTCTGGCGAGCTTCGTCAGGCGCTAGAGAGGTCTCGGCGTGCGTGCGAGGAGTCAAAAGACGCAGCGAAGGAGCTCTGCGGACGCGCTACTCGGTGCGCAAAGGGGCCTCGGCGTGCGCGCTCTGGCGGCGAACGCAGCGGAAGCGGTCGGCGGCATTAGCTCGGTGATCTCGCGAGACGACCGGCGTGGCGCAATCCGCAGCGTCCGTCGGCGGCGATCCGAAGGCTCGCGCGTGCGCGGCGACGTGGCACACGCCTGCGTGCGATCCGGATCGAGCGGCTTGGCTGGCGGCGCTAGGGTTTCGCGGATGGGCGACAGCGCACAAGATAATGGGCTCGGCCCATTCATTCATAACCACTTTAAAACCTTTTCAATAAAAATAATTCTAGAAATTCACTTAAATCATTTGGGGCTTTTAAAATAGCGAGAAAATTCTAGAAAAATTCGAGAAAATACTTTGAGATATTTGGAACTCAAATAAAATATTTTCAATAAAACTTTGCTAGAACTTTTCCATTATTTAATTGTTTTCAAGGAAGGCTAGTTTTGAGTAATTCCAAATAAATTTCAATAAATTCCCAAAATTCACAAAAATCAAAAATACTCTCAAAATTTAAATTAGAGCAAAAATTAGGGTGTTACAAACCTCCCCCTTATGAATCTCGTCCCGAGATTGAGTCGCCTATAGAAGCAGGTTAGGAACTCCTTCTTGAGATCTTCTTCACGTTCCCACGTTGCTTCACTTTCCGAATGGTTGCTCCATTTGAACTCTGCGAAACGCGCGTTGACTTGTTCCTTGTCTCTCTGTCCATTCGTCGAATCTTCATTGGATGTTCTTTGTAAGTCGAGATCTTCTTGCACTCAATTGCCTCCAAAGGTGTTTGCTCTTCCGGTACTCGAAGACACTTCTTGATTGAGACACATGGAATCGTCATGCACTCTGCCAAAGGCTGCGGTAACTCAATTGATCGCAACTTCACCTCTACGGCTCAAGATTTTGAATGGTCCGACATATCTGGGTGCGAGCTTCCCTTTTGCATGGAACCTTCTGACTCCTTTGAGTGGTGTTACTCTAAGATACACAAAATCTTCGGGTTCAAAGCTTAGTTCCCTGCGACGGTTGTCAGCATAACTCTTTTGCCTGGATTGTGCAATCTTCAATCTTTCCCTGACCAGGGTGATCGTGCTTAGCTTCTGAAGAATGTCTGGTCCGAAAACATGTCGTTCGCCTGTCTCATTCCAATTCAATGGTGTTCGACAGGACCTACCATACAGAGCTTCAAATGGAGACATTTGTAAACTTGCTTGATAACTGTTATTATAGCTGAACTCAGCATAAGGCAAACACTTGTCCCATGAAGTGGAATATGCTAAGGCACATGCCCTCAACATATCTTCCAATATCTGATTGACTCTCTCAGTTTGTCCATCTGTCTGCGGATGGTATGCTGTACTGAAGTTCAAACGAGTCCCCATTGCTTCATGAAGCTTACCCCAGAATCTGGAGGTAAATTGGGTACCTCTGTCCGACACTATCTTTTTCGGCACTCCATGTAAACAGACAATTCTGGACATATAAAGTTACGCTAACGGTCTCGGAATAAGTGGTCTTCTTGGTATGAAATGTGCCACCTTAGTTAAGCGATCTACTATGACCCATATGGAATCATATCCACTTTGCGTTACGGGCAATCCGGTTATAAAATCCATACCAATTTCCTCCCATTTCCATTCGGTATCTTTAAGGGTTGTAATAGCCTGCCTGCTGGTGCATAGCTTTGACCCTTTGGCATATGTCACATAATGCAACGTATTCGCGACTTCGTTTCATGCTTGGCCACCAAAATTTTCCTTCAAATCTTGATACATTTTCGCACTTCTGGATGAATTGAGTACTTGGAGTCATGGGCCTCTCCCAAAATTAATCGCTTCAACTCCTTTTTGTTCGGCACACAAATCGCCCTTTGAACCACATAGTACCTTGTTCATCCAGTTTAAAATCTTTTGCTTTGCCTTCATCCATTTTGCCCTTAATTCTTTTGATCTTATCATCATCTTTCGCCCTTCCTGATCGATCTTCGGTAGGTCTTACTTCAAAGTTACTAGGAATCCTTTTGGTACCATTTCCAATTCTAGTTTAAAATCCTACACAATTCTGCTGACTTGTTTCCAACGACATATTTACATGTGGTTCTTTCTGCTCAAGGCGTCTGCCACCACGTTGGCTTTCCCCGGGTGGTAGTGAATTCCCACATTATAATCCTTGATTAACTCTAACCATCTTCTTTGCCTCATATTTAGGTCAGCTTGTGTGAAAATATACTTAAGGCTTTTATGATCAGTATATACTTCACATCTATTTCCGATGAGATGATGGCGCCATATTTTTAGTGCATGCACTACTGGCTAATTCTAAATCATGAGTCGGATAGTTCTCCTCATGTGGTCTCAATTGCCTCGATGCATAGGCAATTACCTTCCTATTTTGCATCAACACGCATCCCAATCCCTGACGCGATGCATCACAATAAATGTCAAAGTCTTGGTGAACGTCTGGTAAAACTAATACAGTGCGATGTTAACCTCCTTTTCAATTCTGAAAACTCTTCTCACACTCGGTGTCCATAAAAATTTCTTTTCTTTTTCAACAATTGCGTAAGAGGTCTACTAATCGTAGAGAATCCTTCAATGAATCGACGGTAATACCCGCCATTCCAAGGAAACTACGGTTTGGGTTACCGTCTTGGTATTCCCAATGTAAAACCGTTTCCACTTTCTTTGGATCTCTGACAACTCCTTCTCTTTGTCATTATGTGTCCAAGAAATTCCACCTTATCTTTCAAAATCACATTTGCTAAATTTACGCAAACAAGCTGTTGTTCCTCAACTTTTCAAGGACTAGCCTCAAGTGCTCGGCGTGCTCTTCTCTCGTCTTGGAATAGATAAGGATGTCATCTATGAATCTGACGACGAACTTATCCAAGTTTTCCATAAAACCTTATTCATTAAGTTCATGAAATATCTTTGGTGCATTTGTCGGACCAAAAGACATCACTTTGTAAACTTCGTAGTGTCCATATCTTGACGAAAATGCGGTCTTGAATATCCTCGATCGGATCTTGGTGATGGTATCTGATCGAAGATCAATTTTGGAGAATACTCTGCTCCTCTCAAGCGGTCAAACAAATCATCGATCTGGGTAGCGGATACTTATTCTTTATCGTCACATCATTGAGTGCACGATAGTCTATACACATCCTGAAACTTAGTCCTTCTTCTTAACGAATAAGGCAGTGCTCCCCATGGCGATGAACTAGGTCTTATAAATCCCTTTTCAGCGAGTTCTTCAATTTGCTTCTTCATTTCCACCAATTCCTCTGTGGACATCTGTAAGGTCTCTTAGCTATTGGGCTGTCCTCGAACTAGTTCTATCACGAACTCGATATCTCTATCTGGCGGCATTCGGGTAAATCTTACGGGAAAACATCAGGATATTCATTGACTATGGAGACTTCCTCTGTGGCGAGTCTTCATCTTGTTGACCATCAATTGTCCATCTCGTCTTGGTTTCGCTTCAAACTCAATTTTCTTTCCATCAGGGCTCTCGACCGATATGACTCTTTTCCATGATCCAATCGCCTTGTGATCGATTAACCAATCCATTCCCGGATAACATCCAAGGTTTGGGTATTAAGGGCGATTAAGTTCGCTAGGAACTCAACTCCATTAATTATTATTCCTACCCCGAACATCCTACTTTAGATCGGAGTTACGATCCGAGAGATGGACTATGAGCACACATTTAAGATTCACTATTTCCATATCATTTTGAACAGCAAAATCTCGGAAATAAAAGAATCTGAAGCTCGGAATCAAATAAAGCGATGGTGATGCTCGAGTTTACTAGGAACTTACCCGATTACAACGTCAGGCGTTCGGACTTCATCTGCGTGATGTGGTTGACTCGCCTCGTGCGGTTCCTTGGGATGGATCGCTGCTTTGTTGATGCCCAGCGGTTCATGATTAGTGCGGGAGTCCTTGCGGTGTGTTCCCCAAGTTAAAGCGAACCGGGTGACACCTCCTTCTTAGGGCGATTGTTGGCAAAATGCCCCATTTCATTGCAATGATAGCAGCGTCTTCCCACGGCACGAGAGGTTCCTCGATCATGCCATAGTTCGGCCGAGATCTGAACATTTTGACCCATCGGGCGATTTGCGGCGGTGGTGCTCATCATTGCCTCTAGGCTGGTACCGAATGAGCTGTTGGGGTGCCGTCCTCTGCCTCTCTGTGCCCGACGACCTCCTTGTTGCGCCATTCTGCGCTTCTGTTGTCATCAACTCTCGGCGCTTGTCCTCTAAGATCGGGGCTTTGTTAACTAACTCTTGAAAGTCGGGGAATGTGTGGGTGATCGGTCCCACTGCAACCTCGCATTCAATCCCTTCATGAAGCGGGATTATGCGGCCTTATCCGTAGCCACGTCCTGCAGTGCGTGGCGTGCGGTTAGGTGAACTTGTTGGAGTAATCGGCCATTGGCCGCCGCCTTGCTTGAGGCTTCTAACTCCTCCTTTTAAGATCCATGATACCCTCGGGTACATGATGCTGACGAAGGCCGAGGTGAACTCCTCCCATGTGATACTCGCGGGTCCTCATGAGTCTGCGCGAGTTTTCCCACCATTCTGCGGCGGTCCTTGAGTTGATGAGAGGCATAGAGTACCCTCTCATGTCCTACACATTGGGTAATGTGCAGCTTCCTTTCGATTGTCCTTAGCCAATCGTCGCCTCCGATGGATTGGCGTTGCACGAGAAGGTAGGTGGGCGGGTTCTCATAAACTCCGACAACCGTGAGTAGGGGTGTGGTCCATGGTTGCCCCAGGTTGAACATTCGCGGCACTTGATTGGATATCTGCGCATGGTTTGAACCATCGTGGTCATGAGTTGAGTGCAGGGTCAAAAAGGCTCCCGGAGTTACGCATATCGACTGCGGTGGTTGAGAATCGACTCTTCATTACAGTTGTCCGTCAGTTAGCTCCACTTCACTGGCTCCAACATTTCCACGAGTCCTCACCATCATTGCAAGCTTCCATGGTTAAGAAAAGAAGAAAGCATAGGCGAGTAAAAGAACTTATGTGGGGAAGCAGGTGTAACTTAAATTATTTAGCCACTTTATTGATATAATATAAAGCGGTATGGTTGCTCACAAGTGCCTAAGGGCAATGCAACACATACGTGACACTCACAACCAAAAGTAAGTAAGCAAACATAGGAATCCATGACAACTCACACCTAAGGGTGACTCACGAAGCAAAGACGCGACTCGGATATTGAGTCTCGACACTACACTCTACTACACTCGATCACTCATCGAGCCAACCCGGCCGCGGCTTCCCGGAGCGTGCCGTGAGTCTTTGCGGCATTGAGGCGAATCCGGTCTGGTGACCTCTGCGGCGGGTGCAAAAGACCCCATCGACTCTGCTGGTCCCGGCTGCTGCTCTGCTGGGCGCCTCTGCTCGGCTCCTCGAATCTGGATCATGTAACTCCGGGGTGGTTCGGGCTCGGGTCCATATAGAGCCATCTCCAACTCCTGGATCTTCAGTATGGCATGAGCTAAGTTCTCCGGTGTTGGGTTCTTGCCTCTATAACCTCGTCGCGGGTCCTCTGCGGCTCTGGACTGTCTCGTCAAAGGCGTCCTCTGGCGATGGCGTATCTCGCCAGTGGGTGATCGTGGCGTCCTCCTCCACGAGCTCCATCTGTTGTATCGGTAGTCGCGACGCGGATGGTGGCGGAAGGCGGTGCCCTCTAACTCTGCGGAGTAAGTGCGGGCAATTTGCCGCATCGCTGACGCGACGTCTCACGAATCCGGCCTCGAAAGAAGACCTCTGGCGGTGATGTAGATGGGGCGACTACGCCTCGTCCTCTCCAGAGCATACTTTGTGATCTTGGCGTCCCAGCGATGTCAAGTCTGCGCCTGCACCACAAAGTCCCTCGATGCGTGGTCGGTCAAAACCTCCAACAAGCGCATCATCGCCATAACTCGCGGCGTATCCTCGGTCACGCTCTCCATAGGTATGGATCATCCTCATCTGCCAAAACAAACCTTGTTTAAATTAAATAGAGAATAATAAAAATTCAGCATAGGTATGAATAAGGGAGAAGAGATAAGTCGAGATTTCTTTGACATTCTTGCTCAAGTTGATTAGGTCTTTAGAAAATAGTTTTCACCCTCCTAGGCACAACCAAACTAAGGTCAAGGCCTACAACATCGGCTGCTCGATACCACCTCTGCCGGGACCGAATGCAAATCCGGACCCTCTGTGTATTACATGCGATCCGAGGATCACGCTAGCACACACAGTCATCTGAGGTTGCACATCACAGACATTCACAAGGATATAAGAATAAATAGTGCAAACATGTATATAAAGCAGAGTTGTACAACCTTATGGTCTCCTTACAGATAAATCGACCACGCAGGCACATTATTCAAAACAAAGAAATAGCGGCGGAACATAAAAAGTCGTGTAAGCATCCATCTTGCCACGAGCAACCGATCGGGCTTGCCCCTAGTTGCTCGTGTCCTCGGCGTACTCCTCCTCCCATCTTGGTGTAGTCTCCTCCACCGATGTTGGGGTTGATAAGCAAGGTGGGGTGAGTACACAAGGCACTCAACAAGTAATGCATGAATGCGACACTATTACTATATGCAAAGCTTATTCCAATGGATTGGCTTAATTGATCCTTTTTGCATCAAGCGACATTTTTAAACTAGTATCTTGTTTAGATTAAAGCGATGAAACAGATATAAGTAATACTAATTTCAAATGGTTTTCTTGAAGATTCTCGGCACACCTTATTAGTTCATTTCCAACAACGGCACACACCACCCTTCCATGTTTTGTTTATGAAAAACTACCCTTGATTTGTAATCCCGAGCAATGCTCAATACCGTGAGCACGGCTATTCGAATAGTTTTGACACTCTGCAGAGGTTGTACACTTTACCCACAAGATCTGACCGCTCACCACACGGTGATTGTCATAACAAAGCTTTTCAGAACTTCTACCTTAACCAAAGAACCTCTCGGTATTGCCTTTACTATCACTTCCCTCACAGGAGCCAAGTATAGGACCGGCCAATCACCGTTGGATGGGCACCAAGCCGTAGCAGTGCGCTCCCCATACAGATACACCCACATGTCTTCACACCCCGAGGTATCGGAGGAAAGATATCGAACCCTAGTCAACTAGGTGCATCCCATGTCGGACATGTGGTTGTACGGGTGACTCGGATCAAAGGCTTGCAAGGTGAAGTCCTTAGCCGACCAAGGCAAGACTTTCAACACTCAACAGTGGCACACGGCCCAATGTGGCACAGGAGACTCACATCACTCAACAACCCAATGCCACACAGGCCCACTCTGCACACAGACCTCTTGCCACTTGCCCCGATCTAAATCATTTTGCACCCAGTTGATTATTGTGCAACACATGCCAAGAATAACTCAATATCGATGCGGAACCACACAGTTCTTTGTACCTCAATCTCAACATGTGGCATCATCACACCACTTTTCAAAATACATTCAATATGTCTTTAATCAATATTGTAGCATTTTTCCAAAGATCATTCATGATTCGTTGCAAGGCTAAGCATCTACTCACGGTCTAGCCTCCCGTGTTGGCACAATATTAACATCCAACTAATATAATCGAACTTAGGGTGACAATGATCTAGGCATACAATTAATAATTCAAGGTGGCATAACAAAATGGGTTGATTAACTACATTATCCCAAATTAATTTAAATTCATTTTAAATAATTAGCATGCATAGTTTCAAAGCATAAATTACATTTTAAAATCTGGGATCAAAATGATCAAAGCATCACTTGCCTTCAAAGAGTTGCTGGTCGTGTTCCGAAGCTTGGTCTTGAGCGACTAATTCTTCCTCGAAACTTCGGCAAATTTACGTCTCTGCGTACAAACAAAGCATACAATAAATAGCCAATACAGAAGACTATATGTCCTCAAGAATTCAAATAAAATTCACCAATAAATAGCTCACAATTTTATGAATTTTTAGAAATTTGAATCACCCAAATCCGAGTTAAAATGCAAAAGTTATAGTCATTTGAAGTTTGAATAAAATCAAAATACAGAAATTAAGAAAATCCGATTTTTCTGAATTATTTTTATACTTGAAATTCACATTTATGACGTCAGCATGCCTCATGATGACGTCAGCACCGAAATAATTTCCGGCCAAAATATTTTTATATATGAAAATATTTATGGCGTCGATAGCGTCGGCCGACGACCGTGTACGCCGAGGCTGCCACGTCGCTCTGATCTATGGTGAGTCTACGGGTTGGCTCACGGTCTCCGTGGGCTTGGTTCACGAGCAGTGCGACCACGCGGCAAATTCGGCACCGTTCGCTAAAACCGGCGGTCGAGATCCCTCACGCGCGCCGCGGCGCCGAGATCGTGCGACACGCGTCGCGCATCGGTGATCGGCCTAAATCCAGCGGTTGGATTCCGCACCGACGGCGGCGCCTCGATTCCCGCGCGACCACGCGTCGCAGCATCGAGCGGTGCCCTCGGATCTAACGGCCAGCCACACCGCCCGCTGCGGCGCCTCGGTTTACTCGTAGCCACGCGGCACGATCGCGGGCGCGCGCGCTGCAACGGCCGGATCGGTCTGCGCTCGGTCAAACGCCCCAGCGTCGGCCGCGCGATTTGGCGAGTGCGGTGCCATCTCCGCCGCTCGTTCAAATCTGAAGCGCAGATCCTTAGGGCAAAACCAGATCCAATCTCTACCGTTCGGATCTAATCCAGCGGTCCACGGTACTAGAGTTTTTCATTCGCTCATGGTGCGGCGTGGTTCAATCCTCTGGCGTCCACTATCGATCCAGCGGTTAAGACAAAAACATATCGCGGACATTAGATCTAATCCAAGCCGTTCGTTCTAGATCTAGCGGTTACGATTCAATCTAAACATCTACGAGATGGAGGCTCGTGGACTCACGAACCGAGCGATGCAAATCGGACGGTCGGCGCGATTCGGCGAGGTTGGCGGCGAAGCGAAGGTTGCCGAGGCGGGAAGATGACCTCGGCGGCGGCTGCGAGGCTTCTCCGGCGAGAAGAAGTGGTCCACTCGATCGTCTTGCTTGGTGAACTTCGGGCGGGCGGAGCACGGCGAAAGCGACGGACGGCGGCGAGAGAAGCAAAACAACGGCGGCACAAGGGCGCCTTCGGCGAGCTCGTCAGGCGCTAGAGAGGTCTCGGCGTGCGTGCGAGGAGTCAAAAGACGCAATAAAGGAGCTCTGCGGACGCGCTACTCGGTGCTTAAAGGGGCCTCGGCGTGCGCGCTCTGAAGCGGCGAAAGCAGCGGAGCGGTCGGCGGCATTAGCTCCGGTGATCTCGCGAAGCGACCGGCGTGGCGCAATCCGCAGCGTCCGTCTGGCGACGATCCGAAGGCTCAGCGTCGCGAGCGGCGTGGCACGCGCGAGCGTCGCGATCCGGATCGAGCGGCTTGGTGGCGGCGCTAGGGTTTCGCGCGGATGGGCGGCGACGCGCGATAATGGGCTCGGCCCATTCTTGTTCATAACCACTTTAAAACCTTTTTCAATAAAAATAATTCTAGAAATTCACTTAAATCATTTGGGGCTTTTAAAATAGCGAGAAAAATTCTAGAAAAATTCAGAAAATACTTTGAGATATTTGGAACTCAAATAAAATATTTTCAATAAAACTTTGCTAGAACTTTTCCATTATTTAATTGTTTTCAAGGAAGGCTAGTTTTGAGTAATTCCAAATAAATTTCAATAAATTCCCAAGAATTCACAAAAATCAAAAATACTCTCAAAATTTAAGTTAGAGCAAAAATTAGGGTGTTACAGTTGTTCAGGGCGAGTCTGAGGACGAGGAAGAGGACACGGGGGATTATCTCCTGGTCCCCCGGGCAAGGCCACAGCATCCTCGGCCTATCACGATGCCCTCAAAGGACGAGTCAGTAGGCGGCCGCCGAGGCCGTCAAGCGCCCGAGAGGAAGCCAGGCGGCGCCCGATCACGGAGCCCCAGTAGCTCTTGCCGGGTGGGGCCGTGGCGAGTCAACTCTGTCGGGGCGGCGGCGAGGTCGACACCACCGAGCCCGACACAGTTGAGGTCGGGACGGGTCCTGCAAGCGTCGACGAGCACGGGGGGCATCAGGTATGGCACCACCTCCCTCTTTGCTATTGTTTTTCTTTTGGGCTTCGGTCCACTAAGTAATTCTGTTTTCTCCAGTAGGCTCGGCCCCACCGGCGTCTCTCCGCTCCTCGCACGAGGCGATTCGGGACGACGCCCCAGTCGACGTCGTCAATCCGGCACCGGAGGGGGCTGCGGGAGCGGGTCATCTCTGCGCTCCACCTGCGCGAGGCTCGAGGCGCACCTCGAAGGGGTTAGTTGATCTTGAGCTTATTTTTCTCCTCTTTGGTTAGCTTTATGTCCGCAAAGCTGTTTGTGACGCTTCTCGCGGCTTCTCAGGGCTTAGAGCAGGTCACTCAAGGGCTTGAGACCCAACGCGGCGATGCCATCAGCTTCCGGGTGCTATGCTCCCTGGTTGAGGGACGCGAGGAGTACGTCCTCGGCCTCGAGGAGAGCATAGCACGGATGGAGGAGGAGGTCGAGCAGCTGAAGGCCGAGCATGCCGTCGAGCTTTTGAGGGCAGTCGAAGCAAAGCATAAGCGGTCGGCCGAGTCCCTCGCGAATGTCCACGAGAAGGCCAAGAATGCCCTCTCGGGTGATCGTGCGAGGGCCGCGGAGATCGTCGAAGCTGCCCGCGCAGAGGCAGAAGCGCTTCGCAAAGAGGTCGCGGAGCTCTCTGCTGCTCCCTCGAAGGCTTCGACTGACGTTGAGGCGAAGATGGCCGAACTCGTGGAAAAGCCGGGCGAGACACAGGCGGGAAGAATGCCTAGCTCGACTTCAAGAGGAGCGGCCGGGTTGCCAACGCCGAGGCCGAGGCGCTGGCCCCGTGGCGAGTTGCTACCCTCGGCGAGAAGCTCGCTGGAGATGGTGACTGTAGATAGGTTAGTCGGATAGGAAAAAGGGCAAGGGCACTCGAGCCCTATGTAAAATTTGATCGTGTAAATTCTATCTTTTGAAGAAATGAAACTCCTTTTGTGATCGCAGTTGTATGCGTCTTTTTGATACTTGGTTGGAGTCTTGTTTCGAGAGTGAATAGCATCTCCTTTTGTTCGAGACTGCTCGAGACTTAGTCAGAAAAGTCTAGTTTGAGGTCGAATGTCGTTTGCTCGAGATTTAGGCAAAACCCTGCTCGAGGCCGAAAGATGTCCGTTCAAGACTTAGCCAGAAACCTTGTTCGAGGCTGAAAGACAAGGTGCTCGAGACTTAGCCAGGGACCTTGCTCGAGACCTGAAGATACTTGCTCGAGACTTTAGCCAGGAACCTTGCTCCGGTGCACAGAACTGGCCGTTATGGCCCGAGGTTCGACCAGTATTCCTGACCTAAAAAGAGGAAGACCCGCGACAAGGTTAGGTTGTCGGGCGCACCTTTGATCGGGGGCAAACCTTACCGTGGCGTTGGGTCGAGATGACCAAGCCTATGATTTAGAACATCCCCAGAGGAATTACCATAAAACCACCCGATGGGGGAAATAATTATCAAAATCACTTGACGGGGGAATGTGTCAACCCCGAAGGATACTTTTTAGAAACCCGCGACCTCCGAGCCTAGGAGTACTTCAGGCTCGGTGTTAGGCCGAAATAGCTGAGCTCGGGAGCTCCCTCTGCGGGGAGGCCTCCCATTAGAATCACACGACGGGGGAATAGAGCAACCCTGGAAGATATTTTTAGAAACCCGCGACCTCCGAGCCTGGGAGTACTTTAGGCTCGGTGTTAGGCCGAAATAGCTGAGCTCGGGAGCTCCCTCTGCGGGGTGGCCTCCCATTAGAATCACTCGACGGTGGAATAGAGTAACCCCGGAGGATATTTTTAGAAACTCGTGACCTTCGAGCCTGGGAGTACTTCAGGCTCGGTGTTAGGTCGAAATGGCTGAGCCCGCATCTGGGCTGGCCTAGAGTTGGGGCGTCGGGTCGAGGCAGCCGAACTCGGGAATGCATCGAGTTCGAGGCTTCCCCGAGGGCGGTCTCTGATTCAAGCCTACGGCGGGGGAATAGCCGACTTTCTGCGATACAGATCATCTTACTGCGACCGAAGCATCCCCGGAGGTGAATCTAGAGTCCATGTCCGCCGAGCCCGGGAATCGTCATCATGCTCGGGGAGCCCCGTAAGGACGACCTCCGGGTTGGCAGGTCGGGGGGATGGTTGGCTTACCCCGATAAAGATCGATTTACGGCGACCGGGACATCCCCGAGGTGAACCTAGAAACCATGACCCGAGGCCAAGGCACGCAGGGTGCAAAAAGAAAAACATTCGTAGATATATATACTAAGAAAAGCAATCCCCAGGGCACCCCGAGGTCTGGGAGTTCTCGACGTGATCTCAGGTCCAAGCTCTGCTACAGGGGGGAGCCGAGATGCGATAAGAATCGGCTTCCAGCTGGCTGCGACCCCATGGGGGCGATCCCTGAGTCACGTCTCGTGCTCACGCTACTCGCAGTAGGGGATACATAAATGCTAGTAAGTAATGAAGGAGAATTTGCAGGAAGGAAGTCAGGTCGGGCCCCGAGCGCTGGTTGCTTACCAGGAGGAACCCTTGGCTCTGGGCTCGACGTAGGGGAGCAATAAATTTACCGCGGTGAAGGCTGATTTTCTGCAGACTCGATTCCCCGAAGACAGGCCTTGAGAACGCGATCCGGTGTCGCGTCCCTTGGAACACAAGAGGGGCGTTAGCATAGGTAGAAAAAGAACCTTATGCCAGGCCCGACCAAGCGGTGCGCGGGCGTGGATCACGCTCAAGATGGCGATTACCCGGTTGATGCGCACAAGACGGCCCGATCTTCCGGTGAGGGGATAACTTCGATTTGGCGGAGGATGACTTTGACGATCCAGCTACGAACCACACAAGGATAAGCGCCTGCAATCGCTAAACCACACTCCTCGTCGTTATCAACCGTGCCAAGAACACGGATGACCTGACCACGAAGGTCTATTCTTGCGAGCAATCGAAGAACTAGCAAGAACAAGGATGAAGCACACACTCAAGTTGAGGTTTCGAAACTTGTTTACTGCTGCTCTAGCCGAGTCAGGAGAACAAGGATAAAGTTCCACACATGGGTAACTATTCTCAAATCAAAACCTAAGGAGATAGTGATGTGAAGTTGTGTCCCGATCTTTCGATGAGAGCGATAACTATCGATTTGGTGGATTCGACTTTGACGATCCGACTACAACGTACGATGACGATGCGCCTTAGCAATCGCTAAACCAACTCCGGAGTGTTATTGATCTTGCCGTGGGCACGATCAACCTGAACACGAGGTTCAATTCCTGCAAGCAACCGAAGAACAAGCAAGAACAATAGTAAAAGCAATCTGAAATTGCAAATAAGAATTGAAGGACAAAATAAGTTGGGGTTCTATTGAAGGTCTTGACAAGGTGGCTGTCCAGCATAACTTGAGGACACGAGGTTTGCACTTGGCTAAACTAATCAAACAAAACCCTAGGAAACCAAATACAATTCGATTACAAGGCCCAAGGCCCACTCTGACTCGGACTGGAAAAGTGACGTGACTTGTTTTGTAGTTTCCGGACAGCTCAGAAGGAATTTGAAGGTGAGACTGGATCCATTGGAAAGAGGGCGATGAAAGCTTTCAATCAAGTACTCATGTGCCCCGAACACCCTTCTGGATCAAAAGTTATGGCCGTTTTAAGTTGGTGCTGTAAGGAAAGCCGAATCCGAGTGGAACTCGTGCAGATGACGATCTGGTTTCAAGCTTGATGTTTTGAGGTTCTTCTCCTTGGTTCCTAAGGACAATAAGATCATCACAAGGATTAAATAGCATTCCATTCTGAGAATCTCTTGTATCAAAACATAGGAACGTATTCACCTGATAATTAAGTCGACGTGCTCGAGCACGAGTAATTGGTCCTTGTAATATAGGTTCAGATTGTTGTGTATGAGATGAGTGACTAGGCGCGGTTGTGTCAATAGAAACGATGTCCTCATTAGATAGATAGGGGCTTGTCCCCAATGGAAGGGAACACCAATGGAAGGGAACACCTTTCTTTGTCAATTCATTCAATGGTGCAGCGATGGTGCTGAAATCTTTCACAAAACGTTGATAGAATCCAGCAAGTCCATGAAAGCTCCGCACTTGTGTGACCGTGTTAGGAGTTGGCCAACTCTTGATTGCTTCAATCTTGGCTTCATCAACCTCAATTCCCTGTGGTGTCACAACTTAGCCCAGAAACGAGACTCGATCGGTGCAAAAGGAGCACTTCTCAAGGTTGCCAAACAAATGTGCTTCTCTCAAAGCATTAAAAACATCATGTAAGTGTTCAATATGTTCAGAAAGAGACTTGCTATAGATCAAAATGTCATCAAAGTAGACTGATGTGAGGTTGTGTCCCGATCTTTCGATGAGAGCGATAACTATCGATTTGTGGAACCAACTTTGACGATCCGACTACAACGTACGACGACGATGCGCCTTAGCAATCGCTAAACCAACTCCGGAGTGTTATTGATCTTGCCGTGGGCACGATCAACCTGAACACGAGTTCAATTCCTGCAAACAACCGAAGAACAAGCAAGAACAATGGTAAAAGCAATCTGAAATTGCGAATAAGAATTGAAGGACAAAATAAGTTGGGGTTCTATTGAAGGTCTTGACAAGGTGGCTGTCCAGCACAACTTGAAGACACGAAGTTTGCACTTGGCTAAACTAATCAAACAAAACCCAAAACCCTAGATGGGGTTGCGGCTGGTTATATATGAGATAACAAGAGGAGGTGGTCGTTCAAAACCCTAGGAAACCAAATACAATTCGATTACAAGGCCCAAGGCCCACTCTGACTCAGACTGGAAAAGTGACGTGACTTGTTTTGCAGTTTCCGGACTGCTCACAAGGAATTTGAAGGTGAGACTGAATCCATTGGAAAGAGGGCGACGAAAGCTTTCAATCAAGTACTCATGTGCCCCGAACACCCTTGTGGATCAAAAGTTATGGTCGTTTTAAGTTGGTGCTGTAAGGAAGGCCGAATCCGAGTGGAACTCGTGCAGATGACGATCTGGTTTCAAGCTTGATGTTTTGAGGTTCTTCTCCTTGGTTCCTAAGGACAATAAGATCATCACAAGGATTAAATAGCATTCCATTCTGAGAATCTCTTGTATCAAAACATAGGAACGTATTCACCTGATAATTAAGTCGACGTGCTCGAGCACGAGTAATTGGTCCTTGTAATATAGGTTTAGATTGTTGTGTATGAGATGAGTGACTAGGCGCGGTTGTGTCAATAGAAATGATGTCCTCATTAGATAGATAGGGGCTTGTCCAATATATATAGCCAAGGATGGCTGCTAGGAGTTGGTCTCACGCCACTTTAATTACATGGGAACTCAGCACAAAATTATGGTGGCACAGCACCCTAAAAGACAGAGACCGTCGCACTATTTTGACTGCTGTGGCCAGCTCGAGTGGAATTTGATGATGAGGCCAATCCGTTGGAAAGAGCACGAATTTATCTTTTAATCAAGTACTCACTCATCCCGAACGGACTCCGTATGAAATAGTTATGGCCAGTGGAAGGTGGACTGCTCCTGGGTGGACGTTTTGGCTTCCTTCTTGGGAATAACTTGTACTATAGCTTGTAGTGATGAGGAATGACGTCCTTACAGCTCTAAGCCATGATTCCTAAGCACAAGCACATTATTATGCAGTGGTATATCCTCAAAAATATAATTATACCACCCGAGAAACGAGTTCACCTGTTGATTTAGCTCCTGTGCTCGTGCCCTTGTGATAGGATCTTGCATAGGAGGTGGTGGTGGTGAGGTCATGGGTGTATCCGACATAGTGATGTCCTCATCATCCTCCCCTTCTTGCATTTGAATCGTCCTCGACTCAAGCTCATTGTTTTCTCCAAAATATGGCTTCAAATCTGAAATGTTAAAAGTGGGACTAACCCCAAAATCTGCAGGTAACTCAAGTTTATAAGCATTATCATTAATTCGTTCAAGCACTTTGAAAGGACCATCAGCTCTAGGCATTAATTTAGACTTTCGTAAGTTAGGAAATCTTTCTTTCCGCAAATGCAACCAAACAAGATCACCATGTTCAAATGTCAATTCCTTTCTACCATGGTTACCAGCAACCCTATATTTCTTAGTCATGCGCTCTATATTTTCTTTTGTGGTCTTATGCAATTTAAGAACAAATTCAGCACGTCTCTTTGCATCAAAGTTTACCTTCTCCGAAGATGGTAAAAGCAATAGATCAATTGGAGCACGAGGGTTAAAGCCATACACAACCTGAAATGGAGTCATTTTTGTCGTAGAGTGCAATGTACGATTATTGGCAAACTCCACATGAGGTAGGCATTCTTCCCATATCTTCAAATTCTTCTTTAGAACAGCCCTCAACATGGTTGACAAGGTTCGATTCACCACTTCAGTTTGGCCATCGGTTTGAGGGTGACATGTGGTAGAGAACACTAACTTTGTCCCTAATTTGCTCCATAAAGTTCTCCAAAATTGGCTCAAGAACTTGGTATCACGATCTGAAACAATAGTACAAGGCATACCATGCAAACGAACAATTTCTTTGAAGAATAAATCAGCAATATGAGTGGCATCATCGCTCTTGTGGCATGGAATGAAATGTGCCATTTTAGAGAATCGGTCCACAACAACAAAAATACTATCCCTTCCCTTCTTTGTTCTAGGCAATCCTAAAACAAAGTCCATAGATATATCTTCCCAAGGAACACTAGGAACAGGAGCGGCATGTACAAACCATGTGGGTTTAGATGAGACTTAGCTTTTGGCATGTAGTGCAGCGTGCAACAAAGCGATCGACATCACGTCTCAGCTTTGGCCAAAAGAAATGTTCAGCCAAGACATCCTCCGTCTTTTAGCTCCAAAGTGTCCCATCAATCCTCCTCCATGCGCCTCTGTAACAACAAAAGACGAACGGAGCTAGCTGGAATGCATAGCTTGTTAGCTCTAAACAAGAATCCATCATTGTTAACAAATTTGTGCCAACTTTTTCCATTTTACAATTTAGCAAGACTTCTTTGAAATCATTATCCTGAGCATAGAGATCTTTTATGGTTTCCAAGCCAAAATTCTACAATCAAGTTGAGACATCATTGCATATCTTCTAGACAATGCATCGAGAATCACATTATCCTTCCCTTTCTTGTATTTGATGACATAAGGAAATGATTCAATGAATTCTACCCACTTAGCATGTCTACGGTTAAGTTTGCTTTGACTACGAATATGCTTAAGTGCCTCATGATCGAATGTATGACAAATTCTTTAGGCCATAAGTAATGTTGCCACGTTTCTAAAGATCGCACAAGAGCATACAATTCTTTATCATACGTAGAATAATTGAAACAGGCCCACTTAATTTTTCTTTGAAATAAGCAACAGGTGTAACTTCTTGTATCAATACACCACCAATTCCAATACCGCTTGCATCACATTCAAGTTCAAAGGTCTTACCAAAATCTGGAAGTTGAAGTAATGGTGCATTTGTGAGCTTTTCTTTTAAAAGATTAAAGGCACTTCTTGCGCTTGCCCCAATGGAAGGAAACACCTTTCTTTGTCAATTCATTCAATGGTGCAGCGATGGTGCTGAAATCCTTCACAAAGCGTCGATAGAATCCAGCAAGTCCGTGAAAGCTCCGCATTTGTGTGACCGTGCTTGGAGTCGGCCAACTCTTGATTGCTTCAATCTTGGCATCATCAACCTCAATTCCCAGCGGTGTCACAACATAGCTAAGAAACGAGACTCGATCGGTGCAAAAGGAGCACTTCTCAAGGTTACCAAACAAATGTGCATCTCTCAAAGCATTAAAAACATCATGTAAGTGTTCAATATGTTCAGAAAGAGACTTGCTATAGATCAAAATGTCATCAAAGTAGACCACCACAAATTTTCCAATAAAAGAACGTAAAACTTCATTCATCAATCGCATAAACGTGCTAGCTGCATTAGTCAAACCGAAAGGCATAACTAACCACTCATACAAGCCAAATTTAGTTTTGAACGCTGTTTTCCATTCATCCCCAAGTTTCATTCTAATCTGGTGATATCCACTTCTTAAGTCAACTTTCGAAAACACAATAGAGCCACTCAGTTCGTCTAGCATATCATCCAACCTAGGAATAGGGTGACGATACCTAACAGTTATATTATTGATAGCTCTACAATCCACACACATTCGCCATGATCCATCTTTCTTAGGTACTAAAAGCACAGGAACAGCACAAGGACTATGGCTTTCTCGAACGTACCCCTTGTCGAGCAAATCTTGCACTTGACGTTGTATCTCCTTAGTCTCCTCTGGATTGGTCCTATATGCTGCTCGGTTTGGTAATGTTGCTCCTGGAATCAAGTCAATTTGATGTTCAATTCCCCTCAAAGGTGGCAGCCCCGGGGGTACCTCATTTGGAAACACATCCTCATACTCTTGCAAAAGGTTAACAATAGCAGAAGGCAAAGAAACAGGTATATTTTCGAATGAAAACAAAGTCTCTTTGCAAATCAAAGCATAGCATCCAACATTACATTCTATCATGTCAATTAAATCAGATTTTGTAGCTAGCATGACAGCACCCTTTAACTTGATTTCAGCTCTCTTAGAATTGGATTCTTTCTTCTTTGGTTGTGCTAATTCTTTGGTTCTAATCTGATTTTCACTTTTAGCACTCTCCTTCTCTCTTTCAGCTTTCTCTAAGTCATCTTTCAAAATTGCAGCGGGGGACATGGGAAGCAAAACAATTTTCTTTCCTTTATGCATAAAAGTGTATTGGTTAGTTCTACCATCATGAGAAGCATTTTTATCATATTGCCAAGGTCTACCTAACAGCAAAGAGCATGCTTGCATAGGTACAACATCGCAATCAGCATGATCATGATATGAACCAAGAGAAAAATGCAATCTCACCATTCTTGTTACCTTCAATTTTCCACTTGAGTTGAACCATTGAATGTGGTAGGGATGTGGGTGTTGTGTTGTGGTCAAGCCAAGCTTCTCAACCATCTCCATGCTTGCAAGATTGTTGCAACTCCCTCCATCAATGATAACTTCAGACCGAAGCGCTCATTGATGACAAATTTTGTTTGGAACAAGTTATGACGTTGGTTCTGTTCAGCACTCTCTATTTGCACACTAAGGACACGCTTCACAATGATGCTCATGTATCTTTCTGAAATTTTAGCACCCAAATGCTCCTCCTCATGTTCACCCCCTTGATCTTCACCTGCGAGGTGATGCGCACAAGACGGCCCGATCTTCCGGTGAGGGGATAACTTCGATTTGGCGGAGGATGACTTTGACGATCCGGCTACGAACCACACAAGGATAAGCGCATGCAATCGCTAAACCACACTCCTCGTCGTTATCAACCGTGCCAAGAACACGGATGACCTGACCACGAAGGTCTATTCTTGCGAGCAATCGAAGAACTAGCAAGAACAAGGATGAAGCACACACTCAAGTTGAGGTTTGAAACTTGTTTATCGCTGCTCTAGCCGAGTCGGAGAACAAGGATAAAGTTCCACACATGGGTAACTATTCTCAAATCAAAACCTAAGGAGATAGATAGGGGCTTGTCCAATATATATAGCCAAGGATGGCTGCTAGGAGTTGGTCTCACGCCACTTTAATTACATGGGAACTCAGCCCAAAATTATGGTGGCACAGCACCCTAAAAGACAGAGACCGTCGCACTATTTTGACTGCTGTGGCCAGCTCGAGTGGAATTTAATGATGAGGCCAGATCCGTTGAAAAGAGCACGAATTTATCTTTTAATCAAGTACTCACTCATCCCGAACGGACTCAATATGCAATAGTTATGGCCAGTGGAAGGTGGACTGCTCCTGGGTGGACGTTTTGGCTTCCTTCTCGGGAATACCTTGTACTCTAGCTTGTAGTGATGAGGAATGACGTCCTTGCAGCTCTAAGCCATGATTCCTAAGCACAAGCACATTATTATGCAGTGATTTAGCTATGATTCCTCTAAAATATAATTATGCCACCCGAGAAACGAGTTCACCTGTTGATTTAGCTGCCGTGAGCGTGCCCTTGTGATAGGACCTTGCATAGGAGGTGGTGGAGGTAAGGTCATGAGTGTATCTGTCATAGTGATGTCCTCATCATCCTCCCCTTCTTGCATTTGAGTCGTCCTCGACTCAAGCTCATCATTCTCTCCAAAATATGGCTTCAAATATGAAGAGTTGGAGATACGCCTTTCTTGAATACACCATCAAGCATGGGAGGCGGCCAAGGTGGAGGACGAAGTGATCTGTGTGATCGACTTGGCCCTGGTGGGGATCGGTAAAGACATGTAGATCGACCATCCTTGTAGATGTAGACGATCACGAGAGGATGCCATGAAGTTTCGCCAAACCGATATAGCATTGGTCATATCCAGGATGAGCATGGTCTCATCATTCTTCCTTTGTTGAATTGGAGTCGTCCTCGACTCCATCACATTCTCCTGTAGAATGTTAGTTGCGACAAAGAGCAAAGCAACATGCATATCTTTTGTGATCAAATAAATGGCTCGAGAATCACAATCACCCAAACACTCCCTTTCTTGAAAACTATCTAGATCACACAGAACATCAAATTCAATGTAACCTAAAGTATTTAAAGAAGACATCAATTTAAGCTCATCTTCTTTACTGGCAATGTGAATGACATGTTTATCTTTATTGCAAGCATTTAGTTCAAATATAAAAGTTTCATGTTCATTCACTAGTTGTGGTGTGAGTGAAGCATTATCACACAACTCTTCTTTATCAAAAGGAATAACATGCAAATCATCATGTATTAAAAGAAAATCAGCAATGGGTTGTGTTAATAGTTGCTCTACGATAGCATGATTCATGTGCAGTTTTATCTCTTCAAAATGATTTTCTCCATCTGTACAGTCCATACCTTTTACATTACCTTCTAAATCTTTCTCAGTGGTTGTAGGTGCAACATCAATTTCCAACTCTTCACGTCATTTAATGGGGCAGCAAAGAAAGAGTCCTTCGCACATTTTCTTCTACATCCTTATCTCGTTGGTGCTCACTTTTACGCAAAATGTTAGCTACGACGAAGGTGCAACAATTGGCACCTCAAATGATGCTAAAGACTCTTTCAAAGATTCAGCAAGCATGTTTTCACTCTACAAGCATATTTAATCAAGTCCGAAAGAAAACTAAATGTTTGATCAACAAGAACATCCTGAATTTCATGATTAAGTCCACGTATGAACCTAAGCTCAAGAGCTTCTTCACATTCTTGTAAACCACAATGCAGCAAACAATTTTGGAATTCATGATAGTATTCTATAACAGTTTTAGAACCCTGTTTTAAGCGTTGAAGTTTAGTACGCAAATATTGACAACATATTCAGGAACATAATCATCTCTCATAAGTTTTTCATGGCATTCCAAGTTTTAGGTTCTTTATCATGTCTAGATATATGCTTCCACCAATATATTGCATCCGACGTTAACACTTTGATCATGCACTAATCTTTTGGTTTTCAGATAAGTCATACTTTGCAAATTCTTTGTCTACTGCTATCTCCCAATTAATAAATTCATTAGGATCGAACTTTCCAGCAAATGGAGGCATGGTAAATTTAATCTTTCCTAATGGATCATCATGTACCTCCCGTTCTTCACGCTGATTTCTACCCATACCTTGTTGATTGTGTCGAAGGCGCCGATGATCATGATCATTGTGTGAGTTGAAAATATCATCGTCCCTTGTATCAGCAACGCAATTGTTCTCTTCTTCTACCCCATTTGTCCAAGAGCGGGCATCAAGTGTGGTACGACGTCCTAGTGCTCCATTTTGCCTTGGTGCATAATTGGCTTGATTGGCAGCATGTCGTGGTTGTCGTCCATCAAGACGATCAACACGATCATTAAGTGTTGCAAGGTTGTTGTTGATCTCAGCCATAGCATTGTCGTAGTTCTCAGCATGTGTGTTGAGCAATCGTGTCAAGTGTTGCATGATTCCTCTCGAGCGAGGTGTGAGAATTTCAGCTTGGTTTTCCTCAATGCTTCCATTGTCATCTGCTATAGTTAGTCATAAACAGGAAAACACACAAAGGTATGTAGTTCCCTATCACTACTACTTGCTGAAAAGATCAATTGTCTCTTTCTCTTGCTCTCACCAAGCTCTTACCAATTCTTACAAGTGCAGCAAGGGGTGCAATCCGGTGGCTGGTTCGTGATAAACCGATCTCAAGTGTGAGTAAAGCGATTGCAAGACTTATCACCTGTATGGTTAGTAAAAAGTGGAGCTCGGAAAGGCTTTATAATGAGTAGCAACGGAAAACAATCAGCCAATCTCAGAATTTGCATAGAATTGAATAAGTGTTCGAAACTAGCAATTAGCCTATGTTGCTGATCAAACAAAGATGGATATTAGGCTAAAACAAAAGATATGGCAGTGGATACAAGTGGTAAACACAACAAAATTCAAGCATATGCAATTTGCAACTTGGGAGCACAAGATGGATCCAACTTTGTATTTTGCTGATTTCTGTCCACCAGACAGCAGGTCGGTATTTTTGCCGGTCAAGTGCCTTTTTTTCAAAGATTCTTTTTTTTTCTTTTTTTTTCTTCCTGATGGCTTTTGCAACAACTTTCCTTTTGGACAAACGTTCTGAAATTCAACTGAGAATTTTGCACGAATTTTTCAATTGCACACAGATGCAGATTTCAGGACAGCAATTAGGTCTTATTGAAACATTCACAGATTTCTCGTGCTTGTAAGTATGGATGTGAAAATTGGCATCAACATAGCATACTAAGTCACGGATCGGCTCCTTTTGGTTTCACTCAAAAAGGATAAGGGAAGTGTGATTTATGGTGTTTTTGGTGGTGGTTGCAAAGATGGACAGATTCTGCCGAGATGGAATTTTTTTTGGACTTTAGGAATGGATTTTGATGTGGGAGATGAACAAGATGAACAGCAACAAGACAATACTAGAACGGACGCAAACTCAATTTAGCAAAAACAAAATTAACTAATTGAAAGGCACAAAAGGGTTTGGACAATGGAGAACAAATTTTTGTGGGGCAAATTTTTGGACTCTAGGAGAAACGAAATGAAACAACTAAACTAGATACAAGAACTCACCGGTCAACCGTTGCTCGATACCAAATGATGCGCACAAGACGGCCCGATCTTCCGGTGAGGGATAACTTCGATTTGGCGGAGGATGACTTTGACGATCCGCTCACGAACCACACAAGGATAAGCGCCTGCAATCGCTAAACCACACTCCTCGTCGTTATCAACCGTGCTAAGAACACGGATGACCTCACCACGAAGGTCTATTCTTGCGAGCAATCGAAGAACTAGCAAGACAAGGATGAAGCACACACTCAAGTTGAGGTTTCAAACTTGTTTATCGCTGCTCTAGCCGAGTCGGAGAACAAGGATAATGTTCCACACATGGGTAACTATTCTCAAATCAAAACCTAAGGAGATAGATAGGGGCTTGTCCAATATATATAGCCAAGGATGGTTGCTAGGAGTTGGTCTCACGCCACTTTAATTACATGGGAACTCAGCCCAAAATTATGGTGGCACAGCACCCTAAAAGACAGAGACCGTCGCACTATTTTGACTGCTGTGGCCAGCTCGAGTGGAATTTGATGATGAGGCCAGATCCGTTGAAAAGAGCACGAATTTATCTTTTAATCAAGTACTCACTCATCCCGAACGGACTCCGTATGCAATAGTTATGGCCAGTGGAATGTGGACTGCTCCTGGGTGGACGTTTTGGCTTCCTTCTCGGGAATACCTTGTACTCTAGCTTGTAGTGATGAGGAATGACGTCATTGCAGCTCTAAGCCATGATTCCTAAGCACAAGCACATTATTATGCAGTGGTCTATCCTCTAAAATATAATTATGCCACCCGAGAAACGAGTTCACCTGTTGATTTAGCTGCCGTGAGCGTGCCCTTGTGATAGGACCTTGCATAGGAGGTGGTGGAGGAGGTCATGAGTGTATCCGTCATAGTGATGTCCTCATCACGAGGTCAGCAACAACTAAAGCAAAATCTTCAACGTCACTAGCAGAAGTGTACTCACCATCTTCCCGAACAATTAAAGCACGCTGACTTGGACAATCACGCATCATGTGTCCAAATCCTTTGCATCGATGGCATTGCACGTCGCGTGTACGACCTGTGGATGCAATTGAAGAAGAATTCTTTGTGTCGAAGATATGTTATGGAGTGGAAGTAGAGGCAGCAGGACGCCCACGGTTGGAGGGTGGAAGTGCTCGTCCCGAAGTAGTGGATGGAGCCTTTACTTGCACTTGGCTTGGTCATGACGAAGAAGAGCCTCCAAAGTTCCCTCTCATCTTGGAATGTCGTCCCTGTACTTCCCTTTCAGCTTTGCAAGCAAGATGAAATAAACGAGTGATGAGTTGTATTCTTTATAATCAAGTATGTCCTGAATTTCACGGTTAAGTCCACCTAGAAATCTAGCCATCTTAGCATCTTCATTATCTTCCAAACCACACCGCAACACACAAATTTGCATTTCTTGATAATACTCCTCTACAGATTTATTTCCTTGATTTAAACGTTGTAATTTATTGAGCAAGTCACGAGCATAGTAAGAAGGAACAAATCTGGCCCTCATCATTCTTTTCAAAGCATTCCATGTTCTAGGTATGTTGTTTTGATTTCTACATGTATCATTCCACCAAATGAAAGCAAAATCGAGAAATTCACTAGTAGCACCCTAACTCTTCTATTTTCGGAAATTCATAGCAAGCAAATTTTTGTTCTCTGCTAATTCCCAATCAAGATAAGCATCCGGGCATACTTTCCAGAAATGGAGGCATTGTAAATTTAATCTTTCCTAATGGATTATCACGTACCTCCCGTTGTTCACGCTGATTTCTACCCATACCTTGTCGATTGTGTCGAAGGCGCCGATGATCATGATCATTGTGTGAGTTGAAACCATCATCGTCCTCTGTATCAGCAACGTAGTTGTTTTCTTCTTCTTCTACCCCATTTGCCCAAGAGCGGGCAGCAAGGGGTGTTCGATGTCCTGGTGCACCATTTTGCCTTGGTTCATGATTGACTGATTGGCAGCATGTGGTGGTTGTCGTCTATCAAGACGATCAACACGTTCACGAAGTGTCGCAAGGTTGTTGTTGATCTCAGCCATAGCATTGTCGTGGTTCTCAGCATGCACATTGAGCAAGCGTGTAAAGTGTTGTATGATTCCTCTCGTGCGGGGTGTTAGAATTTCAGCTTGGTTTTCTTCATAGCTTCCATTGTCATCTGCCATGGTTAGCAATAAACAAGGAAACACACAAAAGTATATAGTTCCCTACCACTACTACTTGCTGAAAAGATCAAGTGTCTCTTTCTCTTGCTCTCACCAAGCTCTTACCAATTCTTACAAGTGCAGCAAGGGGTGCAATCCGGTGGCTGGTTCGTGATAAACCGATCTCAAGTGTGAGTAAAGCGATTGCAAGACTTATCACCTGTATGGTTAGTAAAAAGTGGAGCTCGGAAAGGCTTTATAATGAGTAGCAACGGAAAACAATCAGCCAGTCTCAGAATTTGCATAGAATTGAATAAGTGTTCGAAACTAGCAATTAGCCTATGTTGCTGATCAAACAAAGATGGATATTAGGCTAAAACAAAAGATATGGCAGTGGATACAAGTGGTAAACACAACAAAATTCAAGCATATGCAATTTGCAACTTGGGAGCACAAGATGGATCCAACTTTGTATTTTGCTGATTTCTGTCCACCAGACAGCAGGTCGGTATTTTTGCCGGTCAAGTGCCTTTTTTTCAAAGATTCTTTTTTTTTTCTTTCTTTTTTCTTGCTGATGGCTTTTGCAACAACTTTCCTTTTGGACAAACGTTCTGAAATTCAACTGAGAATTTTGCACGAATTTTTTCAATTGCACACAGATGCAGATTTCAGGACAGCAATTAGGTCTTATTGAAACATTCACAGATTTCTCGTGCTTGTAAGTATGGATGTGAAAATTGGCATCAACATAGCATACTATGTCACGGATCGGCTCCTTTTGGTTTCACTCAAAAAGGATAAGGGAAGTGTGATTTATGGTGTTTTTGGTGGTGGTTGCAAAGATGGACAGATTCTGCCCGAGATGAAATTTTTTTTTTTGGACTTTAGGAATGGATTTTGATGTGGGGAGATGAACAAGATGAACAGCAACAAGACAATACTAGAACGGACGCAAACTCAATTTAGCAAAAACAAAATTAACTAATTGAAAGGCACAAAAGGGTTTGGACAGCGGAGAACAAATTTTTTGTGGGGCAAATTTTTTGGAATCTAGGAGAAACGAAATGAAACAACTAAACTAGATACAAGAACTCACCTGTCAACCGTTGCTCTGATACCAAATGATGCGCACAAGACGGCCCGATCTTCCGGTGAGGGGATAACTTCGATTTGGCGGAGGATGACTTTGACGATCCGGCTACGAACCACACAAGGATAAGCGCCTGCAATCGCTAAACCACACTCCTCGTCGTTATCAACCGTGCCAAGAACACGGATGACCAGACCACGAAGGTCTATTCTTGCGAGCAATCGAAGAACTAGCAAGAACAAGGATGAAGCACACACTCAAGTTGAGGTTTCGAAACTTGTTTACTGCTGCTCTAGCCGAGTCAGGAGAACAAGGATAAAGTTCCACACATGGGTAACTATTCTCAAATCAAAACCTAAGGAGATAGATAGGGGCTTGTCCAATATATATAGCCAAGGATGGCTGCTAGGAGTTGGTCTCACGCCACTTTAATTACATGGGAACTCAGCCCAAAATTATGGTGGCACAGCACCCTAAAAGACAGAGACCGTCGCACTATTTTGACTGCTGTGGCCAGCTCGAGTGGAATTTGATGATGAGGCCAGATCCGTTGAAAAGAGCACGAATTTATCTTTTAATCAAGTACTCACTCATCCCGAACGGACTCCGTATGCAATAGTTATGGCCAGTGGAAGGTGGACTGCTCCTGGGTGGACGTTTTGGCTTCCTTCTCGGGAATACCTTGTACTCTAGCTTGTAGTGATGAGGAATGACGTCCTTGCAGCTCTAAGCCATGATTCCTAAGCACAAGTACATTATTATGCAGTGGTCTATCCTCTAAAATATAATTATGCCACCCGAGAAACGAGTTCACCTGTTGATTTAGCTGCCGTGAGCGTGCCCTTGTGATAGGACCTTGCATAGGAGGTGGTGGAGGTAAGGTCATGAGTGTATCCGTCATAGTGATGTCCTCATCACGAGGTCAGTAACAACTAAAGCAAAATCTTCTTCAACGTCACTAGCAGAAGTGTACTCACCATCTTCCCGAACAATTAAAGCACGCTGACTTGGACAATCACGCATCATGTGTCCAAATCCTTTGCATCGATGGCATTGCACGTCGCGTGTACGACCTGTGGATGCGATTGAAGAAGAATTCTTTGTGTCGGAGATATGTGATGGAGTGGAAGTAGAGGCAGCAGGACGCCCACGGTTAGAGGGTGGAAGTGCTCGTCCCGAAGTAGTGGATGGAGCCTTTACTTGCACTTGGCTTGGTCGTGACGAAGAAGAGCCTCCAAAGTTCCCTCTCATCTTGGAGTGTCGTCCTGATTTTCCTTTCACTTTGCAAGCAAGATGAAATAAACGAGTGACAGAGTTGTATTCTTTATAATCAAGTATGTCCTGAATTTCACGGTTAAGTCCACCTAGAAATCTAGCCATCTTAGCATCTTCATTATCTTCCAAACCACACCGCAACACACAAATTTGCATTTCTTGATAATACTCCTCTGATTTATTTCCTTGATTTAAGCGTTGTAATTTATTGAGCAAGTCACGAGCATAGTAAGAAGGAACAAATCTGGCCCTCATCATTCTTTTCAAAGCATTCCATGTTCTAGGTATGTTGTTATGATTTCTACATGTATCATTCCACCAAATGGAAGCAAAATCGAGAAATTCACTAGTAGCAGCCCTAACTCTTCTATTTTCAGAAATTCATAGCAAGCAAATTTTTATTCTCTGCTAATTCCCAATCAAGATAAGCATCCGGGCATACTTTCCAGAAATGGAGGCATTGTAAATTTAATCTTTCCTAATGGATCATCACGCACCTCCGTTGTTCACGCTGATTTCTACCCATACCTTGTCGATTGTGTCGAAGGCGCCGATGATCATGATCATTGTGTGAGTTGAAACCATCATCGTCCTCTCAGATCAACAACGTAGTTGTTTTCTTCTTCTTCTACCCCATTTGCCCAAGAGCGGGCAGCAAGCGGTGTTCGATGTCCTGGTGCACCATTTTGCCTTGGTTCATGATTGACTGATTGGCAGCATGTGGTGGTTGTCGTCTATCAAGACGATCAACACGTTCACGAAGTGTCGCAAGGTTGTTGTTGATCTCAGCCATAGCATTGTCGTGGTTCTCAGCATGCACATTGAGCAAGCGTGTAAAGTGTTGTATGATTCCTCTCGTGCGGGGTGTTAGAATTTCAGCTTGGTTTTCTTCATAGCTTCCATTGTCATCTGCCATGGTTAGCAATAAATAAGGAAACACACAAAAGTATATAGTTCCCTACCACTACTACTTGCTGAAAAGATCAAGTGTCTCTTTCTCTTGCTCTCACCAAGCTCTTACCAATTCTTACAAGTGCAGCAAGGGGTGCAATCCGGTGGCTGGTTCGGGATAAACCGATCTCAAGTGTGAGTAAAGCGATTGCATGACTTATCACCTGTATGGTTAGTAAAAAGTGGAGCTCGGAAAGGCTTTATAATGAGTAGCAACGGAAAACAATCAGCCAATCTCAGAATTTGCATAGAATTGAATAAGTGTTCGAAACTAGCAATTAGCCTATGTTGCTGATCAAACAAAGATGGATATTAGGCTAAAACAAAAGATATGGCAGTGGATACAAGTGGTAAACACAACAAAATTCAAGCATATGCAATTTGCAACTTGGGAGCACAAGATGGATCCAACTTTGTATTTTGTTGATTTCATCCACCGACAGCAGGTCGGTATTTTTGCCGGTCAAGTGCCTTTTTTTCAAAGATTCTTTTTTTTTCTTTCTTTTTTCTTCCTAATGGCTTTTGCAACAACTTTCCTTTTGGACAAACGTTCTGAAATTCAACTGAGAATTTTGCACGAATTTTTTCAATTGCACACAGATGCAGATTTCAGGACAGCAATTAGGTCTTATTGAAACATTCACAGATTTCTCGTGCTTGTAAGTATGGATGTGAAAATTGGCATCAACATAGCATACTAAGTCACGGATCGGCTCCTTTTGGTTTCACTCAAAAAGGATAAGGGAAGTGTGATTTATGGTGTTTTTGGTGGTGGTTGCAAAGATGGACAGATTCTGCCCGAGATGGATTTTTTTTTTTGGACTTTAGGAATGGATTTTGATGTGGATGAACAGGATGAACAACCTCAAGACAATACTAGAACGGACGCAAACTCAATTTAGCAAAAACAAAATTAACTAATTGAAAGGCACAAAAGGGTTTGGACAGCGGAGAACAAATTTTTTGTGGGGCAAATTTTTTGGACTCTAGGAGAAACGAAATGAAACAACTAAACTAGATACAAGAACTCACCGGTCAACCGTTGCTCTGATACCAAATGATGCGCACAAGACGGCCCGATCTTCCGGTGAGGGGATAACTTCGATTTGGCGGAGGATGACTTTGACGATCCGGCTACGAACCACACAAGGATAAGCGCCTGCAATCGCTAAACCACACTCCTCGTCGTTATCAACCGTGCCAAGAACATGGATGACCTGACCACGAAGGTCTATTCTTGCGAGCAATCGAAGAACTAGCAAGAACAAGGATGAAGCACACACTCAAGTTGAGGTTTCGAAACTTGTTTACTGCTGCTCTAGCCGAGTCAGGAGAACAAGGATAATGTTCCACACATGGGTAACTATTCTCAAATCAAAACCTAAGGAGATAGATAAGGGCTTGTCCAATATATATAGCCAAGGATGGCTGCTAGGAGTTGGTCTCACGCCACTTTAATTACATGGGAACTCAGCCCAAAATTATGGTGGCACAGCACCCTAAAAGACAGAGACCGTCGCACTATTTTGACTGCTGTGGCCAGCTCGAGTGGAATTTGATGATGAGGCCAGATCCGTTGAAAAGAGCACGAATTTATCTTTTAATCAAGTACTCACTCATCCCGAACGGACTCCGTATGCAATAGTTATGGCCAGTGGAATGTGGACTGCTCCTGGGTGGACGTTTTGGCTTCCTTCTCGGGAATACCTTGTACTCTAGCTTGTAGTGATGAGGAATGACGTCATTGCAGCTCTAAGCCATGATTCCTAAGCACAAGCACATTATTATGCAGTGGTCTATCCTCTAAAATATAATTATGCCACCCGAGAAACGAGTTCACCTGTTGATTTAGCTGCCGTGAGCGTTCCCTTGTGATAGGACCTTGCATAGGAGGTGGTGGAGGTAAGGTCATGAGTGTATCCGTCATAGTGATGTCCTCATCACGAGGTCAGCAACAACTAAAGCAAAATCTTCAACGTCACTAGCAGAAGTGTACTCACCATCTTCCCGAACAATTAAAGCACGCTGACTTGGACAATCACGCATCATGTGTCCAAATCCTTTGCATAGATGGCATTGCACGTCGCGTGTACGACCTGTGGATGCAATTGAAGAAGAATTCTTTGTGTCGAAGATATGTTATGGAGTGGAAGTAGAGGCAGCAGGACGCCCACGGTTGGAGGGTGGAAGTGCTCGTCCCGAAGTAGTGGATGGAGCCTTTACTTGCACTTGGCTTGGTCCTGACGAAGAAGAGCCTCCAAAGTTCCCTCTCATCTTGGAATGTCGTCCCTGTACTTCCCTTTCAGCTTTGCAAGCAAGATGAAATAAACGAGTGACAGAGTTGTATTCTTTATAATCAAGTATGTCCTGAATTTCACGGTTAAGTCCACCTAGAAATCTAGCCATCTTAGCATCTTCATTATCTTCCAAACCACACCGCAACACACAAATTTGCATTTCTTGATAATACTCCTCTCTGATTTATTTCCTTGATTTAAACGTTGTAATTTATTGAGCAAGTCACGAGCATAGTAAGAAGGAACAAATCTGGCCCTCATCATTCTTTTCAAAGCATTCCATGTTCTAGGTATGTTATTTTGATTTCTACATGTATCATTCCACCAAATGAAAGCAAAATCAAGAAATTCACTAGTAGCACCCTAACTCTTCTATTTTCAGAAATTCATAGCAAGCAAATTTTTGTTCTCTCGCTAATTCCCAATCAAGATAAGCATCCGGGCATACTTTCCAGAAATGGAGGCATTGTAAATTTAATCTTTCCTAATGGATTATCACGCACCTCCGTTGTTCACGCTGATTTCTACCCATACCTTGTCGATTGTGTCGAAGGCGCCGATGATCATGATCATTGTGTGAGTTGAAACCATCATCGTCCTCTCAGACGACAACGTAGTTGTTTTCTTCTTCTTCTACCCCATTTGCCCAAGAGCGGGCAGCAAGCGGTGTTCGATGTCCCGTGCACCATTTTGTCTTGGTTCATGATTGACCTGATTGGCGGCATGTGGTGGTTGTCGTCTATCAAGACGATCAACACGCTCACGGTGTCGCAAGGTTGTTGTTGATCTCAGCCATAGCATTGTCGTGGTTCTCAAGATGCACATTGAGCAAGCGTGTAAAGTGTTGTATGATTCCTCTCGTGCGGGTGTTAGAATTTCAGCTTGGTTTTCTTCATAGCTTCCATTGTCATCTGCCATGGTTAGCAATAAACAAGGAAACACACAAAAGTATATAGTTCCCTACCACTACTACTTGCTGAAAAGATCAAGTGTCTCTTTCTCTTGCTCTCACCAAGCTCTTACCAATTCTTACAAGTGCAGCAAGGGTGCAATCCGTGGCTGGTTCGTGATAAACCGATCTCAAGTGTGAGTAAAGCGATTGCACGACTTATCACCTGTATGGTTAGTAAAAGTGGAGCTCGGAAAGGCTTTATAATGAGTAGCAACGGAAAACAATCAGCCAGTCTCAAATTTGCATAGAATTGAATAAGTGTTCGAAACTAGCAATTAGCCTATGTTGCTGATCAAACAAAGATGGATATTAGGCTAAAACAAAAGATATGGCAGTGGATACAAGTGGTAAACACAACAAAATTCAAGCATATGCAATTTGCAACTTGGGAGCACAAGATGGATCCAACTTTGTATTTTGCTGATTTCTGTCCACCGATGAAGGGTCGGTATTTTGCGGTCAAGTGCCTTTTTTTCAAAGATTCTTTTTTTTCTTTTTTTTTCTTCCTGATGGCTTTTGCAACAACTTTCCTTTTGGACAAACGTTCTGAAATTCAACTGAGAATTTTGCACGAATTTTTCAATTGCACACAGATGCAGATTTCAGGACAGCAATTAGGTCTTATTGAAACATTCACAGATTTCTCGTGCTTGTAAGTATGGATGTGAAAATTGGCATCAACATAGCATACTAAGTCACGGATCGGCTCCTTTTGGTTTCACTCAAAAAGGATAAGGGAAGTGTGATTTATGGTGTTTTTGGTGGTGGTTGCAAAGATGGACAGATTCTGCCCGAGATGGAATTTTTTTTTGGACTTTAGGAATGGATTTTGATGTGGGGAGATGAACAAGATGAACAGCAACAAGACAATACTAGAACGGACGCAAACTCAATTTAGCAAAAACAAAATTAACTAATTGAAAGGCACAAAAGGGTTTGGACAATGGAGAACAAATTTTTGTGGGGCAAATTTTTGGAATCTAGGAGAAACGAAATGAAACAACTAAACTAGATACAAGAACTCACCACAACCGTTGCTCTGATACCAAATGATGCGCACAAGACGGCCCGATCTTCCGGTGAGGGGATAACTTCGATTTGGCGGAGGATGACTTTGACGATCCGGCTACGAACCACACAAGGATAAGCGCCTGCAATCGCTAAACCACACTCCTCGTCGTTATCAACCGTGCAAGAACACGGATGACCAGACCACGAAGGTCTATTCTTGCGAGCAATCGAAGAACTAGCAAGAACAAGGATGAAGCACACACTCAAGTTGAGGTTTCGAAACTTGTTTACTGCTGCTCTAGCCGAGTCAGGAGAACAAGGATAAAGTTCCACACATGGGTAACTATTCTCAAATCAAAACCTAAGGAGATAGATAGGGCTTGTCCAATATATATAGCCAAGGATGGCTGCTAGGAGTTGGTCTCACGCCACTTTAATTACATGGGAACTCAGCCCAAAATTATGGTGGCACAGCACCCTAAAAGACAGAGACCGTCGCACTATTTTGACTGCTGTGGCCAGCTCGAGTGGAATTTGATGATGAGGCCAGATCCGTTGAAAAGAGCACGAATTTATCTTTTAATCAAGTACTCACTCATCCCGAACGGACTCCGTATGCAATAGTTATGGCCAGTGGAAGGTGGACTGCTCCTGGGTGGACGTTTTGGCTTCCTTCTCGGGAATACCTTGTACTCTAGCTTGTAGTGATGAGGAATGACGTCCTTGCAGCTCTAAGCCATGATTCCTAAGCACAAGTACATTATTATGCAGTGGTCTATCCTCTAAAATATAATTATGCCACCCGAGAAACGAGTTCACCTGTTGATTTAGCTGCCGTGAGCGTGCCCTTGTGATAGGACCTTGCATAGGAGGTGGTGGAGGTAAGGTCATGAGTGTATCCGTCATAGTGATGTCCTCATCACGAGGTCAGTAACAACTAAAGCAAAATCTTCTTCAACGTCACTAGCGTATGTACTCACCATCTTCCCGAACAATTAAAGCACGCTGACTTGGACAATCACGCATCATGTGTCCAAATCCTTTGCATCGATGGCATTGCACGTCGCGTGTACGACCTGTGGATGCGATTGAAGAAGAATTCTTTGTGTCGGAGATATGTGATGGAGTGGAAGTAGAGGCAGCAGGACGCCCACGGTTAGAGGGTGGAAGTGCTCGTCCCGAAGTAGTGGATGGAGCCTTTACTTGCACTTGGCTTGGTCGTGACGAAGAAGAGCCTCCAAAGTTCCCTCTCATCTTGGAGTGTCGTCCCTGTACTTTCCTTTCAGCTTTGCAAGCAAGATGAAATAAACGAGTGACAGAGTTGTATTCTTTATAATCAAGTATGTCCTGAATTTCACGGTTAAGTCCACCTAGAAATCTAGCCATCTTAGCATCTTCATTATCTTCCAAACCACACCGCAACACACAAATTTGCATTTCTTGATAATACTCCTCTACAGATTTATTTCCTTGATTTAAACGTTGTAATTTATTGAGCAAGTCACGAGCATAGTAAGAAGGAACAAATCTGGCCCTCATCATTCTTTTCAAAGCATTCCATGTTCTAGGTATGTTGTTATGATTTCTACATGTATCATTCCACCAAATGGAAGCAAAATCAGTAAATTCACTAGTAGCAGCCCTAACTCTTCTATTTTCGGAAATTCATAGCAAGCAAATTTTGTTCTCTGCTAATTCCCAATCAAGATAAGCATCCGGGCATACTTTCCAAAGAAATGGAGGCATTGTAAATTTAATCTTTCCTAATGGATCATCACGTACCTCCCGTTGTTCACGCTGATTTCTACCCATACCTTGTCGATTGTGTCGAAGGCGCCGATGATCATGATCATTGTGTGAGTTGAAACCATCATCGTCCTCTGTATCAGACGCGAACGTAGTTGTTTTCTTCTTCTTCTACCCCATTTGCCCAAGAGCGGGCAGCAAGGGGTGTTCGATGTCTGGTGCACCATTTTGCCTTGGTTCATGATTGGTGATTGGCGGCATGTGGTGGTTGTCGTCTATCAAGGCGATCAACACGTTCACGAAGTGTCGCAAGGTTGTTGTTGATCTCAGCCATAGCATTGTCGTGGTTCTCGGCATGCACATTGAGCAAGCGTGTAAAGTGTTGTATGATTCCTCTCGTGCGGGTGTTAGAATTTCAGCTTGGTTTTCTTCATAGCTTCCATTGTCATCCGCCATGGTTAGCAATAAACAAGGAAACACACAAAAGTATATAGTTCCCTACCACTACTACTTGCTTTGAAAAGATCAAGTGTCTCTTTCTCTTGCTCTCACCAAGCTCTTACCAATTCTTACAAGTGCAGCAAGGGTGCAATCCGGTGGTGGTTCGGGATAAACCGATCTCAAGTGTGAGTAAAGCGATTGCATGACTTATCACCTGTATGGTTAGTAAAAGTGGAGCTCGGAAAGGCTTTATAATGAGTAGCAACGGAAAACAATCAGCCAATCTCAGAATTTGCATAGAATTGAATAAGTGTTCGAAACTAGCAATTAGCCTATGTTGCTGATCAAATAAAGATGGATATTAGGCTAAAACAAAAGATATGGCAGTGGATACAAGTGGTAAACACAACAAAATTCAAGCATATGCAATTTGCAACTTGGGAGCACAAGATGGATCCAACTTTGTATTTTGCTGATTTCTGTCCACCAGACAGCAGGTCGGTATTTTTGCCGGTCAAGTGCCTTTTTTTCAAAGATTCTTTTTTTTTCTTTCTTTTTTCTTCCTAATGGCTTTTGCAACAACTTTCCTTTTGGACAAACGTTCTGAAATTCAACTGAGAATTTTGCACGAATTTTTTCAATTGCACACAGATGCAGATTTCAGGACAGCAATTAGGTCTTATTGAAACATTCACAGATTTCTCGTGCTTGTAAGTATGGATGTGAAAATTGGCATCAACATAGCATACTAAGTCACGGATCGGCTCCTTTTGGTTTCACTCAAAAAGGATAAGGGAATTGTGATTTATGGTGTTTTTGGTGGTGGTTGCAAAGATGGACAGATTTTGCCCGAGATGGAATTTTTTTTTTGGACTTTAGGAATGGATTTTGATGTGGGGAGATGAACAAGATGAACAGCAACAAGACAATACTAGAACGGACGCAAACTCAATTTAGCAAAAACAAAATTAACTAATTGAAAGGCACAAAAGGGTTTGGACAGCGGAGAACAAATTTTTTGTGGGGCAAATTTTCTGGACTCTAGGAGAAACGAAATGAAACAACTAAACTAGATACAAGAACTGACCGGTCAACCGTTGCTCTGATACCAAATGATGCGCACAAGACGGCCCGATCTTCCGGTGAGGGGATAACTTCGATTTGGCGGAGGATGACTTTGACGATCTGGCTACAAACCACACAAGGATATGCGCCTGCAATCGCTAAACCACACTCCTCGTCGTTATCAACCGTGCCAAGAACACGGATGACCTGACCACGAAGGTCTATTCTTGCGAGCAATCGAAGAACTAGCAAGAACAAGGATGAAGCACACACTCAAGTTGAGGTTTCGAAACTTGTTTACTGCTGCTCTAGCCGAGTCAGGAGAACAAGAATAAAGTTCCACACATGGGTAACTATTCTCAAATCAAAACCTAAGGAGATAGATAGGGGCTTGTCCAATATATATAGCCAAGGATGGCTGCTAGGAGTTGGTCTCACGCCACTTTAATTACATGGGAACTCAGCCCAAAATTATGGTGGCACAGCACCGTAAAAGACAGAGACCGTCGCACTATTTTGACTGCTGTGGCCAGCTCGAGTGGAATTTGATGATGAGGCCAGATCCGTTGGAAAGAGAACGAATTTATCTTTTAATCAAGTACTCACTCATCCCGAACGGACTCCGTATGCAATAGTTATGGCCAGTGGAAGGTGGACTGCTCCTGAGTGGACGTTTTGGCTTCCTTCTCGGGAATAACTTGTACTATAGCTTGTAGTAATGAGGAATGACGTCCTTGCAGCTCTAAGCCATGATTCCTAAGCACAAGCACATTATTATGCAGTGGTATATCCTCAAAAATATAATTATACCACCCGAGAAACGAGTTCACATGTTGATTTAGCTGCTGTGCGCGTGCCCTTGTGATAGGACCTTGCATAGGAGGTGGTGGTGGTGAGGTCATGGGTGTATCCGACATAGTGATGTCCTCATCACCGGTCGTGGGAGAGCAAGCCGCGTGTTTGTGTGCACAAAGATAAAACATACTTGCAAATAAAACAAAAGGTCAGACTGGCCCCTTAGCTTGAAACGCTTACCAGCGGCGATCTCGGGCATGGGCCCTACTACGGGGGAACGATCAGCATACTGCGACGAGAGTCGGCCTACCGCGGACTCGGCCCCCTGAGGCATGCCTCAAGACCACGATTTCGTTCGAGCAAAAAGGAGAGGAGGGCCAGGCCAGATCGTATCCCGAGGTCGAGGAGTTCATGGGCGTGATCGCCAGGCCAGACCCTGCTACGGAGGGGAGCCGTGACACGATGAGAATCGGCTTACAGCTGGCTCGACTTCCTCCGGTGGCGAACCCTCGGATCACGACCCGGACACTCGCTTGCTCGGAGTACGAAGAGATATATAAAAAGGGCGCAATCATCAATGGTCAATTAAAAGCATTTCATCATGAAAGCGAGAGGCAGAGTTCAAACATAGAACTTTCGGAGCTGGTCAATGTTCCACGAGTTCGCGAGCTCTCATCCGTCGGGCATGGCTAGCCGGTAGGCACCCATCCGACCTGCTGAGACGACACGATAGGGCCCACCCACAGCGTGGATAACTTGTTGGTGCCAGACTGGTCCTGAATTCGCTATAGGACCAAGTTTCCAACAAGGAGTCCTCTGGGTCGCACCAATCGGGAGGTGTTCCTGCGAAGCGTTTGTAGGTAATGTGCTGACTGTAGCAGAGCATGGCATCTTACCTCCTCCGCTAGGGTGAGGTCGAGGGACCGCTCTTGCTCGACGTCGACTTGGTCGACGGAGTGGACCCTGGCGGAGGCCAGCGTGACCTCGGGGGTAGGACGACTTCGGAACCAAAGATGAGCCAGAAGGGGGTAGACCCTGTTGCTCGGCTCGGCGTGGTTTGGATGGACCAGAGGGCAGTGGGAATCTCGTCCACCCAATCCCAGCCTAGACGCTCAAGTTCGTCAAAAATTCTCTTCTTGACGCCCTGGAGGATCTGCCCGTTGGCACGCTCGACCGCCCCATTGCTCTGCGGGTGGCCTACCGAGGGGTAGCAGACCTTGGTTCCCCTGCCTTCGCAGTATTTTTGGAACAGCTCGCTGGTGAACTGCGTCCCGTTGTCGGTAATGATCCTGCAAGGGACCCCATACCTTGACACTATAAATGAGCAGAGAAACCTCAACGCGGCCAGAGCCGTGATGGCTGAGACCGAGTCGGCTTCAACCCATTTTGTGAAGGTGTCGACAGCGATGAATAGGAACATCTTCCCTCCGACCACCCGCGGGAAGGGGCCGAGGATGTCGAGGCCCCATGTCGAGAATGCCCAGGCGAGGGGGATGGTCTGGGGGCGTAAGCTGGCTGGTGAGCCTTCCGGGCATGGAACTGGCAGGCTCGACAGGCGCGGACGATGTCCCGTGCATCCTGGAGTGCCATCGGCCAGTAGAAGCCCATCTGGAACGCCTTCCCGACCATGGTCCTGAAAGAGAGTGAGCATCGCAGAGGCCCGAATGGATGTCGTTAAGCAAGTATTTACCTTCCTTCGGGGTGACGCACTTGGAGAGGACACCCAGGGCGCCCCGCAGGTATAGTTGCCCATCGACGAGCCCGTACAAGCTCGCACGACGCCTGATCCTGCTGCCCTAAGCTGAATCGGGCGGGAGCTTGTCGAGGTTGAGGAACTTGATGATCGATCCATCCATGATGGAACACTCTTGACGAAGGCCACTGAGTCTTCTGGGCTATCGACGGTCGGGCTGATAGGGTCTCGAGGATGACATCCGACATAATCTCGTCGTCGGACGACCCGAGCTTTGATAGCAGATCCGCGCCAGAGTTGTCCTTCCTGGGAACGTGTCTGACCTCGAGGTTTTTGAACCATTTCTACATCTTGCATACTTCAGCGAGGTACTTGGCCATTGATGGCTCTGAGCATCGGTAGTCTTTGTTGTATTGGTTGACGATGAGTTGAGAGTCTCCCCTTACGACCAACCGGCGCACACCCAGCGATTTGCATGCCCGAAGGCCAGCCAAGATGGCTTCGTACTCCGCAACATTGTTGGTCGCGGGAAAGCCGAAGCGATTTACATGTACTTCAGATGACCCCCTGAGGGGTGATGATGAGGACGCCAGCCCCCAAGAGCATAAATGACCTTGAGCCGTCGAAGAACATGGTCCAGGGACCCTTTTCCACGGCCTCGGGTTCAGGGGCGGGCTCGGCCGTCTGCTTGACCACAAAGTCGGCAAGTACGTGCGACTTGACGGTGGAGCGCACCACAAACCGAATGTCGAATTTCGCTAACTCAATGGCCCATTTGGCGATGCGGCCACCTGCCTCCGGGTTCCTTAAGATCTCTCTGAGCGGAAACCCACTCGAGACGACCACGACATGCGCCTGAAAGTAATGCCGGAGCTTGCGCGAGGCCATGAAGAGGGCATAGAGCAGCTTCTGGACCCAACCCTGACGAGACGAAGGAGATTCAGCGACAAGTCCAAGAGCTGCTTGATAAAGGGTATGTGCGTGAATCTCTTAGTCCTTGTGCTGTTCCGGTAATTTTAGTACCCAAGAAAGATGGTTCATGGCGCATGTGTGTTGATTGTCGAGCCATTAATAACATTACAATTCGATATAGTCATCCTATTCCTAGGCTAGACGATATGCTTGATGAATTAAGCGGCTCTATTGTGTTTTCTAAAGTTGATTTGCGTAGTGGGTACCATCAAATTCGTATGAAGTTAGGAGATGAGTGGAAAACAACGTTCAAAATTAAATTTGGTTTATATGAGTGGTTAGTCATGCCGTTTGTTTTAACTAACGCTCCTAGCACTTTCATGAGACTAATGAACGAAGTTTTGCGTGCTTTCATTGGCAAATTTGTGGTAGTTTACTTTGTTGATATTTTGATCTACAGCAAATCGTTGAAGGAACATTTGGACCATTTACGTGCTGTTTTTGATGTTCTACGTAATGCACGTTTGTTTGGTAACCTGGAGAAGTGCACCTTCTGCACCGATCGAGTCTCGTTTCTTGGCTTTGTTGTTACCCCACAGGGCATCCAAGTTGATCACGCCAAGATAGAGGCAATTCAGAGTTGGCCGACTCCTAACACGGTCACGCAAGTAAGAAGTTTCCTTGGACTCGCTGGTTTCTATCGGTGTTTTGTTCGTGACTTCAGCACCATCGCTGCTCCACTCAACGAGCTCACAAAGAAAGGCATTCCATTTGCTTGGGGACCTGCTCAAGAAGAGGCCTTCATGATTTTAAAAGATAAGTTGACACACGCCCCATTGCTGCAACTTCCTAATTTTACTAAGATGTTTGAGCTAGAATGCGATGCTAGTGGAATTGGTTTGGGTGGTGTGTTATTACAAGAAGGCAAACCAGTAGCATATTTCAGCGAGAAATTGAGTGGACCTACTTTGAACTACTCGACTTATGACAAAGAATTATATGCTTTGGTTCGAACCCTTGAAACTTGGCAACATTATTTATGGCCTAAAGAATTTGTCATTCACTCAGACCATGAATCACTTAAGCATATTAGAAGTCAACCAAATTTGAACCGTAGACATGCGAAATGGTCGAATTCATTGAATCTTTCCCTTATGTCATTAAGCACAAGAAAGGAAAAGAAAATGTGGTTGCTATGCTTTGTCTCGTCGATACACTATGGTTTCACAACTTGACTTTAAAATTTTTGGTTTGGAAACTCTCAAAGACAATATGTGCATGATGCAGATTTCAAGGATATATTGTTGAATTGCAAACAAGGGAGAACATGGAACAAGTATGTTACCAATGATGGATTTGTGTTCCGTGCTAACAAGCTATGCATTCCTGCTAGCTCTGTTCGACTTTTGTTACTACAGGAAGCACACGGTGGTGGTTTGATGGGACACTTTGGCATGAAGAAGACGGAGGACATACTTGCAGATCATTTCTTTTGTCCAAAGATGCGGCGTGACGTTGAGCGGTTCGTTGCCCGCTGCCCTACATGTCAACGAGATAAGTCACGACTTAATCCTCATGGTTTATACATGCCTCTTCCTATTTCTAGCATTCCGTGGGAGGATATTTCGATGGATTTTGTTTCAGGATTGCCTAGAACTAAGAAGGGGAGGGATAGTATATTTGTGGTCGTTGACAGATTTTCTGAGATGGCACACTTCATACCATGTCATAAGAGTGATGATGCTTCCTACGTTGCTGAATTATTCTTTCGTGAAATTGTTCGCTTGCACGGTGTTCCTAATACAATAATTTCAGATCGTGATGCAAAATTCCTTAGTCACTTTTGGCGAACATTATGGAATAAATTGGGGACCAAATTAATGTTTAGCACTACTTGTCATCCCCAAACCGATGGACAAACTGAAGTGGTTAATAGAACTTTATCCACCATGCTTAGGGCTGTTTTGAAAAAGAATTTAAAAATGTGGGAAGAATGTTTGCCTCATATTGAATTTTCTTATAATCGTTCCATACATTCTACCACGAAGATGTGTCCTTTTCAGATTGTGTATGGATTTGTCCCTCGTGCACCAATTGATTTATTACCAATTCCTTCCTCCGAGAAAGTAAATTTGGATGCTAAACAACGTGTAGAGTTGATTTTGAAAATACATGAGCTGACTAAAGACAACATCGAGCGTATGAATGCTAAATATAAAATTGCTGGTAGTCAGGGAAGGAAGCATGTTACTTTTGAACCGGGTGATCTTGTTTGGTTACATTTGAGAAAGGATAGGTTTCCAGATTTACGTAAGTCAAAATTGATGCCTCGTGCTGACGGACCATTCAAGGTCATTGCAAAGATTAATGATAATGCAAAGTTGGGGTTAGTCCAACATTTAACATGGCGGACTTGAAGCCCTACTTGGGAGAAGAAGATGGACTCGAGTCAAGGACGTCTCAAATGCAAGAAGGGGAGGATGATGAGGACATCACTTCTTCGGGTACGCCCACAGCAGCTGCTGCCACAACTCCTCATCCTATACAAGGACCGATCACTCGAGCTCGTGCACGTAAACTGAATTATCAGGTACTTTCGTTTCTTGGCATATCTAATGACTTGAAGAACTATTTGATACCGCTCAAAGCAGTTGTGTTATTCTGTTAAGGAATGAAGGTCCTAGCGCGATGATGGTGAATGGACACAAAGATGATTGCAGAAAGGGAAGGAGTTCTCCATTTGACCACAAGATCCTGAAGTCTCCATGATTTCGGTAGCAAAGAGAGTGGTGCTGCGTCACCCACGAATTGGCCACATAAATTGGCCCTTACCATGTAATAGAGTTTTTATTTAGAGATAAGAATAATAGGAAGGAGGCCTAGCTAAAGATGGAAAGGAATTTGAGGGAAGGTCTGATTTTCAGCCACAAATCAAGGCATGGCCGAACAGCCCTCCCCCCACTTCTTTTTATACCACGGCCGGCCTCCAAAGAACTCGGATTTCATTGAGTTTAGGTTTAGCCCTTGTGCAAACATCTGTTCTTAAGTTGTGTCAGTTGACCACCTATAAAGACAGCTTAATCGGAATCCCACCATTGTTTTTCAGATTGCTTTTCATCTTATTCTTGCTAGTTCTTCGATTGCTCGCAGGAATTGAACTTCGTGTTCAGGTTGACCGCGCCTTCGGTAAAGTCAATAACCTTTTGGACTTGGTTCAGCGATTGCTAAGGCGCAAACATCGTCGTGCGGTTGTAGTCGGATCGTGAGGGTCAATTCCACCGAATCAATAATTATCTACCTCATCGAAAGATCGGGCACCCTTCTCACATCACAGAGTAGGCGTCGAGGAAACTCAGCTTCTTGGCATTGGCGGTTGAGTCCACGATCTGGTCTACGCCGAATTCAAACCTGTGTGGTCAACACACATCCTCCGCTTTCCGCCCTTCTTTTGTACAATTACGGGGTTGGCCAGCCATTCAGAGTAGTCGACTTCACGAACGAAGTCGGCCTTTAGGAGCTTGTCGAGATGCTCCCTGATTATCGCTACCTTTTCGGGGGAGAAGCGTTGTAACTTCTGGCGCACGGGCCTGCACCCGGGCCTCATTTGCAATTTGTGCTCGATCACCTCCCTCGGGACTCGGGCATGTCTGCCGGCTCCCATGCGAACATGCTTTTGTTGCTGCAGAGGAAGGTGACGAGCTCAAGCTCCTAGTTTGGGTCAAGCTGGGCGGCGAGATGGACACATTTGGTCGGGTCCTCCTCCTCGAGCCGCACGATCTTGGTCGGGCCACCGGGCTGGATCACTGCCTTCCGGCGGGCGTCCTTCTGTACCGCCTCGGGGCCCCGCTGAGGGAGCATGCCCGCGAGCTCAAGGGCCTTTTCTTCACAGCAGTGCGCCATTTTGAGGTCGTCTCGGATGGTTATGACGCCCTGGGGCCCAGGAAGCTTCATGCAACGGTAGCCGTAATGGCTCGTCGCCAAAAACATGATCAAAGCCAGCCGCTCGAGGATGGCCTTGTAGGGGAGATCGCCGTCTATGACCTCGAAGGTGACCAGCTCGGTGTGGAAGTTCGCCGAGTCGCCAAAGGTGACGGGCAGGACCACCTGCCCGAGCGAAGTGGTCAAGCTCCCCACCATGATGCCGAAGAAGGGAACTGCTATGCTCCTGATCCTGGACCGGGGAATCTTCATTCGGTCCATCGTGCTAGCCAAGAGCAGGTTGTGGGAAATCCCTCCGTCAACCATAACCCTCCCGACCACGGTGTTGCTTATGGTCGGGGCGACGACCAAGGCGGTTTTAAGGTCCTTGAACATCTCCGGGGGGCATCGCCCTGGGAGAAGGTGATCGGAATGCTAGCCCATTTGCAAGGCTATTCGGCAGGCTTGTCGGCCGAAGCTTGGTACACAGTGCGTGCGGCGCTTTTGAGCTCGCGCCGGGATTGGTATGCAAACGAACCGCTGAAGATCATATCAACACGACAGTCACCCTGTTGGAACTACAGGTCGAGGCCCTCTGGCCCCTCACGGGCGATGCCTTTGTCGGGCAACTCGCCCTCCTTCAGGAGCGTGGGCATCTCCCCACGCCCGTCGTAGAAGGCGTTCAGTTTGAACTGCCATGCCCTACAGCCCCACAGGACGTGACCAGCGGCCTGGTGGAATAGACAAAATTTGTTCGGGTCAAACCCTGGCCCAGCCTCATTGGCGGGAGATCGGGCGTCCCCTCGTCGGAGGTCAGCCCGACGCTGCCCTGGCCGGGGTTGACGTTGCGCTTGCTGGCGTCGAGGTCCGTTGTGGTCGGGTTGCCGCACCTCTATCACTTTGTTCTCGGCATCAGCCACGGCGACCACGCGTAGCTGGCCACCGCCATCGCGGCGACCTTGCCCTCGCTTCTTGGGGCGCGGGTCCGGGCTCGTCAGTAATGCGGCCGAGCTTACCCTGGTCGTAGTCGCGCTTCCAGCGGACGGCATCGTCTGCGCCCACATAGCATTCTGCTATTCGGAACAGCCTGTTGACACTGAGGTTAGTGGTGATGTCCAGATCCTCCGTGAGGCGCCTGTGATGAGGACATCACTACTACGGATATGACCACATTTGGTTGTGCCTACTCCAACACATCATCCACGGGCCAAGAAGAGAGAGAGATCAAATCCATCACGTTCTGGAATCCAATTCGGCCTCCTGAGACAGCACCAACTTAAAACGGCCATAACTTTTGATCCAGAAGGGTGTTCAGGGCACATGAGTGCTTGATTAAAAGCTTTCGTCGCCTTCTTTCCAATGGATCCAGTCTCACCTTCAAATTCCTTCTGAGCTGTCCGGAAAATGCAAAACAAGTCACATCACTTTTCCAGTCCGAGTCAGAGTGGGCCTTGGGCCTTGTAATCGAATTGTATTTGGTTTCCTAGGGTTTTGAACGACCACCTCCTCTTGTTATCTCATAAATAACCAGCCGCAACCCCATCTAGGGTTTTGGGTTTTTTTTGATTAGTTTAGCCAAGTGCAAACTTTGCGTCTTGAGTTGTCTTTGATGACCACCTTGTCAAGACCTTCAATAGAACCCCACCTTATTTTGGCCTTCAATTTTTATTTGCAATTTCAGATTGCTTTTACCATTGTTCTTGCTTGTTCTTCGGTTGCTTGCAGGAATTGAACCTCGTGTTCAGGTTGATCGTGCCCACGGCAAGATCAATAACACTCCAGAGTTGGCTTAGCGATTGCTGAGGCGCATCGTCGTTTACGTTGTAGTCGGATCGTCAAAGTCGATTCCACCAAATCGATAGTTATCGCTCTCATCGAAAGATCGGGACACAACCTCACATCAGCCTGTCCCGTGCGCCGAACTTGAAGGCCTTGATGACGGCTTCGCTGGAGCCGTTCGGGATTGAATTTCTTACGCGGGTGAACCGACGGACGAAGTCGCGGAGAGGTTCACCCTTGCCCTGGATGATGCGGTCCAGGTCCCTTTCCCGTCCAGGGTGCTCGTAGCAGCTCTGGAAGTTTGATCGGAGAGCGCTCCGCACTTGGCGCCACGACTGGAAGGCGCCAGGACCTGGTTGAAAAGCCATGTGGGAGCAGCGCCGTCCAGGACAGTAGGGAGGTAGTTGGCCATCACAGCCTCATCCCCACGGTCGCCAGGATCATGGTGGAGTAGATCGAGAGGAACTCGTCGGGGTTCTTGGTCCCGTCAAACTGCTCCATCGCGGAGGGGCGAAAGCAAGTCAGCCAACGCACCTGGCAAAGGTTGACGGAGTATGCCAGGCAACCGTAGGTCGGGGTAGCATGGTTGCCACTGCTATGGTCGGAATCACCGTCGGTGAGGTGATCGAACTCGAGCCGACGGCGCACCACACGTCGGGCTCGGTAGACAGGAATGTCTGGAGACGGACCCCAGAAACGTCGCTACTCGAAGGAGCGCTGTCGCCACACTGCTGATCGCGGGAAAGACATCTTCATATTCCTGCAAAAGGTTAGCAATAGCAGGAGGCAAAGAAGCAGGCATATTCTCCAATGAAAACAAAGTCTCTTTGCAAATCAAAGCATAGCATTCTTTTATGTCAATTAAATCAGATTTTGTAGCTAGCATGACAGCACCCTTTAACTTGATTTCAGCTTTCTTAGAATTGGATTCTGTTTTCTTTGGTTGTGCTAACTCTTTTGTTCTATCTTGATTTTCAATTTTAGCACTCTCCTTCTCTCTTTCAGCTTTCTCTAAGTCATCTTTCAGAATTGCAGCGGGGGACATGGGAAGCAAAACAATTTTCTTTCCTTTATGCATGAACTGTATTGGTTAGTTCTACCATGATGGGAAGCATCTTTATCATATTGCCAAGATCTACCTAACAGCAAAGAGCATGCTTGCATAGGTACAACATCGCAATCAGTATGATCATGATAAGAACCGAGAGAAAAGTGCAATCTCACCATTCTTGTTACCTTTAAAAACCACTTGAGTTGAACCATTGAATGTGATAGGGATGTGGATGCTGTGTTGTGGTCAAGCCAAGCTTCTCAACCATCTCCATGCTTGCAAGATTATTGCAACTCCCTCCATCAATAATAACTCAGACCAACGCTTATTGATGACAAATTTTGTTTGGAACAAGTTATGGCGTTGATTCTGTTCAGCACTCTCTATTTGCACACTAAGGACACGCTTCACAATGATGCTCATATATCTTTCTGAAATTTCAGCACCCAAATGCTCCTCATGTTCACCCCCTTGATCTTCGTGTAAGTGGGACACGTTGTGAGAAATTTTTAACACCGACTCAGATGGATTCGAAATGGATACCCATATGAGTTAGGGCGCATATGAAGTTCATTCAGGGTGTTTGTCTCTCTGTTTCATTCAGCGACTTTTTTCGCACGAGTGGAGTCTGAAGTGCATCTTGTGACACGTTGTGAGGAATTTTTAACACCGACTCACAAGGATTCGAAACGCATACCGATAAGTGTTAGAGCGCATATGAAGTCCATTTGCGGTGTTTGTCACTCAGTTTCACGCTGTAACGTTTTTCGCCCGATTGGAGTTTGCTGTGCAAGTTAGGAAACTTTGTGAGAAATTTTTAACACCGACTCAGACGGATTCGAAACGCATACCCATATAATTTAGGGCGCATATGAAGTTTATTTGGGGTGTTTGTCACTCAGTTTCACTTAGTGACTTTTTTCGCACGAATGGAGTTTGCAGTGCAAGTTGGGACACGTTTTGAGGAATTTTGAAAACCGACTCAGATAGATTCGAAACGCATACCGATAAGAGTTAGGGCGCATATGAAGTCCATTCGGGGTATTGGTCACTCGGTTTCACAGGGTGACATTTTTTCGCACGAATGGAGTCTATAGTGCAAATTGGGACACGTTGTGTGGAATTTTTAACACCGACTCAGACGGATTTCAAACACATACTGATATGAGTTAGGGCGCGTATGAAGTCCATTCGGGGTGTTTGTCACTCAGTTTCACTCTGGGCCTTTTTTCGCACGAATGGAGTCTGCAGTCAAGTGGGACACTTTGCGAGGAATTTTTGACACCGACTCAGACGGATTCGAAATGCATAGCGGTATGAGTTAGGGCGCATATGAAGTTCATTCCTGGTGTTTTTCACTAAGTTTCACTGAGTGACTTTTTTCGCACGAATGGTGATGTGATGTTGTGTCCCGATCTTTCGATGAGATCGATAACTATCGATTTGGTGGAACCGACTTTGACGATCCGACTACAACGTACGACGACGTTGTGCCTTAGCAATCGCTAAACCAACTCCGGAGTGTTATTGATCTTGCCGTGGGCACGATCAACTTGAACACAAGGTTCAATTCCTGGAAGCAACTGAAGAACAAGCAAAAACAATGGTAAAAGCAATCTGAAATTGCAAATAAGAATTGAAGGCCAAAATAAGGTGGGGTTCTATTGAGAATCTTGACAAGGTGGCTGTCCAGCACAACTTGAAGAAACAAAGTTTGCACTTGGCTAAACTAATCAAACAAACCCAAGTGTCCAAAGCGATGGCTACTGAGTTTATAAGAGGGATGGATGTGAGAGGGACGTCCTAGGGTTGTGTGCAGCCAAGGGGGGCGCACACAACTTGGGCTTGGGCCCCCACACGCTTACAAGGCCCGAAACAGCCCAAAACAGTATTGTAGTACAATATTTTAATAATTTCGGTTGATCTACGATGAATCTGGGCCTGAGATTAGATCCATTCGAAAGATCTCGTTGTGAGCTTTCAATCAAGTCCAAGTTCACCCAAATCGTGTTCTGTATGCAAAAGTTATTCATATTTGAAGTCGGTGCTGTCATAGGAGGCCAAATTTGATTTCAGAACGTCATGGACTTGATCTCTCTCTCTTCTTGGCCCGTGGATGATGTGTTGGAGTTGGCATAACCAAATGTGGTCATATCCGTAGTAGTGATGTCCTCATCATCCTCCCTTTCTTGAATTTGAGTCGTCCTCAACTCATGCTCAGCTTTTAGCTTGTCCTCAACAAAAAGTATTCTCATGTGAAGATCATCCACAAAGCTCAATATTTCTTTCCAGCATATAAAGGCGTGTTGAAAGCTTGCACTCTTGGACGCTTCCTCCCCTCTGTGAAGGAAAGCCATCCTAGTAAATATAGATGATACAGAGGATGTCATGAAGTGTCGCCAAATTGATATAGCGTTGATCATATCCAGGACGAGCATGGTCTCATCATTCTCCTTTTCTTGAATTGGAGTCGTCCTCGACTCCATCACATTCTCCTGCAAAATGTTAGTAGTGAGACAGAACAAAGCAACATGCATATCTTTTGTGATCAAATCAATGTCTCGTGAATCAAAATCACCCAAACACTCCCTTTCTTGAAAATTATCATATAGATTATAATCGACAGTAGGGGTACTTGATATGATATTAGAATTATAAAATTGATGTCTCAGATCTGAACAAATGTATAATCTATACGCTTTGTATTCTCCTTTATCATTATGTTTGCCAACAACATGGAAAATATTTCGTGATAACCATGGCAAATCAGAATGTACAAAAATCTTCTCCTTGAAACTATCTAGATCACACAGAACCTCAAATCCAATGTAACCTAAATTATTTAAAGAAGACATCAATTTAAGCTCATCTTCTTCGTTGGTAATGTGAATAACATGTTTATGTTCAGCGCAAGTGTTTAGTTCAAATATAATTGTTTCATGTTCATTCACTAGTTGTCGTGTTGGTATAAGTGAAGCATTATCACACAACTCTTCTTTATCACCAGGAATAGCAACCAAATCAGCAATGGGGTCCATTATTAGTTGCTCTACGATAGCATGATTCATGGATAGTTCTGTCTCTTCAAAATGATTTTCACCATATATACAGTCCATACCTTTGACATTACCTTCTAAATCATTCTCAGTGGTTGTAGGTGCAACTTCAATTTCCAGCACTTCACATACGTATGGTGCAGCAAAGATCTCCTGTTTCGTCATATTTTCTTCTTCATCCTTCTCCCGATGGTGCTCACTTTTCTGCAAAATGTTAGCTACAACAGAAGGTGCAATAATGGGCACCTCAAATGAAGCTAAAGGCTCTTTCAAAGATTCAGCAAGCATGTTTTTAGCTCTACAAGCACAATCAATCAATTCTGAAAGACAACTATATGTTTTATCAACAAGAACATCCTGAATTTCATGATTAAGTCCACGTATGAACCTAAGCTCAGTAACTTCTTCACATTCTTGTAAACCACAACGCAACAAACAATTTTGCAAATCATGAAAGTATTCTATAACAGTTTTAGAACCTTGTTTTAAGCATTGAAGTTTAGTAAGCAAATATTCATCAACATATTCAGGAACATAATCATTTCTCATAAGTCTTTTCATGGCATTCCAAGTTTTATGTTTTTTATCATGTCTAGATATATGCTTCCACCAATATATTGCATCTGATGTTAACACTTTAACTGCGTCACTAATCTTTTGGTTTTCAGATAAGTCATAGTTTGCAAATTCTTTGTCTACCGCTATCTCCCAATTAATATATGCATTAGGATCAAACTTTCCACCAAAAGTAGGCAATTCAAACTTGATTTTACCTTGTTCATCATCAGTTGATGAACCCGTGGCGATGTGTGGTGGGGCGACCGAGGCAGCGGGTCCATGCTGGGAAGCCGGGGCAGCAATGGGAACCCGTTGTGCACGTAGTAAATCATTGTTGTTTCTTAGGATACGAGGCGGAGGACTGGAAGTTCCAGGGGCAGCAACTGCAAGCATATCATCAAGTCTAGACAAAATAGTAGTAAGGGTAGTGTTAGCAACTCCCTGAGCAGTCTCGATGGACCGGAGACGATCTTCTTGCAGCGACATTCGCTCATTAGTGAGTTGTACATTGCCCTTCATGCGTGGAGAATGATGCAGTGAACTCTTGTCACCTGACATGGTTAGTAGCAAAAAGGGAAACACAAAGGTTTATGTAATTCCCTATCAACTACTAGGAAGTGGAGAAAAGTCGCTCAACTCTCAAACCTTAACCAAATCTCTTACAAGTTCTTACCGTGCTGCAGGAGTTGTCGGCCATTGGCGGTGTCAAAAGTTTTCCCAAGCTTGGATAAAGCGATTGCCAAGGGACCGAACAAACGTACGAGCATAGAATATGTGGAGCTGGATAGGCTACTTTTTCCTATACAATCTGATGATTCTAGTTATGTAATGATTACTATGACCCAAACTAGAATTCACAAGTCCTAGTTTCTGATCTCAAAGATATAAGCGAATTTCAAGGCAACTCACGCGCAAAGATGATGGTACTTATGCAATCAAGAAATGAGCTATAAAAAATAAGTGAGGCACCAAAAGCTCTATTGCACAAGTCGTAGAGAGACGCTAGCTTATTGCTTCAAGAATGTAAAAAGGGCACAAGATTGCTCAACAATTAATACAATTGCACAATCTGAAATAATGAACACAAGTTAGGGTTTTGCTCAATGTAGTGCGACCGGCCACTATTTTTTTTCTTTTTCTTCTTCTCTTTTTTTTTCCTTTTGGCTCTTTCTTTCTCTTTTCTTTCTTTGAGTGACTTTCGGCCAACACTACTATGAACAATTTTTTGGGAATCCCTAACTCGATATCACAAGATAGTATTATATGATAATTCAAGATTATTCAATGTATCAATATGAACAGCCCTAAGCAATATCAAATAACTAGTCTCAATTGGGATCAAAGTATTCGCAAAGGATGAATTGGTTCCCAAAGGTATGTACACTGATATTTTTTTGGGTTTTATGGATTGTGGATGCTACTGGACTTAACCAACTCAAAGGAACAAAGATAGAACACGAATTGAAGCAAGATACCCAAATTCAATGTGTCTAGGGCAGCAGATTTGTCGCATAGATTAAAGCTACAAAACGACCAAATTTAGAAGGTTCACTATGGAAATAATTGAAGCTTATGTCCTCAGGTTTCAAAAGAGTATAAGAACATGCAATTTGGAGCTCGGGTGTGAATTTTATGGCTAAAAAACCGAACAGCACAGAATACCCCCAATTTCAGCCCGCGGGACTGATTCCGAATCCGAATCAAATTCGGTTAGAAGGATTCCGAATCACAAAGGACACCCAAAAATGTTTTTGTAGAGGACTCTTCAAGGATTCAGGAAAGTACAAAAACTTCCCAATCGGAGTTCGGACGTGAGAATTATGATTAAAATACCGAACCGATCTGGATTGGAAGTACAACTTGCTTAAACAACTTTGATATCCAGATTGAAGAGATTTTGCTCAAGAGTTAGAGTCCATGCCCAACAAGGTTTTTGTTGAGATCGTTATAAGGTTTTAGGAAAGTGCAAAAACACTAGAATCCAAGCTCGTATGCGGAAGTTATGAACAAAACAAAGTACTGGACAGATTGAAAGAAAAGCTACGCGAAGGAAAAAAATGATCAGCAACTAAAACAAGGACTCTAATGGATAAAAACCTAACAAAACTCACTAAAATACTAGATTGAATCAAAAGGTTGAATTTTTGTGGAGTAATTTTCAAATTAGGACAGAAAACAAAAACTAATCTACGGTACAGAATCTCTCACCGAGCAACTTGAAGCTCTGATACCACCTGATGTGATGTTGTGTCCCGATCTTTCGATGAGAGCGATAACTATCGATTTGGTGGAACCGACTTTGACGATCCGACTACAACGTACGACGACGATGCGCCTTAGCAATTTCTAAACCAACTCAGACGTATTCAAAACGCATACCGATAAGAGTTAGAGTGCATATGAACTCCATTTGGGGTGTTTGTCACTCAATTTCATTCTCTAACTTTTTTGCACGAAGGGAGTTTGCTGTGCAAGTTAGGACACGTTGTGACAAATTTTTTACACCGACTCAGACGGATTCAAAACGCATACCCATATGAGTTAGGGTGCATATGAAGTTCTTTCAGGGTGTTTGTCCCTCTGTTTCACTCAGTGACTTTTTTCGCACGAATGGAGTCTACAGTGCAACTTGGGACACGTTGTGAGGAATTTTTAAAACCGACTTAAACGGATTCGAAACGCATACCGATAAGAGTTAGTGCGCATATGAATTCGGGGTGTTGGTCACTGAGTTTCACTCTGTTAATTTTGTCACACGAATGGAGTATACAGTGCAAGTTAGGACACGTAGTGAGGAATTTTAAACACTGACTCAGACGGATTCGAAAGACATACTGATATGAGTTAGGGCGCATATGAAGTTCATTCGGGGTGTTTGTCACTTAGTTTCACTCTGGGACTTTTTTCGCACGAATGGAGTCTGTAGTGCAAGTGGGACACGTTGTGAGCAATTTTTAACACCGACTTTGACGGATTTAAAACACATACTGATATGAGTTAGGGCGCATATGAAGTCCATTCGGGGTGTTTGTCACTCAGTTTCACTGTTACTTTTTTCGCATAAATTGGGTCTGCAGTGCAAGTGGGACACGTTGTGAGGAATTTTTAACACCGACTCAGACGGATTCGAAACGCTTAGCTGTATGAGTTAGAGCGCATATGAAGTTCATTCGGGGTGTTTATCACTCAGTTTCACTCAGTGACTTTTTTCGCACGAATGGAGTCTGCAGTGCAACTTAAGACACGTTGTGAGGAATTTTTTTCACCGACTCAGAGAGATTCGAAATGCATACCGATAAGAGTTAGCAATGAAATGAAGTCAATTCGGGGTGTTTGTCACTCAGTTTCACACTGTAACTTTTTACGCACGATGGAGTCTGAAGTGCATCTTGGCACACGTTGTGAGGAATTTTTAACACCAACTCAGACGGATTCGAAACGCATACCGATAAAAGTTAGAGTGCATATGAAGTCCATTTGGGGTGTTTGTCACTCAGTATCACCCTGTAACTTTTTCGCACGAATGGAGTTTGCTGTTTAGTTAGGACGCGTTGTGAGAAATTTTTAACACCGACTCAGACGGATTGAAAACGCATATCCATATGAGTTAGGTCGCACATGAAGTTCATTCAGGGTGTTTGTCCCTCTATGTCACTCAGTTTCACTCAGTAACTTTTTTCGCACGACTGGAGTGTGAAGTGCATCTTGAGACACGTTATGGGTAATTTTTTACACTGATTCAGATGGATTCGAAACGCATACCCATATGAGTTATGACGCATATGAAGTCCATTTGGGGTGTTTGTTACTCAGTTTCACTGTGTAACTTTTTCCCCACGAATAGAGTTTGCTGTGCAAGTTAGGACACGTTGTGAGAAATTTTTTACACCGACTCAGACGGATGCGAAACGCATACCCCTATGAGTTAGGGCGCATATGAAGTTTATTCAAGGTGTTTTTCCTCTGTTTCAGTCAGTGACTTTTTTCGCACGAATGCGGTGCAAGTTGGGACACGTTGTGAGGAATTTTTAAAACCGACAAGGAGGGATTCGAAATGCATACCGATAAGAGTTAGGGCGCATAAGAAGATCATTTGTGGTGTTGATTACTCAGTTTCACTCTGTTACTTTTTTTTGCACGTATAGAATCTACAGTGCATGTTGAGACACGTTTTGTGGAATTTTTAACACCTACGCAGACGCATTCGAAACGCATACTGATATGAGTTAGGGTGCATATGAAGTCCATTCGGGGTGTTTGTCACTCAGTTTCCCTCAATGACTTTTTTCGCACGAATGAAGTGTGCAGTTCAACTTGGGACACGTTATGAGGAATTTTTAACACCGACTCAGACGGATTCAAAATGCAAACCGATAAGAGTTAGCTAGCATATGAAGTCCATTCGGTGTGTTTATAACTCAGTTTCACTCTGTAACTTTTTTTCGCACGAGTGGAGTCTGAAGTTCATCTTGGGACATGTTGTGAAGAATTTTTAACACCGACTCTGATGGATTTGAATCGCATACTAATAAGAGTTAAAGTGCATATGAAGTCCACTTGGGGTGTTTGTCATCAGTTTCACTCCGTAATTTTTTTCGCACGAATGGAGTTTGCTGTGCAAGTTAGGACACGTTGTGAGAAAGTTTTAACACCGACTCAGACGGATTCGAAACGCATACACAAATGGGTTAGGGCGCATATGAAGTTCAATCAGGGTGTTTGTGCCTTTTTTTCACTCGTTGACTTTTTTCGCACTAATGGAGTCTGCAGTGTAAGTTGGAACACGTTGTGAGGAATTATTAAAACCAACTCATACTGATTTGAAACGCATAGCGGTATGAGTTAGGGCGCATATGATGTTCATTCGGGGTGTTGGTTACTCAGTTTCACTCTGTTACTTTTTTTCGCAAAAATAGAATCTACTGTGCAAGTTGGGACACGTTGTGTGGAATTTTTAACACCGACTCTGACGGATTAGAAACGATGTCGCGGCGGCGCTGAGTTCCCGAAGGCGAAGACGACGACGAGTCCGACGGCGAACTATCTCCTTCCGGCGATGAAGAGGTGGCAGCTCCAGTGCGGCTCGACACGGGGAACCCGAAACTGGAACCCACACGGTGGATGGAGGCTTGACGGCGGCGAAACGGCGAGAAAACGAGCGACGGTGCTACGAAGAACTACGGCGACCTCTTAAGGCTAAACGGCGGCGACCTCTTAAGGCTAAACGGCGGCGACTCCGGCGAAGAGGCTAGGCTAGCAGATGCGCCCAGGGATGGCGATCATCGGGGTGCGATCCGCGCTTTAAATAGCCTCAGCATGCGGGCAAATATGGCAACCCTAAATCGCGCGGCGGCGGCGGCAGGTCGGCGGCGGGTTCGAAAACCGTATCGGAGACGACGACCGTGAACCGTCCAATCCGCGATGAACGGTCACGATGACGCCCGAAGCGATACGATCCGATCCGCACTTTCCAAATCCAACGGATGCGATCTAACCTTTCCAAAACAACGCGATGCGATCATAGACGCACGATCCCGATCCAACGGCTGATAGCGTTAGGGTTCCGCGATGAAGAAGGCCGCCTGATGGAAATCGAACAGCCGAGCGCGAAGGCGACGACGGAGCGGGCTGAACGGGCACGTGATGGGCTCACACGCGCACAGTGCTGGGTTCGGCCCAGTACTGTTCATCGAATTTCTAACGCTTTTTGATTTAATATAATTACAGAAATTAGTTTAATCCGTAAGCAATTAAAATATCAGGAAAAATCCCAGAAAATTCTCATAAATACTTTGAGACATTCTGAACTCAAATAAAATAGTTTTGGCAAAACTTTATATTAGTTTTATCTATATATAATTAGTTTTCACCAAAGGTTCAATATACTTAATTAAAGTAAATTCAAATAAATTCCAGAAAATCCAATAAATTCATAAAAGCACCAAAATTCCCATGAGTGAAATTATAGGTAAAAATTTGGGATGTTACAAACCTTCCCCACTTAACAGAATCTTGACCCCGAGATTCAAGGCTGACTTGGGAATAGGTTTGGAAATTCTGACTTCAGGTCCTCTTCACGCTCCCAGGTTGCCTCATTCTCAGAATGGTTGCTCCACTGAACTCTGCAAAAGCGAACTGACTTGTTCCTGGTATTGCGCTCCACAACATACAAAATTTTCATCGGTTGCTCCTTGTAAATCAAATCCTTCTGCAACTCAATCTCTTCCAAAGGCGTATGCTCTGCTGGCACCCAAAGACACTTCTTGAGCTGTGACACATGGAACACATCGTGCACGCCTGCCAGCGACTGCGGCAATTCCAACTGATAAGCAACCTCCCCTCGACGGTTCAAAATCTTGAATGGTCCAACATATCTTGGGGCAAGCTTTCCTTTAGCGTGTAACCTTTTAACTCCCTTCAGAGGGGTAACTCTAATATACAAAAAATCGTCGAGCTCGAAACTCAAATCACGACGTCGATTATCAGCGTAACTCTTTTGCCTTGACTGGAGCCATCATTCAAATCATTTAAATCAGATTTGGAAGCAAGTAAACAAGCACCCTTCAGTTTAATCTCATCTTTTCTGTCATGAACAGATTTAGACTTGCCCTCTTTATGTTGTACAAATTCCTTTGCTACAATCTGATTTTCACTCTCCTCATGTTTTCGATTTTTTTCTTTGCTGGCTCTAGCAACTTCATCCCTCAAAATGGCTTCAGGAGACATAGGATGTAATACAATTTTCTTCTCTTTATGCACAAAAGAGTACTGATTAGTTCTACCATGATGCAAGGTGTCTTTATCATACTGCCATGGTCTACCGAACAACATAGAACATGCTTGCATAGGCACAACATCGCAGTCAATATAGTCATGATACGAACCAATGGCAAAGTGCACTCTTACCAATCGTGTTACCTTTATCTTACCGCCGTTAAACCATTGGATGTGGTACTGCCGTGGATGTGGGCTTGTTTTCACTCTAGCTTTTGAACCATCTCGTAACTTGCTAAGTTATTGCAACTACCCCATCAATGATGACGCGCATGAGCGCCCATGACCACACACTTGGTTTGAAACAAATTATGTCATTTGGTTCATTCACCTTCCCCATTTGGGCACTCAACACGCCACAAACAACAAGGCTCTCATAATGTTCTCGCATTTTCAAAGACCAATATGTTCTTCTTCCTTCTCATGTCCACTTCTGCATGGTCAATGGCAAGCATAGCATATGTCTCATCATCCAAATCACTAGCGTAAGAATACTCACCAAAGATCCCGCACAATCAAGACACGCTTGCTTGGGCAATCTTTCCTCACATGCCCAAATCCCTTGCATTGTAGGCACCGAATATCCCTCGCTCTTCCCGTGGATGCAGCGGACGGCGCTCTTGGCGGGTGTTGGTGCCGACCCTTTGTTGCCGTATGCTGCGCGCATTGGTTTTGTTGGAGGCGTGTGTGGCGGTCGCTAGTGGTACTTTGTGAAGATGCACGGTTTGGGGCAGCTGCAAGTACGTGGATGCCATGATGTAGTCCGACCGCGAAACATTAGTCCTTGCGCGACGCCCGCACTTCCCTTCACTTTACAAGCAAGATGGAATAAACGAGTGATAGAATTGTATTCCTTGTAAGCTAATATGTCCCGAATTTCACGGGTCACCCTCCCATAAATCTAGCCATAGCAGCTTCCTCTTCTTCCACTAACCCACAACGCAACATGCCTGCTTGTAGTTCCCGATAATATTCTTCTACTGATTTGCTACCTTGTCTCAATTGTCGCAGCTTATGTAATAAATCTAAGTGCATGATACGAAGGAACAAATCTAGCTCGCATGATCCTTTTCAAAGCATCCCAAGTTTGTGGCACATTGTTTGGGGTCTTATTACGATACTCGCGCCACCAAACGGAGGCAAAATCGAGAAACTCACTAGTTGCGACCCTAACCCTCTTGTGTTCGGAAAATCATAGCAAGCAAATTTCGATCTACACTAGTTCCCAAGTGAGGTATGCATCGGGTCATATTTCCCATCAAAAGGTGGCATGTCAATTTGATTGATCCTAGGAGTCATCATGTTCACGCACTGCCGTCGTGGTGGTCGCAAACCCATACCATGGCGGTTGCGGTGTAGCCGTCGCTGTGGCCTATCATCCTCCTCTTCCTCAACTCGTGTCCGCCGCATAGTCCTCGTTCATTGTCTCCTGCAACGCTGCTCACATGTCCATCGTTAGGCGTCACGATCCCTCTCCTCAAGTCATTGCAAGAATGCCGCAAGGAGGTGTTGATTGCGCCTACGTAAACTTCCAACGCGTGATTTTGGTGTTGGTGTCAATTTGAATCGCTTCCAATTGACCAAGGCGGTCATTGGTAACACGAACGCCCTCATCAAGCGCATCGGTGTGAAGCCTCATTTGGCGCTCAAGTCTTTCACGATCCCGTGTGCGAGGTGAATGTTGTCCCCTTTATCGGCTTCCGATCTTGCCATGGTTAGAGAAAACAAAGAAAAAAAGGCTAACACCAAGTAACAAGATTATCCCTATCTACAAGTGGTGTGCTAGTGTCAAATCGCTCACTCTCAACCTGTTCAAACAAGTTCTTACCGTTTTACCAAGCTTTAGCAAGGAGGTGTTGGCAACCAAAGAAGACAAACAACTTCGAGAGTAGGAGACAATCTGTGGAGCTATAGGTGGCTGAAATAGCACAAGGAGTAACCTTCACCACGTTAGTCACAGAAGCTAAATAAACGTTCTACGACGGTACCGTGCTGGTCCTAGTCCCGAACCGTACTAGAGACGCGAGCCAAGACACAAACGTCGTCACCGAAACGCCCAAAACAGCAAGTTTTTTTTTTTTTTTTTTTGGGAGGGTCACAAAACTCTCTTAGATGAACTCAGGAGACCCTAAAAACAAAATTTGCACAAAGGACTTTTGGCAAAACCAGGGGTATAAAGGTAATTAAAAGATACTCTCTCTCTCTCTCTCTGAACTTTGATTTGCAATTGATCTAGTGCGGCTTTTGAAATCTGACTTGCCTTTTCTTCTCTCGATTTGGTGCGGCTTTTCTATCTCGCACTTGCCTTTTCTTCTCGATTTGGTGCGGCTTTTCTATATGCACTTGCCTTTTTTAACCCCTTGATTTGGTGCGGCTCTTGTATCCGCACCGCCTCTTTTTTATATATATATATTTGGAAACTGATATTTATTTTGGTAAACACAGAGAATCAAGCGGATTAGTAAACAAAGCAAGGAAATCGGCAACCCAATTTGATCTCCCACACTAGACAGAAACAAACTCAACTCCGATCTGATCTACTAACAGAATACGACTCAAATTATGAACGAATCGTGACAAAAACATGACTGAACTCAAACTCTAAAGGATGAAACTAAAGACCAGCAACTTGACTCGTCAAGCAACCAGTAAATTCAACAAGCCGAGAACTAAAGTAGCAAAAGCAAGGGCACAAACTGTTTTGGACAAGGGAGATCTAATCGCCTATTTGTTTTTTTTTATGGTTTTCTGGACTGTAGGTAAAATAATGGATGGGGAAAAAAAATCTCTCACCGATCAACCTTGAGCTCTCTAATAGGAGGATAGGTCCCGACCTTTCGATGAGAGAGGGATAGATTCGATTGGGTGGAAGAAGACGTTGGCGATCCGACTACACCGTCCCAAGACGATGCGCCTTAGCAATCGTTACACCGACTTCGGTTGTTATTGATCTTGCTGGTGCACGATCAACCTGACCACGAAGGCCTTTGTCCCTGCAAGCAATCGAAGAACACGCAAGAACAAGATGAACAAGCACTGAAATTATAATTGAAACCACGAGTTCATTCAGAATCACAAAAGAGGGGTTTCCGATGACAAGTAATTCGGGCGGTTTAGCCAACACGCGCGATTACAAGAAGTAGCAACTGCTATCTTTGATCTAAAAAAAAAAACCCACCATCTAATGGCAGCGGCTGGCTGTTTTTATTGTGGAGAGGAGTCTAGGAACCCTAGGGTGCAGCCTTAAGTGGGCTTTCCTTGTTACAAGGCCAAAGGCCCACTTTTGACTTGGACTGAAAAAGTGACGCTGCTTGATTGAACGATTCCTGTCAACTCAGAAGGAGTTTGGATGTGATTCCAGATCCGTTGGAAAGTAGACTTGATAAGCTTTCAGTGAAGTACAAGAACGCCCAAAACGGAGTCCGGATGTAGCCGTGGCGGCCGAAACAAGTCAGCCCTGTCCTGGAGTCGAATCTGAACCGAACTCGTGCACTTCTCTTCTATCCTTCATCTTGGTTGGTTCCTCACCCAAGTTCCTGAGGCAAAGGACATCATCACAAGAATTAAATAGCATTCCATCTATTAAAATATTCGTATGAAGCCCGAGGAACGAATTCACCTGGTAATTGAGTTGACGTGCGCGAGCTCGAGTAATCGGTCCATGTATTACAGCAACGGGGACCGATTGATGCGTAGGTGATGGATTTGCAGGTGTGGCTATATCCATAGAAGTGATGTCCTCATCAACCCCGGTCATCCATCGTAAAATCCACCGCTAATCCTTCATCCTTTTTAGCTTTGATTCGGTTTATTTTCTCATCATCTTTTTGTCCTTCCCGAATCTGATCCTCAAGCATCAGCTTTACTTCCAAAGCAGCTACGAATCCCTCCGGAACTACTTCCAGCTTTAATCTTTGTAATTCTTTGCACAGTTCTGATTGTTCTTCTTGTACCATCATGTTAGCGATGTAGCTTTTGCGACTTAAGGCATCAGCCACTACATTAGCCTTTCCCGGATGGTAGTGAATTCCAACATCATAATCGTTTATCAGTTCCAACCACCTCCTTTGCCTCATGTTAAGATCCGACTGAGTGAAAATATATTTTAAGCTCTTGTGGTCCGTATATACCTCACATCTATTTCCAATTAGATAATGACGCCACAATTTTAAGGCATGCACCACGGCAGCCAATTCCAAATCATGCGTAGGATAATTTCCTTCATGCGGCCTTAACTGCCTTGCCGCATATGCGACCACCTTACCCTCTTGCATCAACACGCATCCAAGACCCTGTCTTGATGCATCACAGTATATGTCAAAGCTGTTCTGGACATCAGGCAATACCAACACTGGGGCTGTCGTCAAGCGCTTCTTTAATTCCTCAAAGCTCTTCTCACACTCTAGCGTCCATGCAAACTTCTTTTCCTTCTTCAACAGTTGTGTGAGAGGTCTCGCAATTGTTGAGAATCCTTCTATAAACCGTTGGTAGTAACCTGCCATTCCCAGAAAACTACGCACCTGAGTAACAGACTTCGGCTGCTCCCAGTGCAGGATTGTCTCCACCTTGCTCGGGTCTACTGCCACTCCTTTCATAGTCATCACATGACCGAGAAATTCAACCTTCTCCTTCCAAAAATCACACTTGCTGAACTTAGCGTACAACTGTTGTTCTCGCAACCTTTCTAGAACCAACCTCAAATGTTCAGCATGCTCTTCTTCTATCTTCGAGTAAACCAGGATATCGTCTATAAAGACAACAACAAACTTATCCAGATACTCCATGAAAACCTTATTCATCATGTTCATGAAATATGCTGGCGCATTGGTCAATCTGAACGACATAACTGTAAACTCATAATGTCCATATCTCATCGAGAATGCGGTCTTCGGGACATCTTCTGCTCGAATCTTCAGTTGATGATATCCTGAACGAAGGTCTATCTTGGAGAAGACTCCTGCTTCCCTCAACTGATCAAATAAGTCGTCGATTCTTGGCAATGGGTACTTGTTCTTAATTGTTACTTCATTAAGGGCGCGATAATCAATACACATCCTTAGACTTCCATCCTTTTTCCGTACAAACAAAACTGGCGCTCCCCATGGCGATGAGCTTGGTCTTACGAAGCCTTTCTCCAACAGCTTTTCAATCTGCTTCTTCATTTCTACTAGTTCATCAGTAGGCATCCGATAGGGTCTTTTTGTTATCAGTGCTATTCCAGGCGCTAACTCAATGACAAACTCGATGTCACGGTCTGGCGACATTCACGGTAGATCCTCTGGAAATACATCTGGGTATTTCCTGACTACTGGCACATCTTCTATGTTGACGGCTTTCACGCTATTAACCACTAATTGACCATCACGAACTGCGGTCGCTTGGAATTCCACTTTCTCTCCTCTAAGGCTCTCAATGGATACAACCCTTCGACCGTAATCCAATACTGTCTTATGTTTGGTCAACCAGTCCATACCGAGAATAACATCTAAAACTTGGGTATCTAAAATGATCAAGTTCACTAAGAACTCTACCCCATTAATTAGCAGCTTAACTCCCAAACACCCAAGGCTAGATCTTAACTCAGATCCCGGGCTTGGACTAACATCACACATTTAAGATTTTTTATAATCAAACCATTTTTAGATGCAAAAGCCCGAGAGACAAATGAATGCGAAGCTCCCGAATCAAATAAGACGATTGCAGGTACTGAGTTTACCAAAAACTTACCCAGCACGACGTTTGACACTTCTTGAGCTCCATCTGCGGTGATGTGGTTGACTCTGCCCCGAATAGTAGCTTGAGGCGTCGCTCCTGCCTGTCTAGTTTTGCGGCTTCATCGGTGCCTTAGCAGGTGTCGTTCCAAGGTTGAAATGCACTGGCATGATACCTCCTTTCTGGGGACATCTATTAGCATAATGCCCAACTCATTGCAACTGTAGCACCTTCTGGCGACTAACTACTGCACTCCTCCTTGAGCATTGTTACCCTGGGCCGGCGTTTGATAACTCTTCCTGGTGGTCGCGGCGTAGGTGTTGCTGGTTTGTTAATAGCTTGCGGTTGGAACCTAGCAAACTGTTGCGGTGTCATCCTCATTCGTAGGTGGTTAGGGCGTCCACCTTGGTTGGTCATCAAGCGCTTGCGATTTTCCCCAAGCTCCTTGCGCTTATCCTCCAGAATCAAAACCTTGTTTAACAATTCTTGAAAATCCGGAAAAGTGTGGGTAATTAGCCCAACCTGTAGCCCTAAGTTTAGTCCCTTCATGAAGCGGGACTGCCTGGCCTTATCCGTCGCTACGTCTTCAGGAGCATAGAGAGCTAACTGCGTGAATTTGTTCAAGTAATCGGTCACCGGTTGGCCTCCTTGATTAAGCGCCCTGAATTCTTCCTTTTTCAGGTTCATCATCCCTTCCGGTACATGATACTGGCGGAAGGCCAATGCAAACCCTTCCCATGTGATTTCCATGGGTGCCTCATGAGCAGCACAGTAGTTCTCCCACCATTCTGCAGCTGTTCCCTCTAGCTGATGGGATGCATAAAGAACCTTCTCATGGCCTTCACATTGAGTGATGTACAGCTTCCTCTCAATGGTTCTCAACCAATCATCCGCTTCCAAGGGGTTGATATTGCCTGAGAATGTTGGCGGCCGGGTCCTCATGAAGTCCGACAACTAGGAGTAAGGACGAGGCCTTTATTGTTGTTTTGGGCAGCGGGGTTGTTGACTGCAACCATAGTGGTCATCTGCTGCATAATGGTCTGCATCAACTGAGTTTGCAGAGCGAGAAAAGCTCCCAAGTTCTGCATATACACTGGCGGTGCTTGATGCGGTGGTGCTCCCTCATTGGGATTGTTGCCTGGGCGCAGACCACTTCCTGAAGCTCCGTTGTTGCTGCGGCTGTTCACCATCTGCTTGATTGCTTCTTGGGTTAGGAAAGGTAGATGTAGCACAGATAAGATGCAAGAATTTCTAAGGCGGGGGAAACAGGTTAAACCCAACTTAAGTATTTTATTCATACTTGGTATAGTTGCTTACACAGCCTAAGGGCTTTGCAACACATACTGCACACCCAGGAAACAATTAAGAACCAAACTAAACACACAACCTTAATGTCTACGAAAGGGTAAAAACTAGCTTAAGACGCGACTCAACACACGAGTCTCAACAAAACTCTAAAGCACTCACTCATTCAGCCACCCTGGCTGAGACTAACCCGGTGCATATACGAGTGGGTGGGCTGGCATGGGTGCAAACCTATCCTGGTGATCCTCTGCTGCTGGTGATCCTCTGCTGCCTCCTCAGGCTCCCACTCACGCTCCTCTGGGTCTTCTTCTTCTTCTTCAGCGACCCCATCTAGCTCCTAAACGACCTGGTCTGCCACCTCCTCGGCTACCTGCAAGGCCTCCTCCAGCTCACTGAAGACTCTGGCTGCTGCATCACGGGTCTTCTGAAACTCTCGCTCGGTCACCCTCGGTGCCTCGTACACTGTCTCCAGCTCCTGAGCAGTGTCCCTCAGGTGCTCCTCCTGGGCGGTGAAGAACTCGACAAAGGTGTATCTGCAGAGCACACTCCCCTCCACGATCCGTCGATGCCGCACGCCGCACCGTCGGGTGAAGCCGTAACACGTGTCGCTAACCTCGTAGGCGTAGTCGTGGCGCATCCGTCAAGAGCAAGTCCGCGACCTCACGAATTCTAGCCTCGACGTGAACCTCCGGCGTGATGTGGATCGGTCACGGTGGTCTCGCCGCACACTCGAGCGAAGATGGTCGACTGCGTAAGAACCCCGATGCACACCGCTGACGCCCGATTGCTTCCTCGGTAGAGCGGACGATCGAAGCCTATAATCACTTGAAGAACTCTCCACAGCTCCATGGCATAGCCACCCTGCCTCGACTCGAAGGACTGGAAGATCGGCATCTATTCAAAACAAACTTTGAATAAGATCTCCACTCGAAACGACACGAAAAGGAGGTAATTTAGCAAGGATGAGAGTAGAAGAACGAGATAAGCCAAGAGTTTCTTATTAGTCAAATTTATCTTTTTCTTTAGAAAATAATCTTGGACACTCCTAAGAGATACCAACTACCTAGGGCCAAGACCTATAGTCAATATGGCTCTGATACCACCTCTGTCGGTACCCGAATTTGCAAATCCAGACCCTCTGTGTATACCGCACTAGTCCAGGATCACGCTAGTGCACACAGGCTCAACATAGATGTTATCACAGTCATACACAACAGAATATAGCATAACTTTAATAATTAATAATAACTGTTGTCTTACATGATTATTGCCACACAGGGCTTAACTAAGAAATAGCAATTAAGCAACAGCGGAAATAAAGTAAACGTAGCAGCTCCCCAGTTCACCACAGGCAACAAACGAGGCTCGAACCCTAAGCATTCACATCCGGATAATCCTCCTCCACGAAAGGCGTAGATTCCTCTTCTTCTGAAGTTGTTGTTGGTGGGGTGAGTACATAAAGCACTCAACAAGTTGTGCACAGTAATGCAAGTCTAATATTCTATATGCTTGGCTTAATCCAAGGGAATGGCTAATATGGCTATTTTGCAATAAAGCGGCATTTAACAAGAATACAGTAAATAGATTAAAAAACAGCAAAAGAAATTACAGTACTTAATAGATTCTGTATTACAAGTAAATCAGATTTCCAATCCTAAGTCAGGTTCCATTTACACCGTGGCAATCCTGCCATCCCATCCAGTTTTCATTTGAATAAAGTCTAACCCTTAACTGTAATTCCCGAGCATTGCCCAATAGTGTGAGCACGGCTATTCGAATAGATTGTACACTCTGCAGAGATTATGCACTTTACCAACTCGATACAACCAAACACCACAAAGGCGAGTGATCATAACAAAGCGCCATAATGCTACACCTAGACCAAGATCGCCGCTAAGGTTTCAACACTGAAGGGTTAAACCACCACAACATGGCCCCCCTCTTGCGCCATGTGAGTTAAACCGTAAACCCGGGACTCACTATTCACCACGACAGTACCGAAATCTAGACTTCACAAATTATTAAGCTAGGCTGTCGCATTCCAGACATGTGGTTGCAAGAAAGACTCAGGTCAAAGGCTTGAAGGTTAAGTCCTTAAAGTGATTAAGGCAAGACTTCCACATACCCATGCCAATCCAGGCCCACTTTGGCAAACTTCCCCTTGCCACTTGTCCCAATCTAAATCATTACCACCCCACTTGATTACTATGCACCACGTGCCACCAACATTTCAATCTAGTTGTGTGACCTCCTCGCCACGACAACTTGATATCATTGTGTGACAACACACGACACAACAATTCATAAACATTGTTCCATATTCCATTAGTCAAGATTAAGTAACAACATTCGGACACATGTGATGATGTGGCATGGCTAAGCAATTTACGACGGTCTAACTACCCCATGTTGATTATCAATATTAACCAACTATTAATTAACCTTCTTAGGGTGACAATTAGATCATGGCATATAATTGACAAGGTATAATTTAATTCAAATAGGCATATTATCTAATTTCCAGATTAATTGAAATCATTTATACACATGAAATATCATGCATAAATTTAAGAGACAAAATAGCAATTTTGTGGAATTAGGTGCAACACGGTCAAAGCACAACTTGCCTTGGAGAAGGTGCTGGTCTTGCTCCGAGCCTGGGTTTTGAAGCGACAAATCTTCCTCCGGATCACCGAGCAGTTCAATGTCTACGCGAAACGATGCTAAAATAGCAAAAAAACACCAAAACAGAGAACTAACAAACTCCAAAAATAAAATAAAATTCTCCAATAAATAGATATTGATTTTATAAATTTTTGTAAATTTGGATCACTCAAATCCGAGTTAAAATGCAAAAGATATGGTCTTTTGAAGTTTGAATAAATACAGAAAATACAGAAATTAGAAAAACCGATTTTCCAAAATTATTTTTATACAGAAAACTCGATTTACTGCGCATGCGACACGTGGACCAATCAGAGACAGACACGTGGCTTTGGCGTATGGACTTAGTCCGCGGAATCACGCTGGTCCACCGTGGACTCGAGGTACTGTGCTTTGGACCGGCTGATATCAGCATGACATCATCGCGACACGTGGGCCAATCAAATTACGCCACGTCGCTCGATCTATGGTCCACACCCATGGCACACGCTTGTCCACGGTACACCCGGCTCACGACGCTTCGGTACCCGCACAGACACGCGTCGCACATCCGCGAGATGATCCAACGGCTACCGCACTACTCACACGCGGCTCAATCCCGAACGTCCGTTCAAATCTAACGGCCAGAGCTTTACCCTAGTAGAATACTGCTGACGATGAAGACGTGGCGTGATCTGGATGGTCCGGTGGATATCCGACGGCTGTGCGAAGCTCCGAAGCACAGCGATGTCGCGTCGGCGCTGAGTTCCCGGAGGCGAAGACGACGACGGGTCTGACGGCGAACTATCTCCTTCCGACGACGAAGAGGTGGCAGCTCCGGTGCGGCTCGATGCGGGGAACCCGAAACTAGAACCCACATGGTGGATGGAGGCTTGACGGCGGCGAAACGGCGAGAAAATGAGCGGCGGTGCTACGAAGAACTACGGCGAGCTCTCGGGGCTAAACGGCGGTGAGCTCTCTGGGCTAAACGGCGGCGACTCCAGCGAAGAGGCTAGGCTAGCAGATGCGCACAGGGATGGCGATCATCGGGATGCGATCCGCGCTTTAAATAGCCTCAGCATGCGTGCAATTATGGCAACCCTAAATCACGCGGCGGCGGCAGGTCGGAAACCGTATCGGAGACGAAGACCGTGAACCGTCCGATCCGCGATGAACGGTCACGATGACGCCCGAAGCGATACGATCCGATACGCACTTTCCAAATCCAACGGATGCGATCTAACCTTTCCAAAACAACGCGATGCGATCACGGACGCACGATCCCGATCCAACCGCTGACAGCTTTAGAGTTCCGCGATGAAAATGGCCGCTCGTTGGAAATCCAACGGCCGAGCGCGAAGGCGGCGACAGAGTGGGCTAAACGGGCCGCACGTGATTGGCTCACACGCGCACAGTGCTGCGCTCGGCCCAGTACTGTTCACCGAATTTCTAACGCTTTTTGATTTAAAATAATTACAGAAATTAGTTTAATCAATTTTAAGCAATTAAAATTTGAGGAAAAATCCCAGAAAATTTTCATAAATACTTTGAGACATTCTGAACTCAAATAAAATATTTTTGGCAAAATTTTATATTAGTTTTATCTATATATAATTAGTTTTCACCAAAGGTTCAATATACTTAAATAAAGTAAATTCAAATAAATTCCAGAAAATCCAATAAATTCAAAAAATCACCAAAATGCCCATGAGTGAAATTATAGGTAAAAATTTGGGATGTTACATGCAGCCAGGCCTTGTTTTCAATTTGTGCTTGATCACCTCCGTTGGGACTCCTAGCATGTCTGCCGACTCCCACGCGAATACGCTCTTATTTCTGCGGAGGAAGATGACAAGCTTGAGATCCTATTTCGGTTCGAGCTGGGCAGAGATGTGGACGAACTTGCCAGGTTGCTCTCCTCGAGCTGCACGGCTTTGGTCGGGCCATTGGGCTGGACCACCGCCTTTCGGCGGGCATTCTTTGGAGTCACCTCGGGACCCCGCTGGGGCAGCACGCCAGCTATCGTCAGACCTTTCTTCTCACAGCCGTGTGCTACCTTGAGGTTGCCACAGACGGTTATGATGCCCTGGGGCACCGGGAGCTTCATGCAGCGGTGGCTGTAGTGGTTCGTCGGCTTGAACTTGATTAAGGCCGGCCGCGAGGATGGCCTTGTAGGGGAGATCTTCGTCCACTACCTTGAAGGTGATCAGCTCATTGCGAAAGTTCGCCGAATCTCCAAAGGTGACAGGCAGAACCACTTGCCCGAGCGGAGTGGTCGAGCTTCCTGGTACGATGCCGAAGAAGGGAACCGCTATGCTCTCGATCTTCAACCGAGAAATCTGCATCCGGTCCAGCGTGCTAGCCAAGAGTAGGTTGAGGGAGCTCCCCCCATCAACCATGACCCGCCCGACCACGGTGTTGCTCATGGTCGGGGCCACGACCAGAGCGGTCTTAAGGTCCTTGGATATTTCCGGGGAAGCATCGTCCCGAGAGAAGGTGATCGGAATACCAGCCCATTTGCAAGGCTGGTCGGCAAGTTTCCCAGTAGAAGCTTGGTACACGGTATGCGCGGCACTCTTGAGCTCGCACCGGGACTGGTAAGTGGATGAACCGCCGAAGATTATGTCAACGTGGCTGTTGCCCTGCTAGAATTCCAGGTCGAGGCCTTCCAGGCCCTCACCGGCATCACCCCCATCAGGCGACTCACCTTCCCTCGGAAGCGCGGGCATCTCTTCGCGCTCGTCGTAGAAGGCGTCTAGCTTGTATTGCCATGTTCTGCAGTTCCGCAAGTCGTGGCCGTAGGCTTTATGGAACGGGCAGAACTTGTTCGAGTCATACCTGAGCCGGGCCTCGTCGGCTTGAGGTCGGGTGCCGCCCCGCTGGGGCCCAGCCCGATGCTGTCCCTGCTATGGCCCGGCACGACGCTGCCCCTGTTGGGGTCGGCGTTGCGCTTGTTGATGTCATGGCAGACTGCGCTGAGGTCGAGGCTCATTGCGGTTGGGTTGCCGTACCTCCATCACTTCGCGTCCACTGTCCACCGCGGCGACCACGCGCAACTTGCCGCCGCCATCGTTGCGGCATTGCCCTCGCTTCTTGTTGCGCGGGTTTGGGCCAGCACATTGGGCACCAGACGGCCCGGCCTCACTGGGGATGCGGCCGAGCTTGCCCTGGTCGTAGTCACGCTTCCAACGGACGGTGTCGTCCACGTCCACGTAACGTTTCGCCATCCGGAGCAACTTGTTGACACTGAGGTTGGTAGTGATCTCCAGGTCCTCGGTAAGGCGCCTGTCCTGGACTCCAAACTCGAAGGCCTTGATGACGGCCTCGCCGGAGACGTTCGAGATCAAATTCCTCGCGCAAGTGAACCGATGGACGAAGTCGCGGAGGGGTTCGCCCTTGCCCTGGATGATGCGGTCTAGGTCCCTTTCTGATGAGGACATCACTTCTATGGATATAGCCACACCTGCAAATCCATCACCTACGCATCAATCGGTCCCCGTTGCTGTAATACATGGACCGATTACTCGAGCTCGCGCACGTCAACTCAATTACCAGGTGAATTCGTTCCTCGGGCTTCATACGAATATTTTAATGGATGGAATGCTATTTAATTCTTGTGATGATGTCCTTTGCCTCAGGAACTTGGGTGAGGAACCAACCAAGATGAAGGATAGAAGAGAAGTGCACGAGTTCGGTTCAGATTCGACTCAGGACAGGGCTGACTTGTTTCGCCGCCACGGCTACATCCGGACTCCGTTTTGGGCGTTCTTGTACTTCACTGAAAGCTTATCAAGTCTACTTTCCAACGGATCTGGAATCACATCCAAACTCCTTCTGAGTTGACGGGAATCGTTCAATCAAGCAGCGTCACTTTTTCAGTCCAAGTCAAAAGTGGGCCTTTGGCCTTGTAACAAGGAAAGCCCACTTAAGGCTGCACCCTAGGGTTCCTAGACGCCTCTCCACAATAAAAACAGCCAGCCGCTGCCATTAGATGGTGGGTTTTTTTTTTAGATCAAAGATAGCAGTTGCTACTTCTTGTAATCGCGTGTTGGCTAAACCGCCGAATTACTTGTCATCGGAAACCCTCTTTGTGATTACGAATGAACTCGTGGTTTCAATTATAATTTCAGTGCTTGTTCATCTTGTTCTTGCGTGTTCTTCGATTGCTTGCAGGACAAAGGCCTTCGTGGTCGCTTGATCGTGCACCAAAGCAAGATCAATAACAACCGAAGTCGGTGTAACGATTGCTAAGGCGCATCGTCTGGGGACGGTGTAGTCGGATCGCCAACGTCTTCTTCCACCCAATCGAATCTATCCCTCTCTCATCGAAAGGTCGGGACCTATCCTCCTATCACTTTCTCATCCAGAGCGCTCGTCGCAACTCTGGAAGTTCTAACGGAGGGCGCTTTGCACCTGGCGCCATGATCAGAAAACGCCAGGTGCCTGGTTGAATAGCCAAGTGCGAGCGATGCTGTCCAGGACAGTAGGGAGGTAGTTGGCCATCATGGCCTCATTCCCGCCGACCGCCAGAATCGCGGTGGAGTAGATTGAGAGAAATTCGTCAGGGTTCCTGGTCCCATCGAGCTGCTCCATCGTGGAGGGCTTCAACCGAACTGGCCAGTGCACCTGACGAAGTATGCCGGGCAGCCGTAGGCCAGAGCAGCGCGGTCACCACTGTTGGGGTCAGATTCGCGATCGGCGGGGTGATCGAACTCGAGCCGACGGTGCACTCCACGTCGGTCTTGATGGTCAGGAAGGGCGTCATCAGGGCCATGACCCGGGCGATCACAAACCCTTTGACACCTAGGCGGAATGTCCGGAGAAAGGTCCCCGGAAGCACCGCGACTCGAGCAAGCACTGCCGCCACTCTGCTGATCGCAAGGGCACCCACGTATCAGACCCAGATCCTAGTGAGGCGGGGATGGTTGTGGCGGAGTACGGGCCCGTGGGTACGGAGTCGGACGACGAGAGCGGCGACGCCAACGTGATGAGTTGCCGTCACTTTCCAGGGAGCGAGGCTCGGGGTGCTGGTGCCGCTCTTGCTGCGGGGGTGTGACTTCGTCGGCCGCCTTGCCAAGCTCCTCAGTGAGGGACCGCCGAAAGAGGGCTGACCTCGCCCGGGCAAGGTCGGCCATGACCCGGGCGATGGCTCGCAAGCATTCCCGGTTGGGATCGTCCAGGCGGGCAGGGCTGTGGTGCCCGAACAAAGTGCGAATCTCTTCATGTCCCTCCCGTTGGAGGGTAGTGATGGCCTGGTTGATGGCGACCTGGGCCAATCGACGCGCCTCCTCCGTGGTTTCTAGGTCGTCGTCACTTGTCCCCGCGCTCGCCTAGCGGCTGCCAGCCATAAAGACTAGGCGTTCGCATGGCGGCAACGAAGGCGAGAACATGGAGGTGGAGCCTTCACACTTGGGAACCGTGTCCGAGTCCAGGCTCACTGATCGTGACATGTTGTCGTCGAAGCCGAAGGTGCTGGTGACGCTGAAGCAGTGGACTCCGAACGAGCGAAACTCGGGCCCCATGGTGATGTGAAGTTGTGTCCCGATCTTTCGATGAGAGCGATAACTATCGATTTGGTGGAATCAACTTTGACGATCCGACTACAACGTACGACGACGATGCGCCTTGGCAATCGCTAAACCAACTCCGGAGTGTTATTGATCTTGTCGTGGGCACGATCAACCTGAACACAAGGTTCAATTCCTGCAAGCAACCGAAGAACAAGCAAGAACAATGGTAAAAGCAATCTGAAATTGCAAATAAGAATTGAAGGCCAAAATAAGGTGGGGTTCTATTGAAGGTCTTGACAAGGTGGTCATCGGCAGAAACTCGAAGACGCAAAGTTTGCACTTGGCTAAACTAATCAAACAAAACCCAAAACCCTAGATGGGGTTGCGGCTGGTTATTTATGAGATAACAAGAGGAGGTGGTCGTTCAAAATCCTAGGAAACCAAATACAATTCGATTACAAGGCCCAAGGCCCACTCTGACTCGGACTGGAAAAGTGACATTACTTGTTTTGCAGTTTCCGGACAGCTCAGAAGGAATTTGAAGGTGATACTGGATCCATTGGAAAGAGGGCGACGAAAGCTTTCAATCAAGTACTCATGTGCCCCGAACACCCTTCTGGATCAAAATTTATGGCCGTTTTAAGTTGGTGCTGTCTCAGGAGGCCGAATTGGATTCCAGAACGTGATGGATTTGATCTCTCTCTCTTCTTGGCCCGTGAATGATGTGTTGGAGTAAGCACAACCAAATGTGGTCATATCCGTAGTAGTGATGTCCTCATCATCCTCCCTTTCTTGAATTTGAGTCGTCCTCGACTCATGCTCAGCTTTTAGCTTGACCTCAACAAAAAGTATTCTCATGTTCAAATCATCCTCCACAAAGCTCAATATTTCTTTCCTGCATATAAAGGCATGTTGAAAGCTTGCACTCTTGGACGCTTCCTGCCCCCTGTGAAGGAAAGCCATCCTAGTAGATGTAGATGATACAGAGGATGCCGTGAAGTGTCGCCAAATTGATATAGCGTTGATCATATCCAGGACGAGCATGGTCTCATCATTCTCCCTTTCTTGAATTGGAGTCGTCCTCGACTCCATCACATTCTCCTGCTAAATGTTAGTAGCAAGAAAGAGCAAAGCAACATGCATATCTTTTGTGCTCAAATCAATGTCTCGTGAATCAAAATCACCCAAACACTCCCTTTCTTGAAAACTATCATATAGATTATAATCGACAGTAGGGGTACTTGATATGATATTAGAATTATCAAATTGATCACAATGTTGCATAGGATGTGGACGTCCCAGATCTGAACAAATGTATAATCTATGCACTTTGTATTCTCCTTTATCATTATGTTTGCCAACAACATAGAAAATATTTCGTGATAACCATGGCAAATCAGAATGTACAAAAATCTTCTCCTTGAAACTATCCAGATTACACAGAACATCAAATTCAATGTAACCTAAAGTATCTAAAGAAGATATCAATTTAAGCTCATCTTCTTCACTAGCAATTTGAATAACATGTCTATGTTCAACGCAAGTGTTTTGTTCAAATATAAATATTTCATGTTCATTCACTAATTGTGGCGTGGATATAAGTGAAGCATTATGACACAACTCTTCTTTATCACTAGGAATAGCAACAAAATCAGCAATGGGTTCCATTAATAGTTGCTCTACGATAGCACGATTCATGGACAGTTTTGTCTCTTCAAAATGATTTTCACCATGTATACAGTCCATACCTTTGACATTACCTTCTAAATCATTCTCCGTGGTTGTAGGTGCAACTTCAATTTCCAACTCTTCACATACGTATGGAGCAGCAAATATCTCCTCTTTTTTCACATTTTCTTCTTCATCTTTCTCCGATGGTGCTCACTTTTACGCAAAATGTTAGCTACAATAGAAGGTGCAACAATGGGCACCTCAAATAAAGCTAAAGGCTCTTTCAAAGATTCATAAACATGTTTTCACTCTAAAAGCACATTCAATCAATTCTGAAAGACAACTATATGTTTCATCAACAAGAACATCCTGAATTTCATGATTAAGTCCACGTATGAACCTAAGCTCAGTAGCTTCCTCACATTCTTGTAAACCACAACGCAACAAACAATTTTGCAAATCATGAAAGTATTCTATAACAGTTTTAGAACCTTGTTTTAAGCATTGAAGTTTAGTAAACAAATATTTAGCAACATATTCAGGAACATAATCATTTCTCATAAGTCTTTTCATTGCATTCCAAGTTTTAGGGTCTTTATCATGTCTAGATATATGCTTCCACCAATATCTCGTGCATCAGCGTTAACACTTTAATCTGCGGCACTAATCTTTTGGTTTTCGGATAAGTCATAGTTTGCAAATTCTTTATCTACCGCTATCTCCCAATTAATATATGCATTAGGATCGAACTTTCCACCAAAAGGAGGCAACTCAAACTTGATTTTACCTTGTTCATCATCGTGGATGAACCCGTGGCGATGTGTGGTGGGGCGACCGATGCGCAAGGCGTCCATCTTTGGGAAGTCGGGGCAACAATGGGAACCCGTTGTGCATGTAGTACACCATTGTTTTTGCTTAGGAGACGAGGCGGAGGACTGGAAGTTCCAGGGACAGCAGCTGCAAGCATATCATCAAGTCTAGACAAAATAGTAGCAACTCCTTGAGCAGTCTCGATGGACCGGAAACGGTCTTCTTGCAGCGACATTTGCTCATTAGTGAGTTGTACATTGCCCTTCGTGCGTGGAGAATGATGCAGTGAACTCTTGTCACCTGACATGGTTAGTAGCATAAAGGGAAAGACAAAGGTTTATGTAATTCCCAATCAACTACTAGGAAGTGGAGAAAAGTCGCTCAACTCTCAAGCCTTAACCAAAGCTCTTACAAGTTCTTACCGTGCAGCAGGAGTTGTCGGCCGTTGACGGTGTCAAAAGTTCTTCGAAGCTTGGATAAAGCGATTGCAAGGGACCGAACAAACGTACAAGGTAAAATATGTGGAGCTTGGTAGGCTATACTTATTTCCTATGCAATCTGATAATTCTAGTTATTGTAATGACAAGTAAGGACCCAAAATAGAAATCACAAGTCCTAGTTGCCGATCTCAAAGATATAAGCGAATTTCAAGGCGACTCACGCGCAAAGATGATGGAACTTATGCAATCAAGAAATGAGCTATAAAATATAAGTGAGGCACCGAAAGCTCTATTGCACAAGTCGTAGAGAGACACTCCATTTGCTAGAAAGTTCGATCCTGATGCATATATTAATTGGGAGATAGCGGTAGACAAAGAATTTGCAAAGTATGATTTATCTGAAAACCAAAAGATTAGTGCTGCAGTCAAAGTGTTAACGTCAGATTCAATATATTGGTGGAAGCATATATCTAGACATGATAAAGAACCTAAAACTTGGAATGCCATGAAAAAACTTATGAGAGATGATTATGTTCCTGAATATGTTGCTGAATATTTGCTTACTAAACTTCAACGCTTAAAACAGGGTTCTAAAACTTTTATAGAATACTATCATGAATTGCAAAATTGTTTGTTGCGTTGTGGTTTACAAGATTGTGAACAAGCTACTGAACTTAGGTTCATACGTGGACTTAATCATGAAATTTAGGATGTTGTTGTTGATGAAACATTAAGTTGTCTTTCAGACTTGATTAAATGCGCTTGCAGAGCTGAAAACATGCTTGTTGAATCTTTAAAAGAGTCATTAGATTCATTTGAGGTGCCCAATGTGGCACTTTCTGTTGTAACTAACATTTTGCAGGAGAATGTGATGGAGTCGAGGACGACTCCAATTCAACAAAGGAAAAATGATGAGACCATGCTCATCCTGGATATGACCAATGCTATATAAGTTTGGCGACACTTCATGGCATCCTCTGCATCATCTACATCCACAAGGATGGTCGTATCTACATGGCTTTACCGATCCCCACCAGGGCCAAGTCGATCACACAGATCACTTCAGCCTCCACCTTGGCCGCCTCCCATGCTTGATGATGTATTCAACAAAGGCGTATCTCCACCTCTTCAAATTTGAAGCCATATTTTGGAAAGAACGATGAGCTTGAGTCGAGGACGACTCAAATGCAAGAAGGGGAGGATGATGAGGACATCACTATGTCGGATACACCCATGACCTCACCTCCACCACCTCCTATGCAAGGTCCTATGACAAGGGCACGTGCACGGCAGCTAAATCAACAGGTGAACTCGTTTCTCGGGTGGCATAATTATATTTTAGATGATAGACCACTGTATAATAATGTGCTTGTGCTTAGGAATCACGGCTTAGAGCTGCAAGGACGTCATTCCTCATCACTACAAGCTAGAGTACAAGGTATTCCCGACAAGAAAGCCAAAACGTCCATCCAGGAGCAGTCCACCTTCAACTGGCCATAACTTTTGCATACAGAGTCCGTTCGGGATGAGTGAATACTTGATTAAAATATAAATTCGTTCTCTTTCCAACGGATCCATCCTCATCATCAAATTCCACTCGAGGTTGCCTCAGCAGTCAAAACGGTGCGACGATCTCAGTCTTTTAGGGTGCTGTGCCACCATAATTTTGGGCTGAGTTCCCATGTAATTAATGTGGTGTGAGACCAACTCCTGCATCCATCTTTGGCTATATATATTGGACAAGCCCCCTATCTATCTCCTTAGGTTTTGTTAAGTTTAGTTGCCCCATGTGTGGAACTTTAACCTTGTTCTCCTGACTCGGCTAGAGCAGCAGTAAACAAGTTCATAACCTCACTTCGTGTGTTTACTTTATCCTTGTTCTTGCTGGTTCTTCGATTGTTTGCAAGAATAGACCTTCGTGGTCAGGTCATCCAGGCTTCGGCACGGTTGATAACAACTAGGAGTGTGTTTTAGCGATTGCGGGCGCTTATCCTTTTGTGGTTCGTAGCCGGATCGTCAAAGTCATCCTCTGCCTAATTGAAATTATCCCCTCACCGGAAGATCAGGCACCCGTGGATCGCATCAGTACCGATCCCCGACATAAAGGAATGCGAAGCTCTGGAATCAAATAAAACTATAGCAGGTACTGAGTTAACTAGGAACTTACTGAAGAGGAACGCGATATGCTACACTAGCACAAAAAAAAATCTACCGCGTAACCAGAAAGCTACTCGCAAGAAGGGGATCACAGATAAGATTACCACTAGACGCGCAGTTGCTGAATCCTTCGCGCGTCGATGTAGTGGATCATCCTCGCCGCAGTCGTTGCGTCGATGGAGCGGATCGTCCTCGCCTCGCCGTGGATCGTCCTCCCACGCCGCAGTCGCAGCAGCGTCACCGCAGTAGTCCACACGTCCAGGGATGGAACGCCGTGCGTCGGTGTGCAAGCACCTGGTCGCTCGGCAGGGGCAACGAGAAGAGGAAGCTAGGGTTTCGAGTGAATCACTTCTAAACCGTGGGAAAGCACACCCTGCGCCCACCCTCCTCCCCTCCTTATATAGCCACGAGATGAAACCCTAAACCTAGGCCCATCAGCGTGCTAAGCCCACGATGTCCATTAATTATGGATCAAATCCAAATTAATGCGTCCCAGCCCATTAAGTGTGTGACCCTGCAGGTTCACGTACATTTGGACATGGATTCGAAAAACTCCTTTTCAATCCAATAGTTGGTAGCGGCTCCTTGCAAAGTATGCCAACTCCCAAACATATTACGATCAAATCGGAGAGAACCTATCAAAAGTACTCATGTAATAATCCCTTTGCCAAGTATATGAAGATTGAACTCAAGGCGAGAAGCATGTCATCCTTTGATGATTCAATCCATCTCTCGTATCCGTGATATATTAATAAGTTGTGATTGACTCCTCAATCACGGCATGGCCATGCACTTCCTTAATCATATCACACGAGTGGCCTTATCATATATCTCCGTTTCATTGGAGTGGCAAATTCCATCTTGACTGCTCACTTCCCTCTGCACGTTTCATAGTAAACATGAAAGCTACCTTTATAACTATCCGGTTAGGAAGTAGTGTTTGATAGCCCCAAGGAAAACTATTACACATGTAGGGAATATGACAATCTCAGGTCTAAGGATCACACATCTACTAGGTATGAGATACACTGATGACACATAAGAACGAAACATTCTCGCAGTGTCCAATTGCGGGTCTATCTAACCTATGATCTATGAAGCATGATCATCGATCACTACATGTGCTGATCTATTCATCGTTGTCCTATACGATGATATTCTATCAGAGATATTTATCGAATTATATCAATAAGTAAAGAGCTTCATAAGCAAGTCACATACTTATTGATCAATACAATGATATACATTCATTGGACCAATAATCATATTATTGTTCATAAACATAGTCATGTTACAATCATCTAAATGATTGCCTCAAGGGCAAAGCACTAACACTTACCCAGTACAATGTCCGTTGCTTCCTAAACCTCATCAGTCTTTATATGATTGACACGACCTCTCACTGTGGTTTGAGTTGTAGCTCCAACTTGAACAGCTCCACGGTTCCCTCCTGGTGTAGGCGTCTTGGCCGGTGTAGAGAATAGGCATAACACATCCTCTCTTCAGACAGTTATTGGCGAAGTGCCCTGGATCATTGCAGTTGAAACAGCGTCTAACTGCTAACTGTTGATTTCCTCCCTAGGCATTATTAGTCTGAATAGGTGTCTAAACAGTCTGGCCACTGGGGCGAGGTGTGGGAGATGGCATCTTGAAGATAGCCTTGGGCTGAAATCTTAGAAATTGTTGCGGTGCAACTCTCAATTTTTGATGTACCTGACGAGCTCCCTGCTATCCCATCCCGCGCTGGCGGATTTCATCTATCTCTTTGCGCTTGTTTTCCGAGATAAGAGCCTTGTTAACCAATTCTTGACAATTAGGAAAAGTGTGGGTAATCAATCCCACCTGTAGTCCAGAATTTAATCCCTTCATGAAGCTAGACTGCCTTGCCTTATCTGTCGCTACATCTTCAGGTGTGTAGCGAGCTAGCTGGGTGAACTGGTTTTGATCATTTACCACAGAGTGACCTCCTTGCTTGATAGCTCTTAATTCTTCTTTCTTTAAAACCATAACTCCTTTAGGAACATGGTACTGATGGAAAGTGGCAGAAAATTCCTCACAAGTGATCTCTTGTGGGTTCTCTTGCGATGCACAGTAATTCTCCTAGCATTCGGCAGCTGTACATTCAAGCTGATGAGAAGCGTAAAGCACCTTCTCATTCCCAACATACTGAGTGATATGCAGCTTCCTTTCAATTGTCTTGAGCCAGTCATCAGCCTCAATTGGGTTAGCATTCCCAGAGAAAGTAGGTGGATGAGTCCTCGTGAAGTCTGATAGCTTTGAGTATGGGCAGCTCCCATTACCAGCATGTTGGTTTTCATTGTTGGCCACTGCTTGATCGGTGAAGTGCTGCATTTGTTGCATCATAGTCTGTATAAGCTGTGTTTGTGCAGCTAAGAAGGCTCCAAAGTTGTTCATGTCAACTGGTGGCGCTGCTTTCGGAATCGGCATCTCATTCGGGTTCTCACATGGCGACTTCCACTAGTTCCATTGTTTTCGCGAGTCTGAACCATCTGCTGATCACTCCAAGGTTTAGAGATAAGAATGCATAGTGTGAAATCATGTGCTGAAAAATTGGCTTAGCAATGAAATTGGCATTGCAAAGTGGTTGTATTCATGGCATGTGGTGTGCTTTTGCATGTGCGGTTTCAGATAACTACTTGATATGCTTGTGATAGCATTGTAATGGTTTTTCTTCATGCAATGTGCTCGTGTGAGTGGTTGCATAGACTGATGTTGAGTCAAGTCGTGGACTTGTGCTGGAATTGTTTATTGTTTGTTCATGTCCAGGTGTTGCTCGAGGGCGAACGTGGTCGATGACGGGACTGGAACTAGGTTCATGGAGGAACTGGAGTTCGGGACTTGGTTCAAGAAGGAATCGAGGTCTCGATGGTCAAAGATGTCTTGCAGGACGTTCGGGCTAGAGAACGGTGCACAAGGAGGCTGGTTAGTCACGTGAGTGTGGCAGGTGGGCCGTACGAGTGCAGTTGTAATCATTTGGGGTAGTTTGCATGTATTGGGCAATTTTGGGCCAGGTGGATAAGCTTGCGAACTGTTGCTCATTATAAATAGGATAGGGATATCTCCTGTTTAGGTGAGAGAGCTGGGTATTAGAGTTTGCACTTTTTTGTTTGGAGTACTGTAATCAGACTAGACAAAAAGAAATAAAATTCTCAATTCCTTAAGCCAACCGAACAGTGTGAGTTCTTCCTGGCGCCTGGAGGATTTCCCATGCGTCTCTATTTTAGCGCCTGGTAATCCTTGCAGCCTAAATCTTTTTGGTGACTAGACCTCCTTGTGCTGGCGTTTGGAGTGCTCCTGGAGGCAGTTTACTAGAGTCCCTGGTGGCTGGGAATTCTTGCACAGGAGCAGCCAGAGTTTTTTCCTTGTGTCTGGTGTTCCTGGCGGCTATAGCGATTCAAGCGAGAAAGTTCTGAGTGTTACAGTTGTGATGCTACAGTACCATGCTATAGCAAATCTCATTTGCTACATTTGTTCATGCACGATTTGCTTCAGTAATCGGTTTCTGGTTTGTTTGCCCGGTTTTGGTTTTTATAAATTGATTCGTTGTCTCTCTTGATTCAACAAGTTTAATCTTGATATGATCCATCTAAAACCTTCCTAGAGTATTAATTTAGAGTTCCTGAAAGTTTCATTGGTTAATCTTTTTATAGATTGTGATTAATCACGAAATTAGGGTTTGCTTGATTTTTGTCATAATTTGTTACAGCAATCTTTTAGGGTTTATAACTTTTGATCCGTAGGTCCGATTGAGCTGATTAGTTTTTTGTTAGATTCATACTTGAATTTTGTTTCTTCTATTCAAATGCCATGTCAATCAGATGGTTAGATCTCCAAGAATTCGCGATTTACCGAATGCATCTACTCTGTTTTGTTGAATACGAAGCAATTATCTGAGTCTGAATTGGGGTGAATTTTTAGTAGACCAAAAATTTGATTTTAGCTTCCGCAGATTCACCCCCCTCTAATTGCTATTTTAGTGTATATCGATCCTAAAAGTGGCCTCGGAGAAAGGTTTTTCTAATTACTCTTAACCGGTGATTAGAATTCATATCAATGGATCGTTATTCGATAAAGCCTTGTGTTTTCGATGGTGTTGATTTTCAGTTTTGGAAAGCCAAGATGGAGGCCTACATCGAAGCGCAGGGCTTCACAATTTGGGAGAGGTTTAAAAGCCGTACGAAGTCCCTAAGAATGACAACATCAACGACGTCAATCGCGCACATGTTGAAGCAAATAGCAAGGCACGCAACTTGATCATCCAGGGCTTGGGACGCAGCGACTTCGATCGAGTGGTTCATCTTGGATCCGCATATGCGGTATGGAAATCTCTTTGTGACTATCATGAAGGATCAAACACTGTCAAAGAGGTTCGCCAAGATTTTTACAAAAAAGGATATATGCATTTCGAGATGAAACCTGGTGAGTCTCTAGATGATTTCTTTGCACATTTCAATAAGATTCTTAGCAATTTACGTGCTCTTTGGGTTAGCTATGACGATGCTGCTAATGCTAGACAATTGCTTGGTGCATTAGATATGTCTATTTTAGAGATGAAAGTTACATCCATTAGAGAATCAATTGTCATGAGTACACTTACTTTAGATGTTCTTTTCTCTAAATTAAAAACTCATGAATTGGATGTTCTTGCTAGGAAGAATGATCATAAATCAATTGCTTTGACCTCCCAACCTAGCATGTCTCATAATAATGCTTATTCAAGTTTTGCTTTGTCTTCCTTGTCTTCACTAACCGATGAACAGATTGAAGAATTTTCGGAAAAAGACTTGGCATCACTCTCTTCTCGTTTTAATAAAGCTTTGTAGAATGTGAGAATGAGGAAGAGAGTTGGTGGTGATCCTCCAAAATGCTATGATTGTGGTGATCTCAACCACATTCGTTCAAATTGTCCTAAACTTGCTGGTAAAGCATTAAGGGAGAAGGACAATGACAAAAGAAAAGAGAAGAAGTTCTCTCCAAGTGATAGAAATAAGAAGAGTTTCATCAACCGCAAAGTTGTCCACTGGGTTCTTTTCGCTCTTGAACAAGTCAATTTGAGCGATGTGGACTCAAAAAGTAGTGAAGAAGACACAACAACAACGCCAACCAAGCGTGAACTTACAGGTTTGTGTCTTATGGCAAGAAGTGGTGAAAGTCTTACCGAAGACAATCATGACAGCGACTCCAATGAGGTAGAACCTTCTTACAATGAATTAGCTATTGTTATTGCTCGACTTGGTAAATTGCTTGATAAACGTAACAAGAAAATTAAGAAACATGATATTATTGTTGAGTCATTGAATGCTGAAATTGCTAGATGTAAAACTTTGATTCCTGATGATGATGCTTGCAAATCATGTAACTTAATTTACAATGAACTTACTTTGCTTAGGAATTAGAGCAAGTTAATGCTGAAAATAAGAAAGATGAGAAAATTGTTAAACATGCTAGTTGTTATACCATTGATTTGCATGATTCAACTCCATGTTCTAAATGCTCCACACTAGAATTGAAGTTGCATGATGCAAATGCTAGGGTTTCTCAAATGACAGATGCCTTTCTCACACATGAGGTTCTTTCATGCTCTACTTGTCGCAAACAAAAAGGGAAAGTTGATATTCCTTGCAATAATTGTCTCATGCTTTCTCGTAAAGTTGATTACTTACAAGATTCCTTAGAACGGTTCACTAAAGGAAAGAAAAATTTGAACATGATTTTGGACCAATCTAAGGTTATTTCAAACAAGAGAGGTTTAGGTTTTGATCCTTATGCTTCATACGAAACTAAACCTCCCACTCTTGTTAAGGTTCATTGCAATGGTAAATGTGAGATTCTTAATGAGCCTAAGAAGATTGCTTTTAAGTCTGCTGGTGTTTTACCTTTTACTGTGATGAATGCAAATGTTGCTTCTATTGTTAAAGCTAAACATCATGTTAAATACAATTGCACTCATTGTGGTAGAGATGGACATTTAGTAGATTTTGCTTTAGACTAGCCAAACAACGAAAGAAAGAAAACGCTAATACTAGATCTAATTTCAGAAAGGCATGCTATACTTCTCATTTTGTGCCTAGGGTGAAACAAACACCTTTTGTTGCTAAAAACACTGGAAAGGAAAATTTGATTCTGTGCATAAGAATACTCGTGTTGTGCCAACTACTATGTGTTGTGTGTTTCAGTACTGGATTCCTAAATGCTTTATTTCTAACCCCAGTACTGAGACGTCGACATCTTCTAGTGCTATTTAGGTTTTTCAGATGCGGGTTGGAGAACAGAAGCTTAGTGGATCTTGGTCTTTTGCAAGATGTGATCAAGACTTGGATGGTTCTCACCCTTGAGATGGCCTTCAAGAGGCATGTGCGATAATTCTTCACCTACTTTGTGCGCTATTTTATACACTCATGTCTTTTACATTCACAGATATCTAATTGTGGTATGAGATGATATGTTTGTTCATATGCTCATATGTATCCCCTGGCATGTTCAATCATGTTATATCTTATATCATGCATTTTTATGCTTAGTATTTATTTATCATGATTCATACTTATGCTTAACTGAACATACTATGATAACTCAAACACATGTATATCATCACCTCTCTTTTGATTTCATTGGTTATTCGTTTGAGGGGGAGCTAATGGACTTTTGGTGAAAATTTCTTTCGTTTGCCTAATGGGAGGATTGTCTTTCAGACTTTTGTTTACAAAATTAATCCCATTGAGTGACAATTTTTCAAGAAAGTTTTTAAGATAGTTATTTTTAAGGGGGAGTTTTTGAAAACTTTGTAATATTTTGTAACATGCTTTTTATTTTGTGTGTTTCTTAAATGAAATAAATGAGAAAACAATGAAAAAGTAATGAGCATTTTATTTGATACGCATATGCCATTTGAAGCCATGTTTATGCTACAAGGTCTTTGCAACTTCATATTTATGCATATATGGTATAGCTTATGTCATAACTATTTAATTGGAATGACAACTTCAATTAAATCTTGTCATGGTTGAAATTTCTTGCCTATCTTGATCCCGTTCAAAAAGTGATAAATATGAAATTTATCAAAGTTAAATGCTAAAGCTCAAAGAGTGATTATTGATAAATGCAAGATCAAGGTTATGTACTATCGCACTTCTTCTTTACGAGACTGCTTATCATTGCACTTTGATATGAACTTGGAAGAGGTTGTGTATGACCGAAACCATGAAACCTTAAGCTTGTGATTGCTTGGCATGGTTGAAAAGTAAGGCTGATGGTGCTATAATTCCTTGCAATTTTTATATTATATTGCAATTAATTAATGAATCAGTTTTTCAAGCATCAATAAAGTGCACAAAATTCAATGTCTTCAGATTTTGAGATTGTTGAGAAAGGGAGATCATGCCATGCAATAAATTGTTAATACTATTTGATTTCTAGTTATGCTTACTCTACATTGTCTTTGTATAGATTTGAGAGTGCAAGTATTTTTGATAGCATGGCTTGGTGATGAATTTGTAAAATTTGTGGATAACTTAGAATGCTCATTATATACAAAAAGATGTCAAACTTAAAAAAAACAAAAAAGTTTTTGTTTTCTCTCTTTTGTATTCTTGAAGAATCCATTCTCAAAGGGGTAGAATTTTGCCACTTTGGAGAATTTTGGAAAACTTTATACATGCTTTACACATGCACATGTTTTGTTCAAGTGGTATTCATTCATTCACTAATTGATTCACACACATTTTTCTTCTTAGGGGGAGATATTTCTTATTTTCACCTAGGGGGAGCTTTTCACTTTGCATATTTGTCAAAGGGGGAGATTTTGTGTTTTTCAACTTTGGCTTTTGATTTTAAAACCTTTCGATTTCTAAAACTTTTCTTGTAAGGTGAATGCTAATGTTCAGTTCTAAGTGATGTTGCCAATGTTTTCATCAAGGGGGAGATTGTGAAATCATGTGCTAAAAATTGGCTTAACAATGAAATTGGCATTGCAAAGTGGTTGTGTTCGTGGCATGTGTTGTGCTTTTGCATGTGCTGTTTCAGATAATTACTTGATATGCTTGTGATAGCATTGTAATGGTTTTGCTTGATGCAATGCGCTCGTGTGAGTGGTTGCATATACTGATGTTGAGTTAAGTCGTGGACTTGTGCTCGGAATTGTTTTTTGTTTGTTCATGTGCAGGTGTTGCTCGAGGGCAAACGTGGTCAATGACGGGACCAGAACTAGGTTCATGGAGGAACCGAGGTTCGGGACTAGGTTCAAGGAGGAATCAAGGTCTTGATGGTCAAGGATGTCATGAGGGATATTTGGGCTAGAGAACGGTGCACATGGAGGCTGCTTAGTCACGTGAGTGCTACAGGTGGGCCGTACATGTGCAGTTGTAATCATTTGGGTAGTTTGCATGTATTGGGCCATTTTGGGACAGGTGGACATGCATGTGAACTGTTACACAATATAAATAGGAGATGGATGTCTATTATTTATGTGAGAGAGTTGGATATTAGGGTTTGTACTCTTTTGTTTGGAGTATTGTAATCAGACTAGACAAAAAGTAATAAAATTCTCAATTCCTTGAGCCAACCGATCAGCGTCAGTTCTTCCTGGCGCCTCGAGGATTTCCCATGCGGCTATTTTTTTAGCGCCTGGTACTCCTTGCGGCCAGAATCTTTTTGGCGACTAGACCTCCTTGCGCTGGTGATTGGAGTGCTCCTGGAGGCTGTTTACTAGAGTCCCTCAAGGCTGGGAGTGGGAGTTCTTGTACAGGAGCAACCAGAGTTTTTCCTTGCAGAGGAACATTAATTAGCGGATACTGTTCATGCACGATTTGCTTCAGTAATCGGTTTCTGGTTTGTTTGCCCGGTTGTTGTTTTTATAGATTGATTCATTATCTCTCTTGATTCAACAAGTTTAATATTTGATATGATCCATCTAAAACCTTCCTAGATCATTAACTTACAGTTCCTGAAAGTTTCATTGGTTAATCTTTTGTAGATTATGATTAATCTGGAAACTAGGGTTTGCTTGATTTTCATCATAATCTGTCACAGCAAGCTTTAGTGTTTATAACTTCTGATCCATAGGTTCGATCGAGCTGATTCGTTTTTTTGGATTTGTATTGGAATCTAGTTTCTTTTGTTCAAATTTCAGGTCAATCCGATGGTTGGATCTCGAGGAATTCATGATTTACCGAAAGCATCTACTCTGTTTTGTTGAATATGAAGCAATTATTTGAGTCCGAATTGGGGTGAATTTTTAGTAGATCAAAATTTTGATTTTAGCTTCTGCGCAATCATTCACCCCCCTCTGATTGCTAGTTTAGTGTATATCGATCATACACATAGACAATTAATATAAGAACTTATGCGGGGGAAAAGTTTTAAACTCAAACTTCAAATATATTTAAATTTATCGAATACCTGGTATGGTTGCTCACAAGTGACTAAGGGCAATGTAACACATACTTCACACTCTAAATATGATAAAAACTCATTACCCTAAGCAAGCATTACTAATCGACTAAAGGCAACACTCTAAACTTAGACTCATATGACTCAAAACTCGAGTCACAACTACTACTAAACTTAAGACACCATCTAATCACAAAGCCATCCTGGATGCAGCGAATACTGTGGCGGGTGATGTGGCATTGGGGAAAACTTGTTCTGATGACCGGAGGTCTCGTTGGAAGAAGTAGACTCTTGTCCTTCAGCCTCGGGTCTCAACCTCCTCAAGGTCTTCTTCAGACTCCTCCGCCTCAACCTCAGCTTCCTCTTCTCTCATGTAAAGTGCCTCCTCTAGATCAGCGATCCGCTTTGAAGCCATCCTTCTAACCTCTCGAAGGTCCTTCTCAGTTTTCTCCAAAGCCTCATAAACCTCAGCGAGCTCTTGGTTGGTAATCTTCATGAGGTTCTCTTGTGTAGTAGCAAGGCATGAAAGATGGACATTGGTGGCATCGTCCTCGAGCTTGATCCTATCCTTAGTGACGGCGCCTCCATGAGGATGATACTTGAACACCATCGACTCCAACTCTGTGACATAGTCACAAGCAAAACGACGAAGTGCAAGACGAGCGGCTTCCTGAATCCTAGCTTCAAATGTTGATCTTCTCACCGAGATGTTGACGGGGCAGCTTCCCATTGTGTTCTCCCAAGCGTAGATTGTGACCTTGCAAATTGTACCTCATAGTTTCCTGCTCACGATCCAACTAGTACCTCGGTAGATAGGCCGATCAAAACCTCCCAACAACTGCAGCATCTTTCAGAGCTCAGCGGCGAATCCTCCCTTGAACTCTCCATAAAGGCACTCTATTTTTACCTACAGAAGCAGCTCTCGTAAAAACATCAACTAAAAAATAAGAGAAAAGATGTAAAAATTCAGCATAGGTGAAAAGTGAGGAAGAAGGGATAAATCAAGATCTTTCTTAATCTTTCAAGTTAATTTTGCCTTTAGAAAATGGTTTTGGACACTCTAAGATGGCAAACTAGCTAGGGCTTGACCTACAGTCAGTATGGCTCTGATATCACCGCTGTCGGGACCCAAATATGCAAATCCAGATCCTCTGTGTATTTCACACTAGTCCAAGATCACGCTAGTGCACATAGGCAAAACATAGATGATTATCATAATCATACTCAACGATAACACAATAAAGACTACATCAAAATAAATATAACTGTTAGATGACCTTATGGTCCTCCTTACATGAATATGCCACGCAGGGTTAAGACTGAAAAAGAAATAAACTGCAGCGGAAATATACTTATTCGTAGATAAACCCTTCAATGTGCCACAGGCAACTGACGAGGTTCGCACCCTAGTTATTCGTCTCTTCTTGGTACTCCTCAACAGTAGGCGTGGTGGCTTCTTCTCTAATTGGTGATGTTTGGTTGCAACGGACATAAAGTACCCAACAAGTTGTGCATAGAATGCAAGTCTAATATACTATATGCATGGCTTATTACAAAGAAATAGCTGACATGGTGTTTGCACCAGAATTTGGCAGGTATAGTCAAAATCGGTAAGATAAAGTCAACATATAGTAACCAACGGACGATTTGGAAAGATTTGAAGATATTTGGTAACGGTAAAGATTTTAAAGGAAAACCATCTGATTTAAGGCCGATACGGATCATGCATTTAACGTGTTGTAATAGGACACGATCGGCCGACGGAAATAAAAGGAGGACAAGGGCGAGTCGCAAAAAACAACACAATCATACCCACAAATTTACAATGTTCTCTTTTTTCCTGTCAACTAGGAGTAGCTTTTGCAACATAGAATTCTCTTTGTAATTGATTTTGATTGATAAAGTTGCGCATCACCGATTGTTGATCTTCGTCAATTACGCCCAGTTTTGATTTATTCTGATTTTGCTGCGCATTGCCTTTTTCAGAATTGATTTACCTTTATCCTCTTATTAGCCTTAATCGGCTAGTTAGACTTACCCTTTATCTTGATTTGATCGGCTTTGAGCTGATCGAATCTAAGCCGATTGATCTTCACGATCGGCTTTGAGTGAATTTCATATTTTTACCTTGTCGATTATAGGTCAAATCGACTGGCACGCTCTGAACCAGGTGTTCATCTGGTGTGTTGTTGTTAGAAACCTACTTCAAGTTTTTGACGTCAACACACTCTTGGCACGCCCGGTGGGACAACCATGTCTTCATCAGGAAAGTCGATTCCACCATCCGATCTCAAAGGTGAAGCTATAATCATTCCGACGATGTACGATTTAACACCAGAACAACGTAGAGAAATCAAAGATCGGAAACTGCTCTAGAAGAGATGATGCTGAATTGTTATCAGAAAACTAAACATGGTGTCACTCAGAAGGCCGCTTTGCCGACGGTCAATGCCCTGGGAGATGCAGGTGTTACAGAAGGACCGGTAAGTCGATATCTGCCTGCTCAAGCTGAGGTATCGACTATAATTAATCAATCTGTACACCATGCTCTGATAAACCAGTCATCGGCTCTTGTCAAAACCCTTAAGCCGATAATTGCAAATAGTGTTAAAACCATCGCCCAGGAGTTGGCCTCATCCGGAAGTCTGCTCGACTCGATGCAAGCTCTGCCAAGTTACCCTATTTTTTCAATAGCACAAAACACGTAGAGCGCATTAGCCGATCCTAAACCATCGGCTATAACCTCACCCCCAACCATGATGCCCAATCAACCCACTATTATACTGCTTAGAGATCCTCGGCCGAATGGATTAAACCATTACCAGGCTTACACCGATGCTGCTAAGTTAGATGCATCAACGAATCTACCGCCGTCTACTCCATTCTATGCTTTTCCACAATAGGTTCCACAGCCGATTGAAGCTAACAGACACCCACGTCACGAACAAGTCCTGCCTAGAAACACAGTGCCGCATAGGGTGGTGACCTATTCAGAACCTTTTGTCCCATTACCAGAACCACAAACTAGAAACAATAGGTACGACCAATACACTCATCTGCCATCGGCTCAACCTAATTGGCAACCCGAGTTTGCACTCCGGGGGCAGAATGCCAATTATGACCAACATTATCAAGGACCTGCCGTTCTGGTGGCCGATAATATGAATTGGGCCGATAAAATTTCCACCGTCTTAAGGGATCAATTCAGCATACAGCCAAAAGGGAAGGTTATCGGCTATAGAAAACCATATCCTGATTATATAGATCGTATGCCTTATCCACACAATTTCAAAGTCCCAGATTTTGCGAAATTTTCTGGTGATGATTATATTACAACATTAGAACACGTCGGATGCTTTATCGCACAATGCAGCGAAGCAGCTCAGTTCGACAGGCTGAAAATCAGATTGTTCCCATTATCATTATCAGGAGCAGCTTTTACTTGGTTTACTTGTCTGCCTCCGAATTCGATTCACTTATGGAACGATTAGGAAAGCCGATTCCATGAATACTTTTTATCTGGCAGTTTAGAACTCAGGATCTATGATCTGAGCTCTGTTCGTCAGAAATTTGAAGAATCGGTAACCGATTGCATTAAATGATTTAGAGAAATCAGAAATCGGTGTTTTAGTGTCACGTCACTCGATAATCAACTCGCTAATTTGGCTTTCCAAGGGCTAATTCCACCACTCAAAGAAAAGTTTGGAGGACAGGAGTTCACCGAACTGAGTCATCTACTTCATCGCGTGTCGGCTCAAGAAAGCCGGTTCCCAGATAATAGGGCATTCAAGGAAATGTTCAAAACAAATGGCAATAATAAGGAAAAGGATAAAGCCAAAGTTAATATGGTCGACTATTGCCCTAGAGAATCTTCCGAAGATGATGAAGCAGAGATAAATATAGCTGAATGGATAAAAGGGACTAAGAAGTCTTTAGTTTGTTCCTGTCTTAGCCGACTAGAAATAAGTCGGAAGTTAAATACGCCTTTGATGTCTCTAAGTGTGATCGTATTTTTGATTTATTCTTGCAAGAGAAAATAATACAATTGCCCGAAGGACACGTTATACCATCGGCTGATGAAGTCAAGAAACACAGGTATTGCAAGTGGCATCATTCTTTTTCTCATAATACTAACAATTGCAATATTTTTCGTTAGCAGATTCAATCAGCTATTGAGGATGGTCGGCTAAAATTCACTAATGAGCCGACCATGCAAGTTGATGTTGATCTGTTCCCTATAAATATGGTTCAATGTTCGAGCAACGAAAAAAAGCCGATGCAGGATGAGGAGCCAAGTAGGGATTGGCGAGTTGATATTCAGTCAACTTCGGGTGGTAATCAGACATTAAAAATCACGATCGGTTCATTACAAATAGAAGCCAATCATGAAGACAAAAATTCAAGGACCATTAAACCCAAGGGAGACCCGCAGGTTGGCAGATAGTATAAAGCAGAAAAATCTCAGCCAAAGCAACCAGCAAGAAGGCCGGGACCGACGTTTTCACAGTTGATGGAGAAGTATGAAAGAATGAATAATCAACCGCGGTACTCTCCTCGTCGGTCGGATAACCTATATCAAGTTGATAACGTAGAGAGAGCACATCAGAGGTGACCTTTTTGACAATTTTGTTGGGAAAGGGAGTAGCATTACTGTCTCCATATACATGCCCAATGGAGCATTGTCCCCAAGATTATTGGCCTAGTCGATCGGCCAGAGACAGGTTGTCTGGGCCGATACGAGATCGTCCTAATAAAAGTTACAGGAGACCGGTTCACAAAAGAATCCCTAAACCAAATCAGGTGCTGAACCAGGTCAAGACACAAGAGCCCAGTTCTACTGATCGGGAAGATTTGGTTGGAAAAATATGTAAGCCAATGGAGCCCAAACCTAAGTAGTGTCCACCTGGTCTTAGCCGATCACAGTGTAGACGATTACAAAGGCTAAGAACTCAGGAAATCAGAGAGGCTGATGCAGAGAGGCAGAGGGATCAAACTGTTAGTGTTATGCCCTAGAGGCAATCATTTAGATGATTGTAACATGACTATGTTTATGAATAATAATATGATTATTGGTCCAATGAATGTATATCATTGTATTGATTAATAAGTATGTGACTTGCTTATGAAGCTCTCTACTTATTGATGTAATTCGATAAATATCTCTGATCGGGTATCATCGTATAGGACAACGATGAATAGATCAGCACATTGTAGTGATCGATGATCATGCTTCATAGATCATGGGATATGGAGATATCATCTATACATTGTGGACGCATGTTGAAGAACATGAGTTAGATAGACCCGCAATGGGACACTGCGAGAATGTTTCATTCTTATGTGTCATCAGTGTATCTCATACATAGTAGATGTATGATCTTTAGACCTGAGATTGTCATATTCCCTACATGTGTAATAGTTTTCCTTGGGGCTATCATACACTACTTCCTAACCCGATAGTTATAAAGGTAGCTTTCATGTTACTATAAAATGTGCAGAGGGAAGTGAGTAGTCAAGATGGAATTTGCCACTCCAATGAAACGGAGATATATGATAAGGCCACTCGTGTGATATGATTAAGGAAGTGCATGGCCATGCCGTGATTGAGGAGTCAATCACAACTTATTAATATATCACGGATACGAGAGATGGATTGAATCATCAAATGATGACAGGCTTCTCGCCTTGAGTTCAATCTTCATATGCTTGGCAAAGGGATTATTACATGACTACTTTTGATAGGTTCTGTCCGATTTGATCATAGTATGTTTTGGGAGTTGACATACTTTGCAAGGAGCCGCTACCAACTATTGGATTGAAAAGGAGTTTTCCGAATCCATGTCCAAACGTACGTGAACCTGCAGGGTCACAAACTTAATGGGCTGGGACGCATTAATTTGGATTGGATCAGTAATTAATGGACCTCATGGGTTACGCTGATGGGCCCTGGTTTAGGGTTTCATCTCGTGGCTATATAAGGAGGGGAGGAGGGGGGGGAGCAGGGTGTGCTTTCCACGGTTTAGAAGTGATTCACCCGAAACCCTAGCCTCCTCTTCTCGCTGCCCCTGCCGAGCGACTAGGTGCTTGCACACTGACGCACGGCATTCCATCCCTAGACGTGTGGACTACTGCGGTGACGCTGCTGCGACTGCGGCGTGGGAGGATGATCCACTTCATCGACGCAACGACTGCAGCGAGGACGATCCACTACATCGACGCGCGAAGGATTCCGCAACTGCGCGTCTAGTGGTAATCTAATCTGTGATCCCCTTCTTGCGAGTAGCTTTCTGGTTATGCGGTAGTTTTTTTTGTGCTAGTGTAGCATACCGCATTCCTCTTCAGTGGTATCGGAGCCATCTCGTATAGTTTTGTGATCTGGATGTTGCACATATGATATGTGAGGTAAGTAGATTGGATCTATTACATGTTCAGCCGGTTCATGTGATGAATTGTTGACGGCAGCCATCGATGAGATCGGTTTAGGTTTTGAGGAAAGTGCAAACCGACTCAATCTTGATTTGGGTGAGTCCGTTCATGGTACGACGTTACCCTTACCGGTCGGGTTACCGCCATCAGGGTTTCTGAAACGTAACCATATGGGACCAAGCCAATCATATTAGATCGGATTGGGTCAATCTGGTTGATCCGTGGAAATTTTTAGGGTGTTTTCCCATGACAGAAGACATGCCTCTAAAATTTTTTTCCAAGGGCGCTGCCCTCGACCCGCCACGACCGGTCGGTCACCGCCACCAGCTGGCCCCTCGAACCCCGCCTCACGATCAAGCGGCGGCGGACTCGCCGCCAAGGGCGCTGGCCCTCGGACCCCGGAGTCGTAGGGTTGCTTTTGTTTAACTCGTTTTTGCAGGGAATTATGTGAAATAGTATGGCCTATGTGTATGTGATGCATGTTATTTCCACATGGCCTGCGTGCCGTGTCAAGCCATAAGGCTATTTAAATTGTATAATGACCTGCGTGTTGAATTGTGATGCTTCAAACCCTCATGTAAAATTCATTATCAAAAGTGGTAAGGTGTTGCATCCATTATGATGAAGATGATGGTATCAAGCAAGGTGGCTAGGTGAACAAATCAAGCAAGGTGGCAAGGTGAACAAAAAAGCATGATGATGGAGATCTTAATGCTAAGGGCCATGCTATTTCACGGCTTATTTTGATTTTATGTGGATATGTGTTTAATCCTTGCTATTTTCTTTATACTCATTGCATGTGATGCCATGTTCTTAGTAGATTTTGTTCATCCCTATAGTTAAAATTTTAAATCAGAATGTCCATCCAATTGTTGCACCTATCAAGAATTTAGATCGTTATTGATAATGACTGCCAAAGTAGTATATCAATGGCTATCTTAATAGATGATAGGGATGTGTTGGACACATCACGCATAACAATGGTAGATTTAATCAAGCTATCAAAACAGTTTTGGGCTTGAGGACATAAGTGGTTGGGATTTGATTTCAATAATAAAGGAACCTATACAAGAAAATTGGTGTCTAGGAAAACACACAAGAGGCAGGTTTCTTAATTGGCACCCGAATACGGGAAGTGCTCCCTCCCTCATGTGAGCCCTTGGGGCAGGTTGACCTGGCCATGAGACAAGTTGACGGAGGCATTCATTACTTGTTTTCATACTCAACAAACAAGAGTTACATAAGATGTAATTAGCAAAGGTGTTGCTTACCTATGTCATTAAATTTCTAGCAGTGATGCCAAAGCTCACTAGTGTTTGATGAATATGGATCTTGAATACCACTATGTGTCTATAAAAGGGACATAAAATAGGAGTATCTTTTATTAAAATGTTTAATAAAATTTTTACATAAACATAGTGCTTAGAATCTTTGCATGTTTTTGTTGTAGTTCAATGGCACCTTCTCCTACTCCTGCTACACCTGGTTTTGCTTTGAGATCGGTTTTGGAAAGGGAAAAACTTAATGGAACTAATTTTGTTGATTGGTTTCGTGACCTGAGAATTGTTCTCAAGCATGAAAAGAAGGACTATGTTCTAGAGAATCCAATTCCTGACGAACCAGCCGAAAATGCTCCTCGCAATTTGAAGGTTGAATACGAAAAACATGTTAATGCTTCTGTAGAGGTCAGCTGTCTCATGCTTGTCACCATGGACTCTGAGCTCCAAAAGCAATATGAGGACCAGGATGCTTACAAATATGATTGTGGGCTTGAAGGGCATGTTTGGGAATCAAGCAAGAGCTGAGAAGTATGGTATCTCAAAGCTTTTATTTGCTTGTAAGCTGGCTGAAGGCAGTCCGGTCAGCCCTCATGTGATCAAGATGATTGGTTACAACGGGAGATTGGAAAAACTTGAGTTTCCCCTTAGCCTCGGATTGGCCACAGGTGTTATTCTCCAGTCTCTACCTCAGAGCTTTGAGCCATTCATTATAAATTTTCATATGAATAGCATGGAGAAGAGCCTAACCGAGCTACATGGGATGCTCAAGGCTACCGAGGAAAGCATTAAGAAAAAACCAAATCATGTGATGATGGTTCAGAAAACAACTACATTCAAAAAGAGGAAGGCTAAGGCTGGGGGAACGGGAAAGAGGAAGGCTAAGGCTGGCTCAAGATGAGATCGCAAGCCTCAAAACTATGCTTCAGAAGCTTAAAGTTGGCCCTCAACCTGATACCCAATGCTTCTATTGCAAGAAATCAGGACATTGGAAACGGAACTGCGAAAAGTACCTGGCAGATAAGAAGAATGGAAATGTGGTTTCCACTCAGGTACTAATGTTATAGAAATTAATCTTGCTACTTCTTCACTCAGCTCATGGGTATATGATACCGGTTCGGTTGCTCACATTTGCAATTCGATGCAGGGGCTGATAAAGAGTAGAGACTTGGCAAAAGGAGAAGCGGATCTTGGCGTGGGGAATAAAGCAAGAGTTGCTGGTCTTGCTGCTGGCACATACCCATTGCATTTGCCTTCGAGATTAGTTTTAGAACTCAATAATTGTTATTTTGTTCCATCTTTGAGTAGAAACATTATTTCATCTTCTTGTTTGGAACATGAAGGTTATGATTTGAGAATAAATAACTTTGTTTGTTCAATATTTTTGAATGATATGTATTATGGTCGTTGCCCCATGGTGGATGGGTTGTACGCCCTGAACTCAAGAGAAACCATCTATAACATTAATGTAAAAAGGCATCGCCTAATGATTTGAACCCTACCTTTTATGGCATTGTCGCTAGGTCATATAAATGAGAAGCGCATGAAGAAGCTCCATGGTGATGCACTTCTAACCTCATTTGATTTTGAATCATTTGAAACATGTGAATCTTGTTTACTTGGCAAGATGACAAAAGCCCCTTTCACAGGTTTTAGTGAGAGAGCGAGTGAGTTATTGGCCCTAGTACATACAGATGTATGTGGAGCAATGAGCTCGACTGCTAGGGGTGGGTTTCAGTACTTTGTAACTTTTACCGATGACTTTAGTAGATATGGATATATCTATTTAATGAGGCATAAATCTGAAACTTTTGAAAGGTTCAAAGAGTTTCAAAACGAAGTACAAAATCAACTTGGCAAATCAATAAAACACTACCGATCAGATCGTGGTGGCGAATACTTGAGCCAAGAGTTTGGTGATCATCTAAAGCAATTTGGAATCGTTCCGCAACTTACTCCGCCAGGAATGCCTCAATGGAATGGCGTGTCCGAACGACGAAATCGAACATTATTAGATATGGTTCGGTCAATGATGAGCCAAACAGATCTGCCATTATCCTTCTGGGGTTTCGCTGTAGAGATAGCTGTGTTCACTTTGAATAGGGTCCCATCAAAATCCGTTGAGAAGACGCCATATGAGATATGGACTGGGAGAAGACCCATGTTGTCATTTCTCAAGATATGGGGATGTGAGGCTTATGTAAAACGTTTACAATCAGATAAACTCGCACCTAAATCAGAAAAATGCTTTTTGTGGGGTATCCTAAAGAAACAAAAGGATATTACTTTTACAAAAGAAACGAGAACAAGATTTTTGTTGCTCGAAATGGTGTCTTTTGGAGAAAGAGTTTCTTTCAAAAGAATTCAGTAGGAGTGATGTGTATCTTGATGAAGTTCGAGAAACACATAAATATGTTCAAGCTACCACTGAACCTTCACAAGATGTACAAAGTGTTGTACAACCTGTGGAAGAGACTCCACCCCACGTGGTCGGGAGGCCACGCCATGTACCTATAAGATATGGGAATGACATATTATTGTTGGACAATGATGAGCCCACGACTTATGAAGAAGCAATGATGGACCCAAACTCCAAAAATGGCTTGAAGCCATGAGATCCAAATTCAATCCATGCATGACAATCAAGTTGGAACTTGGTCGATTCTCCTGATGGTGTAAAAACCATTGAATGCAAATAGATTTTCAAGAAGAAGATAGACGTAGATGGAAATGTTCAGATCTATATGGCACGGTTGGTGGCAAAGGGTTTCAAACAAGTTCAAGGAGTTGACTATAATGAAACCTTCTCACCGTAGCCATGCTCAAGTCTGTCCGATCATTTTAGCTATTGCGCATATTTCGATTATGAAATATGGCGATGGATGTCAAAACAGCCTTCCTTAATGGGAATCTATCTGAGGATGTATACATGATACAACCTGAAGGTTTTGTTGATCCTAAATATGCTAAAAGGGTATGCAAGCTTCAAAAATCCATTTATGGGTTAAAGCAAGCATCTCGGAGTTGGAACATTCGTTTTGATGAAGTGGTCAAAGGTTTTGACTTTATCAAAAACGAAGAAGAGCCTTGTGTTTACAAGAAGGCTAGTGGGAGCGCACTTGTGTTTCTGATTTTGTATGTGGATGACATATTATTGATCGGGAATGATATTCCTATGCTTGAAGATGTTAAGACTTCATTGAAAAAAGTTTCTCAATGAAGGACTTGGGAGAAGCATGCTATATCTTGGGCATAAAAATCTATAGAGATAGATCAAAAAGGTTAATTGGATTAAGTCAGGAAACAACATTGACAAGATATTGAAAAGGTTCAATATGCATGAATCCAAGAGAGGTTTCATGCCAATGTCACATGACATCAGTCTCTGCAAGAATCAGTGTCCTTCGACATCTGATGAGCGAGACAGGATGAGCAAGATTCCATATGCTTTTGCTATTGGGTCTATTATGTATGCCATGATATGTACACACCCAGATGTCTCATATGCTTTAAGTGTTACGAGCAGATACCAAGCGGATCCTGGTGATGGTCATTGGATAGCCGTAAAAAATATCCTGAAGTACTTGAGAAGAACTAAGGGTATGTTCCTTGTTTTTGGAGGTGAGGAAGATCTGGTTGCAAAGGGTTACACCGATACAAGCTTCCAAACTGACAAAGATGATTTTCGATCGCAATCCGGGTTTGTGTTTACACTAAATGGAGGAGCAGTAAGCTGGAAGAGTTCCAAGCAAAACACGGTGGCCGACTCTACGACAGAAGCGGAGTACATTGCGGTTTCGAAGGCCGCAAAAGAAGCTGTGTGGATTAAGAAGTTTATCACAGAGCATGGTGTGGTCGCTAGTGCCTCTAGTCCAATGGACATCTATTGTGATAATAGTGGTGCCATTGCACAAGCAAAAGAGCCTAGATCACATCAGAAATCTAAACACATACTCCGGCGTTTTTACCTTATTCGCGAAATTGTGGATAGAGGTGACTTGAGAATATGCAAAGTACATACAGAAGCCAATGTGGCCGATCCGTTGACAAAGCCACTGCCACAGCCTAAGCATGAGGCGCACACGAGGTTTATTGGTATTAGATACTTAATTGATTGACTCAAGTGCAAGTGGGAGATTGTTAGTGTTATGCCCTTGAGGCAATCATTTAGATGATTGTAACATGACTATGTTTATGAATAATAATATGATTATTGGTCCAATGAATGCATATCATTGTATTGATTAACAAGTATGTGACTTGCTTATGAAGCTCTTTACTTATTGATGTAATTTGATAAATATCTCTGATCGGATATCATCATATAGGACAACGATGAATAGATCAGCACATTGTAGCGATCGATGATCATGCTTCATAGATCATGGGATATGGAGATATCATCTATACATTGTGGACGCATGTTGAAGAACATGAGTTAGATAGACCCGCAATGGGACACTGCGAGAATGTTTCATTCTTATGTGTCATCAGTGTATCTCATACATAGTAGATGTATGTTTCATTCGCGCAGTTGCGGAATCCTTCGCGCGTCGATGTAGTGGATCGTCCTTACCGCAGTCGTTGCGTTGATGGAGTGGATCGTCCTCGCCTCGCTGTGGATCGTCCTCCCACGCCGTAGTCACAGCAGCGTCATTGCAGTAGCCCACACGTCCGGGGATGGAACGTCGTGCGTCGGTGTGCAAGCACCTGGTCACTCGGCAGGGGCAGCGAGAGGATTAGGCTACGATTTTGGGTGAAACACATCTAAACCGTGGAAAGCAAACCCTGCACCCACCCTCCTCCACTCCTTATATAGCCACGAGATGAAACCCTAAACCAGGGTCCATTAGTGTGCTAAGCCCACGAGGTCCATTAATTACGGATCCAATCCAAATTAATGCGTCCCAGCCTATTAAGTGTGTGACCCTGCAGGTTCACGTACGTTTGGACATGGATTCGGAAAACTCCTTTTCAATCCAATAGTTGGTAGCGGCTCCTTGCAAAGCATGCCAACTCCCAAACATACTATGATCAAATCGGACAGAACTTATCAAAAGTACTCATGTAATAATCCCATTTCCAAGTATATGAAGATTGATCTCAAGGCGAGAAGCATGTCATCCATTGATGATTCAATCCATCTCTCGTATCCGTGATATATTAATAAGTTGTGATTGACTCCTCAATCACGGCATGGCCATGCACTTCCTTAATCATATCACACGAGTGGCCTTGTCATATATCTCCGTTTCATTGGAGTGGTAAATTCCATCTTGACTGCTCACTTCCCTATGCACGTTTCATAATAAACATGAAAGCTACCTTTATAACTATCCGGTTAGGAAGTAGTGTTTCATAGCCCCAAGGAAAACTATTACACATGTAGGGAATATGACAATCTCAGGTCTAGGGATCACACATCTACTATGTATGAGATACACTGATGACACATAAGAATGTAACATTCTCGCAGTGTCACATTGCGGGTCTATCTAACCCATGTTCTTCAACATGCGTCCACAATGTATAGATGATATCTCCATATCCCATGATCTATGAAGCATGATCATCGATCACTACATGTGTTGATCTATTCATCGTTGTCCTATACGATGATATCCAATCAGAGATATTTATCGAATTACATCAATAAGTAAAAAGCTTCATAAGCAAGTCACATACTTGTTGATCAATACAATGATATACATTCATTGGACCAATAATCATATTATTGTTCATAAACATAGTCATGTTACAATCATCTAAATGATTGCCTCAAGGGCATAACACTAACACTGGGGAAGAATTCCTTGATTATGATTGACGGAGTTTTTTCCATGTACAATGACTCCGCAATAGCCGAGCACCATGATGTAAAACCACCCGCCCAGCAGCCATTCAAAAAGAAGTGAGGGAGGCTGCGAAGTTGAAGCTCATCGGCTAGTTCTAAAACCAGCTCGACTACGGTAGCATTACGGACATTAGGCCTGGGCTGTAAGGGATCAAGGAGTGGCAAGCTTGGAATCACTTGACAAAAACCTAGCTGTCTTGCATAGACTAAAGGATGGTAAAATTCATACGATAGTTGGAATGTCCGATTCCTGGTATGAAGGCCAGCATGAAAAACGCATGGAGAAACGAATAGTTTATATAAGTCCAAGGTCTCTTGAGGCATCAAAGAGCTATCGTCTTCCAAATGCAAGAAAGCTAAGGGAAATCGGCTGTGGAAATCTTTTTAGAGGCATATCTTTTATGAAAGGAAAACACCCTCAAAATTTCCATGCATCAACCAGATTGACCCAATTCGATCTAATCTGATTGGCTTGGTCCCATATAGATACGTTTCAGAAATCCTGATGGCAGTAACTCGACCAGTAAAGGCAACGTCGTACCATGAACGGACTCACCCAAATCAAGATTGAATCGGTTTGAACTTTCCATGGATCAACCAGATTGACCCAATCCGACTCAATCTATTGGCTTGGTCCCATATGGTTACATTTCAGAAACCTTGATAGCGGTAACCCGACCGGTAAGAGTAACGTCGTACCATGAACGGACTCACCCAAATCAAGATTGAGTTGGTTTACACTTTCCTCAAACCCTAAATCGATTGATCTCATCGATGGCTGCCAACACCAATTCATCACATGAACCGGCTGAACATGTAATAGATCCAATCTACTAACCTCACACATCATATGTGCTACATCCAGATCACAAATCTATACGAGATAGCTCTGATACCATTGAAGAGGAACGCGGTATGCTACGCTAGCACAAAAAAATCTACCACATAACCAGAAACCTACTCGCAAGAAGGGGATCATAGATTAGATTACCACTAGACGTGCAGTTGCGGAATCCTTCACGCGTCGATGTATTGGATCATCCTTGCCGCAGTCGTTGCGTCGATGGAGTGCATCATCCTCGCCTCACCGTGGATTGTCCTCCCACGTCGCAGTCGCAGCAGCGTCACCGCAGTAGTCCACACGTCCGGGGATGGGACACCGTGCGTCGGTGTGCAAGCACCTGGTGGCTCGGTAGGGGCAGCAAGAGGAGGCTAGGGTTTTGGGTGAAACAATTCTAGATCGTAAGAAAAGCGCACACTGCGCCCACCCTCCTCCACTCCTTATATAGCCACCAGATGAAACCCTAAACTAGGGCCCATCAGTGTGCTAAGCCCACGAGGTCCATTAATTACGGATCCAATCCAAATTAAAGCATCCTAGCCCATTAATTGTGTGACCCTGCAGGTTCAAGTACGTTTGGACATGGTTTCGGAAGACTCCTTTTCAATCAAATAGTTGGTAGCAGCTCCTTGCAAAGCATGCCAACTACCAAACATACTATGATCAAATCGGACAGAACCTATCAAAAGTACTCAAGTAATAATCCCTTTGCCAAGTATATGAAGATTGAACTCAAGGCGAGAAGCATGTCTTCCTTTGATGATTCAATCCATCTCTCGTATCCGTGATATATTAATAAGTTGTGATTGACTCCTCAATCACGGCATGGCCATGCACTTCCTTAATCATATCACATGAGTGGCCTTGTCATATATCTCCGTTTCATTGGAGTAGCAAATTCCACCGCTCGCCTTCCTCTCGCACGCTTTATAGTAAACATGAAAGCTACCTTTATAACTATCCGGTTAGGAAGTAGTGTTTCATAGCCCCAAGGAAAACTATTACACATGTAGGGAATATGACAATCTCAGGTCTAGGGATCACACATCTACTATGTATGAGATACACTGATGACACATAAGAATGTAACATTCTCGCAGTGTCACATTGCGGGTCTATCTAACCCATGTTCTTCAACATGCGTCCACAATGTATAGATGATATCTCCATATCCCATGATCTATGAAGCATGATCATCGATCACTACATGTGTTGATCTATTCATCGTTGTCCTATACGATGATATCCAATCAGAGATATTTATCGAATTACATCAATAAGTAAAAAGCTTCATAAGCAAGTCACATATTTCTTGATCAATACAATGATATACATTCATTGGACCAATAATCATATTATTATTCATAAACATAGTCATGTTACAATCATCTAAATAATTGCCTTAAGGGCATAACACTAACAAGCAGCACAACAAATCGATGCATGTTAATGATCAGAGCCAACAACGGTGCTACTGTTGGTAATTTCCCAAGAAAGGAACCCAGGGCGGACACCGTAGAGGGTCAGGGACAACAAATCCCCCTGCATCCGCTTAAAGATCCTACAAAGGCTGTTGCTCCCAACACCACATATCATCGGCGTGATCTAGCAGCTACGGCTACAATCGAGATCATGCCAACCTGTGAAGGCAACTTGATCACGATGATCCAATGACACTGATGTGACCATGCTGGCCCAGCAAGCCATGCTTCTACCTCAATCCAAGACAAGGGCCTAACAACTTCTGACACTCCAAGCCCAGCCCAAGATCAAGTCCAATTCGTTCACGAGTCCAGTTCGCCCCCAGGAGTAGTCCAACATAAAATAACCATATCTGCATCATACAAAGTTTGATTGAGGTGTTCTTGGACTCTACAGATAAACCCATGACTAGAGCTTTGCAATGGATGTGGTTTCACATTCAAAGTTATTATGGATCGATGGGAATCGTCAAATCAATATGACAAACAGAATCCGACAGGTGCTGCGCCACCTCCACTTGGGCCCAAAGGCCTTATACGACCTAGGGTTGCATGGCCATCCCCTTGACCGCCTCCCTTGCCTTCATCCTCATATATATTCAGTAGCCGTCGCTAGAATAGATGGGTTTTGCTTAGATTACAACTAGACACTTTATCAGTTTTTCACCGTTCATCGATTTGTGGAACCCCAACTCATGTGCTTAATATTATTCGCAATTTCAGATTGCATCTTCTACGTTCTTGCTTGTGTTCTTGATTTGCATGCAGGGATAAACCTTCTTGGCGAGGTCAACCATGATTGTGCCGTGGTGTAGCGATTGCAGGGTTCAAATCAGTTTTGATTTGAAGCCGGATCGTCAGCGTCGAGTTCTCCACCAATCGATTGAGTACTACCTGTCGGAAGATCGGGCCATCATTCCCATCAAGTGGTATCAGAGCCTCGGTTGCCCGATAGATAATTCTTGTATCTCCGCTTTTGTGTTGCCATTGTCCTAGAGTCTAGAAAAATTGACTTTGTATTATTGTATCATCATCGGTTCCGCTGTCCAACAACCCATTGTGCCTTTGCAATTTTCGTTTCAGTTTCACTTTGTTGAATTTGTGTCCATCGTCGTTGTCTTTTGCTATTTTCAAGTCATGATCTTAGTTTCTAGTTGTCCCTTTCCCGTTGCCCTAGTTCTTGTTTTGCACCGTTAGTCATCCTACCATCGCCAACCCTAGAACCGAACTGAGTCCTACTCGGTTGGTCCTTGCCGCTACTTTGCATTATATATCCCGTTTCGCAAGCCCTAGATAGGTTGCGAGCCGCCTTATGTCAATTTCCCTACACTATTTCACACGCGATTCTATTGCTATTTTATCCCTAACCGGAAGGAAGAAATGAAGTCGCAGGCAATTCTAGATTGCGCAGTGTTTAGTAAAATAGCCATAACTTTTACATACGAACTCTAATTGGGGCGTACTTTTTTGTTTCGAAGAGGATGACGATGTGCATCTGAAAAATGCACGAGTAATTTTTGACCCTCAAAATCGGCATCTAAGACTGAGTTCTAGACCCCGGAAGTTTCCTGTGCTATTTTTACCAATTTTTCGATCATCTGTTTATCGTTTTCTCTGGTTCCAAAATGTGAGATTTTTGTTTTGCCTTTGAGTTAAAAGAAAGGAAAACAAAAGTTAAGTGCAAAAAAAAAGAGCCACACTGAAAAAAATAAGAGAAGAAAAGAAGCAAAAAGAGGGAAAGAGAAGCAGATAATCAGAATTGCTTGTATCCTTTGAGTCCTATGTGCTTTGGTATATCACTTGCCACGTTGAACTAGTTATAGGAACACGTTTAGGCCAGCAACTGTGACAAGTACGTTGGATATTTATTCAGCTTGCTAATCTGATTTTGATATTGCTTATTCCTAGCTACTAAACATTGCCTTCCGAGCTCCATATACTTCTTATCAGTTCAGGTTCTCCTTTGCAATCGCTTCGCTCACGCCCTCACGGTATCATGAATTAGTCACCAATTATGCCACCCGCTGCTTTGGTAAGAACCTTGCTCTGCTCAGTAAGACACGTGAGAGTTTGTGATCCCACTATCCAGTACCTAGTAGTTGATAGGGATAATACTTTGTGCTATCTTCTGTTTTCTACTAGCAAAGGCAGGGGTACCGGAGGACCAGAATAGTAACAAGTGTGTTCTTCATAACGAGCTCTGAGAGATGCTTCGAGAGATGAATGAGACTATGAACAAGCAAATTCAAAACATAGAGAATGCACTTGACATAAAAGAGCATAAGCACCAACCCAACTTTAATTCATCTCCTTCTGCTGGTAAAGGTAAGAAATTTTCAAGTTCTTCCTTCTTATAGCGGATTTGGTATTGATGCTTATATTGATTGGGAAATACAGGTAGATAAAATTCTTTCTCAATGTAACCTGTGTAATAAACTAAAAATTAAAGTTGTCACTAGTGCTTTAACTCTCCGTGCATCAATTTGGTGGAACGATTTTTGTGCTTATAAGAAAGTACCAAAAACATGGAAAGATATGAAATGACTATCGAGAGATCAATTTGTTCCTGCGATTCATTCTAAAAAGATACTTTATGAATTGCAACGTTAACAACAATGTGTTAAAAATGTCAAGGCATATGACGATAAATTAGAAACTTTGTTGTTGCGTTGTGGTTTAGATGAATCTGAAGAAGCTAAGGAAATAAAATTCTTAAATGGACTTGATATGAAAATTCAGGGTATTCTTATTGATAAGGAATATAGTTCTCTCTCTAGTTTATTTAATCTTGCTTGTGAGGTTGAAACTCAAATTGAACATGAAAGACATCTTGTAGAAATTATTGTCTATAATTGAAAAAGTGAGCAATTTTCTTTGGAAGAATGGCATCTTGTCGAGTTTCCACTTGTTACTAACTTTTCACGGGACATTGAGAGCAAGAACGAGAAGGAAAACACGCAAGAGAAGGAGGAGTAGGAGATACATGCTATCCCATACATGCCTCAAGAATGTACAGATCATGATATGCCTAAATTGGCTAAGATAGAAAACAAAGGTAACGACATATGTACTATTTTCACACAATAAAAGAATTCTGTTGATGTGGTAAATTTGGTCACTACTAGTGCTATGCTAGAATAGCAGTTAGTGGACACTAAAACTGAATCACCTTTGTCACAATATGATTGTCTTGCTTCCCTGGTGATAACGAAGAGTTGTGTGATAATGTCTCATTTATATCCATGCCTCAACTAGTGAATGAACATGTCAGTTTTATTTTTGATCTAAACACGTGTGTTGAAAATAAACATGTTATTCACCTTGCTAATGAAAAGGAAGAGATTAAACTGTTGTCTTCCTTTAATACTTTAGGTTACATTGAATTTGATGTCATATATGATCTCAATTGTTTAGAGGAGAGATTTTCTATGCCTACTAATTTTTCATGGTCATCCAGTGTTAGTTTTCAGGCTTTTGGCAGACATAATGATAAAGGAAAGTACATGGTGCATCGAGTTTATATTTGTACCTTTTTGAAATCATCTTTTAATGTGCCACACTATAAACAACCAAAGAATATATTGATTTCTTTGCCACCTCTTGTTACTAACCTTTTATAGGACAATGAGCTTGAGTCAAGGATGACTTAGCCCAACAACTTCTAACGCTCCAAGCCCAGCCTAAGGTCAAGTCCAATTCGTTCAAGAGTCCAGTTCGGCCCCCAGTAGTAGTCCAACATAAAATGACCATATCTGAGTCATATGAAGTCCGATTGAGGTGTTCTTGGACTCTACGGACAAGCCCACGACGAGAACTTTGCAATGGAACTTGTTTCATGTTCAAACTCCTTTTGGATCGATGGAAATTATCAAATCAATATGATGAACAGAATCTGCCAGGTGATGTGCCACCTCCACTTGGGCCCAAAGGCCTTGAAAGAACTAGGGTTGCACGGCCATCTCCTTGGTCGCCTCCTTTGCCTTCATCCTCATATATATTCAATAGCTGTCACTAGAATAGATGGGTTTTGCTTAGATTATAACTAGACACTTAGTTAGTTTTTCGTCGTTCATCGGTTTGTGGAACCCCAACTTGTCTGCTTAATATTATTCGCAATTTCAGATTGCATCTTCTACATTCTTGCTTGTGTTCTCGATTCCCATGTAGGGATAAGCCTTTTTTGTGAGGTCAACCTGTTTGTGAGAAGTTGACAACCAACGGAGCCATGGTGTAGCGATTGCAGGGTTCGAATTAGTTTTGATTTGAAGTCGGATCGACAACGTCGAGTTCGCCACCAATCGATTGAGTACTACCTATCGGAAGATCAGGCCACCATTCCCATCAGACACCCCACCCGCGGGCATGAGATCTTCAGGGATGACAAATTCCTCGATATCTCGACCGTAATGGTAGGACCGACCGCACTCCTGGAGCAGCGTCTCACCAGATTCACAAAAATGACATCTTCAGCATTCCTGAGGCAAATGTCTAGTTTGATCACATGCTAAAGAAATCCCTTCCGCCACTAGATCCGGGCAAACCGATGACTCCAGTGTTCAAACAGATGAAGACGTTGCTCGATGCAGCGCAAGCGCAGACCGCTCGAGTTGTCAACTCGAGGTTAGGGCATCCTAGTAAGCAGGGCGCCGGAAGCCAATGGTAAGGACCATCCCACTGCCATCGAGCAATAGGATCGGCGGTGGCTAGTTCTAACAAGCGAGTTTCTAGGACAGTTCACTCCAACCTCCATCAGGGGCATCCCGAAGATCTTCGAGATCGAATTCCTCAAGATCGAAGGGAGGAACGTGACCGGGAAGACAGCGAGTGGCGGGAAAAAAGGTCCTCACCTTTAAGGAACTGACCTCCCACGTGATGGACCCGACAGGACGAATCTCCACCCTCGAGGGGCCACTCTCCTACATGGCGTAGGTTCCCTCCTCGGCAAGGTCCACATCGGTTAACCCCCAAGGATGATGATGAGGGATGCAATGCCTTCACCCCTGAGCTATGCGTCGTCAAGTGGCCTGAAAAATTCAAGCAAGACCCCATCGAAAAATACTCGGGTAAGATCAACCCAGTCGAATGGTTGTAGATCTACACTACGGTCATGAGGGCTGCTGGTGGAAGCGAGAAGGTGATGGCAAACTACCTGCTCACCACCCTAGATGGAGCGGCTAGGTCTTGGCTGCTCAACCTCCCGCCTCATGGGTAGAGTTGCAGGCCCAGTTAATCGCCAACTTCCAAGGCACATATGAACTCCTTGGAACACGTAGTGACTTGCATCGGGTGATCCAAAAGCCAGGCGAGTCGTTGCGTGGCTTCATTCGACGCTTCAACGATAAGCGTAACTCGATCCCTAATATCTCGGATGAGGCTATCATCATAGCCATTCAGAATGGTGTCAAGGGTAAGGAGTTGAAAGGAAAGCTGGCCACCCAAAAGATCCGAACTCCCAAGGAGCTCTTCAAGTTGGCAAATAAACTCGCCATACGTGCTGAAGCCCGAGACCACATCGACGACCCCAGGTCTAGCGATGACAAGCCTGAGTCGTCCAATCAGGGGGCAAAGAAGAATGAGAACAGAGGGAAGAAGTGCAAAGGTGATTCCACCGTAGCCGCGGTTGAAAGAGGCAGGGTGCGTAACATTGGTGAGAACAAAGGTCGAAGCCATGGGGGAGGCAAATATTGTCCAGTCCATCACACGGACAAACATGACTTTGACGAATGTCAGGTGATTAACACGAAGGTCCAGGAGAAACTCAAGGCTACTCTCGCCGAGCGTGGGGTCGAGCAAGCCAAATAGAAGCCCTAAGACGATGACCCCGAATATCGTGGGGCTGATCACAAGCTGGCACACATCTTCAGGGGACCTGCCACATACGAGTCCAAAAAGTAGTACAAGGCAGTCGAGCGGGAGGTCAACCTATCCACACCAGCTCTCCCCAGATTCCTCAAGTGGTCGAAAGTGCCGGTCATCTTCGACCAGTTGGATCACCTAGCCATGGTCCCACATCCGGGTCGATATCCCATGGTGGTCAAGCCCACCATCGTTAACGTTAAGGTCACCCGGACCTTGATCAACAGAGGGTGTTCGTTAAACCTCATCTTCGCAAAAATGCTGGAGAAAATGGGGGTCCCCCGAACAGAGATCAGGGCTGGAGTAAAGCCGTTCCATGGCATAACTCCATGATCATCTTCGATGCCCCTTGGATGGATCAAGCTACCGGTCACGTTCGGCACACAAGACAATTTCTGCACCGAGAAGATCCTCTTCGACGTGGCGAATTTTGAGACTACCTACAACGTAATCCTAGGCCACCCAATGCTAGCCAAGTTCATGGCCGTGGTACACTACGCGTATCAGACCATCAAGATTTTGGGGCCAAAGGGAGTCCTCGCAATCACGGGGGACCAGCGCGCTACGATCCGATGTGACAGGAAGAGCCTAGAGATGGCTGAGCATATCTGTGGATCGGCAACCAGTGACGACAACAAGGGAGCTATGCACCAAAGTTCAAAGGACACCAACAAGGCCTCTACATCTAACAATGCCGCCAAAGACTCAGTCGACGAGGGCAAGAAGGATAAGAAGATCGAGTGAGACATCAAGACAGTGCCCTTGAACCCATTAGAGCCTTCCAAGATGATCAAGGTAGCGCTAACCATGATCCCAAATAGGAACTTGAGCTCGTCGCCTTTCTTCGGGCAAACCGCGACGTGTTTGAATGGCAACTGTCCGACATTCCCGGGGTCCCCAAGGAGGTGATCAAGCATCAACTAGCTGTGGAACCTAACGCCTGGCCTGTGGTGCAAAAGCAGCATAGATTTGCAGAACACATGAAGCAAGCCATACAAGAGGAGGTCGATAAACTCCTAAAGGCTGGCTTCATCTGAGATGTCCATCACCCGATGTGGTTGGCGAACCCTGTCCTTGTCAAGAAACCCAATGGCAAGTGGAGGATGTTCGTCAACTACACCGACCTCAACAAGGCTTGTCCTAAAGATCCTTGCCCTCTCCCCCGCATCGACCAGATAGTAGATTCTACTGTGGGCTATCAGTTGCTAAGTTTTCTATATGCCTACTCGGGGTATCACCAAATTAGCATGACCGCAGAGGATGAGAAAAAAACTACTTTCACTACCCCCTTTGGTGTATTCTGTTCTCTTAATATGCCTTTCGGTTTAAAGTGTGATGGCGCTACGTATCAACGCTGTATTCAAAACTGCTTGAAATCCCAAATCGGGCGCAATGTGGAAGCGTACGTCAATGATATCGTAGTTAAGTCAAAAACCAGGAGCACCTTAATCAGCAACCTCGAGGAAACATTCGACAACCTTAGGAAGTATCGGATGATGCTTAACCCCGAGAAGTGCATGTTCAGTGTTCCGTCCTGTAAGCTTCTCGATTTCTTAGTGTCCAGTCGAGGCATCGATGCAACCCCGCGCAAATCGAGGCAATGGAACGAATGCATTCTCTGTGGATGCCGAGGGAAGTGCAAAAGCTCACGGGCTACATCGCTGCCCTTAGTCGATTCATCTCTCGGATGGGTGAGCAAGGATAGCCTTTCTTCAAGTTGCTTAAGAAGTAGGACACTTTCGAGTAGACCAAGGAGGCAGAAGAATCTTTTCGTGATCTGAAAAGGTACTTATCGTCTCCGTCAGTTTTAACCTCACCTAATGAAAAAGAGGAGCTCTTTTTATACATTGTAGCTACCCCTCAAGTAGTAAGCACAGTTCTGGTGCTTGAGCGGGATTACCCAGAGAAAAGGCCAAAATCCAGAAGCGGTGTACTACGTAAGCGAGGTTCTGCATGATGCCAAGCTGCGATACCCTCAAGTACAGAAGATGTTGTACGCCGTTCTGACGAATTCTCGGAAGCTTCGCATTATTTCCAAGCGCACAAGATTACGGTCATGACGACGTATCCGCTCAAGGAGGTAATACGCAACTGAGAGGCAACGGGGCAAATCGTGCAGTGGGCAGTTGAACTCAACGAGTTCAAGGTTGATTTCGCACCACGAACCAGCATCATGTCGAGAGTCTTGGCGGACTTCATCGCAGAATGGACCCACGTCAAGGAAAAGGAGCACAAGGAGGTCGATGACCACTGGACAATGTTCTTTGATGGGTCGGTCACGCTTCAGGGCCCGGGGCTGGCATCATGGTCAAGTCCCCGACAGGTGTGGAGCTTAAATGATACGAGGGGTGCCCGACCTTCACGGCGTAGAATCAAAGATACTCGTGAAACCTGACAAATCTTGTGCAGCCAACCGTTGCATGTGCAACAACCTGCAGCACGGAGTTCGCCCAACCTCACGTTGTCCACTCAACCAAGTCAAGCGGATTACAATCCTCGCTGCAATCACAAAGAGCTTGCAAGAACAACGGGAAGGAATGCACAATCTTAGAGATGTTTCAGCCGGTGGCATGAAAACCCAAGAACATGCATAGCATATCTATTTCAATATTCAGATTGTCTGACCAAAACACAAAGGGGTGCCTCTCTATATATAGGAGAGGAGAGTTAGACAAAAAGGTTGGCAATGACCAAACATAATGGTGGCGCAGCACCCAACACAAGAGGAGACCGTCGCACATTTTTCAATTCTGTGGCCAGCTCTAATGGAATTTAATTATGAGGCTGGATGCATTGGAAAGGGCACAAAATTATCTTTCAATCAAGTACTCACACGCCCCAAACAGAGTCCGTTTGCATTCTCTAGGTCCATTTGAATTCAGACTTGTCATTGAAGGCCGAGTGAAGCTCTTTCGTGTTCCCACCTTGCATGGTAATTTGTCTTTGCTTCTCTTGATCTTCTCTTGGGTGTTCACACTTCCTTTCATCACGTTCATACCTGAGAGTAGTTAAAATAGTTGCATTAGGTAGCAGCTGACTCTCACAAGAAAAGTAGTTTTTATTAAGGAGCAAATTCACCTGTTGATTGATTTGTTTAGCACGGGCACGTGTTAATGGTCCTTGGAATTGTTTTAGATTATCCTAACCAATAGTAGGGGAAGGAAATGATGATGATGTTTTGCTGCCCGTATCATTAAATATGTTATCCAACTCGATTTTCAAGCTTCAAATAATATTGCAAAATACGAGGGACTGGTTAACTGTCTCCGCATAGCCACATCACTTGGCATCAAACGACTGCTCATGAAAGGGGACTCATAGCTAGTTGTAAACCAAGTACAAAAGGAGTACTAGTGCTCAGATGAAAACATGGCGGCGTATCTGAACGAGGTTCGCAAGTTATAGCACAAGTTCGAAGGGCACGAGGTAAGGCATATTAGGCGATGTGACAATTCCACCGCCGACAAACTTGCAAGACTCGCTTCATCCCATTCGCCCATGCCTGCAGTAGTCTTCGTGGAGAAACTCCTCAAACCATCTATCTGCCCAGTACGGGAGGCAGATGCTACCCAACTTGACTAGTAGCTTGATCGAATCAGCAAGGCAGAAACTGCAGACATGGAAGCTGCACTACTCGAGCACAAGCCGACTTGGATGACTCCATTCCAAGCCTATCTCGAAGGTCGAGAGATCCCTGACGATGATGCAATAGTCGATAAAATTGCACTTAAGTCCATGCTATACGCATTGGTAGACTGCAAGCTCTACCGAAAGGGGACAAATGGAACATTGATGAAATGCATCACTCAGGAAGAGGGCAATAAAATATTGCTCGATGTCCATGGAGGCATCTGCGGCAACCATGCGTCCTATCGCACCCTGGTCGGGAAAGTTTTTCGATAAGGATTCTATTGATCGACTGCCCTCCAGGATGCATGCGAGCTAGTGAAAAAGTGTGAGAGCTGCCAGTTATAAGGCAAGCAAACTACCTGACCAACCTAGGCACTACAAACTATTCCTCTGTCTGCCCTTCTCTGTCTAGGGCTTGGATATCATGGGACCGTTCCTGAGAGCCCAAGGAGGTTACAAGTTTCTGTTCGTAGCTATTGACACATTTACTAAGTGGATCGAGACCGAACCCATCAGGAACATCACCTCAGAAGCGGCTAAGAAGTTTTTGAGGAGCATTATTACTCGATTTGGCATCCCTAATCGAGTAATCATAGATAATGGTAGCCAGTTCAAAAGCAATGCTTTCATGGCCTTTTGTGAAGAATTGGGTATCAAACTCTATTTTGCCTCTGTAGCTCATTCTCAAAGTAACGGTCAGGTCGAACGTGCCAATGGCTTAATCCTACAAGGGATCAAGACCCACATATTTGATAGGCTCAAGGCCTACTCAACCCGATGGGCAAAAGAACTCCCCTCAGTGCTATGGGCTGTTCGTACATCGACTAGTCGAGCCACTGGTGAAACGCCATTTTTCTTGGTCTATGGAGCAGAAGCCATGCTTTCAACTGAGTTAATGTTCAGGTCACCTCGAGTGGATAACTACTTGGAAGAGGAATAAGAGCAAGCACGAGCAAATGACGTAAACCTACTCGAAGAGTATAAGGATCAAGCATCCATTCGAGCGGCTAAGTATCAGCAAGCCTTACACAGATATCATGGACAGAGGGTCCAGGACAGAGCACTAGCCACTGGGGACTTATTACTATGAAAAATACAGAAGCAAGATAACCGCAGTAAGCTAGAAGAATATAATCAAGGTTGGATGATGAAAATTTTAAACACCTAAGAGAGTTCGAGGATAACATTTGATTCAAACTTCAAACTTTCTTAGTTTCGCAAGCTTTTTAGAGAATAAAAAACTTTTCAGTTGTTTGAGTTACTCATCATCTCCCTCTGTCTCTTCATTGTTGAATATGATGAGGGTATGATGAAGAGGGGATGACGGGGAATTCAAATATCTAAATGAGTTTTTATGAATTTGACCTTTTGTGCTTTAAATTTCAAGCCTTCTCTTAGTTCTTTAAGCTTTTCATCTTCTGTCCTTTTATCTTCTCCAGCCGAATATGATGGAGAGTATGGTTAAAGAAAGGAGGTGAAAAGTCTGAGGTCTAAAAGGGAGTTTGAGAAAATCAGGCGTTGTGTCAGTTGCCTTTTATTGAAAAGAAGTTTACTTTTTCTTTGAAACCGAAACGGTGTCCTAAACTGTTAATCGTTAGGCTATATAAGAGGGGATAAATCCACTCGGATTTCTCACACCCTTAGTGCTTTTTCAAGAGTAAAATTTTTGTAAACTACTGCATTTTCTAGTCTTTGTCCTCTTCTTCCTAAACACAATGGCTATGGATAAGTCCATCTTGAACGAGCGAAGAACCAAGGAGTTAGAAGACCAGGGATTGAATCCTCCCCACTCAATGCTGCGGTGGGATCCTAGTGGAGATAACACGAAGCCGTTGCCCCAAGGAGGGCACCTCGTCTTGTTTGCCGTTCTGGTGAGGTTAGGATTCCGCCTCCCAGAGAGTGAATTTATTGACAATGTTCTATCCTCATTTTGAGTATCTTTTCGCATCTTTTTGAGGGTTTTTTGGGGATTCCTCCTCCAGTCTATATTTTTCGCTTCTTTTATCAATATACAAATCACAGCAAAAGCCAAGACCTGTTCGAGAGTGCTTATTTTAAGCTCCAGGACAAGATGGCCTCCCAATATCCTTCCTCCTCTACTGACCAAAGATACCTAGTGCGATTACCGGAAGGAGTGGTTCTACTCAGGGATTCTCGGGGGAAGCCATCTCTGTTTTACCGGGAAAGCGGCCCTGAGCTGGACTAAAACCGAGATGAAGAGGGAGAAGGACTCACTAGTCCTCACCGATGAGGAGAAGGACATTGTAAAAATAACTGGGAAAATGGTAAACGGAGGTTTGTTGGGGCGGAAGATTGTTTATGACTTTGTGGTCCATAAAATTAGTCCTCTAAAGAGGCAGTGCCAATTGTCCTGGAGGCTAGAGGGCGACCAAGATTCGACAAAGGATGAACCTGGAGGTAATTGTGCTCTCCATAACCAACATCTTTAATTTTGACCGAAGGACTATAATAATAATTTTTTATTTCTCCGATCAATGCTGACAGCCAAGGAGGCCTGGTCAAGAGTTGCGTCTATATTGTGCATCTCTGCTGACGGGTTCGACCTGGCTGCTTTGGATAAGTAGCCATCCAGTCCGATCGGGCAAACGGATGAGTTTGTAAATGAACGCATTATGGTAAGCACCAATTTTTTAAAATCTAATTGCCTTTTATGTTTTTGGCAACTGAAAGATTTTTTTTGGATGCATGGTCGGAAGAGACCTTCTGAGCAGTCTAAGGGTTCACCCTCAGATCCTCTAGCCAAGAAGACCAGGAGTGCTCCTTCGGCTCCAGTTGCTGCTGCTACTAAGATTAGTGCTGACCAGACCACCACAAGTCAAGCTTTAGCAACGACCAGGGCGGTGCGCTCTAAGCACATTCATGACACCGCTCAGGGTAAGAAGGTGTCATTTGCTACAGAGATGCGACAAGAACTTCCCAGGGGTGCCACAAAAAATGGTTTAACCGCAATTGGGATCATCAGTTTCGGCTTCTTCCGACTTTGCCATTTTTTCAGGGCGAACGTGAGGATTGGAAGATAAAGTTCCTCTAATCATAAGAAGAAAAAGGAAGGTCTCCACTTTGGAAGCTTCTACCCCTGTTTTATTCTGGGAGATAGATTTAGGATTTCAATGCAGGTATGCATATATTTTACTCTGAGTATTTATCTTCAAAAAAATTTTGTTTTAATTTTGGATTATCTATTCTTTGCCCCAGGCAACTGCCCCTGATCCCTCTAAGGATTAGAATGTGGTTGCCCAGGTGGGTACCGAAGCTGACCCACTGGTTGTCCCAGCGACGATCAGTGAGGAAAATGTTTTGGCCCCAACCATAGAGGCTGCTCTGACCAGTGGGCAAGCAACCCCATGCAATACTGAAGGTGAAAATCCTCCGATCGTTGGGGGTGAGCTACTGGTCGGTGAAGATCCATCAACTACTAAGGAGGTCGACATTCCTCCAACAGCAATAACTGATGTGGTCGAGACGGCCACAACTGTTGAAGAGGAGGCTTCTGCTAGTAGCCAGATCATGGAATTCCCTCCTGCATAGAAGACATTGGTCACTTCAACCAGTGGGGATGAACCGCCTAAAGTGGCAATTATCCAACCAGCGGATCTGCCATTGGCCTCTTCCTTTGGTCAGCCTGACCAAAGAGATTTCAAGCAATTTTTTAACAATTTATAGTCAAAGTTATTTATCCCTATTGCTATTTTTTTAAGAAAGATAACTCTTATCACATTTGCTTTTTTATATAATACGCAAAAAATGTTCGACCTGTTAAATCTACAAGTGAAGGCTTTGGCAAAAGCCGAAGTAGAAAAGAATAAAAAAGTAAGTATTAGCGTTTACTATTAGTTTTCCTTTCTTTTAACTTATCTATTTTGTTCTGACACATCTGCCTTGATACAGACAAGAAGAACAAATAAATAAATTCGAGAATGAACTCCTCTTGCCTCAAAATACCCCCGAGGGGTATAAATTTGACCTTATTGGCGTAAAGAGGCATTATGATGATAAAACTGCTAGACTCCATGAGGCCTTTAAGAGGAATGAAGAAAAACTTCAAAGTCTCTCTCAGAGTATAAGAATATTCTCCAGGCAAAGGAGACTGAGATAGCAGGTAAAATAGAATCTTTGACTTGTTTTTTAAACTCAATTTTGTTTGATAAAACTGAATTTATGAAGTCAATCTTTGCAGATTTGAAAAAGGCCAACAAGTCTCATCTTTTTGTCTGGGAAGAAGAACGAAAAAAGGATAAAGAACAGAGGTCGGTAATGAAAGATGAAATGGAAAGACTCACTGACCAACTGAAAATCTTCACCAAAAACTTGGCCATAATTCAAAGATGTAGGATCTCTACCCTGAACTTTATTCTTGAACAACGTCAGATGATTGCGATGGATTTAATGGGAAAGAAATACAACATACAAATCCGTCATTTAGGAATTGGTTGAGGGAGTAAACGATCAGATGAAGATCATCTAGAGGCAAATCTCCCTCATGGCGCAGACCATGAAAAAGGCACTTCAAGCTTCCCAAGTACGTACCCTCTTCATCAAGTTGAGGTATTTCTAAAAGGATGTAGTCGAACTGGAGAAGCTAGTGCCCGACCTGAAGCTTAGCATCAAGAAGATATTAATAGAAAACGTGCAGAAGTAGCTTCTGCCATTGAGACATACATGAGCACTATAAAGAACACATATAAATAGAATGTATGACTTTATTGAAATGCAAAAATCTCTTTTTGTGTCAAATTCTGCTTTGTGTGTATTTCTGTATATTATTCTAAGTATATCACTTACTAGCCCCCAACTGTTTGTGTACTGAACAATATGGTGTGTTCAAAATACAAACAGTTTATAAACTCCAACCAACTCTAACACATAGTACTTGGTATGAACTAGCAGTAGATCAGATATAAAGTCATGCTAATGAGTTTCAATGCAGTAAGAACTAGCTTACAAGAAATGTCTCTATAGATGTTATCTCACAATCCGACTAGCAACCTTATACGTTGTGCTTAGAGAGGTCAGTCAGAAAATGGCTTTCGTGAATATCCAGCAAATTGTTAGAAATAGACACAATGTAGAAAAAATGACAACTAAAGAAGTGATATATGTAAACGGAAAAAAAGAACTTATTTACACATAAAACCTGCGAAGATGCTAGATATTCCATGCGTTGGATTGAATTCTTCCGTCTTCTATAGCAAGCCAAACAAAACCTCATCGCGTAATCGATACTACAATAAAGGACCTTCCCATTTGGGAGATAATTTATTCAAATTAGACTGATTCTGGATACGCCTTAGAACCAAGTCTCCCACGTTTAATGAACGTGGATGAACTCTTTTATTGTAATATCTTTTTAGGCCTTGCAAATAGGCCGCTAACCTGATTAATGCTCTGTCTCACTTTTCTTCTAAAAGGTTCATGTCATCTTCACATTGTTCCTTTTGATTAACCTGTTCGTAGTGAGAGGTCAATGTAGATCCCAATGAATTTCACTTGGCAACACAGCTTCTGCTCTGTAGACTAGTTGAAAAGGAGTTTCTCTTGTTGCTCTACTGGTTGTTGTTCAAATAGCCCAGAGCACAGAGTAGAGGTCGTCCACCCAAGCCCCCGAGCATTTGGTAAGATGATCAAACATTCTTTTCTTTATGCCTTGCATAATCTAGCCATTAGCTCTTTCAACTGCTCCATTACTCTGAGGATGAGGACTGAAGTGAAGCCAATTTTCTTGCCTATTTCATCACAATAATCTTGAAATAGACCACTAATGAATTGTGATACATTATCAGTAATTAGACTACTAGATACTCCAAATCTAGTGACTATATTTTTCACAAAGAATTTTTTCGTAGCTTGAGCTGTAATAGATAATGCAGGCTCAGCTTCGATCCATTTCTTGAATGTATCAATTGCAACAAATAAAAATTTGAATTCATTAGTTGCTCTTGATAAAGGTCCTACTATAGCAATTTCCCATGTTGAAAATGGCCATGACAAAGGTATTACATGAAGTTGATTAGTAGGCGTACATGACGAGCAAGGAATTGACATTGCTCACAAGTTTTTACAAGATGCATGGCATCCTGCAAAGCCGTTGGCCAATAAAATCCTTGTCGAAAGGCTTTACCGACCAATGATCTGTATGAACCATGAAAGTACAATTTCTAGTGATCGGTATCAGTCTTATCTTCTTGTATAGAAGGTTGACTGTTTGTCCATTCAGCGATGAAGTCTACCAAAATTTGGGACTTTATTACTGTTCGGACTACGTAATAGATGTCAAATGACCCAAGTTCAACTGCCCACTTAGCAATCCGACCAGTTGCTTCTTTCTTATGTAAAATATTTCCCAAGGCAAAAGATGATGGTATTGTAATCCGATGTGATTGGAAATAATGTCTCAATTTTCGAGAAGCCATTAATAGAGCATAAAGTAATTTCTGAACCTGAGGGTATCGCTCCTTAGTTCCATGTAAGACTTCGCTTACAAAATAAATAGGTTTTTGAATTTGATCTCGTTCAATGATTAATACAGCTCTAACCAATAAAGGCTCTCCAGAGCTGGGTGAAACCAGAGTGGGTGGGCTTTGCAAATAAGTTTTTATGTCATTAAAGGCTTTATCTGATTCATTCGACTAGTGAAATTTGTCGTATTTTCAAATCACCTTAAAGAAAGATAATCCACGTTACCTTGAACTTGAAATAAAGCGACTGAGAGCAACCATTCGACTAATTAAACCTTGAACCTCCTTTAATGTAGAAGGTGATCTTAAAGATTCAATAGCCTTGATCTTTCCAGGGTTTACTTCGATACCCCGTGAACAGACAAGGAAACCAAACAACTTTCCAAAAGAAACACCAAAGATACACTTTTCTGGATTGAGCTTAATTTTTTGTTTATTCAAATGATTGAAGGTTTCATCCTAGTCTGACAAATGATTAGAGCTAACTTTACTCTTTACAATGAGATCATCAACATAAGCCTCGATATTATGCCCTATCTAACTATGAAAAGTCTTCTGCATAAGTTGCTGATACGTGGCTCCAGCATTTTTCAGCTCGAATGGCATCTTTCTTTAATAGTAGACACCGAACGAGGTTATGAAGGAAGTCTTCTCTTCATCTTCACTTGCCATGCTTATTTGATGATGACCTGAGTATGCATCCAGGAAACTCATCAATTTGTAGCCCACTGCAAAATCTACAAATTGGTCGATCCTGGGCAAAGAAAAATCATCTTTCTAATAAGCTTTATTCAAACTGGTAAAATCAACGCACATGCGCCACTTACCGTTTGCTTTCTTGACCATGACCGGATTCGCAAGCCAATTAGGATGATCGACCTCACTTGTCAGATGGTTTTTTTCAGATCAGGAGGGAATCATCCTAGCTTTTGCTTCACTGGTCGTATGTCAGGCCGAATGGCTTACCTGTGCTCTATTACTTCCCTTGGGACCTCAAGCATGTCAGATGGTTTCTGATGAGGACATCACTACTATGGATACGTCCACACCTAGTTGGACCAACTCCAGCACATCATCCATGGGCTAAGAAGATAGAGTTATCAAATCCATCATGTTCTGGAATCCAATTCGGCCTCCGGATACCAGTCTGAAGTAAAACGAGTATAACTTTTGTATACGGTGTCCGATTGGAGAGTTCTTGTACTTGATTGAAATCTTACAACAAGATCTTTCGAATGGATCTGGTACCATCCATAGCTTCATCATGAATCAGCCAAAATCATCAAAACAATATGCTACAACACTATTTTGGACTGTTTTGGGCCTTGTAAGCGCGAGGGGGCCCAAGCCCAAGTTGTGTGCCCCCCCTTACTACACACAACCCTAAGACGACCCTCTCACGTCCCTTCCTCTTATATACTCAGTAGCAGCCGCTTTAGACACTTGAGTTTTGTTTGATTAGTTTAGCCAAGTGCAAACTTTGAGTCTTCGAGTTGTGCTGGATAGCCACCTTGTCAAGACCTTCAATAGAACCCCACCCTGTTTTGCCAACATTCATATTTGCAATTTCAGATTGTTTTTACTATTGTTCTTGCTTGTTCTTCGGTTGCTTGCAGGAATTGAACCTCGTGTTCAGTTTGATCGTGCCCACAGTAAGATCAATAACCCTCTAGAGTTGGTTTAGCGATTGCTAAGGCGCATCATCGTCGTACGTTGTAGTCAGATCATCAAAGTCGGTTCCACCAAATCGATAGTTATGAGTCTAATCGAAAGATCGGGACACAACTTTACATCAGGTGGTATCAGAGCGCCAAGTTGCACGGTGAGAGATTTAGTACCATAGATTAATTTTTGTTTTCTGTCCTAAATTGAAAATTACTTCACTAAAATTCAACATTTAGATTCAATCTAGTATTTTAATGAGTTTTGTTAGGTTTTGATCTATTAGAGTCATTGTTTTAGTTGCTGATCGTTTTTTCCATCGCGTAGTTTTTCTTCCAATCTGTCTAGTACTTTCTTTTGTTCATAACTTACGCATACGAGCTCGGATTCATGTGTTCTTACACTTTCTTAAAACCAGAGAAGGAGCTCTACCAAAACCTAGTTGGGCATGAACTCTAATTCTGTATCCAAGTTGGTTTAATCTGGGTGTCAAATTTGGGCAAGCAAATTGTACTTCCAGCCCGGATCAGTTTGGTATTTTGATCATAATTCTCACATCCGAACTCCGATTGAGAAGTTGTTATATTTTCCTGAATCCTTGAAGAGTCCTTTACAAAAACGTTTTTAGGTGTCCTTTGTGATTCGGACTCCTTCAAACCAAATTTGATTCGGATTCGAAATCGGTCTCGTTAGGCTGAAATTGGGACTATTCTGTGGTGTTTGGTTTTTGAGCCATAACTTTCACACCTGAGCTCCAAATTGTGTGTTCTTGTACTCTATTGAAAGCTCAGGACATAAGCTGCAATTCTTTCCATAGTGATCCTTCCAAATTCGATGGTTTTCAAACTTTAATCTGGGCGACAACTCTACTGCCCTAGAAACACTGAATTTGGGTTACTTTCTTCAATTGATGTTCTAGCATTGTTCGTTTGTGTTGGTTGACTCTAGTAGCGCACACAATCCACAAAAACCAAAAGTAACAATACACATGCCTTTGGGAACCAATTCATTCTTTGCGAATACTTTGATCCCAATTGAGACTAGTTATTTGATATTGCTTAGGGCTGCTCTCCTTGATAAATTGCATAATCTTGATTTCTCACATCATACTATCTTGTGACATCATGTTAGGGATTCTAAAAATTTGTTCATACTAGTGTTTGCCGAAAGTCACTCAAAGAAAGAAAAGAGAAAGAAAGAGCCAAAAGGCAAAAAAAGAGAAGAAAAAAAAGAAAAGATAATAGTGGTCAGCCGCACAATGTTGAGCAAAACCCTAATTTGTGTTCATTATTTCAGATTGTGCAATTTTATTAATTATTGAGCAATCTTGTGCCCTTTTACCTTTTCTGAAGCAATTAGCTAGCGTCTTTCCATAACTTATGCAACACGAGCATTGGTGCTGAAATTATACTTATTTAGCTCATTCCATTGGTTGCATTAAGTTCCATCATCTTTGCTCGTGAGTTGTCTTGAAATTCGCTTATATCTTTGAGATTGGCAACTAGGGCTTGTGAATTCTAGTTTGGATAATTACTTATCATTACAACAACTAGAATTATCAGATTGGATAGGACATAAATATAGCCTACCTAGCTCCACATATACTACCTCGTACGTTTGTTCGGTCCCTTAGCAATCGCTTTATCCAAGCTTCAGAGAACTTTTGACACCGCCAACGGCCAACAACTCCTGCTTCACGGTAAGAACTTGTAAGAGCTTTGATTAAAACATGAGAGTTAAGCGACTTTTCAGCACATCCTAGTTGTTGGTAGGGACATATCCTTGTGATTTGTTTCTTGACTTCACTAACAATGGCAGGTTCTCAACATCGTAGTGGTTGGGTCAACAACATCCTAGGAGAAGAGATAGTTCACACTCCGAGATACGAAGATCGTACGAGAACAACTTCATCACCACGGAAGGTACGATGACATAGTACACGTACTAAAAGTAAGTTCACCGTACCCATTTTTAGTCGTAAATATGATCCTGAAGGTTATCTTACTTGGGGATTCGCTGTAGAACAATCATTTGATAATCATGGAATTCCTGAGCATGAAAAGGATAGGGTTGTTACTAGTGGATTTACTGATTTTACTGCTCTTTGGTGGAATGATTATATGCGTAAAAAACAGGACATCCCTAGCACATGGATTAAATTGAAGAAAATTATGAGAGCTAGATTTGTTCCTTCATATGTTGCTCGCAAATTACAGAATGAATTGCAATGTCTAAAACAAGGGAATAAAATTGTGAATGAGTACTACCAAGAATTTCAGAGTAGATATTTGCGTTGTGGGTTAGAAGAGACCGAAAAGACTCGGTTGAACAACTTTTATTCTGGACTAGATTTTGATATTTAGATCATGATATCTTCTAAAGAATTAAATTCTATGTCATGTTTGCTTAATCTTTCATGTGAAGCCGAAAGAAAAATACAGAGAAGACAAGCAACAGTTCAAGTTCCCATAGAGTTAAATGCTACTCCTGTGGCATGCACTGTACCAAACCTTAATGAGAGCATACACCCCGAGAATGCGAAAGAAATACCAAAAAATTCAAGTGAAGTAGAGGATAGCACATGTGAGGATGATTCAACTAACATATCCAATCTACTTCTCTTACTTCTATTGTTGCTGTTCCATGTAATATGCAGGTTACTTCTGAAGAAGGGGAGATACAAGCTGAAAAACCTACAACATCAAGTGAAAGTTTTGAGTTTCGTACTTCTACGGAGGACGCTAATGACCAAGTACAAATATGATTTTACAGCAAGAAAGGGAGCTAATTTGTGAGTATATTCCTGCTGTACTTAATTTTAGTGAGCTACCATCGTGTGCCACAATTGTAGAACCATATGATGAATTGCATTCTTATAATTTTGATCATGTGGTGCTAATTACGCCTAAGGAAGTGATAGCTAGAATATCCCCTGCCACTGTTTTGTGCTATATCATGTTGAATGAGCCTGTTAGCTTGAATTATGCTATGAATAAGATTTCTGAAATTTCATCTCTTAAGTCTTTATCTAGCGCCTATGCCTACTATTTTAAATTCAATTTAGTTGGGGAATATGGCATAGATGGCAAGTTTCATGTCTACAGAATAGGCATAACTTGTGATAAACTTGCTGAATTGAAGTTTGCTATTTTGGGCAATCCTAGTTCTATGCAACAGCTTGTTTCATGTAAGGCATCATTAAATTTTCCTGATATGTGTGATACCCATAGCTTGCTACCTCATTGTTCGAATTTTAGTACATTGACTTGTATTACAAATCAGCATATCGTAGTTGATGAGTGGAAACCCATTAAGATTGTGTCATCGCTGTTGGAATGGTTTGATATTGCTTGTTTACAATCTGATCATATGAATGAGCTATGCTTGTTGCCAAAACTTGTAGTTTTATCCATCTATGTTATTGAACGAGGCTTATAAAACATAAGTATTCTTTATCCAAGGATAGGGATAGATATGTGCTTTACTTATATTTGCAAATTAAGTTACAAACTGAATCATGTTAATATTTATGTTATAAGCTTCACTTATCACCACAAAATGAGTCACAAAATTGTGTGGAAAGGTGTTTTGCTTAAATCTGATTTCCTCATTTGCTGTTATGGAAATAGCATTCCGCGAATCCAAAAAAACATTGAAATATGGGATATATACATATATGCTGCATACACGTTATTCCGAAACCAAGGATGGTTTTCCTTCAATGAGGGGAGGAAGCATCCAAGAGTGCTAGCTTTCATCATACCATTATATGCTGGAAAGAAGTGTTGAGCTATATGGATAATTATGAGGTGAATCCTCTAAATGTCTTTCATGTCTTTAAAATATATAAAGAGGTGGAGCTATCATTTTATTTAAATAAATGCAGGACCTATATGAGAATGTTTGGTGCTGAAGACGAGCTAAAAGGTGAGCTTTGAGTTAAGGACGACTCAAATTCAAGAAGGGGAGGATGATGAGGACATCACTACTATGGATATGTCCACACCTAGTTGGACCAATTCCAACACATCATCCATGGCACAAGAAGATAGAGTTATCAAATCCATCATGTTCTGGAATCCAATTCGGCCTCCGGATACCAGTCTGAAGTAAAACAAGCATAACTCTTGTATACGGTGTCCGATTGGAGAGTTCTTGTACTTGATTGTAAGCTTACAACAAGACCTTTTGGATGGGTCTGCTACTATCCATAGTTTCATCATGGATCAGCCGAAATTATCAAAACAATATGCTACAACACTGTTTTGGGCCTTGTAAGCGTGAGGGGTCCCAAGCTCAAGTTGTGTGCGCCCCCCGTTGCTGCACACAACCCTAGGACGACCCTCTCACGTCCCTTTAGACAATTGGGTTTTGTTTGTAGTGTTTTGCCTTCATGCATATTCGCAATTTTAGATTGCTTTTACTATTGTTCTTGCTTGTTCTTCGGTTGCTTGTAGGAATTGAAACTTGTGTTCAGGTTGACCGTGCCCATGGCAAGATCAATAACCCTTCGGAGTTGGTTTAGCGATTGCTAAAGCGCATCGTCGTCGTACGTTGTAGTCGGATCGTCAAGTCGGTTCCACCAAATCGATAGTTATCGCTCTCATCGAAAGATCGGGACACAACCTTACATCAGTTTCCACGCAAACACATTTGCATTAGCCTAAAGGAAAGTGACGAGCGTGTCTTCCTATCTGTCATCCATCGATGATCCTATTCGAATAGTTTTTGACTGGTTGGTAGAATCGATGGGAAATTGCTTTATTTGTTCATTAGGCTTGGGAATTGCTTTATCCTCTCTATTTTGCTAGATTTGCTTGTACATTCTGCATCATTAGCATCACCTAATGTTAATTGATCAACAATTTCGAGTAATTTGCTATCACAATTAAGTGCAGTAAGTTAACCAACTTGCACATTAATCACGCCTTTCGGACCAAGAATTTTTAAGCTCTGGTAGGCATGATGAGTTGTTGCCATAATTTTGGTTAGTGATGGTCTACCCAAAATGGCACTATACGCTGACTCGAAATCAACAATCTCAAATGAAATCAATTCTGTTTTAAAATTGTCAGCATTTCCAAAGGTGACAGGTAATACAATCTGTCCCACTGGAGTTATAGAAGTACAAGGTACAATCCCAAAAAAAGGGGTTCCTACCCAGCCTTATTTTTGAACGAGGGATTTGCATCTCATCAAAAGTATGAATAAAAAGTAAGTCCAGTGAACTTCCCCCATCAATTAAAACCCTTCCAACTTTACAATTGCTAATAGTAGGAGAAACTACTAATGGGAGCTTTCTAGAAACTGACTTACCTTTTGGGCAATCCTGCCTATTGAAGGTGAGGTCAATTTTTGACCACTTGGGGTATTCTGACTTTCCAACCTGGGTATCGATATTGTTCACCACCCTCCATGCAGTTTTAAATTGCCTCTTTGAGGTGTATGCAGATAGGCCACCAAATATGACGTTGACATGATTGTCATGCTTTTGATAGCCCATTTCATCGTCACCATCTACATCCTTGTTGCTTGAATCTTCTGAAAGGGATGGCATAGGACCCTTACCAGAGTAAAAATCTTCCATGCGTTTCCACCATATATGGCAGTTCCGCAGGTCATGTCCCAAAACCCTATGTAACAAACGGCAACGACCATTGCTAATGGTCGCACCAGGATTCTTAGATCCAGACTGGTCATCTTGGTGACCAGCTGTCTTCTTCCAAGGTGCCTTTCCCTTTGAGTATGTTGGTCTTTCTGCAATTCTTGCCACTTCACGGTGGGTGTTTGTTTATTTTTCTTTTTCTTATTCACCCTTTTATGATCATCAGACTTAGAGACTTTCTTCATCTTCTAATCCTCTGATGCTAGGAGACCAGGTTGTAGTGGAGCATGGCCTTTATCAACCATTTTGTTCCATTCAATAGCCTCATGCGCATTTGAGTACCAATCAGCCATATCGAAAAGATCCAGTATGGTAGACGGTGGATGAACGTTGAGATCTTCAGTGAATCTCTTATAGCGAACAGCCTACTTAAAAGCACAAATCACAAAGATGTTAGAAATATTAGAGATGGTGTTGCGTACTTCTACAAACTTTTTAATAAATTGTCGCAAATTTTCGCCATAAGTTTGACAAAGACGATGCAAATCATCCTCTTTGTCAGGCTTGGCGTAGCAACTTTTAAAATTATTTGAGATTGTATGGCACAAATTTTCCCAACTGTACATAGAACCCTCTAGCTAATTAAATAGCCAAGTTGGTGTTGATCTCTTTAAAACAGTAGGAAGGTAATTGGTCATTACCTTTTCATCACCTCTAGTGCCCTAGATGGCGGTAGTATAGACCTGTAAGAATTCTAATGGATTCTGGTTTCCATCAAAACTCTTGAGTGATCTCGGCTTGAATTTTTCAAGCCAGGTTACATTTCTAAGCCTAGGGAAGAAAGCTTTGCATCATGTATACAGACCAAAACATGATTGTACATTAGGAGCTTGGTCTATATTCTCAGGACATCATGGTCGTCTCTGACCACGGTTAGAAGTTTCACGTGGGATTAAACGTTCGAAAACACTTCTTCATCGTGGGCCCCCTCGTTGCTGGTGACTAGTGCCTTGATGGTGCCAACCAGACGAGGATCCCTCCACATGGGATTCGGTCTGAGATCTTGCTGAGACAGATCTTATTTGTACCTCGTGCGCTGCTTCATGTAGATCAGCAGTGATAGATCGTATAACAGTTGCATTAAGTGCATTGTCCCCCTCCATTGGATGATTAAGAATTGTATTCGAATAAATGCGAATTTCTTCATTGGGGGTTGTTTGCTACGAGCTGCTTTGAGTAGAGTCGCGATCCCTTGCCACTGCAAGTGGAGGTGGTGGCATAATGAATGCGCCTTGAAGAGGCCGTCCTCTAGAAACTTGAAGTCTTCATGAGCTGCTTGGTTGATTTTGAAAATACAATCATCGAGCCTCGTCAATTGATTTCTACTTCTCTGCCATACGTCACTCGTATTCACTCTAAGCGGTTTTCTGGACATTTTTCTAAGCTTCACGTTATTCACGTTCTGCCTGCTGCCCATCTACTTCACTAGTGACCGTGCAGAGTAAATAGAGGGCGTTAATCCTCCATATTCATCCGATGAAGGCATATAATCCAAACCATGGAGATGATCTTCTGAGGCTGAATTGTTAAGAAGGTTATTACTTCCTTTTGACATATTTTCATTGTTAATTTCTATGGAACATGTCTCATGGATATCTTCCTTTGAATTTACTAGAGGAGTAATGAGATCCTTACCTTCTAACGAATGAGATGATTGTTCTTCGGCCTCAACCTCTATCTCAACTTTTGCCAATTCTTCCGCAGTAACATACTTAGAATAGAAGTCGCACTTGCATTGCTCCTCTGTTGCCATGTCATCAGTAGTGAGATGGGTGTAGTCGGTGAGGTTAAACAATTTTCCTCATAATACATTGAGAATAATTGCTTGATTTCAGTATATAGAGGCCCTCCTTCTAGCGTCAACTATCGATGTCCAAAACCATGGGTCTCTTAATCAAACATACGTAAATTTTATGATATGTGGGCCCATGGATATCGAAATGGAAACAATGGAAAATATGGGAATGCTTCTTTATTAGCCAAGCGGTTGTGACAGAAATGTTCTAGTATAAAGTGATCTACATGATTGCATAAGGCTAATCACAGATTACAGGTGATCCTGTTGATTAGGGGATGATTCGATTATCTCTACTTATTTTTTTATAGTGTGGATTGACCCCCTATTTATTCTTGATGAAGAGGCGACAGTTGAATTCCAGGAGATATCTTCCCAGCAAACGATGTCTTCTTGCCAAAGGGCACCCTTTCTGGTGATAACTCCGAGGTGGTTACGTATTTCTGTCAGATAACTGTCTGCACGAAATGCTGTGCGGGAAAAACCGCTTGCCCCCAACCAGTTTGCTGGTCGGGGTGGCCATGTCACTAGTTGGAGACGACCAGTGTGAAGCTAAGTTTGGCCATTCTTGACTGAACTGGTTGGAGATCTAACCGTTTGAATAGGAATGAGCTTTTTGGCTTGGTGCATTATGGGCTTAAGTTTTGACAGGCCCATTTTCCAGCGCATAATCATGAATTATAAAAAGAGGGCCCAAAAAAGGAAACCAGGGTCCTAATCCTTGTCAATTTTCCTCTCTGTTTCATCTCGTGGCTTGACTTACCATGAACATTCAGACTGGTTCCAAATGCATGCCGAAGTAAGCTAGGGAGCAAAAGAAGTCGATTCGAGTTGTTTGCTCTCCCTCTCATCTCATGCCTCGATTTTCACCGTATGGAGATTCGGACGGGTTCTAAATGCTTAGAGTGAGCTAGGGTGCAAAGAAAGTAGATTTGAGTTGTTTGGCACTCTATTTCATCTCATGCCTCGATTTCCATAGCATGGAAACTTGGACAGATTCCAAATGCATGCCGAAATAAGCTAGGGAGCATAAGAAGTGTATGCGAGTTGTTCTACTCTCCGTTTCATCTAACACCTCGACTTCCCCTGAATCGACATTCGATCTCATTCCAAATACATGCTGAAATGAGCTATGGAGCATAATATGTCGATTCGAGTTGTTTTACACTTCGTTTAATCTCATGCCTCGATATGCACTGCATGGAGACTCGGACAAGTTATAAATGCCTGTTAGAATGATCTAGGAACATAGGAGGTTTATTCGAGTTGTTTGGCACTCCGTGTCATCTCACGCCTCAATTTCCACCGAATGGGGACTCGGATAGGTTCTAATTGCTTGCCAAATTAAGCTAGGGAGTGAATTGTTTAGCACTGTGTTTCACTTCATGCCTCGATTTCCTCCGTGTGGAGACTCAGATGGATTTCGAATGCATGCCAGAATGAGCTAGGAAGCATAAGAAGTGTATTCGAGTTTTTTTGCTCCCCGTTTCATCTCACGCCTCGACTTCCCTGAATCGACATTCAGACTGATTCCAAATGCATGCCAAAGTGTGCTAGTGAGCATAAAAAGTCGATTCGAGTTGTTTTACACTCCGTCTCATCTCATGTATCGATTTGCACGCATGAGGACCCTAACGGATTCTATATACCTACCGAAATGAGCTAGGGAGCACAGAAAGTCGATTCGAGTTGTTTGGCACACTATTTCATGTCAAGCCTCGATTTCCAAAGCCTGGAGACTTGAACGGATTCTAAATGCATGCTGTAATGAGCTAGGGAGCATAAGAAGGGTATTCGAGTTGTTTTGCTCTCTGTTTCATCTCGCACCTCGACTTCCTCAAATTAACATTCAAATAGATTCCAAATGCATGCCGAAGTGAGCTCGGGAGCATAAGAAGTCGATTCGAGTTGTTTTGCACTCTGTTTCATCACATGCCTCGATTTCCACCATATTGAGACTCGGACAGAATCCAAATGCATGCATACCAAAAAGAGCTAGGGAGCACAAAGAATTGTATTTGAGTTGTTTTACTCTCCATTTCATCTACGCCTCAACTTCCCTCGAATCGACTATCGGACTAATACCAAATGCATGCTGAAGTGAGCTAGGGTTCATAAGAAGTCGATTCAAGTTGTTTTGTACCTTGTCTCATCTCATGCCTCGATTTGCAATGCATGGAGACTGGATGGATTATGAATGCTTGCTGGAATGAGCTTGGGTGCTAGAAGTCTATTCGAGTTGTTTTGTACTCTATCTCATCTCATGCCCAATTTGCACCGCATAGAGACTTGGACAGATTCTAAATGCCTGCCGAAATGAGCTAGGGAGCACAAGAAGTCGATTCAAGTTATTTTGCACTCTGTTTCATCTCACACCTCGATTTCCACCACATGGAGAGCTTGGGAGCATAAGAAGTCAATTCGAGTTGTTTGGCACTACGTTTCATCTCACACCTCGATTTCCACTGCATGGAGACTCTGATTGATTCCAAATGCATGCCGAAATGAGCTAGGGAGCATAAGAAGTGTATTCGAGTTATTTTGCTTTGTATTTCATCTGACGACTCGACTTTCCCCGAATCGATATTCGGATCGATTCCAAATGAATGTCGAAGTGAGCTAGTGAACATAAGAAGTCGATTTGAGTAGTTTTGCGCTACATCTCACCTTATTCCTCAATTTGCACCGCATGCAGACTCGGACAGATTCTAAATTCTTACTGTAATGAGCTAGGTAGCATAGGTAGTCGATTCGAGTTGTTTGGCACTCTGTTTCATCTCACACCTCAATTTCCAACGCATAGACACTCAGACAGACTCCAAATACATGCCAGAATAAGCTAGGGAGCATAAGAATTGTATTCTGGTTATTCTGCCCTCCGTTTCATCAAACACCTCAACTTCCCCTAATCGATATTCGAACTCGTTCCAAATGCATATTGAAATGATCTAGGGAGCGTAGGCAATCGATTAGAGTTATTTTGCACTCTAATGAATCTCATGCATCGATATGAGCTGCATTGAGACTCATACAGATTCTAAATGCTTGCCGGAAGCAGCTAGGAACATAAGAGGTCAATTCGAGTTGTTCACCTCTCCATGTCATCTCACACCTTGATTTCGACCGCGTGGAGACTTTGGCGGATTCTAAATGCTTGCCGAGGGCTAGGGAGCACAAGAAGTTGATTCGAGTAGTTTAGCACCCCGTTTCGTCTCACACCTCAATTTCCACCGTGTGGAGACTTGGGCAGATTCTAAATGCTTGCCAAGATGAGCTAGGGAGCATAACAAGTTGATTCGAGTTGTTTAGCACCCCGTTTAATCACACACCATGATTTCCACCGCATAGAGACTCAGGCGATGATGCAAACAGTGGCCTGATGTTGAAGATCCAGCTTCCAATCAGAACTGATTCGAACACTGCTGAAAGATCTCGTGAAGGTCTACCCATGTTTGTGATGAGTATTTGACTAAATTAAGCTTGCTATGCTCTGGTTTGAGTTTGATTTAAATTTTATTTTCAATTTGAAGCAATTTGAGCTCTGTTTGGAATTTGCGATGCTACCGGCCATGGCAGCTCAGTGCTACTGGCTGAGCGGTAGCACCAGCCTCGAAGAGCGGTGAGAAAATTTCAGAAGGGTGCATTTTTGGGCATTGTGGAGGTCCGGTGCTACCACCCATGGTAGTCCGGTGATACCGAGGTAGCGGTAGCACCAGCCCAAATGCCCGGTGTGGAAATTCCAAAGAGGATGTTTTTCTGGTTTGGGATGATGGGCGGTGCTACTGGCTAGGGGGCGGTAGCACCAACCCTTATGACCAGAAATGTTCCAAAAATTATGATTTTCGAAGTTTAATTTCAAATCTTTTTGGAAATTACTATGTGATGTGTTTCCTTGTTTTTGATGGTTGCAGGACGTCGGGTTTTGATCATGGAGAGGTGGAGGATGACTGGGACTAGGCGAGGAGCATCGGATGTACAGACGAACGAGGATCGCTGGAAGATGATCAGAGACAGAGTCGGTGCAAGCCAAGAAGACAAGGAACTGATGAGATGCTAGCTAGATGCTGCATAGATCAAGGAGGGTTGTTGGATCATGGTCTAGTTGATAGGATAGCGGGTTTAGTTAGTGTGCTTTGAAAACCGTCCAAGAAAACCCTGTTTGGGTGTAGGGTTTTGGGTTAGCCCTTGCATGGCTATGTGAGTGGGTCAATCCAAGCCCTTGATGGAGTGCCCTAGGATTGAGGGACTCATCCAAGGGTGGTAGGTGGCCCAAGAGTAGTATAAATAGAGGAGGAGGGGTGGCCTTCCTCCCCTTGAAGGTTTTAGAGGTTTGTGTGCTCCTTTGAGCTTTGCCCACTTTGTTGTGTGGCTTTGTAAACCTCCTTTCCAGAAATAAAAATTCAACTTCTTCATCTATGAAATTATTTTATGCATTAAATTCAGTATTTACATTCCGCAATTTAAATTCTTGCAATTTACCTTCATGTAATTTGGATTTGCCTCCCCTCCTTCTACATGCTTTTGGATTTGCCTCTTCTCCTTCTAAATGCTTTTGCTTCTTATGCCGAGGATGTTGATTGATGGATGAATCTTCTTCAGATCATATCCCAATCATCTAGGTAATCCATGCATATTTTTTGCAAGAAACCGGCCTTGTGTTCTTGAGTGGATTATTCTTCAAGATCGTGTTTACGGAGTTTTTGGACTTGTGTTCTTACTTGTTGTGACATGTGGGAGGTCCTCCAAAGTCATCTTGATCATCAAAACCCCACGAGAAAGTCTTAGATTGAGTTCTTGAGTTTTTGCTCAAACTTGGTGTGTTCTTCCTTCACTGGTAAAAAGGTCAGAACTTTGACGTCAATCCTTGTGATCGAAGGTTGGAATGAATTCCTGACATCCTTAGGATCATATCTACCAAGTTTCGTGAGTTCTTGCCTAGCCGATCAAAAGATTCCTTGAAATTTGCTATTGAGTCGTGTTGTTTTTCAAACTATTCTTGCTACTATTCTTGAGGCCGATGTTATCGCTCCCTGTGCGGTGCTACAGGCCGCCAGTGCTATTGGCCACCCAGCGGTAGCATCGGCCATTTAGGGTAGCTAGCTCATTTCACTTGCTTCCTTTGAGTGTTTCTCTTTGAGGGCTTGTTTAGAGTATTTTAAGTGGGGGAAACTTTTATTTGGGATCATTCACCCCCCTCTGATCGCCATCTCGGTCCTTCAATTGGTATCAGAGCCGATTTTGCTCTTTCATAAATCTTGACCGGTCTCTGAAGCCATGGTGATGGACAAGTATTCCACCAAGCCTCTCATTTTTCTGGAGTTGATTTTCCATTTTGGAAGTCTCGAATGGAGTCGTATATCACTGCCCAGGGCTTCTTGATATGGCAGAAGGTGAAAGTCCCATATGAGGTTCTTGCCAATGAAAACGACATGACCGGCAATATGGCTAACGTTGAGGCGAACGTTAAGGCAAGGAACATCCTCATGCAGGGTCTTAGCCGCAATGAGTACGATAGGATTTCTCACCTCCGTTCTGCTCATCAGATTTGGGTAATCCTCGATGCTTACCATAAGGGCACCACCCAAATCAAAACGGTGAGATAGGACCAATTCAAGCGTGATTACAACAAATTTGAACAACACGCTGGTGAGAGTCTTGACGAGTGCTTCGGTCATTTTACAAAGATTTTGAATGACCTACAAGCAGTCGGTTGCATATACCCTGACTCGGATAATGCTCGACATTTCTTGACCACACTCGATCTTCCAGTTTGGGAGATGAAGGTGACAACCATCAAGGATACTACCGACTTGTCGACTCTAACTCTTGACGGGCTTTATTCCCGCCTGAAGACTCATGATATTGACATTGATAGGAGGATAGGTCCCGACCTTTCGATGAGAGAGGGATAGATTCGATTGGGTGGAAGAAGACGTTGGCGATCCGACTACACCGTCCCCAGACGATGCGCCTTAGCAATCGTTACACCGACTTCGGTTGTTATTGATCTTGCTGGTGCACGATCAACCTGACCACGAAGGCCTTTGTCCCTGCAAGCAATCGAAGAACACGCAAGAACAAGATGAACAAGCACTGAAATTATAATTGAAACCACGAGTTCATTCAGAATCACAAAAGAGGGGTTTCCGATGACAAGTAATTCGGGCGGTTTAGCCAACACGCGCGATTACAAGAAGTAGCAACTGCTATCTTTGATCTAAAAAAAAAACCCACCATCTAATGGCAGCGGCTGGCTGTTTTTATTGTGGAGAGGTGTCTAGGAACCCTAGGGTGCAGCCTTAAGTGGGCTTTACTTGTTTCAAGGCCAAAGGCCCACTTTTGACTTGGACTGAAAAAGTGACGCTGCTTGATTGAACGATTCCCGTCAACTCAGAAGGAGTTTGGATGTGATTCCAGATCCGTTGGAAAGTAGACTTGATAAGCTTTCAGTGAAGTACAAGAACGCCCAAAACGGAGTCCGGATGTAGCCGTGGCGGCCGAAACAAGTCAGCCCTGTCCTGGAGTCGAATCTGAACCGAACTCGTGCACTTCTCTTCTATCCTTCATCTTGGTTGGTTCCTCACCCAAGTTCCTGAGGCAAAGGACATCATCACAAGAATTAAATAGCATTCCATCCATTAAAATATTCGTATGAAGCCCGAGGAACGAATTCACCGTAATTGAGTTGACGTCTTGCGAGCTCGAGTAATCGGTCCATGTATTACAGCAACGGGACCGATTGATGCGTAGGTGATGGATTTGCGGTGTGGCTATATCCATAGAAGTGATGTCCTCATCATCCTCCCCTTCTTGTATTGGAGTCGCCCTCGACTCAAGCTCGCCCTCTTCTCCAAAGTATGGCTTTAAATCTGCAATGTTAAATGTGGAGAGACCCCAAAATCTGCAGCAACTCAAGCTTATATGCATTATCGTTAACTTTTTCCAATACTTTAAAAGGGCCATCAGCATGAGGCATCAACTTAGACTTTCTTAATTGAGGAAAACGGTCCTTCCGTAAATGCAACCAAACAAGATCTCCGTGTTCAAAAGTTACATGTTTCCTTCCTTTACTACCAAAAAGTTTATATTTCTCATTCATAGACTCAATGTTCGCTTTCGTTGTCTCATGCAATTTTAACATCGTTCAAAGACGTTGTGTAGCATCAAAATTCAGTTTCCGAAGGCGGAATAGGTAATAAATCAATGGGAGCACGAGGAACAAAACCATACACAATCTCAAAAGGGCACAACTTAGTAGTAGAATGCAGCGAACGGTTATACGCAAACTCAATGTGAGGCAAGCATTCTTCCCACATCTTAATGTTTTGTTTTAAAACAGCCCTAAGCATGGTAGACAAAGTTCTATTGACGACTTGGTTTGCCCATCAGTTTGTGGGTGACAAGTAGTAGAAAACAGTAGCTTAGTCCCCAATTTAGCCCATAAAGTTCTCCAAAAGTGGCTAAGAAATTTAGCATCACGATCTGAAACTATTGTGTTTGGCACACCATGCAATCGAACAATCTCACGGAAAAACAAATCAAGAACATGGGTAGCATCATCACTCTTATGACAAGGTATGAAGTGTGCCATCTTAGAAAATCTATCCACCACAACAAAGATACTATCCTCCCTTCTTTGTTCTAGGCAACCCTAAAACAAAGTCCATAGAAATATCCTCCCAAGGCACACTAGGAACAGGAGGGGCAAGTACAAACCATGTGGGTTATGTCGTGACTTAGCTTTTTGACATGTTGTGCAGCGAGCGACTAAACGCTCCACATCTCGCCTCATCTTTGGCCGTAAGAAATGGCTAGCAAGTATGTCCTCTGTCTTTTCACACCAAATGTCCCATCACCCCACCTCCATGCGCTTCTGTAACAACAACAAGCGAACGGAGCTAGCTGGAATGCATAGCTTGTTAGCTCTAAACACAAACCCATTATTGAGGACAAATTTATTCCACATTTTTCCTCTTTACAATTGAGCAACACATCTTTAAATTTAGCATCATGATCATATTGCCCTTTAATCGCTTCCACCGAAAATTTTGAAGTCAAGTTGGGAAAGCATAGCGTATCGCCTAGACAATGCATCGGCTATAACATTCTCCTTTCCCTTTTGTGTTTAATGACATAAGGAAAAGATTCGATGAATTCAACCCACTTAGCATGCCTACGGTTTAGTTTTCCTTGACTTCAATATGTTTTAATGACTCATGATCGAATGTATTACAAATTCCTTGGGCCATAAATAATGTTGCCATGTTTCCAAAGTTCGAACTAGCGATATAACTCCTTATCATAAGTGGAATAGTTCAAACTAGGCCCACTCAATTTCTCACTAAAATAAGCAACAGTGTTTTCCTTCTTGCAACAACACACCTCCCAACCCAATTCCACTAGCATCACATTCGAGTTCAAAGGTTTTATGAAATCGCAGTTGGAGAAGTGGTGCATGTGTCAACTTATCTTTCAACATGTTGAAGGCGTTCTCTTGTGCTTTGCCCCAAGCAAATGGCACTCCCTTCTTAGTGAGCTCGTGCAATGGTGCGGCGATGGTGCTGAAATCCTTCACAAAGCGACGATAGAATCCAGAAGTCCTAAGAAACTTCGACTTGTGTGACCGTTGTTGGAACCGCCACCTGTGTATTGCTTCAACCTTGGCTTGATCAACTTCAATCCCCTGCGGAGTAACAACATAGCCAAGAAAAGAGACTCGATCCGTGCAAAAGGTGCCCTTCTCAAGGTTACCAAACAAACGAGCATCACGTAAGGCATGAAAAACAGCACGCAAATGATCAAGATGTTGTTCTAGAGTTACGCTATAAATCGAATATCATCAAAGTACACCACCACAAATTTTCCAATGAAATGGCGCAGAACCTCATTCATTAATCTCATAAAAGTGCTGGGTGCATTAGTGAGTCCAAAAGGCATTACTAACCACTCATACAATCCAAATTTTGTTTTAAAAGCTGTTTTCCATTCATCGCCCAATTTCATGCGAATCTGGTGGTATCACTCGCAAGTCGATCTTAGAGAACACAAGAGAGCCACTCAATTCATCTAGCATATCATCTAACCTAGGAATAGGATGACGATATCTAATTGTAATGTTGTTAATCGCTCTACAATCCACACACATGCGCCATGATCCATCTTTCTTAGGAACTAAAAGTACTGGGACAGCACATGGACTAAGAGATTCGCGCACATACCCTTTCTCAAGCAATTCTTGCACTGTCGTTGTATCTCCTTGGTTTCTTCCGGATTGGTTACAGATGGTGCACGGTTTGGTAAGGAGGCCCCGGAATGAGGTCAATTTGATGCTCAATTCCACGGATTGGTGGCGATCCGTGGCACCTCCTTTGGAAAAATGTCTATGTTTTCTGTAAAAGATTAATGACAGCAGGAGGCAAAGAAGAGGATGTATCTTCAAATGAAAATAAAGCTTCTTTGCAAACCAAAGCATAGCAAACTTCAGAGCCATCATTCAAATCATTTAAATCAGATTTGGAAGCAAGTAAACAAGCACCCTTCATTTAATCTCATCTTTTCTCACATGAACAGATTTAGACTTGCCCTCTTTATGTTGTACAAATTCCTTTGCTACAATCTGATTTTCACTCTTCTCATGTTTTCGATTTTTTCTTTGTTGGCTCTAGCAACTTCATCCCTCAAAATGGCTTCAGAGACATAGGATGTAATACAATTTTCTTCTCTTTATGCACAAAAGAGTACTTGATTAGTTCTACCATGATGCAAGGTGTCTTTATCGATCGCCATGGTCTACGAACAACATAGAACATGCTTGCATAGGCACAACATCGCAGTCAATATAGTCATGATACGAACCAATGGCAAAGTGCACTCTTACCAATCGTGTTACCTTTATCTTACATTTGTCGTTAAACCATTGGATGTGGTACTACCGTGGATGTGGGCTTGTTTTTAGCTCTAGCTTTTGAACCATCTCGTAACTTGCTAAGTTATTGCAACTACCCCATCAATGATGACGCGGCATGAGCGCTCCATGACCACACACTTGGTTTGAAACAAATTATGTCATTGGTTCTGCTCACCTTCCCCATTTGGGCACTCAACACGCCGCCAACAACAAGGCTCTCATAATGTTCTCGCATTTTCAGACCAATATGTTCTTCTTCCTTCTCATGTCCACTTCTGCATGGTCAATGGCAAGCATAGCATATGTCTCATCATCCAAATCACTAGCGTAAGAATACTCACGAAGATCCCGCACAATCGCACACGTTTGCTTGGGCAATCTTTCCTCACATGCCCAAATCCCTTGCATTGTAGGCACCGAATATCCTCGTTCTTCCCGTGGATGCAACGGACGGCGCTCTTGGCGGGTGTTGGTGCCGACCCTTTGTTGCCCGATGCTGCGGCATTGGTTTTGTTGGAGGCGTGTGTGGCGGTCGCTAGTGGTACCTTGTGAAGATGCACGGTTTGGGGCAGTCTTTGAAATGCGTGGATGCCATGATGTAGTCCGACCTGCGAAACATTAGTCCTTGCGCGACGCCTCAGACTTCCCTTTCACTTTACAAGCAAGATGGAATAAACGAGTGATAGAATTGTATTCCTTGTAAGCTAATATGTCCCGAATTTCACGGTCACCCTCCCATAAATCTAGCCATAGCAGCTTCCTCTTCTTCCACTAACCCACAACGCAACATGCCCGCTTGTAGTTCCCGATAATATTCTTCTACAGATTTGCTACCTTGTCTCAATTGTCGCAGCTTATGTAATAAATCTCGCATGATACGAAGGAACAAATCTAGCTCGCATGATCCTTTTCAAAGCATCCCAAGTTTGTGGCACATTGTTTGGGGTCTTATTACGATACTCGCGCCACCAAACGGAGGCAAAATCAAAACTCACTAGTTGCAGCCCTAACCCTCTTGTGTTCGGAAAATCATAGCAAGCAAATTTCGATCTACGACTAGTTCCCAAGTGAGGTATGCATCGTGGTCATATTTCCCATCAAAAGGTGGCATCTTGAATTTGATTGATCCTAGGAGTCATCATGTTCACGCACTGTCGTCGTGGTGGTCGCAAACCCATACCATGGCGGTTGCGGTGTAGCCGCTGTTGTGGCCTATCATCCTCCTCTTCCTCAACTTCGTGTCCATTGCATAGTCCTCGTTCATTGTCTCCTGCAACGCTGCTCACATGTCCATCGTGGGCGCCCACGATCCCTCTCCTCAAGTCGCCGCAAGAATGCCGCAAGGGAGGTGTTGATTGCGCCTACGTAAACTTCCAACGCGTGATTTTGGTGTTGGTGTCAATTTGAATCGCCTCCAATTGACCAAGGCGGTCATTGGTAACACGAACGCCCTCATCAAGCGCATCGGTGTGAAGCCTCATTTGGCGCTCGAAGTCTTTGACGATCCCCGTGTGCGAGGTGAATGTTGTCCCCTTTATCGGCTTCCGATCCTGCCATGGTTAGAGAAAACAAAGAAAAAAAGGCTAACACCAAGTAACAAGATTATCCCTATCTACAAGTGGTGTGCTAGTGTCAAATCGCTCACTCTCAACCTGTTCAAACAAGTTCTTACCGTTCTTACCAAGCTTTAGCAAGGAGGTGTTGGCAACCAAAGAAGACAAACAACTTTAGAGAGTAGGAGACAATCTGTGGAGCTATAGGTGGCTGAAATAGCACAAGGAGTAACCTTCACCACGTTAGTCACAAAGAAGCTAAATAAACGTTCTCTGACGGTACCGTGCTGGTCCTAGTCCCGAACCGCACTAGAGACGCGAGCCAAGACACAAACGTCGTCCAAACGCCCAAAACAGCAAGTTTTTTTTTTTTTTTTTGGGAGGGTCACAAAACTCTCTTAGATGAACTCAGAGACCCTAAAAACAAAATTTGCACAAAGGACTTTTGGCAAAACCAGGGTATAAAGGTAATTAAAAGATACTCTCTCTCTCTCTCTCTGAACTTTGATTTGCAATTGATCTAGTGCGGCTTTTGAAATCTGACTTGCCTTTTCTTCTCTGATTTGGTGCGGCTTTTCTATCTGCACTTGCCTTTTCTTCTCTCGATTTGGTGCGGCTTTTCTATATGCACTTGCCTTTTTTTAACTCCTTGATTTGGTGCGGCTCTTGTATACTGACCGCCTCTTTTTTTATATATATATATTTGGAAACTGATATTTATTTTGGTAAACACAGAGAATCAAGCGGATTAGTAAACAAAGCAAGGAAATCGGCAACCCAATTTGATCTCCCACACTAGAGCGTAAACAAACTCAACTCCGATCGATCTACTAATGAATCGACTCAAATTATGAACGCAATCGTGACAAAACATGACTGAACTCGAAACTCTAAAGGATGAAACTAAAGACCAGCAACTTGACTCGTCAAGCAACCGTAAATTCAACAAGCCGAGAACTAAAGTAGCAAAAGCAAGGGCACAAACTGTTTTGGACAAGGGAGATCTAATCGCCTATTTGTTTTTTTTTTATGGTTTTACGGATCAGTAGGTAAAATAATGGATGGGAAAAAATCTCTCACCGATCAACCTTGAGCTCGATACCACGTGATAGGAGGATAGGTCCCACCTTTCGATGAGAGAGGATAGATTCGATTGGGTGGAAGAAGGCGTTGGCGATCCGACTACACCGTCCCAGACGATGCGCCTTAGCAATCGTTACACCGACTTCGAAGTTATTATTGATCTTGCCGGTGCACGATCAACTCGACCACGAAGGCCTTTGTCCCTGCAAGCAATCAAGAACACGCAAGAACAAGATGAACAAGCACTGAAATTATAATTGAAACCACGAGTTCATTCGAATCACAAAAGAGGGTTTCGATGACAAGTAATTCGGGCGGTTTAGCCAACACGCGATTACAAGAAGTAGCAACTGCTATCTTTGATCTAAAAAAACCCACCATCTAATGGCAGCGGCTGGCTGTTTTTATTGTGGAGAGGCGTCTAGGAACCCTAGGGTGCAGCCTTAAGTGGGCTTTCCTTGTTACAAGGCCAAAGGCCCACTTTTGACTTGGACTGAAAAAGTGACGCTGCTTGATTGAACGATTCCCGTCAACTCAGAAGGAGTTTGGATGTGATTCCAGATCCGTTGGAAAGTAGACTTGATAAGCTTTCAGTGAAGTACAAGAACGCCCAAAACGGAGTTCGGATGTAGCCGTGGCGGCCGAAACAAGTCAGCCCTGTCCTGGAGTCGAATCTGAACCGAACTCGTGCACTTCTCTTCTATCCTTCATCTTGGTTGGTTCCTCACCCAAGTTCCTGAGGCAAAGGACATCATCACAAGAATTAAATAGCATTCCATCCATTAAAATATTCGTATGAAGCCCGAGGAACGAATTCACCTGGTAATTGAGTTGACGTGCGCGAGCTCGAGTAATCGGTCCATGTATTACAGCAACGGGGACCGATTGATGCGTAGGTGATGGATTTGCAGGTGTGGCTATATCCTCTCTCGCAAGATGAAATCTCATTCGATTGCCTAGGTCACCGATCCCACTGGATCCACCTTTGATTCTTCTACTGGTTTTTCCCTCTCCGCCCTTTGTGAGCTAAGCGATAACCAACTAAAAAAATTTCCAGAAAATGAGATTTCTCTTTTGGCTCACAAATTCTCTCATGCATACAAGAGGGTGAGAGAGAGGAAGACAGGTGATACGATTACCTGCTTTGAGTGTGGTGGCCCCAACCACATTCTAGCGAATTGCCCCAAGCTGGAGAAGGGCAAGAACGACGCTGGTAGTTCAGGAAGAACGACTACACCAACAAGAACTACGACAAGAAGCCTCCAGTTCGTGACCCAGCGCATGAGAAGAAGTACCGAAACTTCTCAAAGAATAAGAAGCTCTTCCATCGCATCCTCGCCACACTTGACGACATCAACCTCTCTGACACGGAGACTTGGAGCGACGAAGGCGAGGATGATCCGCAAGAGAAGAAAGGCGGCGATGACTTCACCGGCATGTGCCTCATGGCAGATACCAATGGCATCAGCGACTCCGAACTCTACAACAACACGGACGAGGTACCCTCCTATGACCAGCTCAATGAAGCTTTCAACAAACTAGAGAAATTTCATGCTAGAGCTAGAGCTAGGTGTACGGAGCTTGAGAAGGAGTAGGTACCTTGACTCGGGAGTTAGCTTCTCTTAGATCTTCTCCCTCCTGAGTCACTAATGACTGTTCTTTGTGTGATTCCCTGCTTGTGGAGCTAGAGAACCTAAGAACTATGCTTGATAGTGTGTTGACTGAACTAAATAGTCTTAGGTTGAAGAATGCTAGCAATGATTCTATTGATTCCATTCCTATGGATGCTAGTTTTCCTCATGCTCACATTAGTGCATCGTGTGCTAATTGCCCTAAATTCCTTGCTGAAATTGTGCCATGAGCACTCACCTTAGGAAGCTATCTTCTAGAAATAATGAACTTGAATTGCGTGCTTCCTAAGGACTCAGTCAGCTCATGTGAGGGCTGTAGGCAACTAAAACTTGACAATGAATCCTTCAATGTCAAGTGTGCTAAACTTGCTAAGGACTTACTAGCTAAGTCACAAGAAAGTTGCTTGTGATGTGCTGTATTGAGGTAACTTGGAAAGTTGAACTTAGCAAGAAATTTGAGACCCAGACCTTTAGGGTTAGAAATGCCCCTTGCGTATCTTATGAGGCCCTCAAAATGGAGGCAGCCGTGCTAAGGGAGAAAATTGCACGTGCTGATAGTTCTTCTCTTCCTACTTCTTCCTCCTCCTCTCTTCCCTGTTCTTCTTGTGCCTCTTTCTTTCGGGAGTGTGAATATCTCATGAGCACTCTCGAGAAGTTTGTAGGAGGCAAGAAGAAGCTCAATTTTATTCTAGACCAATCCAAGATTAGCTGATTTAATCAGGGTCTGGGATTTGACTACTTGGAGCAAGCTCGGGCACATCCTCCCACCATTGTGCATGGCTCCAAAAGTGGTGAGATCATGGTAGCTCTCAGGATGAGTACCACCATGTTTAGATTTTCCGGGTTGTCCATGGGATCTCTGATCAGAAGGTTGCTCCTCTTGCTACTTCTGTCTCTAGTAAGGCGAAGTATACAAGCACCTTCTGTCAGAAAGATGGACATTTGGTAGATTTCTGCTTTAGGCGCACCAAGATCACAAGGCGTGAGCGTGTTGATGCTCTTAGGGGTATTCAGGGTCATCTCCAGATTCTGAGTACTCCTAAGGCACACAGTGTTACTAAACAGGTTAGAAAGTCGCCCGTTTTTGGGCAGCGTTCAGTACTCAATTTTCATGCTGTTTAGTCGAGTTTTCACCTGGAGCTGGTCGTGGTCAATCTTTCCATCGTCCTTTCGATATTCCTCATGGTTCTCATCCAGGTAGATATCAGCTGCGTGAGGTGTTTTCAGGTAAGAGATTTGGGTAGCTTCATTGGGATGGTCTGGCCTTTGCACCACGGCAGAGCAACCCAGTTCAGCTCCCAGATTTTCTGATAGAGCTACTTTGGATCTTGTGAGAGTAGAGCGTCAGAGAGATACTAGAGTCCAGTCTTCTTATGTGGCTGGTACTCTAAGGTGTCGTGTGGTTCAGTATTGGGTTCCTAGGTCTTCACTTTATCATAGTACTAAGTCGTCTCTCTCTCTTTTTCGTTGACACAGGTTAGTAGGATGGGGAAGGAAGAGGTTTGAATTGTTGACTCCGGTTGTTCTCGCCATATGACCGGAGAGTCTTTTTGGTTCTCTTCCCTAGTCTGAGCCCCGGGTGATAAGTTGATCACTTTTTGGGACGCTTCTTCAGGTAGAGTCATTGCCAAAGGTACCATCTGCATTAATGATAATTTCATTCTTAAAGATGTTTGCGGAGTTTTTGGACTTGTGTTCTTACTTGCTGTGACATGTGGGAGGTCCTCCAAGGTCATCTTGATCATCAAAACCCCACGAGCAAGTCTTAGATCGAGTTCTTGAGTTTTTGCTCAAACTTGGTGTGTTCTTCCTTCACGGGTAAAAAGGTCAGAACTTTGACATCAATCCTTGTGATTGAAGGTTGGAATGAGTTCTTGACAACCTTAGGATCACATCTACCAAGTTTTGTGAGTTTTTGTCTAACCGAACAAAAGATTCCTTGAAATTTGCTTTTGAGTCGTGCAGTTTTTCAGACTGTTCTTGCTGTTGCTCTTGAGGCCGGTGTTACCGCTCTCTGTGCGGTGCTACCGGCCACCCAACAGTAGCACCGACCATTCAAGGCAACTAGCTCATTTCACTTGCTTCCTTTGAGTGTTTCTCTTTGAGGGCTTGTTTGCAGTATTTTGAGTGGGGAAATTTTTTTATTTGGGATCATTCACCCCCTCTGATTGCCATCTCGGTCCTTCACCTACAATCGCTAGACCACATCTTCTTTGGTTATCAACCACACACAAAAATGGTTGACATCGCCAAGAAGACTTATCCCTGCATGTGAATCAAGAACACAAGCAAGAACGTAGAAGATGCAATCTGAAATTACGAATATTATTAAGCACATAAGTTGGGGTTCTACAAACCGATGTACGACGAAAAACTGACAGAGCGTCTAGTTGTAATCTATGCAAAACCCATCTATTCTAGCGGCAGCTACTGAATATATATGAGGATGAAGGCAAGGGAGGCGGCCAAGGGGATGGTCGTGCAACCATAGGTCGTACAAGTCCTTTGGGCCCAAGTGGAGGTGGCGCAGCACCTGGTAGATTCTGTTTGTCATATTGATTTGACAATTTCCATCGATACAGTAGTTTTTGGATGTGAAACCACTTCCATTGGAAAGCTCTCATCGTGGGCTTGTCCGTAGAGTCCAAGAATGCCTCAAACGGACTTCATATGACCTAGATATGGTCATTTTTAGTTGGACTGCTCCTGGGGACCGAACTGGACTCTTGAACGAATTGGACTTGATCTTGGGCTGGGTTTGGATCGTTATAAGTTGTTGGGCCCTTGTCTTGGCTTGAGGTAGAAGCATGGCTTGCTGGACCGACATGGTCACATCATCCTCCCCTTGATTTTGAGTCATCCTCGACTCAAGCTCATTGGCCTGCAAAAGGTTAGTAACAAGAGGTAGCAAAGGAACCAACGTATTCTTTATTTGTTGATAGTGTGGCACATTAAAAGAAGATTTCAAAATAGTAAAAATATAAACTCGATGCACCATGTACATTCTTTTATCATTATGTTTGCCAATAGCATGAAAACTAACACTGGATGACCATGACAAATTAGCAGGCATAGAAAATCTCTCATCTAAATAATTGAGATCACATATGACATCAAATTCAATGTAACCCAAAGTATTCAAGGAAGACAACAGTTTAATCTCATCCTTTTCATTAGCAAGGTGAATAACATGTTTTTTTTCATCATACGTGTTTAGATCAGAAATAAAACTGACATGTTTATTCACTAGTTGAGGCATGGATATAAATGAGACATTATCACACAACTCTTCTTTATCACCAGGGACAGCAAGACAGTCATATTGTGACAAAGGTGATTCAGTTTGAGTGTCCACTAACTGCTGTTCTAGCATAGCACCAGTAGTGGCCAAATTTAGCACATCAACAAAATTCTCTCCTCGTGTGAAAATAGCACATATGTCGTTACCTTTGTTTTCTATCTCAGCCGATTTAGGCACATCATGATTTGTACATTCTTGAGGCATGCATGGGATAGCAAGTGTCGAAGGGTTAGGAATCGACAACAAATCTTATGTTTCGGGTACCTTTGAGGTAGCGGAGTCAAGCACAGAATCTTGGACACCAGATGTAGACAGGTTCAGGCCTTCAGGCAGAGTAATACCTTACGTCCTATATGGGGATGTCTATATGTATCAAATGGAATACAACAAAGAGGTGTAACCCTGAGTACAAGGTAGATGTGTCTAAGCTATGGACAACCATGGCGAACCGCAGTTCGCTCCTTCCTAAGCTCTCTACTCTCGAAGACTCGAGGTTGAAGGGCCGAAGGTGGCTAATGTGCACTCCAATGGCTTCCGTGCGTTGTTGCTTGTTCTGGATTGCTTTTTTTCTCCTCCCTCTAGGGGTCCCTGCCCTAGTCCTTCCTTATATAGTGGAACCGATCCTGCTTGTGGCCGAGTCGTAGCCAATGAGGAGTCCCTTTCCACGTGATCTTCATGGTATATCTAAGCTGCTGTTAACGCTAAGCATATTAGGGTTGATCTTTGTACGGGGGAAAATGATCGAGTCCTTCCTAAAGCGGAGCTATCCCTTCCTTGATGAATATCTTATCCCGTAATCTCCGGGCCCGTGACATCCGGAACTTCCTTCATATGGTGGAGACATACCCTGTTTCGTTATGTTTGCATACCTATGCCTTATTTAGATATTCGACAGTAGCCCCTGAACTCTGCTTAGTGGAGGGTCCACTTAAGCGCTTAGTCGATTACCGCCAAGTTCGGACCTGGTCGAGTCACGCTTAGCCCGCATGTGGTCGAACACTTTGAGTATCTCCGAACTCGCCAAGAATCGAGTAAGGGGGCTGTTGGGTCGAGCGCCCTGCCGCCAGCTAAACTCGAGTCGCTGCGGCTTTCATGACTACTCGTGGTCGCCTTACAGACTCGACTTTGAGCAGAGTTGGTAAAATCCTACAATTCTGAACGTTGGGCAGTGGTGCATTTAATGCTTTCACCTACAACATTGGAAACGAACGCAAAGTTATCATTCCGCTTTTCTCGCCGTTCGAGGCGCCGGACGAAGGGGGATGAACCGTTGCTTGGGACGACATTTAACAAAATTTTCTTGAGTCTTATATGCGGCATTCATAGGCTACATATTAAAGGGTTAAGAACACTGGCTCGAATTTGCATCTACTTATGCCACTTCATCCCCAAAGGGATCGAAGATAGGGCGCAATAGACAGGCAGGATAGCCAAGTGTTTCTCCTATTAAAAGAACTATTAGTACAGGTACAGGGTCTACAATACATAGCCACGGCTAGCCGGAGGGGCTCTGATCAACAACGCTAGGGTCCAGAGAGAGCTGCAGCCCGTCCACGAATGTCTCGGTTAAATTGGCAAAGGACTCAATGTAACCCGAGGCAGTGTCCTCATCGCACACAAACCCTTCGCTCAAAATGGAAAAGTCCAGGTTCGGGTGGTGGCTCTTCATCATGCCCAGCATGTAAGAGGTCGCAAGGCGAGCCGCACCAGTCATGTCCTCAAGGGTCTTTGACTGCAGGACAGCCAGCGCTGCATCCGATGCAGCCTTCTCAACCTTGAGCGCGTGTTGACTAGCTCTAGCCTCGACCAGAGCGGACTCCATAGCAGCCTTCTCCGCCATCAACTTCCTCTCCCGCTCCTTGGCCCCAGTCTCTGCAGCCTTCAACTTGGCCCGAAGAGCCTCCAGTTCAGCGTCCTTCATCTTCAATATTTGCTCCTGAGAGGCGGTGAGCCGCTTGACCCGTTGATGGGATTGTCTCTAGAAGGACATGGCATCGACCACGGCGCGGGCTGTGCCCTACAAAAAGAGAGGCGGTAAGGTCAAGGAGCTGAGCAAAAGGAACAAGAATGAAAGGGGAGAGCATGGCGGTTGCGTACCTTGAGTCTGAGATACAAGCTAGACCAAAATACAAGAGATTCTGGCAGAGCAGATGGATCTTGGGCCGCCACCAGGATCACTTGTCTGGGACAGTTACCAAGACCCCTTGACTAGGGGTGGCGGAGGTGTTGGCTGCACCGCAAGATAACGAGGCTGCTGGGGCTACTGAGTCGGCAGCAACACTAGGCACACCCTTCCTACAACAAGAGAGCATCTGTGCCAAGTCATTTCGCTAGTTTAAGGAAAAGAGCCGAGCCCGAAAAGGGAAAACTCACCCTGCAAGGCGAATCTTTGCGAAGATTTTCTTCGACGTGGCTCGCTTAACTCCGGCGACAATTTTCCCAGGTGACATGGCCCGGGGAGGGCATGGCCCCGGCAAATAAGTGGCTGGTGGAGGATCCTGCGAATAATCAAGATCGCGATGAGCAAAAGCATGCTTACGAAGATACGTTGTTCAATAGTGGCATTACCTCTCTGGCTGGACTGCACCATGGGGAGTCCCTTCGAGGAGATACCATCGGGGAAGTTGAGGTCCTTTGCATATCGGCTTCCCAGGCAGCGCGTGTTCATCCATCAATTGTCGTATTATTGCAGGAGGAACCTCATAGCAACCAAGAGAGCGGTTGAAGATCACCTGGCTGGGTAGTCTAGAAGCCGTGGTTCGCACTCGTTTGAAGGGCTGAGGAGGATCCGGTGACATGGACTCCTTGTCTGGAGAAGGCTCGACCATCGAGTGCTCCAGGGCGTCCTCGTCCTCACTGGGCAGCTCGACTCTAGGGAAGCTCGCTTCGGTAGCAGCGACACCCGGCGCGTGCTCGTCACCCCGAGTCCCCTCATCGACCTCCAAGTTTATCGACCCACCGGCAGGTCCATCCTCACTCTCAAAGGATGGCTCCTGAAAAATAGGTAAGTCAAGAAGAAGGCAACAAATACTCGACACGAAGTATCGCAAGCTTTGTGCAAATTACCTCTGGTCATGGGTTGTTGAGCGAGTAAGCTTCGATCCCACAAGAACTTGGTTCCGTGCCATGAAATATCCGGCTCAGGCGAGATGAGATCTCTGCACTCGGCAGGTCTGATGCAAGAGCGAATCAGTTTATTATTTATTGACGAAACAAAGAAGCACGAAGAAGCAACTCAGGTGCTCACCTTCAACATTATCACTTGTGGCATCATCATCACCTGAGTAGTACCATGCTAGGTGATCTCTGCACCGCAGTGGGCTCGATCAACGGGTGATAAAATCTCTGGCGATGTGCCACCCGGTCAACTCCGCGTCTCTCAGGTCTTTGATCTTCTGAACAAAGAAGGCAGTTCGGGTAGTTAGGGGGAGGCTTCGACCAGAGTTCATTGGCAACTAGAAAAATCAGCCGATAGCCGATAGGGAGGTTCACGGTGTCTGGGGAAGAGATGTAAAACCACTCCTTCTTCCAGTCTGCTTGCCAAGAAGAGGTGACAGGAACAGGAATATACAAATTGGAGACACTGCTGCGGAGGTGGAATCCGGCACCACCAACAACTTCGTTTTTGGTCGCACACTTCAGCCTATAGAAGTGGCGAAACAAATTGAGGCTCGGGTTAATCCCCAAGAAAGCCTCACAAAGATGAACAAAAACGGACAGCATGGTGATAGAATTAGGGCTCAGATGAAAGAGCTGAACCCCATAAAGTTCAAGAACTTATCGAAGAAAGCAAGAATGAGGAAAGTTGAGACCGTAATGGAAGAATGCCTCAAAAACCACTGTCTCATCTTCATTCTCGGGAGTAGGGAACATCTCACCTTGAGACGACCTCCAGCAGAAGAGCACCTATGGAGGAACAAAGTCGTCCTTCTCCAATTCCGCCAAGCGCTTCCCCGACATGATGGACTTCTGCCATACCTTGTTGAAGACGCCAGGATCGATCGGCATATCAGCACTTTGCTGGGAGGAGTAAGCCATGGCGGTCTTCTTCTGCGAAATGGCCTTCAAGCTGGACGCCATTGCAAAAAAAGGTGAGATCTTTGATGGTGCTAGGGTTTAAGGTGCGTAGCAGAGGTTTCGAGAGCAAGATGGCAGACAATGTGGGCGTTCTGGACTTGAGAATTTACTTTATGGCTAACAAGAACTTGTCGTGCGGCCTCTAAAGAATTGGCTAGAGATCTCATCTCCCAAAGGCCGCTGAGCTTTTAGATGTCTGACAATATATTGCTCGTATGCGCGCGGGATAGAATTGCTCGTTGCCAAATTCGACATGGCCACGCTTTAGCTTTGTTTGCAGATATGCTAGGTGTTTGACTGAGTAAACGCATGCAAAAATTACAAAAAGGCTAGCAATTTTTGCTTAAAGAAAAAACAGAGGTAAGAGGTTACCAGTAGCCCCTGATTCCTTCACTTGATGATGGGTCATTGAGTATGGAATGGAGCATCATAAGCCTAGCATTGTAATGTAGCTCCTATCCTTTCGAGCAAAGCATCAGCATTACAACTCTCTGTTCTGACTCCAGACCTCTGTCCCGCTGGTCGCATCGACCCGAGGATGGAATCGGTGTAGCTCCTATCCTTTCGAGGAAAGCATCAGCATTACATTAGCATTGTAATGTAGCTCCTACACCACTGGCAGTGGTCTCCGCGAGCCTCATTATTATCTCATTTGACGAGGAGGATGAGATTGACTGGGAGGCCATCGAGAATGAAGTGTGGCCGAAAGGGGGAGAGGAGGAGGTCACCAGCAAGCTAAGAGAGGTCATTGAAGAGGGCAGTGCTCGCTCGGCCCCCTGTGCCGAGGTCGACACCTCAGCCCCTGTCAGCGCACAAGGGGGAGAAGGCAGGGCGGCCGGTGTTGGTGGAGGGGAAGAGGCTTTTCTGCCTACACCGTTTCCATCACCCGGTCGATCTAGTGCGAGTCCACCCCTTGCTCGCCCTCCAAACCATCGTGGCGCCCTAGGGCCTTCGTCAGGGGAGAAGCCGCTTTCTCCATAGACAACCGCCAAGGCCCTCGCCACTTCATCTGAGCCATCCTACGGGTGTAGGCCCATCCGCTGGCGGGATGGGTCCAAGGGCTCGAAGGAGTAGCATCCCTAGCTTACAATGTAAACATATAAATTATTATTAGTATAATTAAATGAAGTTGTACTTACCTGAATTCTGAACGTGTTTGCTATGCCTCTTGTTCATGCGTAAAACTTTCTGAGTTGATCGATGTTCCACGAGTTTCTGAGTACAATGCCTTTCAGTATCGATAGCCGTACCAATCCTGGTTGAGTTACTTCGACCACCACGTAGGGACCTTCCCACTTAGGCGAGAGCTTATTGCAATTGTGTTGCTTCTGTACCTTTCGTAGTACTAAGTCCCCTGCGGCTAACGCTCGTTCTTGGATCTTTTTGCTGTGATATTTGCGTAAGGCCTATTGGTACTTAGCCGCTCAAATGGATGCTCGATCCTGATACACTTCGAGCAGGTTTATGTCGTCTGCTCTTGCTTGCTCTTGCTCTTTTTTTTAATAGCTTTCCACTCGAGGTGATTTGAACATTAACTCAGTCGGAAGCACTACTTCGACTCTGTAGACTAAGAAAAATGGTATTTCACCAGTGGCCCGGCTAGTCGATGTTCGAGTGGCCCATAGCACAGAGGGGAGTTCTTTTGCCCATCGAGTCGAATAAGCCTTGAGCCTATCGAATACATGGGTCTTGATCCCCTGCAGTATTAAGCCATTGGCACGTTTGACCTGACCGTTGCTTTGGGGATGAGCCACAAAGGCAAAGCATAGCTTAATTCCCAACTCCTCACAGAAGACCGTAAAGGCACTGCTTGTGAACTGGCTACCGTTATCTATGATCACTCAATTAGGGATGCCAAATCGAGTAAAAATGTTCCTCATGAACTTCTTAGCTGCTTCCGAGGTGATGTTTCTAATGGGTTCGGCCTCGATCCACTTAGTGAATGTGTCGATAGCTATGAACAGAAACTTATAACCTCCTGGGGCTCTCAGGAAGGGTCCCAAGATGTCTAGGCCATAGATGGAAAATGGCCAAGTTAGAGGAATAGTTTGCAGTGCTTGGGCTGGTCGGGTGGTTTGCTTGCTGTAGAATTGGCAGCTTTCGCACTTTTTCACTAGCTCGCAAGCATCCTGGAGGGCAGTCATCCAATAGAACCCTTGTTGAAAGACCTTTCCAACCAAGGTGCGATAAGATGCGTGGTAGTCGTAGATGCCTCTAGAGATATCGAGCAATATACCATTACCCTCTTCTTGAGTGATGCACTTCATCAAAATTCCATTACTCCCCTTTCAGTAAAGCTTGCCATCTACCAAAGTGTATAGCTTGGATTTAAGTGCAATCTTCTCGGCTGTGGCATCATCGTCAGGGGGCTCTCAACCTTCGAGATAGGCTTGGAATGAAGTCATCCAAGTTGGCACACGTTCGAGTAGTGCAGCTTCTGTGTCTGTAGTTTTTGCCTCACTAACTCAGCTAGACTGCTGATCGAGCTGGGCAGCATCTACCTTCTGCCTGGGGGCAGCAGATGGTTTGTGGAGTTTCTCAATGAAGACTCCGGTGGGTGCGGGCGAATGGGACGGAGCGAGCCGGGCAAGTTCGTCAGCAATGGCGTTGTCACATCGCCCGGTGTGTCTCACCTCGAATCCTTCAAACCTGTGTTCTAGCTAGCGAACCTCGTTCAAATATGTCGCCATGTTGTCGTCCTACTCCTTTTGCACCTGGTTTACGACTAGCTCAAAGTCCCCTTTCACGAGTAGTCGTCTGATGCCAAGTGGCACGGCCATGCGGAGTCCATTAATAGCCCTTCGTACTCTGCAACATTTTTCAAAGCTTGAAAGTCGAGTTGAATGACGTACCTAAGCTCTTTGCCTGTTGGGGATTTGAGCACGACACCAGCCCCCGAGCCCTGGAGTGTGAGCGACCCATCAAAGAACATGGTCCAGTAGTCATTGGCCACCCCACGCTCCTTTTCTTCGACATGAGTCCATTCCACGATGAAGTATACCAAGACACCTAACTTGACACTGGTTCGCAGCGCAAAGTCAATTTTAAACTCATTGAGTTCAACCACCCATTGCGCAATTCGGCCCATTGCTTCTCCATTACGCAACACCTCCTTTAGCAGGTATGTTGTCATGACTATGATTTTATGCGCTTGGAAGTAATATTGTAGCTTTCGAGAGGTCATCAGGACAGCGTACCGCATCTTCTGTATTTGCGGATATCGTAGCTTCGCGTCGTGCAAAACATCGCTCATATAGTAGACTGGCTTCTGAATCTTAGTCCTTTTGTCAGGGCAATCTCGTTTTGCCACCAAGACTGTGCTCACAACCTAGGGGATGGCTACAATGTACAAAAAGAGCTCCTCTTTGGCATTAGGTGAGGTTAGTACTGATGGAGATGCGATGTACCTTCTTAGATCTTGAAAAACATCCTCTGCTCCTTGGTCCACTCGAAACTATCCTGCTTCTTGAGCAATTTGAAGAAAGAAAGTCCTCGTTCACCCATACGAAAATAAATTGACTAAGAGCGGCGATGCAGCCTGTGAGCTTCTGTACCTCCCTCAACGTCCGCAAAGAACGCATCTGATCGATGGTCTCTATTTTATGCGGATTGGCTTCAATGCCTCGACTAGACACCAGGAACCCGAGAAGCTTGCCAGATGGGACGCCGAACGTGCACTTCTCAGGGTTAAGCATCATTCGATATTTCCTGAGGTAGTCGAGTGTCTCTTCGAGGTCGCTGATCAACGCATTCCCTGTTTCGGACTTGACTACAGTGTCATCAACATAACCTTCCACATTGCACCCGATTTGGGACTTCAAAGAATTTTGGATGCAACGCTGATAAGTAGCACTGGCACATTTCAAGCCAAAAGGCATTTTTACATAGCAGAATACACCAATGGGAGTAGTGAAAGCTGTTTTTTCCTCATCTTCTGCTGACATGCTAATCTGGTGATACCCCGAATAGGCATCCAGAAAGCTTAATAGTTCACACCCCGTCGTAGAATCTACAATTTTATCAATGTGGGGGAGAGGAAAAGGGTCTTTAGGACAAGCCTTGTTTAAATCGGTGTAGTCGACACACATCCTCCACTTGCCATTGTGCTTCTTGACGAGGACCGGATTGGCTAGCCACGTTGGGTGGCGAACTTCTCGAATGAAGCCAGCCTTAAGGAGTTTGCCGACCTCCTCTTGTATGGCTTGCTTCCTATCTTCTACAAATCTTCGTTGTTTCTACACCATGGGTTTGGCACTAGGCTCCACGGTGAGTCAATGCTCGATCACCTCTCTGGGGACTCCGGGCATATCAGATGGTTGCCACGCCACGCAAACACATCGCGGTTTGCCCGAAGAAAGGCGATGAGCGTGAGTTCCTATTTGGGGTTGAGGTTGGTTCCTACCTTTACCATCTTGGAGGGCTCTAGTGAGTCGATGGGTACCGTTTTGAGTCCTTTGGTAATCTTCTCGTCCTTCTTGCCGTCGCTGGCTGAGTCCTTCGCAGCTCCGTTGGACGCAGATGCCTCGTTCACGTCCTTCAACTTTTGACGCTTTCCCTCCCCATTACTAGCGCTGACGGCCGATCCACAGAGGTGCTCAGCCATTTCTAGGCTTTTCTTGTCGCACTTGACCGCAGCACGCTAATCCCCCTTGACGATGAGAACTCCTTTTGGAGCCGAGATCTTGACAGTCTGGTATGCGTAGTGCACCATAGCCATGAATTTAGCTAGCATAGGGCAGCCCAAGGTCACGTTGTAGGCAGTCTCGAAGTTTGCCACATCAAAAAGGATTTTTCCGGTGCGAAAATTTTTTGGTGTGCCAAACGTGACTGGCAGCTCAATCTGACCAAGCGACACAGACGAAGATCATGGTGTTATGCCGTGAAACGTCTCTGCCCCGTCTTTGATCTCCGCACGAGGTACTCCCATATTGTCTAGGGTCTTAGCAAAGATAAGGTTTAGCGAGCTACCTCCGTCAATCAAGGTTCGAGAGACCTTAATGTTGAGGACGGTAGGCTCGACCACCACTGGATATCGACCAGGATGTGGGATTATGGCCGGGTGATCTGACTGATCGAAGGTGATCGGCACCTCTATCCATTTGAGTAACCTGGGGAGTGCTAGCATGGTCATGTTAACCTCCCTTTCGACTGACTTGTATTGCTTCTTGGACTCATATGTAGTGGACCCTCCAAAGATGTGTGCCAGTTTGTAGTTAGCCCCGTGGTACTCGGGTTCATCGTCTTGTGATTTTTCCTTGGTTTGCTCAACCCCGTGAAGAGGAACGCGGTATGCTACGCTAGCACAAAAAAAATCTACCGCGTAACCAGAAAGCTACTCGCAAGAAGGGGATCATAGATAAGATTACCACTAGACGCGCAGTTGCGGAATCCTTCGCGCGTCGTCCTCGCCGCAGTCGTTACGTCGATGTAGTGGATCGTCCTCACCTCGCCGTGGATCGTCCTCCCACTCCGCAGTCGTAGCAGCGTCACCGCAGTAGTCCACACGTCCAGAGATGGAACGCCGTGCATCGGTGTGCAAGCACTGTCGCTCGGCGAGGCAGCGAGAGGAGTAGGCTAGGTTTTGAGTGAATCACTCCTAAACCGTGGGAAAGCACACCTGCGCCCTCCTCCTCCCCTCCTTATATAGCCACAAGATGAAACCTAAACTAGAGCCCATCGTGCTAAGCCCACGAGGTTCATTAATTACGGATCCAATCCAAATTAATGCGTCCCACCCCATTAAGTGTGTGACCTGCAGGTTCACGTGACGCTTGGACATGGATTCGGAAAACTCCTTTTCAATCCAATAGTTGGTAGCGGCTTCTTGCAAAGTATGCCAACTCCCAAACATACTATGATCAAATCGGATGTAACCTATCAAAAGTACTCATGCAATAATCCCTTTGCCAAGTATATGAAGATTGATCTCAAGGCGAGAAGCATGTCATCCTTTGATGATTCAATCCATCTCTCGTATCCGTGATATATTAATAAGTTGTGATTGACTCCTCAATCACGACATGGCCATGCACTTCCTTAATCATATCACACGAGTGGCCTTGTCATATATCTCCATTTCATTGGAGTGGCAAATTCCATCTTGATCGCTCACTTCCTCTCGCACGTTTCATAGTAAACATGAAAGCTACCTTTATAACTATCCGGTTAGGAAGTAGTGTTTGATAGCCCCAAGGAAAACTATTACACATGTAGGGAATATGACAATCTCAAGTCTAAGGATCATACATCTACTAGGTATGAGATACACTGATGACACATAAGAATTAAACATTCTCACAGTGTCCCATTACGGGTCTATCTAACCCATGTTCTTCAACATGCGTCCACAATGTATAGATGATATCTCCATATCCCATGATCTATGAAGCATGATCATCGATCACTACATGTGCTGATCTATTCATCGTTGTCCTATACGATGAAATCCGATCAGAGATATTTATCGAATTACATCATTAAGTAAAGAGCTTCATAAGCAAGTCACATACTTGTTGATCAATACAATGATATACATTCATTGGACCAATAATCATAATATTATTCATAAACATAGTCATGTTACAACCATCTAAATGATTGCCTCAAGGGCATAACACTAACACCCCGCACTCGGCCAGTGCAGCCTTGAGCTTTTCCTGCACTTTCTTGCTGATCACCTGGCACTCGTCGAAGTCGTGCTTGTCCGTACGATGGACCGGGCAGTATTTGGTTCCTCCGCGATTCTGTCCTTTGTTATGGCCTGTGTTGCGTGCCTTACCGCGTTCGACCGCGGCCATGGTGGAGTTGCCCTTGTGCTTCTCCCCGCGGCTCTTGTTCCTTTTTGCCCTTATCGTCATAGTCACGTGCTTCGGCGCGCCTAGCGTATTTGTCTGCCAACTCGAAAATTTCCATGGGAGTATGGATCTTTCGAGTGGCAAGCTTTCCCTTCAACTCTTTTCCCTAACACCATTCTCAAAGGCTACAATGACGGCCTCATCCGAGACATCGGGAATCGAGTTGCGTTTGTCGTTGATGTGTCGGATGAACTCACGTAATGACTCTCTCGGCTTCTGAACCACCCGATACAAATCGCTGCGAGTCCTAGGGCATTCGTAAGTACCCTGGAAATTGGCGATGAACTGGGCCCGCAACTCTGACCATGTGGATATAGAGTGGGGCGGAAGGTTGAGCAGCCAAGACCTGGCCGCACCATCCAAAGTGTTGAGCAGGTAGTTCGCCATTACCTTCTTGCCACCACCTGCTGTCCTCTCGATCGACCCTGGTTTGAACTTATCTGGCCACCTGACGGCTCGTAACTCGGGCGAGAAGCCTTTACATCCTTCAAGATCATCCTCAGGGGTTGTATATCACTGACCTCGTCGAGGAGAGGGCCTTCGTCGGTCGAGAGACGGGGTTCTCGGTAATGGGGAGTCGCCCCGTTGTGCAGAGCACATGGGGATCGGCCCCAACAGGCGGGGATTCGTTTTCCCATCGTTCGCGATCTTCCCGCTCACATTCTTCCCTTCGGTCTCAGAGGACATCTCGCAGGACTAGGGATTCGATCTCAAAAGTCCCCAGAACGCCCCCGATGAAGGTTTCAGCACATTTTTCTGAAAACTTTCTTGTTGGAACTGGCCACCACTGACCCTGTCACCAGATGATGGTGGGATGATCCTGACCACTGGCTCCTAGGTCCCTGCTAGCTAGGATGCACTGGCCTCGAGTTAGCTGCACGAGCGGTCTGTGCTTGTGATGCATCGAGTAGCGTCTTCATCTGGTCGAAAACCAGAGCCATTCGGTTGTCTGAATTCAGTGGCGGAAGAGACTTCAATAGCATGTGAGCGCATTGGATGTTGGCTTCAAGAGTGCTCAAAACATCACTAGTGTTGCTTTGATGGGACGCCGTTGCTATCACAAAGTCATGTGTCCCATTACGACCATGTTATCTTGGAGCTCGCTGTTCTTGCGGTGCGGGCACCCTCGTATGAGGTGTCGTCAGATTTTCTAGGTTCAGCTGCCTTGATACATTGGCCAAGATGTCTGTCGTAGCCATGGCTGCTATGTCGTGCCTATGGTTCGTGGTATTGGGTGGCACAATGTTTAATGCTGCTCGCCCCGCAGCTATCGTGACTATGGGGTTGCTTAGCGTGTGTGAAGGGATCTGAGGTTCCTGGCCTCTTGTGGTGTATGCATCTGGGTTCTTTCCAGGGGAACGTTCAGCAGTAGCACCATTGTTGGCATTGATCATGAACACACACCGATCTGTTCAACTACTGTTCTGGCTGCTGTTGGCATTGCTTTCGGTATCACTGTCCGTGTCGACGCACATCAGCACATTGGGCTCCTTTGGATCAAAGTCGATGAAGCCCACCTCTCGGCCAGGGACCCAGAACGAGACTCGATGAAGCCGACAAACAGCAGGTTTTCCTCCTGGCTCCATCGATACAGCATTGTCTTCAAAGTGATCTCAGATGCTATCAGGGCCACCTGGTTGATGGCAATGACAGAGCGGTTGCCTAAAAATCCATTGCATGTGTGCAACGAAAACATGCTTGATTTGCAAAAATAGCTGAAGGCCCCTACCTGGCACGCCAACTGTCGAAGGGCTAGGAATCGACAACAAATCTTATGTTTCAGGTACCTTCGAGGTAGCGGAGTGAAGCACAGAATTGTGGACACCAGATGTAGAAAGGTTCAGGCCTCTAGGCGGAGTAATACCTTACGTCCTGTATAGGGGATGTCTATGTATCAGATGGAATACAACGAGGGGGTGCAACCATGACTACAAGGTAGATGTGTCTAAGCTATGGACAACTATGGCGAAACGCAGTTCGCTCCTTCCTAAGCTCTCTGCTCCTGAAGGCTCGAGGTTGAAGGGCTGAAGGTGGCTAATGTGAGCTCCAATGGCTTCTGTTCGTTGTTGCTTGTTCTGAATTGCTTTTTTCGTCTCCCCCTGGGGGTCCCTACCCCAGGTCTTATATAGTGGAACCGATCCTTCTTGTGGCTGAGTCATAGCCGATGAGGAGTCCCTTTCCGCGTGATCTTCATGGTATATCTAAGCTGTTGTTAGCGCTGAGCATATTCAGGTGATCTCCTTACGAGGGAAATGATCGAGTCCTTCCTGAAGCGGAGATATCCCTTCCTTGACGAATATCTTATCTCATAATCTCCAGGCCCGAGACATCCGAAACTTCCTTCATATGGTGGAGATATACTCTATTTCATTACGTTTGCATACCTATGCCTTATTTAGATATTCGACAGCAAGTATCTCCTGTTCCTCCTTCTCTGGCGTGTTTTCCTTCACGTTCTTGTTCTCAATGTCCTATGAAAAGTTAGTAGCAAGTGGAAACTCGACAAGATACCATTCTTCCAAAGAAAATTGCTCACTTTTGCAATTATAGTCATTAATTTCAGCAAGATGTCTTTCATGTTCAATTTGACTTTCAACCTCACAAACAATATTAAATAAACTAGAGAGAGAATTGTATTCACTATCAACAAGAATACTCTGAATTTTCTTGTCAAGTCCATTTAAGAATATTATTTCCTTAGCTTCTTCAGATTCATCTAATCCACAACGCAACAACAAAGTTTCTAATTCCTCGTAATATTCCTTGATAGTTTTATCATATTGTTGTAAACATTGCAATTCATAAATTAACTTTTTAGAATGATAAGCAGGAACAAATTCATCTCTCATTAGTCATTTCATATCTTTCCATGTTTGAGGTACTATCTTATAAGCACAAAAATCATTCCACCAAATTGATGCACAGTGAGTTGCACTAGCGGCAACTTCAATTTTTCGTTTATTACAGAGGTTACATTGCGAAAGAATTTTATCTACCTCTATTTCCCAATCAATATAAGCATCAACACCAAATCCGCTATAAGAAGGAAGAACTAGAAAATTCTTACGTTTACCAGCAGAAAGACATGAATGAAAATTAGGTTGGTGCTTATGCTCTTTTCTGTAAGTGCATTCTCCATGTTTTGAATTTTTTTGTTCACAGTCTCATTCATCTCTCGAAGCATCTCTCAGAGCTCATTATGAAGAACACACTGGTTACCATCCTGGTCCTCCGATATCCCTACCATTGCTAGTAGAAAACAGAAGATAACACAAAGTATTATCCCTATCAACTACTAGGGGGTGGAAGGTGGAATCACTCACTCTCAAGCATCTTACCACGCTCTTACAAATGTTCTTACCGATTCAGTGGGTGGTACAACCGGTGGCTAGTTCGTGATACCGTGACTGGAGTGTGAGTGAGGTGATTACAAAGGAGAACTTGAACTGATAAGAAGTATGTAGATCTCAGAAGGCAATATTTAGTAGCAAGGAATAAGCAATATCGAAATCAGATTAGCAAGCCGAATAAATGTCCAATGTACTTTTCACAGTTGTTGGCCTAAACGTGTTCCTAGAACTAGTCAACCTAGAAAGGGATATCAAAGCACATAGGACTCAAAGAATGCAAGCAATTCTGATTATCTACTTCTCTTTCCCTCTTTTTGCTTCTTTTCTTCTCTTTGATTTTTTTTCAGTGTGGCTATTCTCTTTTTATTGCACTTGCCTTTTATTTTCCTTTTTTTAACTCAAAGGAAAAATAAAAATCTCACATTTTGGAATGAGAGAAATCGTTAAACAGATGACCAAAAAATAGGCAAAAACAGCATAGCAAACTTCTGGGGCTCAGAACTCAGTCTTAGATGGTGATTTTGAGTTTCAAAAATTGCACAAGTATTTTGACCTTTGGTTTTTTCACATGCGCCTCATCGTACCCTTTGAAACAAAAAAAGTACGCCCCAATCGGAGTTCGTATACAAAAGTTATTTCAGTTTGACTGAACACTGCGCAAACTAGAATTACTTGCGACTTCACTTCATCCTTCTGGATAAGGCTGAAATAGCAATAGGATAGCATGTGAAAAAGGGTGGCCAGCAGTGCAGGGCAATTGGCACAAGGCGGCTCGCATCCTATCTAGGGCTTGCAGAGCGGAATATATAACTCAAGGCGGTGGCAGGGGCAAACCGAGTAGAGCTCAGTTTGGTTTTGGAGGTTGGCGGTGGTGGGATGACAAACGGTGCAAAATAAGAACTAGGGCAACCGAAGGGGATAATTAGAAACTAGGATCATGACCTCAAACCAGCAACAAGACGACAACGATGGACACAAATTCAACAAAGCAAAACTGAAACGAAAATTGCAGAGGCACAAGGGGTTGTAGGACAATGGAACCGATGATGAACTTTTTGTGGGGCAATTTTTCTGAACTCAAAGACGATGGCAAAACAAAAGTGGGGATAAAAGAATTACCTATCGGGCAACCAAGGCTTCGATACCACTTTATGCGAACGGTGGCCCGATCTTCTGATAGGTAGTACTAAATCGATTGATGGAGAACTCGACGTTGACGATCCGGCTTCCAATCAGAACTGATTTGAACCCTATAATCACTACACCATTGCTCCTTTGGTTATCAACAATGCACAAACACGATTGACCTTTCCAAGAAGGATTATCCCTGCATGTAAATCGAGAACACAAGCAAGAACGTAGAAGATGTAATCTGAAATTGCGAATAATATTAAGCACACGACTTGGGGTTCTACAAACCGATGTACGGCGAAAAATTGACAGAGTGTCTAGTGTAATCTAAGCAAAACCCATATATTCTAGCGATGGCTACAAAATATATATGAGGATGAAGGCAAGGGAGGCGGCCAAGGGGATGGTCGTGCAACCCTAGGCCGTACAAGGCCTTTGGGCCCAAGTAGAGGTGGCGCAGCACCTGGCAGATTCTATTTATCGTATTAATTTGATAATTCCCATTAATCCAGAAGGAGTTTGGACGCGAAACCACTTCCATTGGAAAGCTATCGTCGTGAGCTTATCCTTAGAGTCCAAGAATGCCTCAAACGGACTTTGTATGTCTAAGATATGGTCATTTTTAACTGGACTACTCCTGGGGACCGAACTTGACTCGTGAACGAATTGGACTTGATCTCGGGCTGGGCTTGGAGCGTCAGAAGTTGCTGGGCCCTTGTCTTGGCTTGATGTAGAAGTATGTCTTGCTGGGCTAGCATGGTAACATCAAGCGGATTCCAAATGTATGCCAGAATGAGCTAGGGAGCATAAGAAGTGTATTCAAGTTATTTTGCTCTCTACTTCATGTCGCACCTAGACTTGCCCTGAATCGACATTCGGAATGATTCCAAATGCATGTCAAATTGCGCTTGGAGTATAATGTAACATCCCAAAAATTCTAAATAATAAAAATATAAATATAAAAATTAGAAAATGAAATTGAATAGAATTTTTAATTAGAATATCAAGAATGAATTAAAATATTATTCTCTATTTCAATAGCTTGAAATCCAACCATAATAAAAGGATGAGTTGCAAAATAAAACTTCAAAACAAAAAAAATATGAAAATAAGTTGGAAATAAAAATTTACATTGAAATTCCAACTAATCTAAAATTTTATTGAATTTTGTTTCTTAAGAGAATCTTTAATTATACAAATTTCATTTTCTCTACGATACAAAACTTAAAGTACAACAAGAAAATAAAGTTAAAAATTAAAATATATTTATTGATGATATTTATGAATTTTTCTGAATTTATTTTCATTTTCTTGAATTTCCATGATTTTTGTTCGAAAGGAAAAATCTTTCCATATAATCATAATAATAGATAAAGAAAAGAGTAAAAAGTTTATAACAAAAAGATAAAAAAAATTTATTTAAACAAATAAAATTATTCAGAATTAATTTTGGAAGTTAAAGATACTTAGGGAAGTTATAAGTCACATCAAAGCAATTAAGAGTGCAATTAATGAACTCTTGACTAGCAACAGTGAATTTATCAGATTTAAATAATAATAATACTGCATTAATTCGACCTGAATTTTTTATATTACCTTAATTCTGGATCATAATATGAACAGTAAAAATACCAGGAAATAATAATTAAATTATTAATTTTAAAAATACGAAAACTGGAAGGCTGAAAATCTGGAAATATCAATGACAGAATTTTAGTAAATAAAATACACAGAATTTGAAGTTGAAAATTTTACAGGATACTAATATGACCATAAGGAACCTCAAAAAGAAATTTCACAAACATTTAATAAGTTATGAACTCCCAGATAAATTAAATACAGAAAACTGAAATCTGTGCACAATGCACTATTAGAATTTTTATAAATTCTACATGCATGAGATAATTATGAAAATTTAACAGTACCTTCAACCCTATCTGTTGTATACTCCATAAATTTCTCATTAAATTAAAACTAATATGTCTAACTTAACCATTGAATGCAACTCAGCTCTGCTGGCGATAAGGAATTGATGAGGTTTGTTTTGTGCCACTTCAATGAACAATGCCAAGGCCCACCTGTCATCTAGCTTCTCCACAGCCTTGCTTGGCTATAAAAGCCAGTGATCTCTCCCCAAATGTCCTTTTACCCCGAGCGTGCAAACCGAGCCTCAAATGTCGCTGTCTTCCCTCCATTCTGCGACTCCAATCTCGCGCCTTGCAACCAACAAACCTCCCCTTCCTTTTTCCCTGCCACAGCAAGACGCCAAGCTCATCTCCCTGCAAACCTCGCTACCACGGCCATCAATTCCCCAGATATCCGCTGCCCACACCGTGTTTGAGCACGCACAAGCCGAACCTCACCACGACTCGGTTTTCCCCATCACCGGCAACACATAAACCTCCGCAGACCCCTCTAGCCACCTCTACCCAGACCATCACCTAGAAGCTTCTCTCTGCCATCCATTGCTCAAGACATCGCCAAAATTTCCACCGAACTCTGCCAAACCGAGACCACCCATGGCATTGTTGTGATCTCGGGGTTCCATTTTGGTCTTCGCTTCTTCCTTCCCTCGCTTGTGCAGGACTTAGCCAAAACCACCAGAGGAGCCCTCCATGGCGCCATAACCTTGTTCTTTGAGCTTGCTCTCTATTTTCTTCTTTTCCTGCATTCATTTCCTTCACTAATGACTCACTAGTGCCTCTTAATTCCATTGCCATGGCGCCTGTCTGTGCTTCCTCTGTTCGTCCTGTCCAATGGCCCCCATCCAAGGTAGTTGGAGTTAGTAATTTTAATTAGTCATCTTGGTTATATGGAAGAACTTGATTATGGTAAGCAGTAAAAATCTAATATGCTAGTAAGGTTATCGATGTCTATATGTTGGCAGATAGCAACTCAAGGTTTCAGCAACTAACAATTATAAGTTCTGTAAACTGTGCATGTATAAAATCATATGAGTTTTGCATAATAAGTAAATAGCAGGCATGACTAGTGGGACCAATTGTTTAAGCTCTATTGTTAGCTAGTCCAGGATTAAGGTAAGCTAAAGAAGGTAGAGTACTCTGGTTAAAGACCTCCAATTCAAAATCAATTTAGTTCATATGTACCTATCTTGTTAGGGTCCAAAACAGATGGTAAAGATTTGTTCAAATAAATCTCCCTGTCGAAGATATTAGGGATTAAATTTGAATAATCTTGATCAGTTACATTCATACATCAAGACCTTAACTTAAGAAGGAGACTTGCAGATATGCATGTATTGAGTAAACTAGTAGTAGTGGTATACAGGTATGCATCTGTAGGAGGGACCAGAGAACTAATTTACCTTACAGAAACAGAATGTTTAAGTAGTGATCTGTATTTGGAATAAGCCTTATAAATGGAGTATAACCCAAATGAGAAAGATGTATGTAAAATACATATATGTGCATATATAATAACTAACAGTAGCATAGATGTGCATGACCATCAGATTGATTTAGTTCTGCTGAAACATTTTGAAGCCGGTAACAAAATATTGCATGTGCATAAACTGGATCATAAGCCTTATCCATATGAGAAAAATATATATATGTGTGTATATCTTAAAAAGTGAAACCATGTTCATGAAAAACCAGATCTTATACAATCAGAGTATATAGTGCAATAAGGTCACTAAGATGAGTTATAGCTTATGCTTGAGTCTCTTTGCTGAAACATGTGTTCATATAGTATATGCACGTTTGAAAATTTGAAATGGGTAGACCTCACAAAATAAAGTACCAGTCTAGGTAGTGCTAATAACAGCATATACTTTTAGATAAGCTCATGATAATTGGCAAAAAGAACTAGTCTAGATTGCTTGCATAATATAGACTTCATCCTTCATGTGTATATATAACATTTCAGCTAAAAGCAAAATAATGTGAATCTGGTTTTAAAACACTTCTAGGGTCATACCCTACTCATGCCAGAGAAATGAATGAATAATCACGCATAATGTAGTCGCAAACTTAAAATGAAATCCGACTCATTATATTGTCAACTTTATGATCACTTATGTTGTTTCAACAGCAAATAAAATATCTTGTCTAAACTCTAAAATTTATAAAATCAGTTTAGAAGTACTCTCCAAAGTACATAGCACCATATTATAAAGAAATAATTTCACTTCATCATACTTTGCATATAAATCTTGATAGCAAAATAACCTTAAGTATTATGTTTTCAGAAACACTTAAGCCTTTTCGGCAACTCATAAAACAGCTTGTCTAGATGCAAATTTTATGAAGAACAGCCCAAAAATGATCCTTGAGATATGTTCTACCATAATCTGGAAAAATATTCTTTTTACATCTTGTTTTACATCTGAATCCTATTAGATCAAAACCCTTAAGTGTTATGGTCATCAAAAACCTTAATGCCATTTAAGCTATTTCAGCAATGAATAAAGCATCTCGTCTAAATCCTAAAAACTATGAAATCAGCTTCGGATTGCTCCCCAAAGTATAGACTACCTTATTATTAAGAAATAATATTGTTTTACCATGTTCTGCATATAAATCCTGTCATACAAATATCCCTAAGTATTATGATCTCCATATCCATAATACGAATAAACGAGATTTAATAATAAATAAGAAATCAATGCTTAAGAAATTTGTTTTAACAAAGACCTTCTTGCAAACTAGAATATGTAACCAATAGCCCAACCTAACAAGTCTGGTGTGTGTATATATATATTCAAAATGAATACTTATGCAAAGTCAATACTACTCATATATAATATGATAACTAATGTTTTAATCCTATTAATCCAAATAATTTTAGCATCTATAATTCGAAGTTATAAATACAAGAATACATAATTTTAGCCTCTTGAATAATTTTAGCCTCTTGAATTCGTAAATCAAGAATAAATAATCTATAAAAGAATCTGCATCCGTTCTTTATAGCAAGTCTTTATTTGATATATTTTATGTCTTCTTTTTGCCCTTATTGAAATTGTTGTTTCATTATATTTCCATTGAACGACGTGTGGAACCCAACGTAACTAATTCCATTATCAACTACGCCAGTTGCAGTCGCGCCTTCGTCACAAACAACAATTAAGCAAGGCAAGCACCCCCTTTGATCATATTGATCCCAGTATTTAATCTTCATTGTGTTTATCAAAATGTTTCATGCATGCATTTATTTTTTGTAAATATGCTATTTTGTGGTATTGGTAGATATACCTATTGTGTCATGAAACTTCCTTGATAAGTATGGACATGTGAACCATGATAACCATATAAATGGGTTAGACAATACATAATGTCAACTTGGGTATATGCAAATATTAGCCATGCTTAGCCATGCTTTAGAACCAAAGTTGAATATGATCATATCAAAATTGATTCTTGAGAATTGAAAAAGGTTGGTTATGACATGATGTCAATTGTTGGTATTTTGACTAAAAACCCCAAAATAAAACTATGGTTTAGATGCGGGCAATTATTGGAAATAGCCGGTTGTGCAAGAGATGGACTTGTACGTCGTGTAAGGGGAGATTATTACCCGTGTCGAATTAAGGACTGAGCTATGGGTTGTTTTCAAGTCAAGAAAATCGTACAACCACGAGTGCTGGTATGGGACAGCCTTAACCTATTAAGTTGCTTAGGTATGGCTTTGCACATTGGTAGGTGGGAGATAGTATGAGCAATCCTTTCTAGGTTTGCTTATGAGGGGCTTCCACACTTCGTTGTGGGTAAATGCATATCGGTACAACGGTGTACGCCTTGTTATGGGAAGAAACCCTTGTTGCAGGGATAGACTTCCTATGTTTTTAATGCAGAGATGGACTGCCTATGCTCTTGATCTTATTGCAGGGATGGACTGTCATGTTGTACTTATTTATTTTCCTTCTCCATAACAAGGATTTAACATCATCGGGCTGGTGCAAAGCTAGGTCTAGGTAATGTAACGGTTATGTTATGATCTCTCGGCGGCTCACCAAAGGAAGTGTGCTAATAGCTTGTACAAAGAGGTGATCATTTCTTGTGGGTAAAGCTGTACGCCTCTGCAGAGTGTAAATCTAATTAATTAACTGCGCCTACGGTCAAAGGCACTTGGTAACGTCATCACATAGCTAAATGTTTTACTATTTTCAAAATGGGATGATTTTCACCTCATGTGCCTTGCTTCGGCAAAGATTGTGGTTATACCACAAGTTGGCAGGAAATTGGACATCTCGACGCTCACATCATGGAGGACTGTGAGTTATTTACTTATGCTCTATTGTTACTTATTTCTTATCAGTCAAACTTGCTTTATTAAATTCCGTTTACAAATGACAACCTGATTTACATTTTCAATTTCGCTTTATGCAAATTAATCGTAGAAGCCTTTCCTTTGAAATGGCTTGCATATATTATAAGATTTGCTAAAGTCTTGCGGAGTACGTAAAGTACTCACCCTTGCTTATATGTTGTTTTAGGTGGAAAAAGATAGCGAAGCTTCGAAAGATCTCTTTTCATCGCAGGATGCGGGATTTTCAATAAAGCGACCTTTCTAGGGATTATGCCTTGTCAGTTACCTGAGGGATTGGATGGGCACACTACAAGACTTTGCTTCTTCTGTTGCTATATTTATATACTCTGAGTTGTAAGAATATATTGTACAAATAGCTTCCACTTGAATAAAATGATGCATGGATGTGATTCCAATTGTTGAAAATGTGCGTACTAGCCACTGATCATGGGACTAGTATTGTATGCGCATTAGATTTCCATTTTTGTATTTATGCGAAAATGGGGGTCGTTACATATAAGAAGTCAATTTGAGATGTTTTGTACTCCCTCTCATCTCATGCCTCGATTTACACCATATGGAGACTTAGACGGATTCTAAGTGCTTGCTGGAATGAGCTAGGGAGCATAGGAAGTTGATTCGAGTTGTTTGGCATTGTTTCATCTCAAGCCTTGATTTCCACGGCATGGAGACTTGGGCAGATTCCAAATGCATGCTAGGATGAGCTAGGGAGCATACGAATTGTATTCGAGTTGCTTTGCTCTCTGTTTAATCTCACGCCTCAGCTTCTCCCGAATCAACATTCGGACTGATTCCAAATGCATGACAAGTGAGCTAGGGAGCATAAGTAGTCGATTCGAGTAGTTTTACACTCCATCTCATCTCATGCCTCGATTTCTACCGTGTGGAGACTCGGACAAATTACAAATGCATACCAGAATGAGTTAGGAAGCACAAAGATGTGTATTCGTGTTGTTTTGCTCTCCATGTCACCTCTCGTCCCAACTTTCCGCGAATCGACATTTGGACTGATAATTAATGCATGTCGTAGTGAGCAAGTGATCATAAGAACTCGAGTCAAGATGCTTTGCACTCCATCTCATCTCATGCCTCAATTTGCACCCCATGGAGACCGGACGGATTCTAAATGCTTGCTGGAATGAACTAGGGAGCCCAAGAAGTCGATCCAAGTTGTTTGGTACTCTTTTTTATCTCATGTCTCGATTTCCACCACATGGAGACTCGGACGGATTCCAAATGTATGCTGAAATGAGCTAGGTAGCACAAGAAGTATATTTGAGTTGTTTTGCTCTCCGTTTCATCTCACACCTTGACTTCCCCAAATTGACATTCATACTAATTCCAAACGCATGGGGAAGTGAGCTAGGGAGCTAAGAAGACGATTCGAGTTGTTTTGTACTTTGTCTCGTCTCAAACCTCCATTTGCACCGCATGGAGACTTGGACGAATTCTAAATGATTGCTAGAATGAGCTAGGGAGCATAAGAAGTCGATTCAATTTGTTTCACACTCTGTTTCATTTCACACTCGATTTCCACCGCATAGAGACTCGGAGGGATTCCAAATGCTTGACGGAATGATCTAGGGAGCATAAGTGTATTCAAGTTGTTTTGCTCCCCGTTTCACCTCATGCCTCGGCTTCCCCAGAATCGACATTCAGACTGAATCCAAATGCATGCCAAAGTGAGCTAGTGAGCACAAGAAGTCGATTCGAGTTGTTTTGCACTCCATCTCATCATATGCCTCGATTTGCATCTCATGGAGAATCGGACGGATTCTAAATGCTTACCATAATGAGCTAGAGAGGATAGGAAGTCAATTCGAGTTGCTTGGCACTACGTTTCATCTCACGCCTCGATTTCCAATGCATAAAGATGCAGATGGATTCCAAATGCATGCTGGAATAAGTGTAAAAACCTGCCCAAAAATCATATTCCCTAAACACTGATTATATGTTTCGATATTCCCCCTCTTTATCTTACCCAGATTAAAACCAAACCCAAGTCACAGCTCGAGTGCATTTCAAAGATTTCACTCAACCTCATCAGTACATGAGTTATCCGCAAGTACTCAGAAATTTTAGCAATCATATTCATAATTTTTTTTCACCTCTATGCATTTTTTTAAAAAAACTAATACAACTCAAACTTGGTCATCTCCTCTTAAGACTATCTAAATCAGGACTCATCAATACTCAATATATATTGTCTCTTCATTACAGCAGAAGTATATTGCCATCATCAAACAAGTAAGATTCTAAGCAAATATCAACAAAAGCACACCTAATATTCTCTATTACTCAAAACATTGGGAATCATATTTATATATGCATACATCTCTATTCATCACCCAATAATCTCAACTCGATTCATCACATAAGGAAAATATCGATCACCAATACACAATATTATAGCATACAGATTATCAAAAGATCTAAACAAGCTCAAATTTCAAGAATACATTAGATATACATCTTCCGAATTCAGATCATTTTACACCCAATCAAAATTCAATCATCCGCTAATAGCCTATTAAGTAATCCAGGCTATATTGTCGGTTCTCGAACCGACCTTCACTCCATTCACTTCTTTGCCGAAACTTCTCTCTGCCCACTCCTCCAATCGGCGCCAGACACTTTACGCCCATGCCGAATACCAAATGGCATGTTGAAACAATGCATGCATCCACCTTGCACTTAGCCCACATATTTCTCCCGCCAAAACCAGATTCCATGTTCCCACTAGTGGTTTAGGCAAAGAATATAAATGCAGTCAACAACAGTTCATGTCAAAAAATTTATACCCCTACTCTCCCTCTCACCGGCATTCACTATCCTTCACGCCACCACCACCTTCTTCCCTGTTGTCGTCTTTGAGGCAAAAGGAGGAAGGACAGCCTCTGTTCTTTCTTTTATCTTCCCGCCATTATCGCCCTTTTCACTTTGCAACCAACAGTACCAACCATTAGTAAATGCGCCTATCTTCCTAATCCCAATCAATGAATTTATGCTGATAGATTAATCAATCAAGAATCAGTCTAGCATGTTAACTAAGCCAACTAATGAACAAGCTATACATGATCATACACTTTAATATTCCATTTCTTATAACCAAGGGATCCATGAGTTTTGACATTTGATTTATAGCATGCATGTTCATATAATCCACATTATTAAATAACTAGGTAACATGCCAAAGAATAAAGGTTATGGATTAGTCAACAATTTTGATTGCTTACTCTTGTGTTTCTTATGTGAATTTCGATGAGCGAGTGTCGCTTAAATCGCATGTCTTCTATTTGAGTAACCGGATCAAGTAAGGCGAATCTATATATATATACATGTTCATAGTTTGAGTCGAAAGAATCATAAGGGCATAGTAGATCAAAGCATAATGACATCTTGATAACATTTGAGCGATGCTCGATCGTGAGAATAAACACGACGGAGATAATTTCACATCATTATATGCCTTAATGCATAATCACCGATAGCATACTCTTCTCCCGATTTTAACTTTCAAAAGTATCAAGTACATATGTATTAACCTAATAGTAAGACATCAAGAACAATCATCTAAACCCTACATCCTTGACCACATATTAATGCAGAACAAAAGAATATATGCATTGCCGTCTTTAGATTTCAAAACATTTATACATATATATATACCACATTTCCCTTTGGTCATCAACCAATTTGTCTTTGCATATTTGAAGTTCCGAATAGCATTCCTCAACCACGAGCTGAATCAATTGACACAAATGAAATTCTAGCAGATTGGTGGTTTCTTTGCTAGTCACACCAAACACAATTGCAAAGCACGAAGATGATCATACATATTCTAAGGCCAAATTTCCAGTTCATACTCTTTCAATCATCTTAACACTTGGTAAACAATCATATGAAGAGACAGAATCATAGATAACCATTTCATATAAATGATTCAAAGATGCTCATGTGAAACCGAATGGTACTCCACACCACTAGCACAAGTTCTATCACAAGTGTTAAGCTAATTTGAAATCTCATCAACTAATCAAAATGCTATTTATGCAATCGACAACCGTGCCTTATGCCATGTAGGCACAAAAGAATGTAAAACACAAGCATCTCTTGCATATCTCAACCAATGTCAACTCAGGCATTCTTCAAGATATCATGCAAACAGTAAGAGGTTGATAAATGAATTGATTTTAATCCATGTCTAGGATTGACCTCAATGTCATATAAGGCCTTAACAACATTTCAGATCTGTATTCATACTTGTATGCCACTAATGAGCACAACAGAGAAGGGACAAACACTGGTACAAGCAAGCTGAATCAATTTTGAACCCAATTCATGCAATTGTTGTTTGCTAACCTTAAATCCACAACCAGATGTGTCACGAATGGGACCAAGCAAATATCATACATATCACAAATTGGGTAAACTAAAAATCGTTCTGGTAAAGGATTAGGTTTAGTACTTAGCTTGATTTTCTTTTAGTAGCCATGGTAGATGCGGTGTCCGTGGCTCTCCACGGCAAAGGGGGGAGGTTGAGCCGGCAATGGCTGAGTAGCGCCGTAGTAGGTGCGTCCCCTCGGTCGTAGGCCTTCATCTCGCGAGCCGACCGTGCGTCGGTGACCTGGAAGCATAAGAAAAAGGGGGTGAGCGAAAGAAGAGGATTGGGGAAGAAAGAATGGAGTGTGAGGAAGCAGCTCTTAGCTTATGAGGTTGGCGTAGGGAGATCAGGAGATCGCCGGATCTGGCGACGGTCGGATGGGGGAGGGTAAAAGTCGGAGGCGGCGCTCAAGGGAGAGGCTGAGGGCTGATGCAGGGGAGAAAAAAAAGGGAAGAAGGGGGGAGCCGGGGTGGGGGACCGGCGACCGGTGGCGGCGCGGGTGAGGGTAGGCGGCTCTCGGGGCCATGGGGGCCGAGGGCTAGGCAAGGAAAAGGGGGGGCGTGAGAGAGAGTTGGAGTGGGGGAGAGTCCGGTGGCAGCGCGGGGATGAGAGGGCGGCGGTGGAGCTCGGGTGGCGGCGTGCGTTGGGAGGCCGAGAGGCGGCGGCGAGCATAGAGGGAGGCGAGGAAGAAGAGAGAGGTGGAGGGGAAGGGGCGGCGTCCTAGTAAGAAGAGAGAGAGAGGGTGAGGTGGGGGTAATTTAGGTTTAGGGTTAGGATTTCGGGAGCCGGCCGAGCCAGTTGGGCTGTGAATTTTGGGCCGGCCCGGCCAGAAAATAAAAGATTTGTAATAAATAAATATATACATATATAATTAGATAAATACTTAAGCAAATAAGTAAGTAAAAAATGAAGGAATGAATGAATAAATTTTTATTTTACCTCAGCCACTATAGCATAAAAAGAGAATTACTTGAGAAAGCTGTAGAAAGCAAATCCAAAATTTATTTCTTATTTTTCTCTTTTCTTTTAGCTAAAATAAATTATGATCCGATTTCCACACGAACATATGTCTATAGAAACAAATCAAACATCACAAATTTCAAATGCAAGCACATTAGAAATTAAACCTAATTTGAGAAAAGATGTTTATTAAAATTTTGGTGCTCCTATTAGGAAATCCCCTCAATAACAACAGAAGGCAACTAGAGCCATTTCTAGCTGTGGACAGCTTTGTGATCACTCATCCAGGCAAGTCGCCCTTCGACCATGTCTTGTGAACTTGTTTTATGGTTTGGGTTGTTTGAAACTCTTGCATTCATCTCAAAAACTAATTTCTAAAAGAAATTAAATCACACTATTTGGATCAGCTAGATCCAGTGTTAGAACCATAACCTTGGTGAGGTTATGGAGTAAATTGTGGGTGGAGTTCAGGGTATGAACAACCCCGGTTGGGTTGCTATGAAAGTCAGGGCTCCTCCACATAGGATATCATTTAAGGACAAACCAAACTGGTGCTTACCTCAAAATCGTCGCAAACCGTACTGACCATAGAACCGGTATGGGACGGGCTGAACTAAGTAACCGACAAGTAGCTGACTCTGCCAAGGTGAGAAAATTGACTGTGCCAGGTGAGTGCAGTCACCCTAGGGAGAGACGTCGGGGGAGGAGTCTCGACCCGCGTGCCTTTGGTGAGGCGAGGCGGTATGGCAGATGTCAGAGTACGGTTGGCCAAACGTTCTGTTTCCTTGGTTTATTAGTGTGCCTAAGGAAGCACACTGTGACAATAAGCCAAAGTGATGCTATGGGCAAAGCAGTACACCTCTGATCAGAGTCAAATGTGATACCATTCCTAACTTCCGGGTTTGGAAGTGCGTCATGTGGGTTTTCCTTTAACATAGGATGTAAGACCCCACGTTGTTTTGCTGTCAGTAGATTTAAAAGTTAAAACTTGACGCTTTCTAACAAATGGGTAAAAGGGGTACTTTGGATAAAGTACTACTTTGGAGTAGCGTCTTGGTGGCCGAAAAGTATATTTATATACCCAATGCATAAAGGTTCCGCGGTTTGCTGAGTACTGGAGTACTCAGCCTTGCTTTCTCTGTTGTTTTTCAGAGCATATTGAGTCCACCCACCCAGATGAGGTAGAAGGCGATTTTCTTGATGATATGAATTTTTTTGATGATACTGATGTTGCTGTGGTGGGATATGAATACGAGGGGGTTGACGACCAAGACCTGGCGGAATGAATCTACCCTCAGGAGGGAGGCATCTAGAATAATACTGTAATATTAGGCGAGCGGTGTAGAATCACCGTAGCCGGACCTAAGACTGTACTATATGTACATTAGGAATAATCCCCGATTACTATTCGGTGGAAATTTCTATCCGTGCATGTGTTGTTTTCCTTAGCCTAATCCTGGCGCACTTTGTCCTGTGGTGCTTCTACTGGTCCTGGCCTAGTCAGGCGAAGTGGGGACATCACAGAATAAAGGTGGTATCAGAGCAAGGCTAACGAGACAAACATGTACCTTAGGTAGAGACTGTAAGATGTCTTAAGAAGGCTAGACTGTCTCTCCTTGTCTTTATCAACAGAAAAATATCTTCTCTCATCTAAAAATTCTTCTCTCTTCTTATCTAAATGATCTACTTATCTTAAAACTTTCTTTCTTCTTAATTAAAATATTGATTCTTGCATATCAAGAAAAATTGTAAATAATCTTAAACAGTAACATTACAATATTCCATCAAGATAGGATAATCATAAAAAGTTAACGATGAAAAGAGTTAAATTAAATATTTAATGCTAATTAACATAAAATTCAAACATAAAAGTTTCTTTTTTATAGATTACAGTACCTTCCACTTTAAAATATGTGCTAACTAAAATTCTTATTTAAAATATGTAGTATGGAGCACAGGATACCCAGATCCGATTTTTAAGTTTGGGAAATTTGCTCTGTTTCTCGTGACTGTGCTAGCAGTTGTTTTTTTTTTGCTTTTTACTCTCTAGCAAGATTGTGTAGCTGTAGCTACCCCTCCCGGAGTCTCATAGCCAGTTTAGTCCGACAGAGTAGTTGATAGTTCAACAGATAGATAGGCCGATAAATTTACTTTTGTTCGAGGTGCACGTATAGTTACACGTGGTGACCTGATGACCTTAGGAGACATTATACTACTAATGTATATATATTTGTTTTGTTTCTTCAGTGTCTCTTTTGTTGTTTTATTTCTGTGTTTGTTCAGTTGTTTTTGCTACGCTGCTTGTGTTGTTGTGAGTAAATTTATAAGTAATACCATAATAGGTATGCATTCAATAAATTGATAACAACTACACTAAAATAAGAAGTTAGCTAATTAATATCAAATCAAACTAAACCAATCATTAAAACCCCTATCATCTCTTTATCCCCAGAATCGAACTCATGGCATCTGGTAGTGGTTCCCGTAATGGTACCGATAATCCAGTTGAAGGAATACGTGAGGCCTTAAGAAGTATGGAGGATCTGCCTTCTAGAGAAACCCTTCCTCCATCTCCACCTTTACCTCCACCTATATCTGGAACTGATTATATGGGCCAGATGATGTTATGGATGGAGTAGTCTCGTAGAGATGCTCAGGAGCAACAAAATAAGTTCATGGAATAGTTGTTTGGGATAGTTACAAATTTAGTGGCAAGAACCCCAGATCAAGGAGTTAGTATTGGATAATTTTAGAAAACCAGGCCACCAACCTTCTCTCATGCTACAGAACCCTTAGAAGCAGATGATTGGCTAAGGGACATCGAACAAAAACTTGAAATAGTTGGTTGCTCAGACCAACAAAAAGTTTGATATGCCTCTCACCAGTTCATTGGTCAAGCAACTACATGGTGGAGAAATTTACAGAACACCTATCCGCCAGACTATATCATCATGTGGCAAGAATTTAAAAATAAATTCCGAGCAGCGCATATTCCTGAAAGTATTATGGAGCTAAAGAGAAAACAATTTTTGGCACTTAAACAAGAACAAAGGACTATCACCGAATATCTAACCCAGTTTAATCACTTAGCTCGGTATGCTCCCGAGGACACAAATACTGAAGCTAAGAAAGTGTATCGGTTCACATAAGGGTTGAGACCATCAATCCAAGTTCAGTTGGCTGTCATTAAGGTCACTAAATTCCATGACTTAGTGGACCGAGTTATACTTATTGAACATCGGCAAGCTGCTTTAGAGGAAGATCAAAGAAAGAGGGCTAGGTTGGACCCTAGAAATTTTGGGAGAAATGGTAATAGACCTCCTCTACCAGCACGAGCTCCAGTGTCTTTCCAACCCACTTCTTATCAAGCACCCAGACCGGCAGTTGTACAGCCAAGAGCTCCGCTGCAATGCTATTATTGCAATGGGCCTCATTTGGCCCGTGACTGCCCAAGATCCAATGTCTATTGCTTTGAGTGTAGGCAGAAGGGTCATTACAAGAACCACTGTCCAGAAAAAGGGAAGCAAAAGATGCCAGCCCAAAATGGAACAAACCCCATGCAACGGTCTGCACCACATCCTCAGAATGGGCCGCCCATACGTGGGAATGCACCAGCCAACCAAGGACAACGACGCGGAGGTCTTGCTCGTGGACCCGTTCGCTTGAATCATGTGGACGCCGCTCAAACTGAATCAGCTACAGACGTAATTACGGGTAACCTCCTAAACCCTCCTGCATCAGGGATAGTCTTATTTGACCCTGGTGCTACGCATTCTTTCACCTCTAAGCATTTTGACAAGAAACATCATATACAGTTCACTCCCTTATTCAATCAAATAAATGTCCAATCACCGGTGGCCCAATCTTAGCATAGCATATCTGCTATAACCACCCTCTCATCATTCTAGAGATCCTTTTTAAAACCAATCAGCTTAAGTGGACTAGATATTATCCTTGGAATGGACTGGTTGACACGACATGGAACCATTGTGTGAAACAAAGACAGTGTCACTAAATGAACCCGACAATGAAAGAATCATATTTAGGGGCAGAAAGACAAACCTATTCGCAGACCAAAAGCTAATAGCCACCTTGCATTATGAGGGGGGCTGATAGCACCCCAATAGTCCAAGAATTCTTGGACGTATTCCCTGAAGAAATACTTAGTATGCCTCCTGATAGGTAGAATTCACAATCGATCTTAAGCTCGGAACAACATCCATATCCAAAAGAGCCTATCATATGTCAGTAGGAAAATTAGAGGAATTAAGGCAACAATTGAATGAGTTGGAACGAAAAGGTTTCATCCGACCAAGGGTGTCTCCCTGGGCAGTTCTAGTTTTATTTATCAAAAAGAAAGATAGGAGCATGAGATTGTATGTAAACTACTGTGAATTCAATGAAGTGACCATTAAGAATAAATACTAGTTGCCAAGGAGGATGACCAAAGAATCAAACAGCCACACCTATCCGAGGTATCACGCGAGAAATTTCGAGGACGAAATTTTCTTTAAGGGGGGAAGGTTGTAAAAACCTGCAAAAAATCATATTCCCTAAACCCCGATTATCTATTTCGGTATTCCCCCTCTTTATCTTATCCAGATTAAAACCAAACTCAATCTTATCCAGATTAAAACCAAACCCAAGTCACAGCTCGAGTGCATTTCAAAGATTTCACTCAACCTCATCAGTACAAGAGTTATCCGCAAGTACTCTGAAATTTTAGCAATCATATTCATAATTTTTTTTCACACCTCAATGCATTTTTTTAAAAAAAACTAATACAACTCAAACTTAGTCATCTCCTCTTAAGACTATCTAAACCAGGACTCATCAATACTCAATATATATTGTCTCTTCATTACAGCAGAAGTATATTGCCATCATCAAACAAGTAAGATTCTAAGCAAATATCAACAAAAGCACACCTAATATTCTCTATTACTCAAAACATTGGGAATCATATTTATATATGCATACATCTCTATTCAGTCACCCAATAATCTCAACTCCAGATTCATCACATAAGGAAAATATCAGATCAGCCAATACACAATATTATAGCATACAGATTATCAAAAAGATCTAAACAGGCTCAAATTTCAAGAATACATTAGATATACATCTTCTGAATTCAGATCATTTTACACCCAATCAAAATTCAATCATCTACTAATAGCCTATTAAGTAATCCAGGCTGTATTGTCGGTTCCTGGAACCGACCTTCACTCCATTCAGCTTGCTGCCAGAACTTCTCTCTGCCCACTCCTCCAACTGGCGCCGGTACACTTTCTGCCCATGCCGAATACCAAATGGCATGTTGAAACAATGCATGCAGTCCACCTTGCACTTAGCCCACATATTTCTCCTGCCAAAAACCAGATTCCATGTTCCCACTAGTGGTTTAGGCAGCAATATAAATGCAGGTCAACAACAGTTCATGTCAAAAAAATTTATACCCCTACTCTCCCTCTCACCTGGCATTCACTATCCTTCGCTGCCACCACCACCTTCTTCCCTGTTGTCAGGTGCTGGAGGCAAAAAGGAGGAAGGACAGCCTCTGTTCTTTCTTTTATCTTCCTGCCATTACTGCCCTTTTCACTGCAACCAACAGGTACCAACCATTAGTAAATGCGCCTATCTTCCTAATCCCAATCAATGAATTTATGCTGATAGATTAATCAATCAAGAATCAGTCTAGCATGTTAACTAAGCCAACTAATGAACAAGCTATACATGATCATACACTTTAATATTCCATTTCTTATAACCAAGGGATCCAGTAGTTTTGACATTTGATTTATAGCATGCATGTTCATATAATCCACATTATTAAATAACTAGGTAACATGCCAAAGAATAAAGGTTATGGATTAGTCAACAATTTTGATTGCTTACTCTTGTGTTTCTTATGTGAATTTCCAGTAGCGAGTGCTGCTTAAATCGCATGTCTTCTATTTGAGTAACCAGATCAAGTAAGGCAGAATCTATATATATATACATGTTCATAGTTTGAGTCGAAAGAATCATAAGGGCATAGTAGATCAAAGCATAATGACATCTTGATAACATTTGAGCGATGCTCGATCAGCAGAATAAACACGACAGGAGATAATTTCACATCATTATATGCCTTAATGCATAATCACTGATAGCATACTCTTCTCCCTGATTTTAACTTTCAAAAGTATCAGTACATATGTATTAACCTAATAGTAAGACATCAAGAACAATCATCTAAACCCTACATCCTTGACCACATATTAATGCAGAACAAAAGAATATATGCATTGCCGTCTTTAGATTTCAAAACATTTATACATATATATATACCACATTTCCCCTTTGGTCATCAACCAATTTGCTGCTGCATATTTGAAGTTCCAGAATAGCATTCCTCAACCACCAGAGCCTGAATCAATTGACAGCAAATGAAATTCTAGCAGATTGGTGGTTTCTTTGCTAGTCACACCAAACACAATTGCAAAGCACAGAAGATGATCATACATATTCTAAGGCCAAATTTCCAGTTCATACTCTTTCAATCATCTTAACACTTGGTAAACAATCATATGAAGAGACAGAATCATAGATAACCATTTCATATAAATGATTCAGCATGCTCATGTGAAACCCAGAATGGTACTCCACACCACTAGCACAAGTTCTATCACAAGTGTTAAGCTAATTTGAAATCTCATCAACTAATCAAAATGCTATTTATGCAATCAGACAACTTCGTGCCTTATGCCATGTAGGCACAAAAGAATGTAAAACACAAGCATCTCTTGCATATCTCAACCAATGTCAACTCAGGCATTCTTCAAGATATCATGCAAACAGTAAGAGGTTGATAAATGAATTGATTTTAATCCATGTCTAGGATTGACCTCAATGTCATATAAGGCCTTAACAACATTTCAGATCTGTATTCATACTTGTGATAGATGAGCTAATACTATTAGCAGGGGAAGCATCTTTTGCACCATGATATCAACCAGGCCAATACATATATGTTTATAAAACTCACTAATCTACAGACATTTGTATGACACTAATGAGCACAACAGAGAAGGGACAAACACTGGTAAAAGCAAGCTGAATCAATTTTGAACCCAATTCATGCAATTGCTGTTTGCTAACCTTAAATCCACAACCAGATGTGTCACGAATGGGACCAAGCAAATATCATACATATCACAAATTGGGTAAACAAAAAATCGTTCTCGTAAAGGATTAGGTTTAGTACTTAGCTTGATTTTCTTTTAGTAGCCAAGGTAGATGCGGTGGCCGTGGCTCTCCACGGCAAAGGGGGGAGGTTGAGCCGGCAGTGGCCGAGTAGCGCCGTAGTAGGTGCGTCCCCTCGGTCGTAGGCCTTCATCTCGTGAGCCGACCGTGCGTCGGTGACCAGGAAGCATAAGAAAAATGGGGTGAGCGGAAGAAGAGGATTGGGGAAGAAAGAAGGGAGTGTGAGGAAGCAGCTCTTAGCTTATGAGGTTGGCGCAGGGAGATCAGGAGATCGCCGGATCTGGCGACGGTCGGATGGGGGAGGGTAAAAGTCGGAGGCGGTGCGCAGGGGAGAGGCTGAGGGCTGACGCAGAGGAGAAAAAAAAAAGGAAGTAGGAAGCCGGGGTGGGGGACCGGCAACCAGTGGCGGCTCGGGTGAGGGTAGGCGGCACTCGGGGCCATGGGGGCCGAGGACTAGGCAAGGAAAAGGGGGGGTGTGAGAGAGAGTTGGAGTGGGGGAGTGTCCGGTGGCAGCGCGGGGATGAGAGGGCGGCGGTGGAGCTCGGGTGGTGGCGGCGCGCATAGAGGGAGGCGAGGAAGACGAGAGAGGTGGAGGGGAAAGGGCGGCGTCCGAGTAAGAAGAGAGAGAGAGGGTGAGATGGGGGTAATTTAGGTTTAGGGTTAGGACTTCGGGAGCCGGCCGGGCCAGTTGGGCCGTGAATTTCGGGCCGGCCCGGGCAGAAAAAAAAAAGATTTGTATTAAATAAATATATACATATATAATTAGATAAATACTTAAGCAAATAAGTAAGTAAAAAAATGAAGGAATGAATGAATAAATTTTTTATTTTACCTGAGCCACTATAGCATAAAAAGAGAATAACTTGAGAAAGCTGTAGAAAGCAAATCCAAAATTTATTTCTTATTTTTCTCTTTACTTTTCTCTAAAATAAATTATGATCCGATTTCCACAAAAACATATCTCTATATAAACAAATTAAACATCACAAATTTCAAATGCAAGCACATTAGAAATTAAACCTAACTTGAGAAAAGATGTTTTTTAAAATTTGGTGTTCTTATTAGGAAATCCCCTCAATAACAACAGAAGGCAACTAGAGCCATTTTCGGCTGTGGACAGCTTTGTGATCACTCATCCAGGCAAGTCGCACTTCGACCATATCTTGTGAACTGGTTTTATGGTTTGGGTTGTTTGAAACTCTTGCATTCATCTCAAAAACTAATTTCTAAAAGAAATTAAATCACACTATTTGGATCAGCTAGATCTAGTGTTAGAACCATAACCTTGGTGAGGTTATGGAGTAAATGGTGGGTGGAGGAGTTCAGGGTATGAACAACCCCGGTTGGGTTGCCATGAAAGTCAGGGCTCCTCCACATAGGATGTCATTTAAGGACAAACCAAACTGGTGCTTACCTCAAAATCGGTGCAAACCGTACTGACCATAGAACCGGTATGGGACGGGCTGAACTAAGTAACCGACAAGTAGCTGACTCTGCCAAGGTGAGAAAATTGATTGTGCCAGGTGAGGGTACTCACCCTAGGGCGAGACGTCGGGGGAGGAGTCTCGACCCACGTGCCTTTGGTGAGGCGAGGCGGTATGGCAGATGTCAGAGTACGGTTGGCCAAACGTTCTGTTTCCTTGGTTTATTAGTGTGCCTAAGGAAGCACACTGTGACAATAAGCCAAAGTGATGCTATGGGCAAAGAAGTACACCTCTGATCAGAGACAAATGTGATATCACTCCTAACTTCCGGGTTTGGAAGTGCGTCGTGTGGGTTTTCCTTTAACATAGGATTTAAGACCCCACGTTGTTTTGCTGTCAGTAGATTTAAAAGTTAAAACTTGACGCTTTCTAACAAATGGGTAAAGGGGTACTTTGGAGTAGCGGCTTGGTGGTCGAAAAGTATATTTATATACCCATGCATAAAGGTTCCGCGGCTTGCTGAGTACTGGAGTACTCAGCCTTGCTTTCTCTGTTGTTTTTTAGAGCATATTGAGTCCACCCACCCAGATGAGGTAGAAGGCGATTTTCTTGATGATATGAATTTTTATGATGATACTGATGTTGCTGTGGAGGGATATGAATACGAGGGGGATTGATAACCAAGACCTGGCGGAATGAATCTACCCTCAGGAGGGAGGCATCTAGAATAATACTGTAATATTAGGCGGGCGTTGTAAAATCACCGTAGCCGGACCTAAGACTGTACTTTATGTACATTAAGAATAATCCCCGAGTACTATTCGGTGGAAATTTCTATCCGTGCATGTGTTATTTTCCTTAGCCTGATCCTGGCGCACTCTGTCCTGTGGTGTTTCCACTAGTCCTGGCCTGGTCAGGCGAAGTGGGGGCGTCACAATAAGGTAGGTTGTATAAGAAGTGTATTCGAGTTGTTCTGCTCTCTATTTCATCTAACGCCTGACTTTCCCGGAATTGTCATTAACACTCATTCCAAATTCAAGTCGAAATGATCTAGGGAGCATAAGAAGTCGATTTTAGTTGTTTTGTACTCTGTTTAATCTCATGCATCGATATGCGCTGCATGGAGACTCGGATGGATTCTAAATGCTTGCTGGAATGAGCTAGGAATGTAAGAGGTCAATTCAAGTTGTTTGCCACTCCGTGTCATCTCACGCATCGATTTCCACCGCATGCAGACTCGTATGGATTCTAAATGCTTGCCAAATGAGCTAGGGATCATAAGAAGTTGATTCGAGTGGTTTGGCACTCTGTTTCGTCTCACGCCTCGATTTCCATCGCATGGAGACTTAGGCGGATTCCAAATGTATGCCGGAATGAGCTAGGGGGCATAAAAAGTGTATTCAAGTTGTTTTGCTCTCCATTTCATCTCACGGCTCTTATTCCCATGAATCGAGATTCAGACTAATTCCGAATGCACGCTGAAGTGAGCTAGGTATCATAAGAAGTCGATTTGAGTTGTTTTGCACTCCATCTCATCTCATGCCTCAATTTGAACTGCATGGAGACTCGGACGGATTCTAAATGTTTGCCGAAATGAGCTAGGAAGCATAAGAAGTTGATTCGAATTGTTTAGCACTTTGTTTTGTCTCATGCCTCGATTTCCTCCCCATTGAGACTCGGATGGATTCCAAATGTATGCTAAAATGAGCTAGGGACCATAAGAAGTGTATTCGAGTTGTTTTGCTCTTTGTTTAATCTCATGCCTTGATATGCGCTGCATAGAGATTCGGACGGTGATGTAAGGTTGTGTCCCGATCTTTTGATGAGAGCGATAACTTCGATTTGGTGGAACTGACTTTAACGATCCGACTACAACGTACGACGATGCACCTTAGAAATAGCTAAACCAACTCCGGAGGGTTATTGATCTTGCTGTGGGCACGATCAACCTGAACACAAGGTTCAATTCCCGCAAGCAACCGAAGAACAAGCAAGAACAATAGTAAAAGCAATCTAAAATTGTGAATATGAAAGAAGGCAAAAATAGGTGGGGTTCTATTGAAGGTCTTGACAAGGTGGCTGTCCAGCACAACTCGAAGACTCAAAGTTTGCACTTGGCTAAACTAATCAAACAAAACCCAAACCCTAGATGAGAGTGCGGCTGGCTATTTATGAGACCGAATACACCTTGATTACACCTTGATTACAAGGCCCAAGCCCCACTTTGAGGAGGAGGTCGTCCAAAACCAAGGGAGACCGAATACACCTTGATTACAAGGCCCAAGGCCCACTTTGACTCGGACTGAAAAAGTGACGTGATTTGTTTTGCAGATTTCGGACAGCTCAAATGGGATTTGGAGGTGAAACTAGATCCATTGGAAAGAGGGTGAAGAAAGCTTTCAATCATGTACTCATGTGCCACGAACACCCTTGTGGATCAAAAGTTATGGCCGTTTTAAGTCGATGCTGCCCCAGGAGGCCGAATTGGATTGCAGAACGTGATGGATTTGGTATCTCTCTCTTCATGGCCCAAGGTTGACGTGTTGGAGTTGGTCCAATCAGGTGTGGACTTATCCGTAGGAGTGATGTCCTCATCATCCTCCCCTTTTCGAATTTGAGTCGTCCTGGACTCAAGCTCACCTTTTAGCTCGTCCTAATAATCATCCACATAGCTCAACACTTCTTTGCAGCATATAAAGGCATGATGAATGCTAGCACTCTTAGATGCTACCTCCCATCCTTGAAGGAAAACCATCCTCGGTTTTGGATAAGCTGGAGAAGAAACAAGCAACAAAAAGAACGTGAACATAGCATATATGTATATATCTCATATTTCATTGTTTGTTTGGTTTCACATAATGCTATTTACATGACAGCAAATAAGGAAATCAAATTTAAGCAAAGCACCTTTCCTCAAAATTTTGCAACTCAATATGTGATTATAAGTGAAGCATATATCATAAATATTAACATGATTCAGTCTACAACTTAATTTGCAAATATAAGTAAAGCACATATCTATCCCTGTCTTTGGTAAAGAATACTCTTGTTTTGTAAGCCAAGTTCAATAACATAAAGGGGCAAAACTACACGTTTTGGCAACAAGCGTAGCTTATTCATATCATCAGATTATAAACAAGTAATATCAAACCATTCCAACAACGGTGACACAATTTTAATGGGCTTCCACTCATCAAGTACAACATACTGATTTGTAATACAAGTCAATGTACTAAAATTCAAACAATGAGGTAGCAAGCTATGGGTATCACACATATCAGAAAAATTTGATAATGCCGCAAATGAAACAAACTGTTGCATAAAGCTAGAATGGCCCAAAACAACAAGCTTCAATTCAGCTAGTTTATCACAAGTTATGCATATTCTGTAAACAAGAAACTTGCCATCTATGCCATAATCCCCAAATAAATTGAATTTAAAAGAGTAAGCATATGTGCTAGATAAAGACTTAAGAGATGAAATTATAGAAATCTTAGCCATAGCACAATTCAAGCTAATAGGCTCATTTAACATGATATAGCATAAAACAGTGGCAGGGGATATTCTAGCTATCACTTCCTTATGCGTAATCAACACCACATGATCAAAATTATGAGAATACAATCCATCACATGTTTATACAATTGTGGCATAAGGTAGTAACTCACTACAATTAAGTACAGCAGGAATATACTCACAAATTTGCTCAATTTCTTGCTGTAAAATCAGATATGTACCATGGTTGTTAGAGTGCTGCACAGAAGAAGTAGGTACCTCAAAAATTTCACTTGATAACTGATGTGCACTAGGGTTGTCCCGATCTTCTGATGAGAACGATATGATGAACCACGAAATCAGCAACCAAACAATCGCAATGTCACCACACGAGGCGAGCAACCGAATCAAAGACCCGATCGATCCTTGTACCTGTTGTGACCAAGAACATGCAAGAACAAGGTGATAGCAATTTCAATCCAATAATCTTAAGGAAACAAGATTGAGGTTCTGTTTCTCAACTCGGGTGGTCTAGTCGACACACGCAAGATTGAGGAGGGACGCACACGGGGTCTACTAAAACACAACAAAACCTAAAAACTGAATAACAGGGGAGAGAACCCAATATAAAAGGTGACCCACACAAGGGGGGCGCCCAAGAGGGGTGCGGCAGCCAGGAGAGGGGCGTCGGCCAAAGGAGGGGCAGAACCCTAAAAGTACATGGGCCTTGGGCCCAAAAGAAAGGTGGCGCAGCACCTGGAATTTCTGTCCTGTGAGATTGTTCTGTGATTTTCCTTCGCTCCAGGAGGAATTTGGCCTCGGGATCAGATCCATTGGAAATGATATCTCGATACCTTTCAAACGAGTTATCGAACGTCGAAAACGGAGTTCGGATGTGGCCGTGGCGTCTATTTGAAGTACTGCTGCTCCTGGATGGTCGAACCGGACTCGGCGACGAATTAGGCTTTATCTTGGGCCTTCCTTGGCGCGTGGGCTGTCCTCGGTGGATGTTCTTGACGTGCTGGTCCAGCAAAGGTGGATGGAAAGGACTTGCTTCGGATTAAGCCCTCCGGATGTCGTGACGGAAGTAGCGGCCAAACAAATGACGGTCGAGGACGAAGTAGCGGTTGTAGAAGAAGAAGGGGCAGCGGTTGTATCCTTGGTTGGGATGTCCTCATCAATAACGCAGGCTTTTCAGCTTGTAGCTCCCCTTCTTCAGAAGTAACCTGCATATTACATAGAACAGCAACAACAGAAGTAACAGAAGTAGATTAGATTATATTAGTAGAATCATCCTCATGTGTACTATCCTCTACTTCACTCGAATTTTTTGATATTTCTTTCACATGCTCAGGGTGTATGCTCTTATTAAGGTTTGGTGAAGTGTGTACAACAGGAGTAGCATTTTTTCTATAGAAACTTGAATTGTAGTTGATTGTCTTCTCTGTAATTTTCTTTCAGCTTCCAATGAAAGACTAAGCAAACATGACATAGAATTGAATTCTTAACAAGATATTATGATCTAAATATCAAAATCTAGTCCAGAATAAAAGTTGTTCTTCCGAGTCTTTTCGGTCTCTTCTAATCCAGAACGCAAAGATCTATTCTGAAATTCTTGATAGTACACATTCACAGTTTTACATCCTTGTTTTAGACATTGCAATTCATTCCGTAATTGGCAAGCAACATATGAAGGAACAAATCTAGCACTCATAATTTTTTCAATTTAATCAATGTGCTAGGGATGTCCTGATTTTTACGCATATAATCATTCCACCAAAGAGCAGCATAATCAATAAATCCACTAGTAACAACCCTAACTTTATCATGCTCAGGAATTCCATGTTTATCAAATGATTGTTCTACAGCTAATTCCCAAGTAAGATAACCTTCAGGAGCATATTTACCAATAAATATGGGTACGGTGAACTTACTTTTGGTACGTGTGCTATGTCATCGCACCTCCCGTGGCGATGAAGCTGTGCTCGTATGTTCTTCACATCTCGAGTGTGAACTACCTCTTCTCCTAGGATGTTGTTGGCCCAAGCACTACGACATTGAGAACCTGCCATTGTTAGTGAAGGAAAGAAACAAATCACAAGGATATGTCCCTACCAACTACTAGGATGTGCTGAAATGTCGCTCAACTCTCATACTTTAACCAAAGCTCTTACAAGTTCTTACCGTGCTGCAGGAGTTGTCGGCCGTTGGCGGTGTCAAAAGTTCTTCGAAGCTTGAAAAAGCGATTGCCAAGGGATCGAACAAACGTACGAGGTAGAATATGTGGAGCTTGGTAGGCTATATTTATTTCCTATACAATCTGATAACTCTAGTTATTGTAATGATAAGTAATGATCCAAATTAGAATTCACAAGTCCTAATTACCGATCACAAGGATATAAGCGAATTTCAAGACAACACACAAGCAAAGATAATGGTACTTACGCAATCAAGGAATAAGCTATAAAATATAAGTGAGGCACCAAAATCTTATAGCACAAGTTATAGAGAGATGCTAGCTTATTGCTTCAAGAATGTAAAGAGGGCACAAAATTGCTCAATAATTAATACAATTGCACAGTCTGAAAATAGTGAAAACAAATTAGGGTTTTGCTCAATGTAGTGCTGGCGGCCACTATTCTGTTTTCTTTTTTTATTTTCTTTTTTTTGGCCATTTGGCTCTTTCTTTCTCTTTTCTTTCTTTTGGTGACTTTCGGTCAACACTAGTATGAGCAAAATTTTGGAATCTCTAACTCGATGTCACAAAATAGTATGATAAGATAATTCAAGATTATGCAATGTATCAAGTAGAGCAGCCCTAAGCAATATCAATTAGCTAGTCACAAATGGCATCAAAGTATTCGTAAATGATGAATTGGTTTCCAAAGGTACGTGTATTGATATTTTTGGCTTCTATGAATTGTGGATTCTACTGGATTCAATGTAACACCCCAGCACCCCACATACCCTGGATGTCACACCCTCAACAACACCCAACATCCGACATGAAAAGAAAAACATTGCAAAGCAACTAACATACTAGTAGGTTGCCGAATCAACAAAAAACAATCGGCAACACCTCCCCTAAAACTCGGACATCCACTCAGCAGACAAAAGACAAAATTCAATATATAAAACATAGACATTGCCCAACATGATATCCAACTAAGCAACATATATATCATGGATGAGTAAGCCTACCAAAAAAACCACAATGAAGCAAAAGAGGAATTAAGAGTATAGCCACCCCATAACCAAAGATACAAGAATTTAAGCCATCATGCCATCAAGCCACTTACAAGCTAACCATCCAAAAGAACAAGTTCTTTAATATAGCAACATTTATAAAAGTGGTATAGCAACTAATCACTACATGATGATCAATGTGAGTGAAGTGGTGCTAGCCCATCTCCCCAAAATGCCGCTCTGGAGATACCTAAAATAAAACAACACAAACAAGCGTGAGTTCAAAACTCAGCAAAGTGTATCATATCCACACATAATTATCCAATTAATAATTTCAAGCAATAGCATAAACACATTTCTTATACCAATCAACAAGTCCATAAACAATGATATCACCAGCGGTTACACCTTCACTTCATTACTCATTTAATATACATACCTCATTAAACTCTTTGGATGAGTCCATGACTCATACAAGCCTCATTAAATCTCTTCAGATGAGTCCACGACTCTATCCCAACTCTACACATTACCATTTAACACAAGAATCATCATTAAAGATGCAATGCAAAATGTATGCTCATGAATGCACCTTTCATAGCACATACCGGTATTGCCGAGTGCACACCCGTCGGTGTGCACCCTCTCTTTCCCTACCATCAGGTGGAGGTTGTTTTGTCTTCAGTTATTACTAATACTTTGAAGGATAATGAGATGGAGTCGAGGACGACTCCAATTCAAGAAGGGAAGGATGATGAGGACATCCCAACCAAGGATACAACCGCTGCCCCTTCTTCTTCTACGACCGCTACTTCTTCCCGACCGTCATTTTGTTTGGCCGCTACTTCGTCTACGACGTCTGGAGGGCTTAATCCGGAAGCATGTCCTTTCCATCCACCTTTGCTGGACCAGCACGTCAAGAACATCCACCGAGGACAGCCCACGCGCCAAGGAAGGCCCAAGATAAAGCCCAATTCGTCGCCGAGTCCGGTTCAGCCATCCAGGAGCAGCAGTAATTCAAACGGACGCCACGGCCACATCCGAACTCTGTTTTCAACGTTCGACAACTCGTTTGAAAGGTATCGAGATAACCTTTCCAATGGATCTGATCTTGAGGCCAAATTCCTCCTGGAGCGAAGTGAAATCGTAGAACAATCTCACGGGACAGAAATTCCAAGTGCTGCGCCACCTTTCTTTTGGGCCCAAGGCCCATGTACTTTTAGGGTTCCACCCCTCCTTTGGCTGACGCCCCTCTCCTGGCTATCGCACCCCTCTTGGGCGCCTCCCCTTGTGTGGGTACCCCTTTATATTGGGTTCTCACCCCTGTTCTTCATTTTTTAGGTTTTGTTGTGTTTTGGTAGACCCCGTGTGCGTCCCTCCTCAATCTTGCGTGTATCGACTAGACCACCCGAGTTGAAAAACAGAACCTCACCTTGTTTTTATTTGAGATTATTGGTTTGAAAATTGCTATCACCTTGTTCTTGCTTGTTCTTGGTTGTAGCAGGTTCAAGGGTCGATCGGGTCTTTGATTCGGTTGCTTGCCTCGTGTGGTGACGTTGCGATTGTTTGGTTGCTGATCTTATGGTTCAGCGTATCGTTCTCATCAGAAGATCGGGACAACCCTAGTGTGCATCAAATGGCAATGGTTCTATACTATCCATGTTATCTTGTGAGAGAACTTTTGCAGCCAACAATACTTTACCCTTCAACTTAAGATCAGGTTTTTGAGCAACTGGTGTAGTTGAATGGGTTGATTTACTAGCTACACTTTTAATTCCACTCTCTTCTTTTTCTCTTTGAGCTCTTTTAACATCAATGTTTCTTAGTTCTGTAGGGCTCATGGGTTTCAAAATAATTTCCTTTTCCTTATACAAGAAACTATACTCATTGGTCCTACCATGATGTGTAGCATCCATATTATAGATCCACGGTCTACCCAATAAAAGAGAGCAAGCATCCATGGGTACAACATCGCAAACAACATTATCATGATAAGAACCAATCGACATAGGTACTTGAACGGTTTTTGTTACCTGAACCTTACCAGTGGAATTGAGCCATTCAATTTCATACTGTTGAGGAAGTGGATTTGTGGTCAAGCCAAGCTTCTCGACCATGTCTACACTCGCAAAATTGTTGCAACTACCTCCATCAACAACGACATGCACAAATAGCGCTCATTCACCACACACCTTGTCCGAAAGATATTATGGCGTTGATTTTGTTCATCGCGTGCGTCGTGGCGCTAAGTACACGTGCGACAACAAGAGCCAGATATTTATCGGATGCTGCAGAAGTGATAATCTCTTCTGCTGGCTCTGCAGTATTAGTGGCAACAAGAGCATATTCAATTTCATCAATGTCACTATCACTAGTGTACTCACCATTTTCTCTAATTATTAGAGCACGTTGATTAGGACAGTCTCGTATCACGTGCCCCATTCCTTTGCATCGAAAGCATTGTGTTTCCCGCGTTCGACCGATGGAGGCAACTGAGGAAGCACTCTTGGCGGGTGCTTGAAGTGTGACTGACTTGTTTGCCTCTGGAATGCGTGATGACGTCGAAGTAGTTGGAACAGCGGGTGTAGGTACACTTCCAGGTATGGAAGATGATGCCTTGGTATGGATCTGGACTGACTTGGACGTGGAAGAGCCTCCAATATTACCTCGCGTTGTCTATCGTCGACCCTGCACTTCCCTTTCTACTTTCAAAGCAAGATAGTACAAACGAGTGATAGAATTGTATTCTTTATAGTCAAGTATATCCTGTATCTCTCGGTTAAGCCCACCCAAGAACCTAGCCATTTTTGCATCTTCACTCTCTTCTAACCCACAGCGCAACATGCCAATTTGCAATTCCTGATAATATTCCTCAACCGTTTTATCACCTTGATTAAAGCGCTGCATTTATTCAATAAATCACGAGCATAGTATGTAGGAACAAATCTAGCCCTCATGACACACTTCAACCCATCCCAAGTTGTAGGTACATCACGGTTGGCTCTACAAAGTTCTTTCCACCAAATAGATGCAAAACCAAGAATTCACTAGTGGCGCGTGAACCCTTCTACGCTCGAGAGAAGTCATAGCAAGAAAATTTTTGATCTACCGCCAACTCCCAATCTAGATAAACATCAGGATTATAAGTACCATCAAAAGGAAGCATAGTAAATTTCATTTTTGCCATAGAGTCATCACATTCTTCCCTTTGATCATGTTGATTTCTAGCCATACCTTGCCTGTTATTCCGGAGTCGACGATGAGGTCGGTCGTTGTTCACATTTACCCTGTAGTCATCCTCGGTATCAGCGGCGTAGTTGTTCTCCTCTTGATCCACCCCGTTTAAATTAACAGGGACAACCGGTGGGGCGCCGCGTTGGCCCAAAGCATGACCAGCGGCACCATTGTTGGGAGTATCACCTTGAAGAAGTTGTGCTAGCTGTGCTTGAAGCTTAGTGAGGGGTGACAATTGCGCCTGAATCGCATCAAGAGTTTCACGAGTTCGCATCTCATGCTGATTGTGCATCCTCTCGAAATGAGTGACCCAACGCCGTTCTTTTGGCGTTAGGCGATCCTCATGTTCACTCCCACTGCCGACGTTACTCCCACGATTGCTTGGACAACCTGCCATGGTTAGGAGCAACAAAACAGAGAACTCACAAGAGGGTTAGTTCCTATGGACTACTAATATATGGGCCGTGGATGGTCTCACACGCTCAAGCTAGCACAAAGTTCTTACCAGTTCTTACCCTACAGCTTGTCAAGGTCTGATCGGATAATGACGGTAACCTGCACTCAGAGGTTACAAAGCTATTGCAAGGTACTTTTCCTGTGGTTAATAGTAAGTGGAGTTTGGACAGGTATTATTTGTAGCAAAGGAAAAACTAGAACCACACTAGTCAAAACAAGTTGAAAGAATGTTCAACGGTGGTACGTGCTGGTCCTAGGCTAGACCGTGCTAGAGACGCGAGCCTAGACACTAAAGAAGTCACAGAACAGCAACCAGGACGTTATCAATGCACAAGCAACAACTAGGGCTCCTTTCTTCCCTCTTTTTTTTGCTGATTTTTTTTGAATTTTTTTTGTGGGAGCCCTAGACTGGAAACAAGACTCAAAAAAAGGACTCCAGAGAAGTATTTGCCACACACCTTTTTTTACTCTTTCTCTCTCTCTCTAGTCTTTGATCTGTGCACCAAAATTTGATGGATTGTCAAGTGCAGCAAGATGGCGTGGAGAGAGCAGAGAGATGGTTCGGCTCGGATTTCCTTCTCTTGTTTTTTTTTGGAAGGAAAGGCTGGCACGATTTGATATGGATGGCAACAAAACAAACGCTAAAGATACGGCAATGACCACTGGATGCGTGCTATATTTGGAGGGAAAAGGTAGATATGGCAAGGAGGAGGATCTCAATTCCTTCTCTGTTTGGATACCATTGGATGCGTTTGGCTATATATGGAAACTTCCGTGAGTTTTGTGGAATACGGATTGGAAGGAAGGAACCGAGTTGGTTGGAGAAGACGTGGGCTGCTCGGTTTGGAAACGGATTGGAAGGAAGGAACCGTGTTGGATTGGAAGGAATCTTGTGGGCTGCTCGGTTTGATGGAAATTGGGGCGTTCTGGTGGAAGGCTTTCGGTTTTGTGGAAGGAAGATGGCAGCACAATAGACACACAAACAACACGACGTTGTGACAAAAACGTGAATAGAACTCGAAACTCTAAAGACCAAACGCTAAGACCAGCAACGACACAACGATGCAACACAAATTCAACAAGAAATAAACTAGGTAGTAATAGTAAAGCTAAAAGGGGGCTCTTCTAATGAGAACGATACGCTGAACCACAAGATCAGCAACCAAACAATTGCAACGTCACCACACGAGGCGAGCAACCGAATCAAAGACCCGATCGACCCTTGAACCTGCTACAACCAAGAACAAGCAAGAACAAGGTGATAGCAATTTTCAAACCAATAATCTCAAATAAAAACAAGGTAAGGTTCTGTTTCTCAACTCGGGTGGTCTAGTCGACACACGCAAGATTTAGGAGGGACGCACACGGGGTCTACCAAAACACAACAAAACCTAAAAAATGAAGAACAGGGGTGAGAACCCAATATAAAGGGGTACCCACACAAGGGGAGGCGCCCAAGAGGGGTGCAACAGCCAGGAGAGGGGCGTCGGCCAAAGGAGGGGTGGAACCCTAAAAGTACATGGGCCTTGGGCCCAAAAGAAAGGTGGCGCAGCACCTGGAATTTCTGTCCCGTGAGATTGTTCTATGATTTCCCTTCGCTACAAGAGGAATTTGTCCTCGAGATCAGATCCATTGGAAAGGTTATCTTGATACCTTTCAAACGAGTTGTCGAACGTTGAAAACGGTGTTCGGATGTGGCCGTGGCGTCCGTTTCAAGTACTGCTGCTCCTGGATGGCCGAACCGGACTCGGCGACGAATTGGGCTTTATCTTGGGCCTTCCTTGGCGCGTGGGCTGTCCTCGGTGGATGTTCTTGACGTGCTTGTCCAGCAAAGGTGGATGGAAATGACTTGCTTCCGGATTAAGCCCTCCAGATGTCGTAGACGAAGTAGCGATCAAACAAATGACGGGGGGGACGGCGAGCGGTCGTAGAAGAAGAAGGGGCAGCAGTTGTATCCTTGGTTGGGATGTCCTCATCACTTACAGTCTCGCTCCAATTCACCTCAGTGAATTGGACTACGAGGTAGGACTTTCATGCTCACTACGGGTGAGCACAGAGACGCACATCAGTATGGGTCGCCTCTTCTCTTATGAATGCACAAATGCAATGAAATGAATGAATAAAAGGGCAAATGCGTTCTATTTCAACATTCACATCTCCATCAACAGGAACATAAATATAACCATCATCATCAAGTCAACCAATAGCATTAACATAACCTTTAAATTCATAATCATTTAGCATTTCTCTTTTACCCATATAATGCAACATGCATTCACCACAACCATTTCAAAATCTTTCAACATAAACATACTCATAATGCTTAGCAAGAAATCGATATCCTAGCATCATACTAGTGATACACTTGCCTCAACCCCGGGGAGGGGGGGTGGCGTGAGGATGATGCCACTCCTGAGGATACACCACCTGAAAATAGCATTTGCAAATTCATTTTCATAAACTATATACTTCACACAACCTACCACACTTCTACAACATAATTCAAAATAGCCCCCAATTTTCAACAATTAGGGATTTCTGGACAGCAAGCACGAAATTTAACATATCTCCCAAACGGCTAAGCTAAATTTTGAGTTCTTGTACTATAAACGATCACAAGAGTATAATCTAACTTTTATTCTACAGACAACCATTCAAAATATTCCTCAAACAGTCACAGAGTTGAAATGAACAGAGGCTACAAGTGTTAAACATTCAGTCTAGACAGTGTTTACTAAAACAAGCATATCTTTTGATTGGTTTAACCAAAATGAGTGTTCTTGTGCTCTAATTGACCAAAAACGAATAAAATACCATTTACCCATATCCATTAATTTAGGAGATGTGACAAAAAATCTCAGATTACAGATGAACAGAGACTGCACATTTTAAACCTAATTCAGGATAGTCTATACTAAAATGGGCATAACTTTTAATTGGCTAAGTTAAAAATTGAGTTCTTGGGCTCTAAATGACCAAAAGAGGATAAGCTACAATTACACCATAGCCATTTATTCAGAAACTGAGCCTATGGTCCTCAACTTGCACTTTCATTTTCAGTTAAGATTCTGAATTTTTCAGCAGATTGTAGTTTTAGGGTAGCAACTTCAAAATAGCATAACATTTGATTTCTGAACCCAAATCAAGAAAAAAAGGACATTTTCTTGATCTACAGTTAAAGTTCTAACTTTCTCCAGGCAACCAAAGATTTGAATTCGACATGGAAATAGCACTAAACAGCAGTTCAAAATCTCAGCTACCAACATGATCTAAAACAGAGCAGCCCGCACTAAAAAGGTCATAACTTTTAATTGGCTGAATGGAATTTTGTGTTCTTGAACTCTACTGAAACCTAAGAACACGAGCTACAACTTTCTCGACAGCCAACTACTGAGGACATAGTTCTTTCTTGCTGAAAACACAGTTGCAAGACTGGTCTGCGCACAGCTCGAAATCTGAACAGAGTTCCCTCCAACCCTATAGCCATTTTCCCTCCAAAATCCCCAAATCCAAGAACCCTAGAACCATCCCCACCAGCTAGGACCTCCATTAGCACAACAAGAACCTCAAAAAACTTGAATCCACTCACCACCAAGAGGGAGGAAGAAGGAAGAGGGGGTGCTACAAGGAGGAGCTCGGCTGAGCTTGGAGCAGCAGCAGGGAGCTTCGGTTTTTGGAGAGGAGGCGCAGCCACCAGGGAGGAAAGGAGCCAGGGAAAAGTGAACCAAGTGGAAAAGAAAAGGAGGGGAGGGGAAAAGAGAAGGGTAGGTGGGGGAAAAATGAACCCAGGCATTTCCCCCACACGACTGCAGTTTTCGCTTGCCAGATCACCGCGAGACCACCAGCTATCTGGCCGTGAAATTTGATCTGTAATATTACATTCTCCCCCACTTACAGGAATTCGACCCCAAATTCCCATCACACCAAATATACGAAAAGGATAGATTGCCGAAGCTAAATCACAACACAAACATCACCTTGAACCCAATGCGCTAAAATTCACCTTGGTGAGAAGCTCAGCAAATTCCAATGATCACTCATTTGCTTTTCCCAAGCCAAATAGCAAAGCAAAACTCAATTCTCTTACATCACATAAGTCACTTTTTATCATTTTCCAATCAATATAAAAAATTTGCATCGGAGAGAACTCAAATTAAAAGAGAAACCCCACACAAAACCTTGACACAAGTCCTCATATTAACCAAAATAAATCGGCTCGCTCCCACCAAAGCAAAACCTCTCACGTTAACCAAAACCAACATTTTGGAAGAGAAAACCGATTCTTAAGTCAAACATCTGTGCACACAACCACCATCATTTTCTCTCAAGAGAAAGGAAAACTTATTCCCAACAAAAACCACTTCACCATCAAAAATCACTTATGAAACATTCATAAGATTCGCACATTTTTTTTGAAACATTCACAAATACCTTGCATATTTTCAATTAACTCCAATTCTTGCCAAAATAGAGTTACAAATAGGATTTTCAGCTCAAGATCTTCCAACACAATGCCTCATGTCTATATGTTTCCTTCACATATTAATTCCACAGTTAATCCGCTGTGTACGCTAATAAGCCTGATCCAACCATATACTCTTAAGTATAAATCCCACATTCCTGACTTAAGCTAAATAACTTAGCCAAGACAAAAAAAAATTGGCATGGTTCATAGAAGTAAAGTCGTCCAAAAACCATCAATCGATTACTTAATAATTACTTCTTTTTTTATCCTCATTGTCAATCATCAAAGCCAACTCCGCAACTTGACAAAAATGCAACTAATTGGGGGAGTTCTATTGCACACCACTCGGAATGCCTTAACCAAAAGGCATGCATCCTAAAAGATCATATGAACAATTGAATTTGTAAACCATTAAAAGAAGGTTTACCTCAAATCCCACCATTCCTAATATTCCAATATCCTTGCCATTAAAGGTTTCATATTCATCAAAGGTATCCTGAAAGGCCCAACATGTTTGAACATACTTTACAAAACCCTATCTTCCTTTAATTACGGTCTCCTATTCATATAACCATCACTGGTCATAGTATCATCAAGCCCTAACCAAGTCTATATCATGACAATCAACAAGGAGAACCACATCATCACTTCTTCTGTTGGAAAAATGCGCAATATTTTTATTCCAGATTTTATATTGAGGCAAAAGGAACAAAAGACTATAGATGCATAAAACAGCAGGTAACACATTGTTCTTCACGAATATGCGATTTATCACACGAACGACATACAATCGGGCATGATAAAGAATAGGAAGCAGCGCAGCGCAGAAGGAGTCATGGAAGTCATCGAAGATGACGCAGAGCAGTCACGCTGATGCACTGCCCAGAAACCTTATTGCCGCCCAGTGCAGGTTAACTCTGCGGCAAAGGATCGGAGATACCGCTCACCCTCCATCATGGTGCACGCCGAGGAGGAAGGCCGATGAGGTTCAACAGCTCAACACAACAGTATAGCAATTCAGAGATGAGGAGGAAGAATGGAGGAGAAATTATGTGTGTCTGTCCAGGACGTCTCCAGGAGTTTATATACATGAACACGATGAATCGACCACATTATGTCGATTAAATGTGGCGATTCAGAATCGCGATTAATGTCAATTAACTCACTAGTAACTGACGGTGTTTATGACAATTACACTGAATTAAAAGAGATGTTTAAATCACATTTAAACAGATTTGATGAAGAGATAATTGTAAGGTTCAGCAAAACAAAAGGTGATTTCGATGTGCCAGGAGACACACTACGATGCAGCGTGGTCGCTCGTCGTAAGTCACAAGTCACGCAAATTTTCACGCGAAAATACGCGAACGCGCGCACGTGCGTGTGTGTGTTTAGCCACTGTACACCCTATGCCTTTCTCGTGCCAAGTGTCATTATTCAAGAGATGGCAAGGACTCCACCTTTTAAGTTGCCTTTTCTCCACTTGGCTAGGCAATATGGTACTAAACCATGCATGTTTTGGAATTAAAAGAAATGGGCCGCCCAATGGGCCAATTTCTAACAATCCCCCACCAATTCCAAAGCAAACATCAGAAAAGATAACAAAGATTGCTATATTGATGTGTTGTTAATATACCAGTCTTTTGGTGTAAGTCCCGTACGGGTTGAACTTGCACCTAGATTAGCAATGTTCATCCTCTCACAGCTGATGAATGGACTATGCCTTGAATTCACAGCTTTTCGTGATCAGACTTCACTTGAAAATCACAACTGATACTAGGCTGCCAATAAACCATTCCTTAACGGAGCGTTATATGGTCATGCTCCCTTATCTGCTCATGAGCTTTCCAGAGAATGCCCAATCCTCAAGAACTGCGACCTCACAGTTGAGCTCAAGTAGGTGTATTCATTATAGGTATCCTGTAGGCCAAAACCTTTATTTTTAAACACTAGAATACATTAAGGCTTTAAGCCAACCTTCCGTACAGTCAAGAGTACTTTGTCTATTAGGACACGGGTACAATTTAATAATATGTACTCTCTTGTTACAACATCAACTTGTTTTTCCCATTACCTAATTCACGGGATCTCTGATCGGAAAGATATGGGTTACCGTTGTGATGTAACTCAAACGGGCCTCATGCCCATGTCGATAGACGCAATGGATATCGCTTTCCTTGCAAGTCCTTTTGTAAAAAAATCTGCCAGATTTTTCTCAGTACGAATATAATTCATAGCAATAACTCCGGAGTTTCTCAATTTTCTGACAGTTTTAAGCCTACGCTTCACATGTCTGGAGGACTTCATGTTATCCTTAGTACTCATAACCTTAGTCAACATTGTTTGGTTATCACAGTACATTAAGATCGCCGGTATTAGTTTCTCAACCAATGGCAAGTCCAACAGTAGCTCTTTAAGCCATTCAGCCTCAACAATGGCTATGTCTAGTGCTACGAGTTCAGCTTCCATGGTTGATCTCGTTAATATGGTCTGTTTGCAACACCTCCATGAAACTGCAGCACCAGCTAAAGTAAAAACATAACCACTTGTGGCTTTGATCTCATCCGCATCAGAGATCCAATTGGAATCACTATATCCTTTTAAAACAGAAGGATATCCAGTATAGTGAATTCTGTAAGATGTTGTGCCTCTCAAGTAGCGCAACACTCTTTCAAGTGCCTCCCAATGATCATCTCCTGGGTTAGACGTAAACCGGCTTAATTTGCTCATAGCAAATGAGATATCAGGTCTTGTGACACCAGCTAGATACATAAGGGACCCAATAATTTGTGAATATCTCAATTGATCTTTCCCTAACCCTTGATTTTTCTGAAGCTTAACACTCGGATCATAAGGTGTTGGGGAAATTTTGCAATTCTCAAAGCCGAATTGACTCAATATTTTCTCAGCATAATGGGATTGATGCAAAATGATCCCATCCTCATTCTTGATCAATTTTATATTCAGCATAACATCTACCTCTCCCAAGTCTTTCTTATCAAAGCATCGAGATAAGAAAGTTTTGACCTCGTCAATTACAGTAGTGTTTGTCCCAAATATAAGTATGTCATCAACATACAAATAAAGAATAACACCTTGACCCCCACCATAACGATAGTATACACACTTATCTGCCTCATTAACAGCAAAACCAGCAGATGTCAAAGTTTTATCAAACTTTTCGTGCCATTGCTTAGGTGTTTGCTTTAAGCTATACAAGGATTTTAATAATTTGCACACTTTATTTTCCTGTCTAGTAATCACATAACCATCTGGTTGCTCCATATAGATTTCTTCCTCCAACCCTCCATTAAGGAAAGTTGTCTTTACATCCATTTGATGGACTGTAGACCATGGGAAGCAGCTAATGCAATGAGCACTCTAATAGTGGTTAACCTGGCAACAGGAGAATAAGTATCAAAATAATCCTCTCCTTTTTTCTGGGTATAACCCTTGGCCACAAGTCTTGCCTTGTACTTATCAACAGTACCATCAGGCCTCATCTTCTTTTTGAAGATCCACTTGCATCCAACAGGTTTGCACCCACTAGGAAGATCAGTGATCTTCCAAGTCCCATTAGCCATGATGGAATCTATCTCGCTACGGACCACCTCTTTCCAATACTCAGCATCAGGTAGTGCATAAGCCTCTGAAAGAGATTTTGGCACATCATCCACGAGGTATACAATAAAGTCGTCGCCAAAGGTTTTCTCAACCCTTTGTCTATTTCTCCTACGAGGAGCCTCTGCGACTAAATATTTATCCTCCTCAGAAATATCTTATACTGGTAGTGTATCACTTATTGATTCAGAAATAGTGGTAGGTTCAACATTATTATTATTATCAGTTTGATTATTCTCAGTTTGTGAAGTACTACCTTCTGGTCTCATAGGATAAATATCCTCAAAAAATGAAGCATCTCTGGACTCCATTATTGTGTTAGCAATAATCTCAGGAGTTTCTGATTTTACTACTAAAAATCTATAGGCCGTACTGTTATGTGCATATCCTAGAAAAATACAATCGACTATTTTAGGTCCAAGCTTTCTCTTTTTCTGCAATGGTATATTGACTTTTGCCAAACACCCCCATGTTCGCAGAAAATTAACATTGGGCTTTCTCCCCTTCCATCCCTCATACGGAGTAATCTCACACTTTTTAGTGATTACTCTGTTTAAGACAAAATTTGCTGTTAATATAGCTTCCCCCACCACATTTTAGGCATACCGGCACTCTCCAACATGGCATTCACCATGTCTATTAGTGTTCGGTTTTTCCTCTCAGCTACCCCATTTGATTGCAGAGAATATGGTGGTGTAATTTCATAGATTATACCATGCTCAGAACAGAACTGGGAGAATTCATGAGAGATATACTCTCCTCTACGATCAGACCTTAGTCTTTTAATTTTCTTTTCTAGTTGGTTCTCATCCTCGACCTTATAAATTTTGAAGTAGTTTAAAGTTTCATCCTTTGTTTTCAACAAATACATATAACAATAACGTGTTGCATCATCTATAAAAGTTAGAAAATATCTTTTGCCTCCTTTGTCCACAATCCATTCATCTCACACAGATCAGAATGGACAAGATCTAGTGGTGCTAAGTTCTTTTCTTCCTCTAATCCCTTAAAGGGTTTTCTAGGTTACTTTGCTTGCACACAAGAATGACACTTTGATCCTTTGACAACATCATATTTTGGAATTGATTGTAATCTGGACATTCGAGCAATGCTATCAAAACCAATATGACAAAAACGAGAATGCCAAATATTGCCCTCACATTTATTCAAACCAGTTGCAATATTCATATTATAACAAGACTCTAGAGTACTGAGGCGGAACAAGCCTCCACTCTCATAGCCTTTACCAACAAAGTTCCCATACTTTGATATTACAACTTTATTTGACTCAAATACTAGCTTATAACCATCCCTGCATTGGAGAGAACCACTAATGAGTTTCTTTATTTTTGTTGGTGCATGCTGCACGTTCTTCAAGTGGACAATCTTTCCTGAAGTAAGCCTCAGATCCACTGTGCCAACACCAAGAACAGAAGCAAGCGACCCGTTCCCCATTAGGACGGAGGAAGCCCCGACTGCCTGGTAAGAAGAAAATAAGGAAACATCAGAACACACGTGAACATTAGCACCAGTATCAACCCACCAATCAGTGGATTGACATGCTGAAAAGACAACAGGAAAATTACCATACCCTCCTGAAGTTGAGGCCTCGCTTATGGTCACGTTGGCATTTTTCTTGCCCGGTTCATTTGTCCTGTTTTTGCGATAACGACAGTCTTTTGCCATATGACCATCCTTTCCGCACACAAAACAGGTGATGTTCTTCATGTCCCTTTTCTCAATTTTCTTCTTTTTAAAGCTAGCTGTCTTGTTTGGTTTATAGCCTTTGATGTTCTTGCCATATGATTTCTTCTCAATGACATTGGCATTGTTATGATTAGAGGTGCTTGGTGCATCTTTTGCTCTTGCCTTTTCTTCCACATCAAGGGATGCAATGAGACCCTCAACAAAAATCTCTTCCATCTTGTGCTTTAAGCTAGTGGCCAAATCCCTCCAAGTTGAGGGAATTTTGGCAATAATGCCCGCAGCCACAAACTTAGGAGGCAATGCACAACCCAAATGCGCAATCTCGCCAACTAGTAGCTGGAGTTCGTGTGCTTGTGAAACAATCGACTTAGCATCATCCATGCTAAAATCAAAAAATTGCTCACACACGTACATCCAGCGACCGGCTTCAGCTTCGACATACTCTGGTCAAGTGCATCCGACAACTCAATGGCAGATGTGTAGTTCATACACACATCATAGAGCTGATCTGCCAAAATAGTCAGAAGGCAGCCAAGTGCAGTGTTGTTCGCACTATCAAACTGCAAGTTTTGGTCAACCGTAAATGGATACTGTGGGTGGATTACCCACCATAGCCCCAATGACATGAGCTAAAACTTGGCCCTTGTCTGCCATCTCCGGAAGTTCACACCAGAAAACCTCTCAGGTTTCATGGCATCCGAAGCACCACCATTGAAGAATCACAAAAATATTCGCAATAAGGTTTCTGGAATGTTGGAAAAATGCGCAATATTTTTATTCCAGATTTTATATTGAGGCAAAAGGAACAAAAGACTAGAGATACATAAAACAACAGTTAACACATTGTTCTTCACGAATATGCGATTTATCACACGAACGACTTACAATCGGGCTTGATGAAGAATAGGAAGCAGCGCAGCGCAGAAGTAGTCGTGGAAGTCGTCGAAGATGACGCAGAGAGGTCACGCTGATGCACTACCCAGAAACCTTATTGCCGCCCCGTGTAGGTTAACTCTGTGGCAAAGGCTCGGAGATACCGCTCACCCTCCTTCACGGTGCACGCCGAGGAGGAAGATCGGCGAGGTTCAACAGCTCAACACAACAGTATAGCAATTCAGAGATGAGGAGGAAGAATGGAGGAGAAATTCAGTGTGTCTGTCCTGGATGTCTCCAGGAGTTTATATAAATGAACACCAGTAACTGACCACATTATGTCAGTTAAATGTGGCAGTTACTAATAACTGTAGATTAATGTCAATTAACTCATTAGTAACTGACGGTGTTTATGACAATTACACTGAACTGAAAGAGATGTTTAAATCACATTTAAACAGATTTGATAGAGAGATAATTGCAAGGTTCTGCAAAACAAAAGATGATTTCAAAGTGCCAGGAGACACACTACGACGCGGCGCGGTCGCTCGTCGCAAGTCACAAGTCACGCGAATTTTCACGGGAAAATACACGAACGCCCGCATGTGCCTGTGTGTGTTTAGCCACTGTACACCCTATGCCTTTCTCATGCCAAGTGTCATTATTCAAGAGGTGGCAAGGACTCCACCTTTTAAGTTGCCTTTCCTCCATTTGGCTAGGCAATATGGTATTAAACCATGCATGCTTTGGAATTAAAAGAAATGGGCAACCCAATGGGCCAATTTCTAACATCTTCAACCAAATAACTTAACAGTTAATTCAACCTAAGATGCACGTCAACAATTTCTTTTGGTCTACTAACCTGGACGAACCACCATTTTAGTGTCCCCAGTGCATTCAACCAATAACTAACTCCAACAATTAACTATCCCCCTCTACTAGACATATTTTACCAATAAGGCTCCAAGTCAAACCTTTGCCAAGGACTAACCCAAGCACCAATTCACACTTTCCATATGTCCTTATTCTTGGATTACACCTTTATTAATTCATCTTATTGACACATAACAATAAATGATCCATAATCAATATAGGCTAACACCCTCATGAGTTTACATCGTCACACTCCATTGTTTTACACCAACACCTAGCTATAGTAAGTCATCAGGTGGATCATTCTAGACCTTTTCCATCATAATCAATACTAGCCTTACAGGAACACCATCCCATACTTCCAATTAATTCCATGGCTCACAACGAATTGCAATAAATTCTCATCAACTTTTACTGTAGAGTCACCTACCATCTCGATTAATCTTTCTCTACCAACACACTAAATTAGGTTGTCTTTAGACAATCAGCAAATTCATTTTAACCACATTGGTAGCTTACATCGACTCAATTTTCTAACTATGCATCACAGACTTAAAGTTTTAAACATCCTCGTGGGTCACCTATCCTTGGAATAATTGGTGTGACCCCAAAAACAATTCTTAAGCATAAACAACACTAATAAATATTTTCTTTCCAGAAAACCCAACCATAAATCACAAGAGAACTCGACTCTCAAATTCCCAAACTCCAGCATAGAACAACTCCTCAACCAACTCTCAATTTTTTTTCAACTTCCACGAAGGAAGATGGATGCAAAGGGGGAAAAACCAAATGATCAATCAATTCTTTTCTGATAAAGCCTTGACACCCAAAATCCACACGACTTAAGTTTTACATCAAAACTTCAATAACTTTTTTTAAATGAAGAGAACAACAACCACATGCACAACACAATAATCTTCTTCACAAGGCAACCCACGATACCCAACGAAGCCCATTACAAAAACCATCGAAGGAATAACCAGTCAAGACTCATTGCCAAAAACTTTTCCTTGGTCTCCAATCATCGAAGATGAACAAAAGAAACCAACCTTATCCACCCACTCTCTAAACTATGCCGCAACCAATGACGACACTCACCTACAAGAGGTTCCTAGACCTCAAGTGGTGACTCTAACCGGCCACAACCACAACCAAGACCCTTAACACGGCCAAAAGAACAAGGCTGATAACCTTTCGGTTTAACCAAATCACATAAATATAATGACTCAACAACTATTTCATAAACAAAGCAATATGCGTCAACAAATTTAGCATTCAACATCAAAGCTCAAATACAATCCTTAAGCGTAATGCAATGATATCCATACCCTTTCTACTGTGCATCAGTGTGTCAAAATTTTAGTTACTTAGTCAACTTACGCCAAATTTTAAAGTTATTTTCCTAAGACAAGATTTTAAAGAATATATGCACCAAGGCCATGTTTCTAGATTATCCCAAATCAAAGTTTTAGTTGACCCAATGGTATATCACTAAGTTTAAACACCACGGACCTAATGCCCGCTCTGATACCAACCGTAACACCCCAGCACCCCACATGCCCTGGATGTCACACCCTCAAAAGCACCCAACATCCGACATGAAAATAAACATTGCAAAGCAACTAACATACTAGTAGGTTGCTGAATCAACTAAAAAGTTTCGTCAACACCTCCCCTAAAACTCGGACATCCACTCAGCAGATAAAAGACAAATTTCAATATATAAAACATAGACATTGCCCAACAAGATATCCAACTAAGCAACATATATATCATGGATGAGTAAGCCTACAAAAAAAACCACCATAAAGCAAAAGAGGATTAAGAGTATAGCCACCCCATAACCAAAGATACAAAAATTTAAGCCATCATGCCATCAAGCCACTTACAAGCTAACCATCCAAAATTACAAGTTCTTTAATATAGCAGCATTTCTAAAACTGGTATAGCAACTAATCTAACTACATGATGATCAATGTGAGTGAAGTGGTGCAAACCCTTCTCCCCAAAATGCCGCTCTGGAGGTACCTATAATTAAACAACACAAACAAGTGTGAGTTCAAAACTCAGCAAAGTGTATCATATCCATACATAATTATCCAATTAATAATTTCAAGCAATAGCATAAACACATTTCTTATACCAATCAACAAGTCCATAAACAATGATATCACCGGTGGTTATCACCTTCACTTCATTACTCATTTAATATACATACCTCATTAAACAATTTGGATGAGTCCACGACTCAGACAAGCCTCATTAAATCTCTTCAGATGAGTCCACGACTCTATCCCAACTCTACACATTACCATTTAACACAAGAATCATCATTGAAGATGCAATGCAACATGTATGCTCATGAATGCACCTTTCATAGTACATACCGGTATTGCCGAATGCACACCCGTCGGTGTGCACCCTCTCATTCCCTTCCATCAGGTGGAGGGGCCTACTCTTACTGTCTCGCTCCCATTCACCTCAGTGAATTGGACTACAAGGTAGGACTTTCGTGCTCACTACGGGTGAGCACAAAGGCCCACATTAGTATGGGTCGCCTCTTCTCTTATGAATGCACAAATGCAATGAAATGAATGAATAAAAGGGCAAATGCATTCTATTTCAACATTCACAGCTCCATCAACAGGAACATAAATATAACCATCATCATCAAGTCAACCAATAGCATTAACATAACTTTTAAATTCATAATCATTTAGCATTTCTCATTTACCCATATAATGCAACATGCATTCACCACAACCATTTCAAAATATTTCAACATAAACATAATCATAATGCTTAGCAAGAAATCGATATCCTAGCATCATACTAGTGATACACTTGCCTCAACCGCGGGGAGGGGGGTGGCGTGAGGATGATGCCACTCCTGAGTATACATCACCTGAAAATAGTATTTGCAAATTCATTTTCATAAACTATATACTTCACACAACCTACCACACTTCTACAACCTAATTCAAAATAGCCCCCAATTTCCAACAATTAGAGATTTCTGGACAGCAAGTATGAAATTTAACATATCTCCCAAACGGCTAAACTAAATTTTGAGTTCTTATACTATAAACGATCTCAAGAGGATAATATAACTTTTATTCTACTGCCAACCATTCAAAATATACCTCAAACAATCCCAGAATTGAAATGAACAGAGGTTACAAGTGTTAAACATTCAGTCTGGACGGTGTTTACTAAAACAAGCATATCTTTTGATTGGTTTAACCAAAATGAGTGTTCTTGTGATCTAATTGACAATAAAAGGATAAAATACCATTTCACCATATCCATTCATTCAGGAGATGTGCCAGAAATTCTCATATTACAGATGAACAGAGTCTGCACATTTTAAACCTAACTCAGGACAGTCTGTACTAAAATGGGCATAACTTTTAATTGGCTAAGTTAGAAATTGGGTTCTTGGGCTCTAAATGACCACAAGAGGATAACCTAAAATTAACCCCAAGCCATTTATTCAGAAACTGAGCCTATGGTCCTCAACTTGCACTTTTAGTTTCAGTTCAGATTCTGAATTTTTCAACAGATTGCAGTTTTAGGGTAGCAACTTCAAAATAGCATAACTTTTGATTTCTGAACCCAAATCAAGCGAACAAGGACATTTTCTTGATCTAAAGGAAAAATTTCTAACTTTCTCCAGGCAACCGAAGATTCTAATTCGACTTGGAAATAGCCCTAAACAACAGTTCAAAATCTCAACTACCAACATGAACAAAATCAGAGCAGCCCACAGTTAAAAGGTCATAACTTTTAATTGGCTGAATGGAATTTTGTGTTCTTGAACTCTATTGAAACCTAAGAACACGAGCTACAACTTTCGCAACATCCAACTACTCACGAAATAATTCTTTCTTGCCCAAAACACAGTAGCAAGACTGATCTGCGCACAGCTCGAAATCTGAACAGAGTTCCCTCCAACCCTAGAGCCATTTTCCCTCCAAAATCCCCAAATCCAAGAACCCTAGAACCATCCCCTCCAGCTAGGACCTCCATTAGCATAGCAAGAACCTCAAAAAACTTGAATCCACTCACCACCAAGAGGGAGGAAGAAGGAAGAAGGAAGAGGGGGTGCTACAAGGAGGAGCTCGGTTGAGCTTGGAGCAGCAGCAGGGAGGTTCGGTTTTTGGAGAGGAGGCGCAGCCACCAGGGAGGAGAGGAGCCAGGGAAAAGTGAACCAAGTGGAAAAGAATAGGAGGGGAGGGCAAAAGAGAAGGGTAGGTGGGGGAGAAAGGAACCCAAAGTTTCCCCACACGATCGCGATTTTAGCTTGCCGATCACCATGAGTCCACCAAATATCCGCCACGAAATTTGATCCGTAATATTATACTCAACCAATTCAAAGGAACAAGATAGAACACAAATTGAAGCAAGAAACCCAAATTCGGCCAGAACAGTACAGCAAAATTGTCGCTGCAATTAAGATATAAAAAAGACGGAATCTAGTTTGCTCACAATGTAAGAAATTGAAGGCAATGTTCTATGCTTTAAAACAAGTATACGAACACACAATTTGGAGCTCGTATAGAGAAGTTATAGCCAAAACACCAAGGTGCATAGATTTGACCTAAATTCAGCCGATCTAACCAAATCGAATCCGAATCAAATTAGATTTGAAGGATTCCGAATCACAAAGGACACCCAAAAACGTTTTTGTAGATGACTCTTCAAGGATTCAGGAAAGTATAACAACTTCTCAATCGGAGTTCGGTGTGAGAATTATGATCAAAATACCGAACCGATCTGGACTAAAAGTATAACTTGCTTCACCAACTTTGACGTCCATATTAAACAAAATTGGATCCAGTATTAGAGTTTGTGCCCAACTAGGTTTCTGTAGAGGTCATTCCCAGGTTTTAGGAAAGTGCAAAAACACTAGAATCCGAGCTCGTATGCGAATGTTATGAACAAAACAAAGTATTGGACAGATTGAAAGAAAAGCTACATGAAGGAAAAACGATCAGCAACTAAAACACAGACTCTAAAGGATCAAAACCTAACAAAACTCACTAAAATACTAGATTGAATCTAAAGGTTGAATTTTTGTGGAGTAATTTTCAATTTAGGATAGAAAATAAAAACTAATATATGGTACTAAATCTCTCACCGAGCAACTTGGCGCTCTGATACCACCTGATGTAAGGTTGTGTGCCAATCTTTCGATGAGAGCGATAACTTCGATTTGGTGGAACTGACTTTAACGATCCAACTACAACGTACGACGATGATGCGTCTTAGCAATCGCTAAACCTGAACACGAGGTTCAATTCCTGCAAGCAACCGAAGAACAAACAAGAACAATAGTAAAAGCAATCTGAAATTGCGAATATGAATGAAGGTGAAAACAGGGTGGGGTTCTATTGAAGATCTTGACAAGGTGGCTGTCCAGCACAACTCGAAGATTCAAAGTTTGTACATGGCTAAACTAATCAAACAAAACCCAAACCCTAGATAAGGGTACGGCTGGCTATTTGTGAGATAAAAGGAGGAGGAGGTCATCCAAAACCTAGGAAGCCCGAATAAAACTTGATTACAAGGCCCAAGATCCACTTTGACTCGGACTAGAAAAGTGAAGTGATTTGTTTAGCAGATTCCGAACAGCTCAGATGGAATTTAGAGGTGAAACTGGATCCATTGGAAAGATGGTGAAGAAAGCTTTCAATCATGTACTCATGTGCCATGAACACCCTTGTGGATCAAAAATTATGGCCGTTTTAAGTTGGTGCTGTCCCAGGAGGCCGAATTGGATTCCAGAACGTGATAGATTTGGTATCTCTCTCTTCATGGCCCAAGGTTGACTTGTTGGAGCTGGTCTAATCAGGTGTGGACGTATCCGTAGGAGTGATGTACTCATCAGATGGAATCTAAATAATTGCCGGAATGTGCTAGGAACATAAGAGGTCGATTCGAGTTGTTTAGCACTTTGTGTCATCTCGCGCCTCAATTTTCACCGCATAGAGACTCGGACGGATTATAAATGCTTGCTGAAATGAACTAGAGAGCATAAGAAGTCGATTCGAGTTATTTGGCAATCTGTTTCATCTCACGCCTCGATTTCCACCGCATGGAGACTTGGACGGATTCCAAATGCACGCTGGAATGAGTTAGGGAGCATAAGAAATGTATTCGAGTTGTTTTGTCTCCATTTCATCTCGTGCGTCGACTTGCTCCGAATCGACATTTTTTATTTGAAATTTTTTGATTTGAAACTTTATGATTTGAAAATTTTCAATTTAAAATCTTTTGAGTTGAAAATTTTGAGTTTAACTTTCAATTGAAACTTTTCGAACTGAAAGTTTTTAATTGAAATTTTGGAGTTGAAACTTTTCAATTTGAATTTTTCCAGTTGAAATTTTCTAATTTGAAATATTTCGGTTAAGACGTTTTGATTTCAAACTTTCTAATTTGAAATTTTTCGTGTTGAAACTCTCTAATTTGAGGCTTTGCGAGTGAAACTTTTTTATTTGAAAATTTTCAATTTAAACTTTTTCATTATGAAAATTTTGTGTTGTATTTTTGTCAAGTTGGCACTTTCTCTTTAAAATTTTTAGTGTTAAAATTTTATAATTTGAATTTTTTTTTGTTAGAGTGAAAAAATAAGTAGGGAAACGAGAAGAGTGAGAGTGGAGAAATTTTTACTGTTCTAGCATCGTAAAAAAGAAAAATTTTGCAACTAGCCTATAATCCAAAAAAATTGCAAGAATAGCCTCTCTACAGGTTAATCCCATGGACTGGATGCGCTGAAAAAAAAATTTATTTTTTTCCCACGTCCAGCGGACGCATTCCTCAATATTTTTTCTTTTAATTTTCCGCCCGACATCCAGCGGACTCCGTCCGCTCGAAATTTTTTTAAATTTTTTTCCTCAGCTCGCGAGTTCCAGCTGTTCCAAACCACTGGAACTCGTGGGGTGGGCGGGTGGGTGGGGTGGGGTGGGGGGTGGGGGTGGGGTGGGGTGGGGTGAGTTGCGAAAAAAGCGGTGAACGGAAAAAATATTTGTAAAGCTGTAACGACCTTGAAAATTTGTGAACTTTTTTGTGGAGGCTTACGACATATCAATAATATTTCCATAAAAATTTGAGAAGATTATCACTTATGAGAAATTTTAAAAAATTCAAATATTACAACTGTCATAATAAAACACTGACCAGTAACATTGAAGCGAACGAAAAATAGAACAAACTACGTTCATAAAATATGAAAATTTTTGGGAGGGTTTTTGAGACATCAATTATATTTCCATAAAAATCTGAGAATATTATCATGTACGTGAAATTTATAAAAATTCGAAAATTAGAACTGTCTTGATGAAACACTGACCAGTAAGTTTGAAATGAACGAAAAATGAAACAAACCACTTTGATAAATTCTAAAAAATTTGTACTGGTTTTTGAGACATCATTTATATTTCTATAAAAATATGAGAAGATTATCACATATGAGGAATTTTTAAAAATTCGAAAATTACAACTGGCTTGATGAAACACTGAGCAAAAAGTTTGAAGCGGACGAAAAATGGAACAAACCATGTTGATAAATTCTAAAATTTTTCGTGCTGGTTTTTGAGACATCAATTATATTTCCATAAAAATCTGAGAATATTATCACATATGAGGAGTTTTTAAAAATTCAAACGTTACAACTGTCTTGATGAAACGCTGACCAGTAAGTTTGAAGCGAACGAAAAATAGAACAAACCACATTGATAAATTCTGAAAAATTTTATGCAGGTTTTTAAGACATCAACTATATTTTAATAGAAATTTGAGAAGATTATCACATATAATTCATCACTAATGTTCCCATAAAATTCGCTGATAATGAACAAGCTTTGTGAGTTTTTTTAAATTTAGACAGTGGTACTATCGTGATTTAAGCCATACCGGCAAAATTGAACCTTACGAAAAATGGTACGAACCACTTTATAAAAATTTGAAAAAAAATTTGGGTGTTTTTATAAAATTTTCGTATGACGATCATGTTGCAGTAAGTTACATGAATTCTGACTGTTTTTAACGTCATCATAAAACATAGGTACATACGGGCGTTAGAGAATTCATAGAACTAGAATACAATATATTTCGTAGAAACATGCCTCTGGTGAAAGACTAGGTCACAAAACCACACATTCTATGGCCATGGTTGCCGGAATAGACGGTCAAAAACAGGATAATCGTATATTGGTGGCTGACGGGGTACTACGTATGGATACCTGAGAGGGCTTGATGGAATATCATCATCAGGATTTGGAGGACTTCGTGGATGTAAGGTTCGTGACTTTGGTGGCATGAAATCGTCATCATCATCGTCATTTGCATGGTTGTGAGCTAGCCCTCCTGTAGTGTTGGTCAAATGTCCTCTTGCATTGGTTCTTGAATGACCTGTTGTAGTAGTGCTTGAACGGGCTGTTGTGGTAGTGCTTGAATGTCAAGGTCTAGGTGATACGAAATCGTCGTCGTCATCGTTGTCGTCATTTGCAAACTTAGGAGGAAGCCCCTCTCTGGTGGTGGTTGAACGTCCTCTTGAACTTGATGCCGCAATAGTACTGGGTCGACCTCTACCCCTCAAGTTAGATTCTCTTATGCGTCTTCTGCGTGAACCAGGCATCACACCCCTGCCGAAAAGCATTTGCATTGCAAAGAATTCTGGGATATCTTTGTTCAGCAACTCTGTATCCTCCGGGAATGACTAACACACAAGACGAGCATACGAATTAGTGAACTTGTAGATAATGCTACAAAAGATTAGTAGGGTGAACACATAGAAATTAACAAACCTTAATATGCTCTGCGTACTGGTCGTCCAGCATCATTACCCTGTAATGTCTCGTAGAGAAACCTAAAGCGGAAGGGTGGTCGGCTAGTTCGCACACCCTGAAATACCTCTGACGCCACCCTTGCAGGTGCGCCTTGAGGTCGTCAGCGGTCACAAGGTTTAGGCCAGAGGTTGTCATGTTATGCCTCGATAATGTCGGACGGCACCCTTGCAATTTGGACACCACTATACTTAGGTTGTCCTCGTTGAACAGACCATTTTTCCCATTTCACGTAACCTTCATCGTGTAATGAAGGGCTAAGCTGCTCATATCAGGTGTCCACGAGAATCTTGTGCTGGAGGACCCAGCCATGGCGAAGTGTTAGTGGGAGCTGTGTATGTGTGCCTGTGGTTTGGCCTTTTGTAGACTCGAAGGAGTGGCGTATGGACTAAGTGTTGGAAGGTAAAGTTGAAACATTCGGACGGACAGCAAAACCCTGGAGTGTGAAGTCACGTCGGGCTGAAAAAGCTGCTACCTGTGAGTGTGAAGTCACGTCAGTACTAACAGGCAGGCTGCCTATGCCTAGTCTACTCGGCCTGACAAAGCTGCTACCTATGAGTAGTCTACTCGGTCTGACAAAGCTACACGCCCGTGAGTTGTCTAATCGCCTGGAAAAAGCAGGTGCACGGGAGTTGTCAATTCAGTATGCAAAAGCAACAAGCTCGTGTGTTCATGCATGACAGTAATTTGTACATGTTGGATCTAAAATTTTGTACGGTTATTGGCTGTTACTACACGGTTATGTGATGATTCTTGCATTATCGAGTGTGAAGTCACGTAGTTCATGCATGGCAGTAATTTCGATGGTTATTTGTTGTTACTACACGGTTATGTGATGATTCTTGCATTACGGATACTTTAGTTTAAGACTTCGAAAGTCGTTTTCATAAAATATGGCCCCGGTAACATTATCACATAGGGTGTTTGCGCTAACAGATTTTACATGGTAAACAAGTTGTAATTTCTATATTTTCCTATAATTCAGTTGTCCATGTAGTGAAGTATTTGTCTGGATCAATTCCCCCAAAATTTGTGTTCGAACGAGTTGTTTTACGAGCCGCTGAAAAGGCTTAAATGTTATGAAATATGTCCAGTTTGTGGTCATGTAGGGTATTTGTTTTGACATAATTTGTATGCAAAGCCGATAAGAAATAAAATGATTTTGCAGATTACGTTAGTATAGATATCAGCGAATATTTCGGAGCTATGCCACGAGTAGTGAAATCTGGCTGAAAAAGCTGAAAGCGATGGTAGCTAATCGACTTATACATCAGTTAACAAAGCAAAGGATGATATCTGGAAACCTCTTCAGAAGACATCCATGACCAACTATGTCTCCTCTATAGGAAACAAACTACTTCGCAAGAATAGCTACCGGTACAACAAGGATAGCCGCACACACAATCTTCTCCAACCATTTGACATTATCTAAAATGCGGTCCATCTTGAACATCAGCATGTTCAGCCTCTGCTCGAGTATAGGTTCCATCCTCTCCTCCATAGTAGGATGCATCCTCTGTAGTACTGTGGTTGTTGCACGCTCCACCGAGGTGTCCATGGTGTCCGCCCACTAGAAATATTGGCACCCTCCAGCCTACGTGATGAGGTTAACATACTTTTACGCAGTGCAAAGAAATGAGATCTCTCCAAAGAACTATACAAGTCCAACAGGAAAAAGGGAGCAAATGAACTTTTCACTTACGGAGAAAAAAGGGCATTTGTAGAACACCCGGTCGTTATTTGCCTCAGTGGTGGAGTAGAACACATTAGCTTTCACACGGCAATTAGGGCAATCGACCTGCCTTGCAGTGGCAAGTGCACGGGCCCTCCGATTTCCTGAGCTCGTCGTTTGACACATGGCCTTTGGAGGCAAGGAATGGGATGATGATTAGGATATATGCAAGCAGAGCTGGTATGAAGGCCTACTTATAGAGGCAGTGCATACAATCAGCGGGACAATGTTTATATAATCTCTTTCTTCGTGTTAGGTTCTTCAAGCCTCATATTGAAATGACAACTCAGCCTGACAAAGCTGCTACCTATGACTTGTGTAATCGCTCTGACAAAGCTACGCACCCGTGAGTTGTCTAATCGCTCTGAAAAAGCTGGAGCACGGGAGCTAAAGGCTACCAAACTCATTTTCATATAATACGGCCATGGTATAATTAACATTTACTGTGCTTGCGCTAACGGATTATACATGATAAGCATGTTGTAATTTGGATATTTTTGTATAATTTAGTTGTGTACTAAATTTTGTACTAATAACAGTGTTGTTATTATACTATTTCTTGGATACTTCACCATTATGCATTTACCATTGTTATTTGCACTGTTCATGTACGAATGTACAATGAATGGGCCGTAGGCATACATCAATTACACATACACACTACAGTACATCAATACAAGCGGTCATTGCCTTGTAGCGTCAATTCTGTTCTGGCCGTCGCCTTTGCAGACGGCGGAGTTGGTCTTCAGGGAACGTGAACCGGTCAAGCTCGTGCGTCGTGCTTCGCAAGTCGTAGTGTGTCTCTTCTGTCATGAGAGGGGCGTCGTCAAGCTGGCTGGTACCCAATGCACCCAACATGTCGGACACCCACGGGGGATACTGCATGGGAATGCATTGTTAGTAAAAGAGCCTAAAAGTGAGTGCATTTAAATTACATGAAACACTTACCGATGATCCCTGCGGGGCTGTAGATGGCTCGCCTTCGGGAGAATTCATCCCGATAAACCTGCGCACACGTATTGTTACGAAGCGTCGCGTGAGGAACAACTGAGTTGCACGTACATACCGCCTGAGCCAACCAAGTATGCGGAGGTGGGTGTTTGCGATAGCGTGCGGCGCAAATCCACCCAAATAAGTACTACCTGGTGCTACGTACTGATCGGGGGTGTCCACGTCAGTGGGTGTATGCACCTCGGCCCCGACCGGCCAAGCAAGGAGTGTTTGATCCTTGCGCGGATCCTGCGAAAGGACGTGACACGAACGAAATTATTAGTTACCTCTGAGAAAGGTATGTTCACTAGAAGGTAATAACTCCGATCAAAGTTCATGTACCTCATGTGGCGCCTGTGTATAGGATGTGCCTGCACCGAAACTGTGGAAGGCTGGGGGTTGTAAGCCTACCTGAAACCGAAATCTTGCAATAAAAATGCCCACGAGGACTCGGGCAAGTCTCCGTCGGGCCTAGATGACGAAGGCATGAGGGATTGATCTCTACGCTCGTGCTGTAAAAGGATATGGCATTAGCAAATGGTTCATTTCGGGAGAGTACTTCGAAGTATGATAGCAAAATGTAAGTGTTGTACCTACGTATCCTGACGGCCATGCTACGAGGAAGAAGAACGTGCAACGCTCGATCGTCTTCCGCCCATGCTGATGCGTGACGGCCTAGGAGATAAAGGTCGAGTGCCTCGCTCACCGCACCGCATGGCAACGTCACTGTGACGGCCGCATGTCAATGCCCTCAAACTCGTCCATGATTGACCGTAGAACCCCGAATAGGCTAGACTTCGAGCGGTGGGCCTCCTCCCGTATTGCACTAGAACTTTCCTCGAAGATACGGCTCGCACGGTCGTACTGCAAGAAAACATGATTAGTAATAGAAATGTGAATTGAGATGTAATGTATGGTCGTACTGCTTCATCTTGCCGTGCTGCGTGGTGTGTAAGCTGGCCGAGGGCCAACCTCTACCTCCTCTGGCCTTTCAGGAGGTCTCGCAGTAAGTCATGCTCTGGTACGAGGCACGTACCACTCCAAGTAGGCGACGTAAGACTCGAGGACGTATGGTCGACCCTCCTGAACTACCCGCTCCGTGGCGTACTACTCCCATGTAGTCGTCCATTGTAACTGCGTGTCTTGCCACTAGTCGCTCCTCTGGACCCTCCGAGATTGTCTGCGGGAATGATAGTCGTAAGTTACAAAACATAATTACAAATTAGAGTTAATAATTACGAATGAAACTTACATATGCACTTTTCGTGTCAAAGACGGGCCAACTGGAGGGGGGATTTGTTGGTACAGTCCAAACTGACGCATTACTCGAGCTGGGCAGTACGCCTCCACCATATGATAGAAAACGAGGTGGCACGTTGTCAACCAGTAAGCGCCATCCTACGCGCACTGAAGCGACAAGCCATGCGGTGCCGTACTAACCAACGAATCATAAGTCCAGGGCTGCCATATTATTTCGGCCTCATGCAGAGTCTCGAAGTGGTTATGAAACTCAAAGTAGACTCTGCGAGGTCTGTCCCTTGCCCATCCCAAGTAGGCAGCCGTCCACCGAAGCCCCATTGTGGGAGCATCGATGGGGTGTCCAGCGTAGAAGACTTCGTCATTAGTATACGGGTGAATGGGCTCTCGAAAGTACGAGCGCCCAACAGGAAAATGCTCCCAAGACCATATCTGCAGCAACGTGTAGCATACTGCCAGAACGGGCTCCTCCCCCATTGTCTTCACACAGGCTGCGCACAATCCCCTGTATGTGGCGCAAAGCACCGCCGATCCAAAATTGTACTGAGGGACCTCGTCGGCGTGGGCGTCGGCCAAAGCCTCCGCGATGTGGATGTAGGCCGGGTAGACAGCATCTCCCTGCGATGTAGGAAACAACACCCAACCAAACAGGAAAAGCAGGTACGCAACAAGGTGAGTCCTCACCACGTGCTGAGGTGCGTCATCAGGGCATCGGATGTAATGACGTAGCCATGACAGTGGAACCCCCGGACTCTGCTCAGGGACCGCATGGCCAAATCTGTCCTGTAACCTTACTTTCCAGTCAGACCTCCTCGGCGGTGGAACTATCGGCTTACCCCTGATAGGAAATCTGATAATGTAGCCAACGTCCTGTAGGGTGACCGTCATCTCCCCCCAGTGGAAGTGGAAAGTGTGGGTCTCTGGCCTCCAACGATCCACTAGCGCGGAGAAGAGAGCCGCGTCGAAAGTGAAGGATTGCCCGATATCCATCATCCGGGCTAGCGACAGTAGCCCTGACTCCCGTAGGGTGGGCACGTATCGCAGGTCCATGGGCCAGTGCTCCTTCGGGGCCCTAAGAACGAAAGACGGTGGCTGGGCACCTGTAAGCCAAACCCTGCTACGATGCTTGGCATCGTAGTATGGGTCAAGCAAAGTCTGCGGGTGGGCAGCCATGTCCTGCAAGAAGAAAGCAAAACAAAAATTAATACGCGTAACATAACATCACGTGTCATAATAACAAACATAATGTGATGACATGATAGCACATAACAAGACATAAATAGCACAGTACGTGATATTGCATAGCAAAATAATGTAGACTACAGGAAGGTACTAACCGCACACAAAAAAAGAACACAGGGGACATAAAAAAATAACATTACAAGACATAACAATACATAACATAATATTAGGTAACATGACATACGTAACACAGTACTATGAACTACGGATTGGTCGACGAGCCGGCCCTATTAGGGTAGTTCTTCATTGTATGCCCCACTGTCCGGCATATACGGCACTTCTGTACATCTCTTCCGTCTCCCCGCTGACTTGCATCCATGTCGTTACGGATTCGCCGTGACTGCCACCGTCCACGGCCGCTTCGCTTCAAAGCACCGTCCGGCATATACATGCGAGCATGGCTTGTGTAGCAGTTGTGGCTTGTTGCATATGCATGTCACCACATCACGTATTGTGCACACTTGCTTACGGTAGCCTCTGCAATAGCCATCGACGAACTTCTCCCGTAGGCGCACTTCAAACTTTCGCCTGACTCCATCCATGGTGCGGACGTCGTGGGAGCGAGCCTTCTCTATTTTCTTCTCAATGTATGCATACATTCGTTCAAAGAACTGGTTTCCCTCGTCCAGATGCCTCTTTGCATTCATCCCCCTGTTCACGAAGTATCCAACGATCCTGTTCCAGGTCTCCTCCATGATGGCACTGATTGGGAGGGACCGAACACCCTTCAGGACACCGTTGTAAACCTCGGACATATTAGTTGTCATTATGCCGTACCATGCGCCGTCAGTGGCATGCAGCAGGGACCACTTCTCTAGTTCTGGAGCGTGCAACTGCAGCCACTGAGAGAAGTTGTTGACCTGGCCCTCTGCGGATTATGGCGTATGTTTTGCGGTCTCCTCATCGATCACTCTCCATATGGCCTCGAACTTCCGCCTCTAGTTTTGCATGCAGAGCCTCTTGAATGTCTTCATCACTTCCTTGTTGCGGAACCTTCTGTGCAGGTTCGCGGCAAGATGCCTCATGCACCAGCGATTGACGACGTCATTCCATTGGTACGGTGGCTGTGTCCCTCTTTGCATGGTGCTGATGGCGGACATTAACCCAGCATGCCTGTCGGTGATGAGGTATACGTTCGGGCTGTCTTGCACAACAGCTTGCTTCACGTTTGCTACGAACCACAACTAGCTATCTGTGTTCTCGCTTTCCACGAGTGCATAGGCCACTGGGAGTAGCTGGTCGTTGGCGTTCGCCACGACCGCCATCAGTATGGTACCCCTGTACTTGCCAGATAGGAAAGTACCATCCATGCTAAGCACAGGCCAGCAGTACTTGAAGCCCTGAATAGCTGGTCCGAATGCCCAAAACACACGGTCGAGGATGAAACAGTTGGGACCCCTCGTGGGGTGTGGCCTATCCATCTTGTTCATGTAGGTCCCAGGATTGGTTTCAGCAATCTGGTGAAGCATGCGAGGAACAAGGTTGTATCCCTCTTCGTACGTGCCATACATCATCTCTATAACTTTCTTCTTCGCTCGCCACACCTTGCCGTAGCTAACAGGATATCCCACCATGTTAACTACGCCGCCATCGATATCTTGGTGAAACATCCACGTCCACGTGACCAAGTGAGAAATCAGGCTGGCCACATATGAGGACGTGACATTTCTGTGCTTGTGCAGTGGCTCAGCAAGCACACAAGTGTGGTCCGTCAGGACTGTTATCCTGAAGCCCGAACTGCCGTCCTTGAATTTGTGGGCACGGATCTTGCCGGGACACTCAGCATCCATGCACTTCACAATGTAGGTCTCCTGGTTCAACCTGTACACCCGGTACATGCGGCTGATGTTTACCGCATATCTAGCAATTGCTTGCTGGGCGGCACTCTTCATAGGGAAGCGTTGCCCTACCAGCAGAGTATCCTGATTGAAGGCCCACTCAGTGCCAGCTTCTTCTGGCAGCACGAGAGACGTCATTGCCAGATTTTCCAACCGTGAAGACACGTACTCCACATCGGTGGACACAATGCCACCGACTGGAGCTGCACCGTCCTCTCCGCTTATATCCGTGTCGACATCATCGTCTTCATAGGACGTTGCTTCGTCCGACATGCCTTCCAGGTGCTCGTGGCAGTCAATGCGAGTGGACCACCACCGTCCGATGTCTTCATTCGCCTGAAAAGCATCCGCACCGACGTTATCACCGATGGCCCCAGAGGCTGCTTCAACGCTGCTGCAGCCGCCACTGCCACCAAGGGGATTAGAGGTTTGGCCTCCGTCCAGGAAGCGGACATACACCATCGGCCGACGGTGTATCAACGCTCCAGGGTTCATTACAATTTGCATGTATTCCACCCACACTGTGCTTCCCACGATCTTGCATAGGTCACACATGTAGTTGCTGGAACCTTCGTCGACTCGGACATTCACCGCCTCGATGACGAGCTTCTTTCGGGCAGTATCCCGATCGAATGCGCTCCTCACGCAAGTACGGAGGTCGGCCAGACTCATCTCCATCAGACCTGGAGCCCGGATCATCTTCCTTTCGCAGTTCGAAAGGCCTGCCCCATGCGAACCCTCTCGAACAACGCCGTCACCATAAAACACGGACAAATCTAGAATTTCTGCCATTTAGTACCTACCATAGCAAAAGACGCAAGCACGTGCATTGAGTACCAATATATGATTTGCCATATCCATAATCAGTAATAAAATACCAAACACATAAATATCATGCACCGTTATTTATTCCATTAATAGAACTAAATTTTTTACTATTAACACTAGTTTCATTGTGTTATTTATTCAGATACTCCAGAAATTTTGTTTCACCAAAATAATATTCCATTCATACCATACAAATATTATACTGAATATTAAACTATTCATTCTGCGATTTGACTAACTGTAGATCAAATTTTACGTCTAACACCATATTTTTAAGTGCTAAATGGTACTAATTTTTTTCGATAATAACAGTGCTGTTATTCTAATGTTTCATCGATAATTTACAGATTTTGTTTCACCGAACTAACAATCCATTCATGCCATGCAAATACCACACTTAATATTACACTATTTATTCCCCGATATTACTAAGTGTCCGACTTATTTTACACCTACCAAACAAAATCCTCTAACCGTAAGCCGAATAACAATACAAGAAACAACATATCATTAAAATATTAGCAACACTATCATTCATACGTACTACTTGTTCCACAATATTATAAAAATAATATGCAGATATTTTCCGTAACACGGATGTTACTGGTTCTGTCATATTTTTTAGTGCTAAATGGTATTAATTTTTTCAATAATAACAGTGTTGTTATTCTATTGTTTCTTCGATACTCCACAAATTTCGTTTCACCGAACTATCGATCGATTCATGTCATACAAATACCACACTTAATATTACACTATTTATTCCCCGATTTTACTAAGTGTCCGACTTATTTTACCCCCACAAAATTAAATCCTTTACACTATTTATTCCCCGATTTTACTAAGTGTCCGACTTATTTTACCCCTACAAAATTAAATCCTCCGACCGTAAGCCGAATAACAATACAAGAAACAACATATCATTAAAATAATAGCAACACTATCAATCATATGTACTACTTGTTTCACAATATTATAAAAATAATACGCTGATATTTTAGTAACACAGATGTTACTGGTACTGCCATATTTTTAGTGCTAAATGGTACTAATTTTTTGGATAATAACAGTGCTGTTATTCTATTGTTTCATCGATAATTTACAGATTTCGTTTCACCGAACTAACAATCCATTCATGCCATGCAAATACCACACTTAATATTACACTATTTATTCCCCGATATTACTAAGTGTCCGACTTAATTTACACCTACCAAATTAAATCCTCCAACCGTAAGCCGAATAACAATACAAGAAACAACATATCATTAAAATATTAGCAACACTATCATTCGTACGTACTACTTGTTCCACAATGTTATAAAAATAATACGCTGATATTTTACGTAACACAGATATTACTGGTACTGCCATATTTTTTAGTGCTAAATGGTACTAATTTTTTCAATAATAACAATGCTGTTATTCTACTGTTTCTTCGATACTTCACAAATTCCGTTTCACCGAACTAAAGATCGATTAATGTCATACAAATACCACACTTAATATTACACTATTTATTCCCTGATTTTACTAAGTGTCCGACTTATTTTACCCCTACCAAATTAAATCCTCCGACCGTAAGCCGAATAACAATACAAGAAATAACATAACATTAAAATAGTAGCAACACTATCAATCATATGTACTACTTGTTTCACAATATTATAAAAATAATGCGCTGATATTTTAGTAACACGGATGTTACTGGAACTGCCATATTTTTAGTGCTAAATGGTACTAATTTTTTTAATAATAACAGTGCTGTTATTCTACTGTTTTTTCGATACTTCACAAATTTCGTTTCACCGAACTAACGATCGATTCATGTCATACAAATACCACACTTAATATTACACTATTTATTCTCCAATTTTACTATGTGTTCGACTTATTTTACCCCTACCAAATTAATTCCTCCGACCGTAAGCCGAATAACAATACAAGAAACAACATATCACTAAAATACTAGCAACACTATCATTCATACGTATTACTTGTTCCACAATATTATAAAAACAATACGCTGATATTTTACGTAACACGGATGTTACTGATACTGCCATATTTTTTAGTGCTAAATGTACTAATTTTTTCAATAATAACAATGCTGTTATTCTACTGTTTTTTTGATACTTCACAAATTTCGTTTCACTGAAATAACGATCGATTCATGTCATACAAATACCACACTTAATATTACACTATTTATTCCCCGATTTTACTAAATATCCGACTTATTTTACCCTACCAAATTAAATCCTCCGACTATAAGCCAAACAACAACACAAGAAACAACATATCATTAAAATAATTAATAGCAACTCTATCAATCATATGTACTACTTGTTTCACAATATTATAAAAATAATACGCTGATATTTTAGTAACACGGATGTTACTAGTACTGCCATATTTTTAGTGCTAAATGTTACTATTTTTTTGGATAATAACAGTGCTGTTATTCTACTGTTTCATCGATAATTTATAGATTTCGTTTCACCGAACTAACAATCTATTCATGCCATGCAAATACCACACTTAATATTACACTTTTTATTCCCCGATATTACTAAGTGTCCAACTTAATTTACACCTACCAATGTAAATCCTCCAACCGTAAGCCGAATAACAATACAAGAAACAACATATCATTAAAATATTAGCAACACTATCATTCAAACGTACTACTTATTTCACAATATTATAAAAATTATACGCTAATATTTTAGTAACACTAATTTTTTTAATAATAACAACGCTGTTATTCTATTGTTTCTACGATACTTCACCGTTATACTGTTAATTGCACTAACAACACAACAACTGTTAATTGCACTAACAGCAAGTACACAATATTTTTTACAAATTCGGAGTTATATTTGCATACTAATAGTGTGATTTCATCTAGTACTCATTGTACATTTACCATTATTATTTCTACTATTTATGTACAACTACCGTGATTCAATATACTAATATTTACACTAACCTGCCTGCAGCACAACTGATGATTGCGACGGTCCGAGTATCTTTGAAATCAAACTTGCTGAAGCTCTCCAGGCGGATGTACGAACTCACCTCACAAAGAATACCTGTGAAATAATGATCCCTCGTCAAATCATCAGAAATATAAACTCCAACAACATTTCTACAAAATATGCATATGGCAAATTCCTTTTGGAATACACTTCCAACCATCCTTTTCCACCTCGTTTTTCTCTCTATTTTCCCCTTCCACCGCTCGAACTCACTGGCTCTTGCGTTACCTCTCACGTTTTGCGCTTAACGCAGCCCATCGCACAAGAGGAGGGATTTATAGCGGTTTCCTGTGCGAATGCAAGCGAGGAAGAAGGATTCGTTTGTCCCTCCTTTCGACGCATGGACGAGATATAACAACGCGATTGAAATGACTTGGGAATAAAACTTTTCCTCTATGCTTTTCTTCTTTCTCCTGCGCGTGGCGTTGCTTTCCAACACATTTCCTCCGCGCTGTCGCCCTGGCCAAACTCCCGCGCGCATGCCCCGCCTGGCCCCCAAGCCAGCCGTTGCCCGCCCCTGCATTGGCCAGGCCCCGCGCCAGACGTCGCCCGCCCGGCAAGCAGCACGAAACCCCTCCCCGCCCCCATCCCACCCAGCACTCCCGCGAGTTCCAGCGGTTTGGAACCGTTGGAACTTGTCGGCCGTACGCCCACGCCAGCAAAAAATTTTTAAAAATTTTCGAGCGGACGGAGTCCGCTGGATGTCGGGGCGGAAAATTTTAAAAAAATATCGCGGAATGCGTCCGCTGGACGTGGGAAGAAAATAAAAAAAAATTCAGCACGTCCAGTCCGCGGGATTAACCTGTAGAGAGGCTATTCTTGCAATTTTTTTTGGATTACAGTCTAGTTGCGAATTTTTTCTTTTTTTAGATACTAGAACAGTAAAAATTTCGAGAGTGGATAAAGAAAATGATACACGTCACCGCAAAAGATTGGTCCTTAAACTTTCTAGTTTAGCACCGCCACGGAGCCTCGTGCTGCGTCGCATCTACGGAAACGCAGCGACCAATACTCGACGTCCAAACGTCGCCTTTCGTTTGGGTCGGAGCCCGTTCCGGTCACATGGCCCCGCTAGCTAGCGTGTGCATGGGGAAGCGCCCAGGGGCTTGAGCCGATTCGCTCAGTGGGAGAAACGAGGACGAGGAGCCTGTCCCATGCAAAGTAAATTCAACGCTACGTCGTGAGGACTTAGAACTTAAATAGGAGTACACTATAAGACTTAATTAGGACTACTAGGACTGTAGGAGCACAACATGTTTTGCGCATTGACTGGGTCGAGCCGCTCGCGCCCCCATGCGACCATGCACATGGAGTCAGCGTTACGACCACGCCACACCAGAACACACGCTGCTCCGTGGGCGCCCGCGCTCCGCAGCGGAGGTGGTGAGCCATAGGCTACTAGAATCTAGGGGAGAGTGTTGAAACCTACTTTTCTTCTCAACAGATGGCATCATGTTTTTATACTTTTATCAAAACATATCTATAAAAAAAACTATATATTTTCTTTAGATGATGTATTTTACTCTAACCTACAGTAGTAAATGACATTACAAATAGCTAAAGGAGAGAGAGGTACACAAGGCCTACCCTGTACTTTGGGAGGCCTAGGGTGAATTCCAGACAACCACTACTACAGAACTGGACATCACAACCGGTCTATTAGAAGCAGTTTGGTGCGAACCCGTTGTGATCTTCGCACCAGAAGCGGTTCGTTGGCAACGGTCCGGAGAGGGCTTCCAGAAGCGGTTGGAAACACGAACCGCTTCTGAAGGTTGCGTTCTAGAAGCGGTTCTTTTCTAAAACCGCTTCTGATTTTCAGAAGCGGTTTGAGAAAAGAACCGCTTCTAGAACGCAACCTTCAGAAGCGGTTCGTGTCTCCAACCGCTTCTGGAAGCCCTCCCGCGCAGCGCATTTAAACCCTTCTTCCTCCATGCGCCAGCAGAGGTACGAATACGATCGAACAGAGAAGGCCGACCAAGCGCTGTTCTTGGGGAGGTGCTGTCCAAATTTTTAATTGGAGGTGATTAGCTCTAAATTAAGTGTTTCAAAGTTAGTAACATCATGTGAACATCCTTCTCACCTAGATATTGCTATTTTTTTCAATGGATGTGGAGAAATCTTGAACTTTTTAAGCATTATCGAAAATTTGTTTTTCGTGCCTTGTTTTATTGTTGTATGAAGATGTAGATGGAGATCTAGTTCAAAATATGACATTACAAGGTAAAGGTGATTGGAAGCTTTAGATCTATGTGGTTGTTAGCTTTAGAATCTTAAATATCACAATATTGGGAGAGATCTAGGTACAACATTGCAAGGAAGTAATTATTGGTGTATGAAATAAAATAGAAAAACATGTAGAAGGATAAAAAATAATTACAAAGGTAGGAAGGGATACAAAATAATTAGAAAGGTAGGTCTTTAATTGGATGACGGTGTAGGTGGAGTTTTTTTTGTTGGGTTTAAATGTAACGAAATTTAAGTTAGGTTATAATTTTTCTAACGGAATTTGTTATAATTTTTAATGAAATTATAACTTGGTATAGATGAATCGGTAATGGATGTACAATGCGGACCGTCGCTCGAGAGAGTTCATTGATGGCGTGCAGGCTTTTCTCGATGCGGCCGTTGCATTCTTGCCTCCAGGGCGCTTCATATGTTGTCCGTGTGTAGATTGCAAGAACGAGAAGGAGCACTCCCAGCGATGGCAAGTTATGAACCACTTGATCATGAGAGGTTTCATGCCAAACTATACCTGTTGGAGCAACCATGGCGAAGTTGAGGTGATTAGCCAGGAAGACGATGAAGAAGACGAGGAAGAGGAAGATGGATTCAACAAGATCCCGCACGACACGCAATCTTGCTCCGTGGAAGAAACACTTGGTGACTTTGGTGATGATGAGCTAGACCGGATCTTTGCGTGACGGAGAGGAGACTACAGATGAAAGATTCGAGAAGTTCCAATAGCATGTTAGAGGACCACGAACTCCTTTGTACCCAAACTATGGGCAGGGCCACAAAAAGCTGCGTACCACACTGGAACTCATGCAATGGAAGGCTAGAAATGGTGTGTCAGATAAGGGATTCGATGAGGTGTTATCACTCGTAAAGAAGTTGCTTCCAGAAGATAACACTCTACGCGAATCTACATATGAAGCCAAGCAAGTCGTCTGTCCTTTGGGATTGGAAGTACAGAAGATACACGCATGTCCTAATGATTGTATCCTGTATCGTAATGAGTATTCGATTTGGATGTTTGTCCAAGTGTGCGAGAGAATCACGGTATAAGGTGAAGCGTGACGATCCGGTGGAATAGATGGGGCGTAAGAAGAAGACTCCAGCTAAAGTGTTGTAGTATTTCCCTGTGATCCCCCGATTGAAACGTATGTTTGCTAACAAAGCGCATGCCCAGATGATGCGTTGGCACAAAGAAGAGCGTAAGGACGACGGGATGCTTAGACACCCTGCAGATGGCTTACAGTGGAGGAAAGTCGACCGGACGTACCCGGACTTCGCAAATGAGGTGAGAAACATAAGGTTTGGGTTGAGTACCGATGGGATGAATCCTTTCGGAGAATTGAGCAGCAGCCATAGCACCTGGCCCGTTACACTATGTATCTATAACATTCCTCCATGGCTGTGCATGAAGCGAAAGTATATCATGATGCCGTTGTTGATCCAAGGCCTCAAGCAACCCGGAAATGACATCGATGTCTACCTGAAACCATTGGTTGAAGATCTTGTGACGTTGTGGGACGATGGTGCAAGGGTATGGGATGAGTACAAAAGGGAGTATTTCACCCTACGTGCATTGTTATTTGTAACAATCAACGGCCTGCTCTCGGTAACCTGTCCGGCCTAACTATCAAAGGATATAGAGCCTGCATCCAGTGCTTAGATGAAACGGACGGCACGTACCTGAAAAACTCTCGGAAGGTTGTGTACATGAGTCACCGTAGGTTTCTTCTTACGAGTCACCCGTTGCGGAAGGAAGGCAGGAAATTTAACGGGCAACCAGACCTTCGTGCAAGGCCTCAGCATCGTAGTGGGCCACGTGTGTTTGCTATGGTAAAGGATTTGAAAGTAGTATTTGGAAAGGGTCCCGAAGCAAACATGTGCAGAATGAGGATGGTCATGCACCCATGTGGAAGAAGAAGTCAATATTTTGGGACTTGCCTTATTGGGAAGTTATGGAGGTTCGTCACTCACTTGACTTCATGCACATCACGAAGAATGTCTGCTTGAACCTGCTAGGCTACATAGATATGTACGGAAAATCAAAAGATACACTGCAAGCTCGGAAGGACCTTAAACTCTTGGGCCGAGGAACGACCTACATCCCGAAAAGAGAGAGAAAGGACAACATTACCTACATCCTGCGAGCTACACTCTAAGCAAAGAAGAGAAAAAGCATGATAGAGTTCTGAGCAGTGTGAAGGTCCCTTCCGATACTCCTCGAATGTAAAGAGACTCGTAAACATGAAAGAGAATAAAATCGTACACATGAAATCCCATGACTGTCTTGTGTTAATGACACAGATTGCTCCCGATGGTATGTGAGAGGCATCTTGCCCGAGTGGGTACGAGGGACAATCACAAAGCTGTGTTCTTTTTCAACGCGATTTCACGAAAGGTCATCGACCGGATAAACTAAGTAAGCTGCAGGATGACGTGGTACAAAGTTTGGTTAGTCTTGAGATGATCTTTCCTCTTGCATTCTTTGATATTATGGTTCATCTCACTGTTCACCTTGTCAAAGAGATAGGTATCCTTGGACCCGTGTATCTACACAACATGTTCCCTTCGAGAGGTACATGAGTGTGCTAAAGAAGTATGTTCAGTAACCGTTCTCGTCCTAAGGATGCATTGCCGAGGGTTATGAGACAGAGGAGGTGATTGAGTTTTGTGTGGCTTACATTAATGATCTAAACCCGATCGGCGTCCCTATATCACGCCATGAGGGGAGGCTACGGGGAAAAGGGACACTAGGAAGGAAAGCAATTGCATGCAATGATCTTCTTACATTTAAGCAAGCACATTTCACGGTTTTGAAACAATCAACTATAGTGGCCCCGTATGTCCTTGAGCACAAGAGTATTCTACGCCGCGATTTCCCGGGGAGGTCTGAGGATTGGATAACACTGAATCACATGGATTCTTTCGGCGCTTGGTTACAAAAGTACATCCTTTTGAAAGGGTCAGACAATGAACAGTTGCAACGCTTGGCTCGGGGACCATCTAGTGAAATCGTGACATTCAAGGATCAAACACGGTCAATGTTGCATATTTACTTTTGACACATAGTCCCTGTGTGTATGTTCTTGGTGTATTTCTTGTTCTTGTGTCCACGAGTTCGTGTTTGATCCTTGGGCTAGTTCCAACACGCCGTAGTACTTAATGCTTGCTGTAGAAATTTATGTAATAATATGCTTGTGTTGTAATCTGTAATATAGTTGTTTCAAAGTAATATGATATTTATGTCAATATTTTTGCGGAATTAGTAGAGATGGCGCAACCAGGACGTGATGACCCTACTTTCGATGAGGGAGAACAGTTCTGTTGGACTCCATCGCTACCGGGTACCATCGAAGGTGATGGTAACGCCGCCATTGGGGCTAATGGTGGTTCGGTGAGGCCGTTGAGGTGCGGTGATGAAGCCATTGACGCGGGAGCCGCTGAGTCCGATAACACTTGTTCCGGCCAGGATGAGGTACAGGCAGAAGAATATAATCCCCGTAGACATGTTAATTAATCGCAATTCGTTAATATAATACACTCTGACACGTTTGTACATATGTTTATGTATTTCAAGCCCCGTGCATCGAGCAACCAATCCAAGCATCGGGGACCTAACAAGAAGCCGTCCATGAAGCATGTGTTTACCGATGTTAACAACGAAGGGATGCCGGTATCCCCTCTTTTAGCAGTTGGGCCGTACAACAACGCTTGCGGTTACCACGTGAGGGATCACGTCCCAATTAGCATCAGAAAATGGGCCGAAGTTCCTCAAGCTACCAAGGACCTGCTCTGGCAAGATATTAAGGAAAATTTCACATTTCCTCAAGGGTCCGAAGACAAGGCCAAGAAATTTACTTTGAAGAAGATGGCAACAATGTTTCAGGCTTGAAAGACGTCTCTCAGCCGCAAGTACGTGCAGAAGGAGAAAGACCCGACTTCAACCAATTTCCTAAGTTGGCGGATCACCGAAACATTCGAGGAGTTCAAGCCGTCACCGAGGGCCGGCCGCGAGTCGGAAGAACAAGGCCAATTCACGGATGAAGAAATACCACCACCATCTTGGCACCGTGGTTACATCAAGGCTGTACCAAAATGGGAGAAGCGGAAGAAGAATTAATGGCGAAGGGCGTCACACCGGCTACGCTCTGTAGGAACAGCGCTGCGCAATTGGTTCATGGGTCATGGGGAGCCTTTGGATGATCGCAGTTTGGTGATGGCACCGAGAGTACAAGAGGTGGCCAAAGGATTGTATAAGCTGTTGAGCGAGTCTCGGTGTGTACATTGGTGCCAGACAGGGAGAATGACGAGCTAACACATGCCCTTGAAAACCCTGAGCACCCAGGACAGACACGAGGTATGGGCAAGCTGACGCCGTGGAAGTATAGTTTCGCTAAGGACGCACATACGTACAGGAGCCGGCATAGAAGCAAATCAAGAGAATCACGTAAAGTGTACCAATTGGAACAAGAGCTCAGAGCAACCCAGGCTAGCATCGGCGATATAGTTGCGCAACAAGTACAAATTGCCCTCAGCAAGCTTCAAGGACTAGGTCCGAGCAATCAGCCGGACGTCGTGATCAGCCCCTCCGCGCGGCGAAGTAGCTGCGTGTCCACCGGGGCCCCTGAAGCGGACACCTTGCTATCCCATTATCATGTGGATGACATAAGGGTTCGCCGCCAGTGTGAGCTGCACGTTGATGCGCGTAACCTCTCCATCAAGGTGGCTTACGGCATGGCATATCCGGTGGAGCTGGGCCAGATGTTCCACTACAACGAGATACCCCCGGGTTACTCAAAGGTCACGGTGGAGGAGGTGCTGAGCGGATTTGAAGAACTTCACCTTGATATTGCTGGAGGCGACGACGTGACCAAGCTTGGACAGGCCCTCCACAATATCATCCTTTGGCGCAAACGGTACATCATATTTCCAGCTGCTATGGACATGTCATCTCCACCACGGCAACCCACGCCTCCTCCAACATCACCGCCACGCAATGCCTCGCCAATAAAACAGAGCAGAAGCCCTACTCCACCACCAGCAGCTCCTGTGTCTCCACCCGCTCCACGCAGAAGCCCTACTCTACCACCAGCATCTCAAACAAAAAAGAACCCCTCTAGAAAAACCACGCCTCCACCATCTCCTCCGAGGAAGAAGCTCGATAACAGAATGAAGGCTCCCCCACCTGCTCCCAAGAAGGCGGAGTCCAGCCGATCGGCCAAGGTAAAGGAACCTCCAAAGAGGGCATATGATATGAATAAGGAGGAGAGTGACGCGGTCACTAAAGCAGAAGTGGCTGCACACTTCAAAAAAGAAGGTAGAGCCAAAGGTACCAATCGATCCAAAAGCGGCAGAACACTTCGCGACATGCCGTGCAAAGTCATTGCTGTCTTAGTCCAACTATGAACGGACAATAATTAAGGCTACAGAAGAATAAACGTGGTCGGTGCGCGGCAAAGAAGAAGAAGAGAGACCAAGATCGGAGAACCTCGAGAGGTTTATGAAGGAGGCAGACTCGGTTCCACAGTGCGCAGCTCTTGGATTAATAGATGATATCCCAATGGCAACAAAGGTCAGATGGCAATTTCAGTTGGGCCGGGAGCTGATTGACCCAAATGAGATAAAAGATCTACCAACCAAGATGCGGCAATTTCACGAATGGTACATGACAGAGTCCGCTCAAGGAAGAACGATGTTCCCCTCCGTATCAAAGAAGATGATTTTTATCGCGGGGACAGCACCATATGGCTCGAATTTGACGACTTATACAATATTTACCATGCCGACTCCATCAACGTGTCTCTCATGAGCTGCTGGTGCCTGTAAGTGTCAAGCTCATACCTTTACTGTGTGCTTCCTCGTACAATAAAATTGCAACTATTAAACTTATACCTTTCTATGTAGAATGGAGATACAACGATGTAGAAAAGAGAATATCTTCAACGTGGGCTTCATCGACCCAGAGATTGTTAACGAGTTCGTCTTTGGATACAACCGAAAGGATCTTGAAGATTACATTCTCGATGCATTCTTGGGACAGCACTACAAACCGTACATACTTACGCCCTTCAACTTCGAGTGCGTATATATACAACCTCTCGTTCTTATATTTTCTAAGGCATTTATAATACTACTAGCTAGTTACATATATGTTGCAATACATGAATAGGTTTCACTTGGATCCTTCTTGTCATCAAGCTTGATAGCAACGGATCATTGTTCAAGACTCAAAAGGACTCGGTGAAAAATATCAATTTATCATTGACACCACGAATGTATATAGCACATATATATACGATAGTTTTCCTTATTATATATATTGAAATACCTTGCTAATTCCAACTCGATAATTACCATTCATACTAACGCATCACACAGACATTCGCACGGTTTGAAAGAAGCAACAAGGAGATTTCGAGAACGAATTTGATGTACAATTAAGCACTCGAGTGCGTATTAAAGAATATTAATATGCCGTAACAGTTTTCATCCCAATAATCGTGTTCTTTTCAAATTTCATCGCAGTTCTACAACAGACGGGTGGAAACAACCTATGTGGCTATTATGTGTGCCACTATATGCAAAGTATTACCCACGGTGATGTGACGACAACCAACGCCGAGGTAGTGTGCACATGTCAATTTCTTAGTACTTACACTTTAATAATTACATGTCCGAGATTTATTTACCTCCGCTTTGTCACCCAACATCGATGCGCAAGACGTGATCCCGCCGCACCGGTTGCGAGAATCCAAGAACAACTCATCGGCTTTATTGTCGATTTAGATTGTATCCACCAAAGCGAGTTCCACGCAAATGGTTGGAGAGATTGTCTGAAATAAGGACAGTGAATGACATCAATGTCGACCAAGGGCACAAAGAGCGACGCACGCAAGAAATAAGCTCAAGATTCGCCTTTTATTCTTTGAAACTTGTAAAAGTGGCTTATTATTTCATGTGTTCATCAACTTGTTCATTTTTTAGTCTGTAATTATCTGAATGAATACTCATGACTAATATATATATATATATATATATATATATTTAAGTGTGTCAAAAAAACTCATGAAGTTCTATTTATTTTAATTGTCAAAATCTATATCAAAAACCCCTCTGAAAACATATTCTATATTGAATATAATCAAAACGCTACGCTGTCAGACTCTTCACAAGCGCTTGGTAACTCCAACCGCTTGTGGAGAGAGCCTCTTCACAAGCGGTTCGTAACACCAACCGCTTTTGGAGAGAACCTCTCCACAAACGGTTGGTAACACTAACCGCTTGTGGAAATGTCGAACCACAAGCGGTTCGGGGAACCGCTTGTGATACCCGACGAGGTATCAGTCCCGGTTGCTTACAAGCGGTTCTAAAACCGCTTCTGAAAGCGGTTTCGAACCGCTTGTGCATGCCCGATCCGCAGTAGTGAACAGGCCTACGACCTATAAGTTATAGTGAAATAATTTTTACTTGCAAATATGTCACTTGAATCATTGAACCTTTTATAATGAAAAAAATAAATTGATAGGATAAACTTTCATTAGCAAATAAGGTCCAATACCATTGATATATGCAGTACGAGTTTTAACAACATGACCTTACGAACCGAGAAAGATTGAAAAAGCAAAAACACTAAAAGTAGTAGGAAAAAACTAACAAAAGTATCTTAAGTCTTCACTATAAAACATGCTTAAAAAACAAGTACATCAATAGAGACCATAAAATAGAGACCATAAGAGCAGCCACTTTGTCTTTCACATAAATAACAAACTAGGACACGATTAGCCAATGACATTTATAATCATAAAAAAACAACTCCTTCAAGCATTTCATCATTAAGGACAATATTAAGATCAATATTGTCTAATGTATTCTTCTCAATACATAACATGGCCAAACTATTCATTACGACCACACCACACCAGAACACACGCTGCTCCGTGGGCGCCCGCGCTCCGCAGCGGAGGTGGTGAGCCATAGGCTACTAGAATCTAGGGGAGAGTGTTGAAACCTACTTTTCTTCTCAACAGATGGCATCATGTTCTTATACTTTTATCAAAACATATCTATAAAAAAAAACTTTATATTTTCTTTAGATGATGTTTTTTACTCTAATCTACAGTAGTAAATGACATTACAAATAGCTAAAGGAGAGAGAGGTACACAAGGCCTACCCTGTACTTTGGGAGGCCTAGGGCGAATTCCAGACAACAGGCCTACAACCTATAAGTTATAGTGAAATAATTTTTACTTGCAAATATGTCACTTGAATCATTGAACCTTTTATAATGAAAAAAATAAATTGATAGGATAAACTTTCATTAGCAAATAAGGTCCAATACCATTGATATATGCAGTACGAGTTTTAACAACATGACCTTACGAACCGAGGAAGATTGAAAAAGCACAAACACTAAAAGTAGTAGGAAAAAACTAACAAAAGTATCTTAAGTCTTCACTATAAAATATGCTTAAAAAACAAGTACATCAATAGAGACCATAAAATAGAGACCATAAGAGCAGCCACTTTGTCTTTCACATGAATAACAAACTAGGACACGATTAGCCAATGACATTTATAATCATAAAAAAACAACTCCTTCAAGCATTTCATCATTAAGGACAATATTAAGATCAATATTGTCTAATGTATTCTTCTCAATACATAACATGGCCAAACTATCATTCTTTCTTGTGACATAGATGACTTCAAATAATTTTCAATAATTTTAATTTAGAAAAACTTCTTTCAGCTAACGCAATGGTCACATGTATAGTTAAGAAGATCATATAGGCAATTGAAATATTTGGATAGCAATCTGCTGCTCTAACGAACTCAAGAATCTCAACTACTAACATCAACTCATCTGGCAAAGTCACTTGCAACACTTTTAATTTAGAAAAAAAATCATCTAACTCAACATCAGATGAGGTATCATGAGAAAGAGTTGTTTCAAAATTAGTGTGGCATGTTTTTAGATCATTATCATCCAAGGACTTCAAATTTTTGAGTTGAATAAGAAACCAAACATGCTTTCAAATGACTTCAAACGCTCAAATATATTTATTTGTTAATGAAGCAATTGCCACATCTATCATGACTAGAAAGTAATTAACTCTAAAGGAGTCCTCTGTAGATTGTGCTTCTTCATTTTGATCATTTTTTTCATTGTGGACATTTATGTATAGCACCCTTTTGAGATTCAATAACTAGCCTACTTGTTTCCTTTTTTTTCCCTTTTTCGCAACCAAATAAATGCTTTTTAGGCAACATCCATGTAACATTACATGATTGGCCAAGAAAGGAGCAAGAACACCTCAATATGTGAATAAATCAATAGAAATCTGTGCATTGTCAGATCATCCTCGTCCTGTCAGGCATGGCCCCCAACTCTGTTAAACAACATCCTCTACGAGTACTGTAAAACAAAAGGAAACAACTAGTGAAGAATTAGAAAGCAAAAAAATAGATTGACAATGGAATATATCTCAAACAGAATTAAAAGCTCTACTTACCTACAATTATGTAGTTGTTGACTGATGTGCACTTGTGCTGTCACTAAGGAAGTATTTATAAGAGCAAATGCCAAAGGGCAAGAAAAATTGAAGCCTAAGCAATAGTTCTTTGAGCCTTGATGATTTCTGAGAGGTAATTCCATTGGGAAGTGGAGAAATTAAAGGCTAAATCGAAGATATCAGCGGTGTCGACTGATGGTAGTATCGTATTTGGGAAGGAAAGAAAGAACAAAGGCGTCGTTCTAGAAGAAAAGCATCAAACTAGAAGAGTTCTCACGCCTCATTGGGCTAGGCCTTGTATTTCTTACGTTTAGCTCTTTGGAAATATGCACAAGAGGCTAATCATGAATATGATGATTACCTTATATTGTTCCTTTTAATAACGTCATGTTATAGATTATCAAGTATGTGACTTGATCGTGAAACTCTATAATTTAATTATGACACTATCATAAATTGTCGCTTCTTTATTTATTTGTTGGACACCAATAATCATTATTCAAAACAAGTACATGAATTGTTTGATAATCATCTTTCACGGGTTATGGGCATGTGATACAATTCAATCATGTAAATAAGTGTATATGCTATTGAACTGACCCGCTTATGAAATACCTTTTGAAGATTTGATGAGTATCATAAGTTGTTTTATACAATGATAATAATTGATCCTTAGACCTAAGATCAACACAGTCCCTACATGAGGATGATATACTTTGATGTTGTGTAACGTTGTCTATAATTGGATAATCACACGGACTATACTCGAGTATGCTTTGAATCATGTAGAGGGAAGTGTATGATCAAGATGGAATTTGTCCTCTCATACTGAGGGAAGATATCGATCGACCACTTGATGAAATAGACTAAAGAATGTATACGGCCATACTCGAACGATTAAGGTGTTAATCGATCGATCTTGTTAGTACACTTTAGAGAATCGAGAAAATTGGTTTAACAGTACAAGGATGACACAACTCAAACTTGAGTTAAACCATGATATCAATGTGACAAAAGGATCGACATGTATTGATTGAAGATTTGTCAGACAAACAACATTCATGCAATTTGGGTAGTAATTATGTTTTGCTAGGAGCTGCTTGCGACTTATGAATCAAAAAAGGATTTTTTTTTGGTTTATTGCAACATAGCATGAACCTAAAGAGTTACACACAAAATAGATTTAAGATAGATTTATGAAATCTTCTCTCGTGACATATGTATCAATACGGTTGAACATGATATTCTGGTTATTCACAAAAAGCTTTGAACCCGTGCTTGCAAAATATTATTTTTTGTGCTGGAAAAATGTAGCAGTGCTAAAACACTGTAGCATCCGACTTAGTCCTGTATCATTGAAAGCATCTAGGCACCCGATATGTTTTGGTTTTGATAATTAATGACAACGTTGCTATATGATCTAATGCTTTTGTTGAGGATATTGAAAGTAGGTCGATTCCAAGATTAATGATCATGGAAATACCAAGGAAAGTTCAAGCCAATCAAGAATATGTCAAGATCATGCAAAGGTATTTTTATAAGGCTCTTTTTTTTAGTCATTCTGACGATCTTGGAGTTTGGAAGAAAGACCGGTTTACTAGATTTAGGGCCGTACTATTAAGAGGGATCTTGATGCTTATCTTGATGTCATTTAGGGGTTTAAAGGCTCAATATGTATGTTCAAATTAGCTTCCAAAGTTTTACACAAGTTCCATCTTTGAAAAATCCTGAATTATTTCAAGTCTCTGGAAATCCGGTGCTACCGCCTATGGCAGCGCGGTGCTACCGGGTGCGCGGTAGCACCGGTTCAACAGCCCGGTGTGAAAATTCCAGAGAAGGTCTTTTGGGCGATTTTGTAGCCCGGTGCTACCGCCCATGGCAGCCCGGTGCTACCGGGATCACGGTAGCACCGGACTTTAGCCCGTGTGAAAATCACGAGAGGTGTGTTTTGGGTGTTTTGGTGGCGGTGCTACGCCCATATAGTGGCCGGTGCTACCGGACTTTCGGTAGCACTGAACCTTAACCTGGTGTAAAAATTCCGGAGAAACACTTTTCTTAAGCCTTTTGGAAACCCGGTGCTACCGCGCTTGGTGGCCCGGTGCTACCGGATCTAGCCGTTGAAATGGAGCCCGGTGCTACCGGTCCCACATGGGCGGTAGCACCGGAAAAACAGATCTTTGCAGATTTCGAGCTCCAATGGCTAGAAAGTTTGGTGGAGGCTATAAATACCTCCCCACCTGCATTCTAGAGCATCTCTTGGTCCTCATTGATGATATTTGAGCTCTAGCAAGTGTTCTCCACTCTTGTGTGCATTCAATTTCCATTTGTGAGTGTGAGAAGCAAAATTTGGTGTTGCATTTAGTGATTGAGCCTTTAGACACCAACATTCGGCCTCAAGCTAGCGTCAAGGTTTATTACTCTTGGAAGTTGCCGCTTCCTAGATGGCTTGGAGGCGATCGTGCTCGGTGAGCTTCTCAACGGAGATTGTGAGAAGCCCCGGCAAGTTGTGAAGGCCGGAGTTCGCCTACCCGGAGCGGGGAAGAACTACCTTAGTGATTAAGGAAGGCTCAAGCGAGTGGAGCCGGCTTGACGAGAATCAAGTCACCTCAACATGGAGTAGGGGAGACCGGCAAGTCTTCGAGACCACGGGTTAAATTCCTTGTCTCCTATTTATTTGTGCTTGACTTTCTTGTTTTGTTGAAAATTCATTTGATTAATACCATACTCTTCATAATTCTTGTGCTCATAAGTATATTTGCTTCTCTTGTATTGCCATAGCATCTTAAGCATTGCTAGAAACTTTAGTGTGTTCTTCATTTTTGTATCTCAATTTCATAGCGTCATTTGTATTTTCTAATTTGTGTCGAAAAATTTAGAAACCTCCTATTCACCCCCCTCTAGTCGGTTATCCTTGATCCTACAAGTGGTATCAGAGCTTGGACTCTCTTTTGGGGCTTCACCGCCTAGAGAGTAAGGATGGCTAGCGATGGGGTGTCGATAGGCAAGGCACCATTTTTTGATGGTACAAATTATGCTTATTGGAAAATTCGTATGACCGTTTATCTTAAGGCCATGAGTCCAAGCATATGGAGAATTGTAGTTGAGGGTTTCACTCCGGGGGTTAATCCCACACTCACAAATGACCAAGAGGAGCGAAATACTCATCTTAATGCTCAAGCTATGAATGCTCTCTTTGGAGCTTTGAACGCGGATGAGTTCAATCGAGTGAGCAATCTTGAAACCGCTCATGAGATTTGGACGACCCTCTCGGAAATTCATGAGGGGACATCCTCGGTCAAGGAAGCCAAATTGCATATGCTTCGAATCAAATACGAGAGTTTTATTATGTTGCCTCATGAAAACATCAATGAGATGTATTCACGGTTGAACAACATAGTAGATGAGCTCAAGGGCCTTGGAGCATCACTAACCGATTTTGGCATTGTTCGTAAGATGCTTAGGGCTCTTCCGAAAAAATATGAGACATTGGTGACATTGTTTCTCAACTCACCGGAGTTGTCAAGAATGACGCCAACGGGACTTCTTGGAAATCTCATAACCAACGAGCTTTACAAGAAGGACAAGGAAGAGCTTTTGGAGCAAAGCTCTTCGAAGAAGAAGAACATTGCCTTCAAGGCAAAGGCGGAGTCAAGTGATGAAATGCTTAATGACTCCGATGATGATGAAGACACCGAGGAGGAATTGGCCCTTCTTGTAAGAAGAATGAGAAAATTCATGAAGAGGCGTTCAAGTGGAAGTGGTCCCCAAAAATTCAAGAAGGGACAACACTCTAGCACCAACCGATATGCAAATATTCGGTGCTATGAGTGTGATGAAAAGGGACATATTGCCTCAAAATGTCCAAAGAAAAGGGACGACAAAGACAAGTCCCCTTCGAAGAAGAAATTCTTTCATGGGAAGAAGAAACTCTTCAAGAAGTTGAACAAAGATGGCAAAGGCGAGGCTCATATTGGAGAATGGAACTCCGAGGAAGAATATTCGGATTCCGACTCTTCCGAAGACGACACATCTCCAAAGAAGAAAGGTTTTGCCGACATTGCTATTGAGGAGACTTCATCACCCCTTGACACTCCTTTGTGCCTTATGGCTAAAGGAGATTTTAAGGTAATCTCAAATATTGATGAACCCTCCTATGATGAATTAATGGATATGCTTGAGGATTTGAATGAGTATCTCGGCAAAGAAAAGTTCAAACATAAAGCTTTGAGAAAAGAATATCTCTCTCTCAAAGACTCTTATGAGGAGCTAAAGAAAGCTCATGAGACTTTTCTTGCTAAAGACCATTCAAAATCTCATAATGATATAGGAATTAGTTGCAAAATTATTGATGATGTATCTTGCTTAGAAATTGATTCATATAGTATATCAAAAATTAGCATATCTACCTCTTGTGATGATTTAATTGATATGCCATCAATATCATGCTCTAGTTCTACTTCATGCCATGAAAACCTAGTAGTAGAAAATAATGAACTTAAGGAACGAGTAAACAAACTTAGCAAAAGTCTTGATAGATGCTTCAAGGGTAAAGACACTCTAAATAAAATCTTGAATGGTCAAAGATGCTCCTACAATAAAGAAGGACTAGGATACATTCCTAAGAAGGGCAAAAAGATTAATAGCAAAGCTCCTCGCTTTGTTAAATCAAACGGGAAGTTTTGTTATAAATGTCATGAGATAGGGCATCTATCAATTAATTGTCTCTTAGATAAAACAACTAAGAGTAATATTTATGACTCTTGCTATGTGAATAAGAAAGATAGCTTTGGTAAAATAATTGCTAAATTTGTTGGTACTCCCATACTTGGTCGTAAAAAGAATGCCATTTGGGTGGCCAAAGCCTTGGTTACTAACCTCCAAGGACCCAAACAAATTTGGGTACCTAAAAGATCTTGATTCTCTTTTGTAGGTGAACTACAAGACCGGAGGACGGCATTGGGTGTTGGATAGTGGATGCACTCAACATATGACCGGTGACCGGAAGATGTTCACCACCTTTGAAGTAGGAAATGGGCAAAACGACAAGATCACATTTGGTGACAATAGCAAAGGAAAGGTATTGGGTTTGGGCAAAATCGCCATCTCAAATGATCTTTCTATTTCAAATGTTTCTTTGGTAGAAACCTTAAACTTTAATTTGTTATCGGTTGCTCAAATTTGTGATCTAGGTCTTACTTGCACGTTTTCTAAGAATGGTGTAGTAATTTCTAAAGAAAATGATAATTCTTTGGTGTTCAAAGGCTTTAGATTTGGAAATTTGTATTTGGTTGATTTCACCTCAAATGAGTCGTGCCTTCAAACTTGCTTAATTGCAAAGACATCCCTAGGATGGTTATGGCATAGAAGACTAGCTCATGTTGGGATGATCCAACTCAAAAAGCTTTTCAAAAATGATTTAGTTGTGGGCTTGAAAGATGTGAAGTTTGAGAAAAATAGACTTTGTAGTGCTTGTCAAGCCGGAAAACAAGTTGCTAGTTCTCATCCTTCAAAAAGTATCATGTCCACATCTAGACCATTAGAGCTCTTACATATGGATTTGTTTGGCCCAACAACCTATAAGAGCATTGGAGGAAATTCTTATTGCTTAGTTATTGTTGATGATTTTACGAGGTATACGTGGGTATTCTTTTTAGATGATAAACCCGAAACCTCCGGTATCTTTAAAAACTTTGCAAAAAAGGCTCAAAATGAATTTGATTTTTCAATTAAGAAGATTCGTAGTGACAATGGTTCCGAATTCAAAAATACAAAAATCGAAGATTATTGTGATGAATTTGGAATAAAGCATGAACTTTCCGCTACTTACACTCCGGAGCAAAATGGAGTTGTGGAATGGAAAAATCGAACATTAATTGAAATGGCAAGAACTATGCTTGATGAATATGGTACCTCCGATAGTTTTTGGGCGGAAGCCATTAATACCGCTTGCCATGCAACTAATAGGCTTTATTTGCATCGTCCCTTGAAAAAGGCCTCTTATGAGCTTCTTATTGGAAGAAGACCAAATATTTCTTATTTTCGAGTTTTTGGTTGTAAATGCTATATCTTGAAAAAGGGGGTTCGACTTTCAAAATTCCAAAGTCGTTGTGATGAGGGTTTCTTGCTTGGATACTCCTCAAATAGCAAAGCTTATCGTGTATTCAACAAAAATAAAGGTTTTGTGGAAGAAACTTGTGATGTTGAGTTTGATGAAACTAACGGCTCTCAAGAAGACAAAGAAAATTTGAATGATGTAGGTGAAGAAGGGTTAAGAGAAGCAATGAAGAACATGACACTTGGAGACATAAAACCAAAGGAGGATAAACAAGATCCACCCTCATCCACTAAAGTTGAACCCACTACTTCCGCTCCGTCAAGCCAAGTTCAACCTATTGATGTGGATGAAAAGGACAATGATCAATCAACTCAAGCTCTACCTCAAAGAATTCATCACGGGCTCTCCAAAGATCATCCAATAGATCAAATATTGGGTGATGTTAGTAAGGGTGTTCAAACTCGATCTCGTGTTGCTTCTTTTTGCAAACATTACTCCTTTGTATCTTCTATTGAACCTACTCACATAGATGAAGCTTTAGATGATCCGGATTGGGTAAATTCAATGCATGAAGAACTAAATAACTTTGCTCGAAATAATGTTTGGACCTTAGTGGAAAGACCCAAGGACCACAATGTAATAGGCACAAAATGGGTATTCCGAAACAAACAAGATGAAAATGGTATTGTAGTAAGAAATAAGGCCCGTTTGGTAGCTCAAGGATTTACTCAAATTGAAGGTTTGGATTTTGGTAAAACCTTTGCTCCCGTGGCTAGATTAGAAGCCATTAGAATTCTACTTGCTTTTGCATCTTGTTTTGATATTAAATTATTTCAAATAGATGTAAAAAGTGCTTTTCTAAATGGAGAAATTTCCGAATTGGTTTTTGTTGAACAACCTCCCGGTTTTGAAAGCCCTAAATATCCTAACCATGTTTACAAACTCTCTACAGCGCTATATGGTCTCAAACAAGGTCCTAGAGCATGGTATGAGCGACTTAGAGATTTTCTACTTTCCAAAGGGTTTAAAATTGGGAAGGTTGATACAAAACTTTTTACAAAAATCATTAATGAAGAATTCTTTGTATGCCAAATCTATGTTGATGATATTATATTTGGTTCTACTAACGAAGACTTTTGCAAAGAATTTGGTGACATGATGTCAAGGGAGTTTGAGATGTCAATGATCGGAGAGTTAAACTTCTTCCTTGGACTTCAAATCAAACAACTCAAAAATGGAACCTTCGTGAGTCAAACCAAATATGTAAAGGACTTGCTAAAAAGATTTGGCATGGAAGACTCGAAGCCCATCAAGACTCCAATGGCTTCCAACGGGCATCTTGATCTAATTAAAGAAGGTAAACCGGTAGACTCAAAACTTTATCGCTCTATGATTGGTAGTCTACTTTATCTCACCGCATCTAGGCCCAATATTATGTTTAGTGTATGCATGTGTGCTCGCTTTCAAGCTTCCCCTAAAGAATGTCATTTAATAGCCGTTAAGAGAATTCTAAGATATTTAAAGTATTCCTCAAATATAGGGTTATGGTATCCTAAAGGTGCTAATTTTGATTTAATTGGATATTCGGACTCAGATTATGCGGGTTGCAAAGTGGATAGCAAAATCACCTCCGGAAATTGTCAATTCCTAGATAGACCCCTTATTTCTTGGTTCTCAAAGAAACAAAATTCCGTAGCTCTATCCACCGCCGAAGCCGAATACATATCTGCCGGTAGTTGTTGTGCTCAATTATTATGGATGAGGCAAACTTTAATGGACTATGGAATAGATTTTAAAAATGTGCCTCTTTTATGTGATAACGAAAGTGCCGTTAAAATAGCCAACAACCCGATCCAACACTCAAGAACTAAACATATAAAAATCCGTCATCATTTCTTGAGAGATCATGTTAGTAAAGGAGATATAGTGATTAGTCACATTAGAACCGAAGATCAATTAGCAGATATCCTAACCAAGCCTTTAGATGAAGCTCGTTTCCGTAAATTGAGGAATGAATTAAATGTCATAGACATCTCTAATTTGGTTTGAGTTTTTCCTAGAATCTTGCTTGAAGATTGATTGATTAATTCTTTTGTTGCCTTGTTGAAGATCTTTCAATTTCTTTTAATATAGCACTTGTTGAGGGGGAGCTCTTTATATGATTCTCATACCTTATATATCAAATAATGTGTTTTGTCTCAAAAAAAAGGGAAATAAGGATTAAATCTTAATTAAGCCATAAACCTTGAAAGTTTATAAAAAAATTTTGGATGCAGTTATATGTCTTATAAAAATACATATTGAAGTTTTATTGAAATTGTTGATTTCTTTGAATTTTTTTTATCTCTGCCTTGTCTGCTTTCCTGGTAGCACCGTTCATACAAGAGCGGTAGCACCGGAGACCGGTGCAACCGGAAAAACCGCGGTAGCACCGGATTTATCGGGTTCTAGGGGTTAAGTCAGGTACGGTGCAACTGCTGTCCTCCAAATCTTTCGCACCGCACTCCTCTTCTCTCTCTCTCTCCCTCTCCCACTTGAAATTCCCCACAAAATCCTTCAATCTCATCCGAAGAAATCAAGTTTCCTCTCAACCATTTTGTTCTTCACTTGATCCTCTATCAAAGGTACCATCTTTTGTTCAAAAATCATCAAGTTTTTCTTGCCCTAGCATCCTTTTCATACCTTCTTAGGGTCATGTGAGAAAATGGCAAAATGTGTAGGAGTTTGTTGAAATTTGTGGTTGAAACGTGTTTGATGAAGGATATGTATACTGTTACTCAACATTTCCTGAATCAAACATGTCAAAATCATAATTTTGGACAAAATCTGCTCTAACCTGCATTTGACCGGTGCTACCGGTCTCTGTGCGGTAGCACCGCCCCTGGTCCGGTGCTACCGGATTTGCATAAGCGGTAGCACCGGATTTGCAGACAACTGCTCACAATTTGCTGTTTCTTTACAAAACTTTAAGTTTCTAGGGCATAACCTTGACCTTAATCCTTGAAATTTCTCTTGTATTCAGTAATCATGCCTAAGACCCAAGGCTCCGGCTCTTACATTAAAGTAGCTGCAAATAGAAGACGTGCTCCTCCTCCTTCTCAAGACTCCGACAGTGAGGACAATATTCCAATAGCTTCAAGAAGCCGTGAAGTCCGAAGGAAGGCTAGGCAAGAGAAAGAAAAAGGGAAGCAAATTGAATCTGAATCTAGCAGTGAGAAGACAAATGATGATGAGTATATGGAGGTGGATGTGGATGAGGATGCACGATCAGGGGAGCAACATGAAAGCTTTGAAAATTTCGATCCTTCGGTAAATTTGAAGACAATCAAAGGTGACACATATTTCTCTTTAAGAACGGCAAATCAATACTTGTTGCTTAGGACTGCCACTGAGGATAAATTCAGAACCTTATTTCAGCAGAAAGTCTTTTATGAGATTTACAAAGAAAAGGAATTTGCTGATCACAAATGGATAAATTGGGAGCACATTAGAAAAATTCCTCTGTTTGTTGAAGTCCCTGAGCTATTTCATGGTGCGGGACTGTCAGACTTAGTTAGTAAAAGATGTGATTATAATGAAGATCTAATAAGACAATCTTATGCTACATTGCATGTCTCTGAATCACATGAGAGCATAACATGGATGACAGACGCCGCAGTGCACACAGTCACCAAGAGTGAAATTGAGGAAGCTTGGAGCATTCATCATAGTGGGTATCCAAGAGTGCATAGTGATAGAGTCATTCCCCTTGCCAGAAAGTTTGAGTTCTATGAACCTTCAGCTTTAGTCAAGCATCTAGGTAAAATGGCGCATCTGCTTCCTTCTGCCAGTCTAATAAATAGAATTGTTAGAGTTACAATTCATCCCAAGAGCGGGAATTATGATGAAATCAGAGGGTATGCCTGGAATATTATGAGCAAAATCATGAACAAGTGTAAGTTTGATGTAGTGGATTTCATGATCAGAGAAATGGCTTCTTTTGCCTGTGACAAAGGAAAAAGAATCTACTTTGCTCCATTCATTATGATGATAATCAAGAGAATGGTTGGATTTCGAGGAGGATGTGGCAGTGTCCACAAGCCTTACAGACCTCGCGAGGCAGCTCCTCAGACAATTTCTCAGAGAGGTCAGTCATCATCCCAGCAGCCACAGCCACAGGAGATTCCAGTTGCCTCAGAGGTTCCTCCAGCTCAGCATGATCAGTCCTTTGACAGTTTTAGGAATGACCTCATGAGTAGCCTAGCTAGCATGAGAACTGATATGATAAGTGGGTTTGCTAGGATGGAGGAGGCTCAGGCTCAGACACGGCAGATGGTTGAGGAGGTTCGAGGACGGCTAGACTTAGTGGACACTTCGATCTCAGAGCTTCGCGCTTCTCTTCCTATTGTCTATCAGCGTTCCGGATCTCGTGCACCTCCATCTACTCCGCCTCCTCCTGCTCCTTCAGCCCCTTGAGCCTTCTAGCAATCCTTCTTTTGGTATTTGATGCCAAAGGGGGAGAAGTGAAAGTGAACAGAAGATAATCTAGATACTTATGTTTTAGATACTTATGTTTTAGATACTTATGGTTTGGTCGGTTGATACTTTTGTTGCTATGATATGTGATGTCTGGATGAATTTGTTGCTGTGGATATTTGTTCTGAACTTGTCGTGGTTAAATATCTGTAATTCTTATGGTTGCTTTAAAATATTCTCATGCTCGTGCATATTGCAATATCATATTGCTGTTTTAATATCCTCATTTGTTTATCCACGGGCTCATTTATTAAACAAAACTCTGTCAAATTTTTTTTTGTAAATGAGCAAGCCATCTACTTGCAATTAGCATGCACATCTCTAGGGGGAGTATTTCTTTAATAATATATCATGCTCTATATCCCCTTCCTGCTTCGAAAGGCAATTTGTATCCTAATCACTTGAAGCAAAAACTTCTTTCTATTCACCTAAAAACAATTTCAAACTATCACTATGGTTGTCATCAATTACCAAAAAGGGGGAGATTGAAAGCATCTAGGCACCCGATATGTTTTAGTTTTGATAATTAATGACAATGTTGCTATATGATCTAATGCTTTTGTTGAAGATATTGAAAGTAGGTCGATTCCAAGATATTAGATCATGGAAATACCATGGAAAGTTCAAGCCAATCAAGACTATGTCAAGATCATGCAAAGGTATTTTTATAAGGCTCTTTTTTTTAGTCATTCTGACGATCTTGGAGTTTGGAAGAAAGATAGGTTTACTAGATTTAGGGCCGTACTATTAAGAGGGATCTTGATGTCATTTAGGGGTTTAAAGGCTCAATATGTATGTTCAAATTAGCTGCCAAAGTTTTAGACAAGTTCCATCTTTGAAAAATCCTGAATTATTTCAAGTCTCTGGAAATCCGGTGCTACCGCCTATGGTAGCGCGGTGCTACCGGGTGCGCGGTAGCACCGGCTCAACAGCCCGGTTTGAAAATTCCAGAGAAGGGCTTTTGGGCGATTTTGTAGCCCGGTGCTACCGGGATCACGGTAGCACCGGACTTTAGCCCGGTGTGAAAATCACAGAGGGTGTGTTTTTGGGTGTTTTGGTGGCCCGGTGCTACCGCCCATAGTGGCCCGGTGCTACCGGACTTTCGGTAGCACCGGACCTTAACCCGGTGTAAAAATTCCAGAGAAACACTTTTCTTAAGCCTTTTGGAAACCCGGTGCTACCGCGCTTGGTGGCCCGGTGCTACCGAACCTTCGGTAGCACCGGCTCAATAGCCCGGTGCTATATTTCCAGAGAAGTGTGTTTCTGAAGAAAGTAAAAGAAATGGAGCCCGGTGCTACCAGCCCTAGTTGGGCGGTAGCACCGGATTTCCTGTAACGGTCTTTGGCAAGTGCATTAAATGCACTGTTCTAGCCGTTAAAATGGAGCCCGGTGCTACCGGTCCCACATGGGCGGTAGCACCGGAAAAACAGATCTTTGCAGATTTCGAGCTCCAATGGCTAGAAAGTTTGGTGGAGGCTATAAATACCTCCCCACCTGCATTCTAGAGCATCTCTTGGTCCTCATTGATGATATTTGAGCTCTAGCAAGTGTTCTCCACTCTTGTATGCATTCAATTTCCATTTGTGAGTGTGAGAAGCAAAATTTGGTGTTGCATTTAGTGATTGAGCCTTTAGACACCGACATTCGGCCTCAAGCTAGCGTCAAGGTTTATTACTCTTGTAAGTTGCCGCTTCCTAGACGACTTGGAGGCAATCGTGCTCGGTGAGCTTCTCAACGGAGATTGTGAGAAGCCCCGGCAAGTTGTGAAGGCCGGAGTTCGCCTACCCGGAGCGGGGAAGAACTACCTTAGTGATTGAGGAAGGCTCAAGCAAGTGGAGCCGGCTTGACGAGAATCAAGTCACCTCAACGTGGAGTAGGGGAGACCGGCAAGTCTCCGAGACCACGGGTTAAATTCCTTGTCTCCTATTTATTTGTGCTTGACTTTCCTGTTTTGTTGAAAATTCATTTGATTAATACCATACTCTTCATAATTCTTGTGCTCATAAGTATATTTGCTTCTCTTGTATTGCCATAGCATCTTGAGCATTGCTAGAAACTTTAGTGTGTTCTTCATTTTTGTATCTCAATTTCATAGCGTCATTTGTATTTTCTAATTTGTGTCGAAAAATTTAGAAACCTCCTATTCAACCCCCCTCTAGTCAGTTATCCTTGATCCTACAATCATGTCGTCAATGCACTGTAGCAACCCCTTTGTTATAGTCAAGCGTGTACTATAGCAACCGACTTCACTACAGTGCTCTCATGTACTATAACACTGCCATTTGAATAGTGCTTTTCAGCTATAAAAATGGGGTGGTAGGTTGAGAAAAATTGAGTGAGAAAATAGAGAGAAAAATGGACGGTGAAAAAGTTTCATCTGAACGAGAAACAAAGGTCACAAGAGTCGTATTGCACGGTAGTAGCATACCAGCATACGGTGTCATCCGTCTATTGGTGTAGATACCTGAAGGTCATGGCTGCTACTGCCACAACGATACGACGTATCCATTTCTATTGCAACGGCCAATCTTCAAAGCTATGAGCTTCACCGAAAGCTTCTCCAAAAGCTTCATATTTATGCTCACAGGACCACGGTATGCATCTACTACTTTTGGTATATTCAGAATCTTGATTTTAGTGCATGAGATCGGTCTGAAAAGGGGATAAATTTTTGAAATTTACTAGGTCTTTCCACCCCGATTTCCCAAAAGAGCTCACCTATTCTTTTGTTGATTATGTGTTTAACACATATGGATCTATATATGGGATTGGACTTGCATATTACCTATATATATTAGTGAAGGATGCACAAAGTCTTCCCTTGTTTGCGCTGGGCCCTAGGCCGTCGCATTTATCACCCTAGCCCAGGGCCTCCCCTAGAGGTATAGAAGTAAAAAAAATTGATAAAAAGTCACCTCAAAATTATAGAATGATATGTATTTGAAAATAAAACTAGAAAATATAATAACATGTATTTAGAGACGTAGGAGTACTTAATAATTTGAAGTTAAGAGTATAGTTATCAGTACCATACCGATACAGGCCGATATAGCCGGTATGTAATATTTCAGCATCTAAACCAGTATAAAGTGACTCATACTGACCTCGATCAGGTCAATACCAGTTATACCGGCTCGATACCGATCAATACCGGCCACATTGGCTTCGATATCGACCAATACCGGCTATGTCGACTTCAATACCGGTCAATATATGGTTTATTGAACTATATATACATTTGACAATAATACTATGTATTTGAAGTAATATTCTAAGTGAAGTTTGGTGTACATATAATTAAACATATGTATACTTATAAACTGCTGAGATCCACCACAGGGTAAACCACCGCCTCTCACGACCCTAAACCATTATTGATAAGTGCGGTTAGGAGAGAAGACAAAATCGGGGAGGGTACCAATGTCAAGCTGCGATACCACAGGGCGGTAGTTATCCATTTCTATTCTTCGTGAGGCGCGTAGTACTCTTCTAGTTGCACTATTTATATTTAGTCTTGAATTCGTAGGTTTTTCGTTACATGAAAATGTGATAGCAAGATTGCTCACTATGTTCTTTATATAAATGAAGTTTTAGACTTGTACTGTTGTACGCACTTGTTAAATAAACAAACAATATGATCATCATTTCCCTTTTTTTAAAAAATATGTCTTTTGGTATGGTACTTCAATTTTTTAAAAAAACTCTAAGCTGCCCACTTTCGGCCATAGTGACTACTAACAAAGGCCATCATAGACAGTTAAAAAATATCATCACAGATGGTTTTATGAACTGTTTGTAAGCATGTATAAGTGATAATACGGTGCATCATAGAGAATTTTTGAACCAGTTCTTGGTACAAACTGTCTGTGATAATAAGCTATTACAAACGGCTTGTATACAGAACCGTTTGTGATCCATGTGTTTTTCTACCACTCCTGGTAGAACTTCCATTATTAGTATTTATTGTTAGAAATTTTCCACTCATTTGATATTTCTACAACGACATTTACAAGGCACAACTAATTATAGATTTTGTAATTGAGTATCTAAACATCCGAGATGTATGGGGGCAACAGCTTGTCTAACGAGGATCGTCTTAAAATATAAACCGTTCTACCACTTTTACCTCCTTTCTTATTCAAATTTTAATGGATTCCAAGGCAAAATCCAGTTCCATCCACTATTCGTCCTGAAAGTTATCATACTCTGATTTATCTTCCACTTCATCCTCTTTCCCAAATAAGAATACATAGGTAACCTATTTTCACTCTGGTCTTATGCAGAAACAGGATCATAGAAGTTCTATCAAGAGAGGAAGAAAAACTTTTCGATCATAGGCTTTCAATTCATGACAATATTTTGGTTCCAACAACCAATACACTATTTAGAAATTGGATTCAAGATGAGCAAATATATATTAAGGATAATTTTAGGTGATAATACATTGAGAAGATATAATACGACAAATATCAACAGGCATACATTGAGAAACAACATTATTTGATAGATTAAGACAAGGAGACCTTACACTTTTTTATGTCTGCCATCATATGTGTCATAGCTTTCGTAACATAGGCTTTTCGATTCTCCCTTAAGTTCCACAGCTCCGGCATAGTGCCCATTTGTTTAACACCAATAACAGATTGACTTCTAATCATATCTCTTAATCCCTACAAAAGCGATCATATTGTTGTGAAAAGGGTGTCTTAATATATTATCAGTAACCACACGTCGAATTAAATACTAGAAACATTTATGTTACATCTATAAGCTCAGTTTTGGCTTCTTCCAGCTCAGTATTCGCCGTGTGCTTCTTAATGATGAGTACCTTGTTAAGAGAGTCAATATATTGCATTTTGTCATCTATGTCTTTCAGTTTTTATTTCATCTCATAAATCTTTTTTGCTAACTCAGAATCTTCTTCACTTCTATTCTGCTCTATCACATCAGATTTTCCCTTTAGTTGTTCTATCTCCTTCTCAAGTTTTTGTTTAGCATTCAACAGCTTTTCCATGTCGTAAATCTTGTTTGTAGGGTCCATTTTATGTGTGCAATTTGCAGTCACTAGGACAAAAATAAAATATATGATGGATCATGACAGATGTAGCCATGGTTTTATTTTCTTCTATCCTTGCACCATTTTTTTGTGATGCTTTCTATAATGGAATTACTATTTGTAAATTGCATAATTTTGTATGAACATCCAAATTTCTCTCTCTCAATAAGAAGTTAAACATCTACATTAAACATCAAGGTGAAGGTAGTGCTTAATTTCTAGGCCAAATCGAAAAGGGGTGAATTTAATAGACCAAGCATGTTCCACATTCCATTCTTTTATTCCTTTGAGCAGACAAAGCAATTGACCTAGCTACAGTGCAAAACCATGATCCTAGACATTCACAACAACAACTCTATCAATAAGTCGCACCAACTTAAAACAGATGAGCTAAGGCCCTCACAATAATACAAAACTACTTTTACTTCAAATTCATCGAATTAAAAAATCACCAACACAGGTTTATGGAAGATAATGTATCTGATTTGTAACAACCAATAGCTCTTGTTTTCACAAATACTACTAACAAAGTTTCCTTCTGAGATCTCAACTTAGTATTAGCTAACTAGGTCGAACTCCTATTTCGGTAACTCCCAACATGACAAATGGTCTCACCCTCCTAACATCCAACTTTGGTATGCTTCAACCTTGAATCATTAGTTCAAAGTAGAAATCTACAAACAATAACAGCCCATACGCGGCAATTTGGATGAATAGTGATGACATAACATTTTAGCAACATAAAATCAAAGAATCAGAAGTCCAAACAATCTTAGCAACAATACAATCAAAGAATAAATGATAATAATGTCCAAATTAACTATATGACAAAGAGCTTAGGGAGACCTTAGGGCTCAGAGAGGAGGCGACGACTGGCTCAAGGGAGAAGGCGATGACAAGCTCGGGGGAGGAGGCGGCGATGAGCTCGAGGAGGAGGCACACGACGGGCTCAAGAAGGAGGCTGAGGGTCGTCTGTAAGATTTCATTTGGATGAGCAGTGCGGCAGGCACAAACCCTAGAACGTTATATATAATAGGAAAGTGTTATCATAGACGGTTTGTAACACCCTGGCACTCCGTGTGCCCTAAATGTCACCACATAATGACTTTTCACTAGATTTTAAGTATTCTCAACAACAATTTTAGCAAGCATCATACTGTTGGTGCCAAAAATGTGAAGAGGGTTAATCGGCCACAACACACCTGACGAACACTGGGTTCACTTGATCAGGGTGTGCCAACCGATTTGATCCTACAATAGGTAAGATATATGATATGCTCAAAGCTGATTTATCAAGAGACAATCGGCTTAGATCTAAACAGCTAAAAAGCCGATTAAATCAAAGAGTAACAATAAGTCTAATTAGCCAGTTTAGGCTAATGAGATGGTAAAGGTAGATCTTTTCCGAAGAAGGCGATGCACAATAAAATCGAAGAAAAATCAAACCTAATAGTGTAATTGATGAGGATCAACAATCAGCGATGCGCAACTTTATTGATCAAGATCGAATTACAAAGATTCTAAATCACGGAAACTACTCCTAGTCGACGAGAGAATAAAAGAGTAAATGTGATTTGTTGGATTGATTGTGTATTTTCTCGCTTGCCCATGACCATCTTTTATAGCTATCGACCGACCATGTCCATCTCCAATATGTTTGTTGCCGTGATACGTATTGGCCTTAACTCGAACAATTTCTTCCATCTTTAGATAAATATCGGCCATAATCCAATTTTAAACCTTTTTTCTATATCCGATATCAGCTAAAATCTTCCAGATCTTTAGCCTGACGATTTCATCATGCCTTGCAAAAATCTGGTGCAAACACATATATACATAATTTTCTAGGCACTAAACAACAACTACATGGTATAGATGACAAGGAATGACAATGAATATAACAACAACAGCTAGGACAACAATCCTAGAAGTACTACACTTGGATCCACGCGCCTATGAATGCCCAAGTCCCCGCGCTTGGGAGTGCCCAGAACACATACATCTGGGAAACATTCTTACCTTATACTTACATTTGTCGAGGCCACCAATCGAAGCACACACAGAGGATATAATAAAAAGTCACAAACATAACTTAACCAAATAAATTAAATCATTACAAGTTTGCATCCATTAAATTATTCCATGACCTAGTCTGTCTATTTATTCATTAACTACGCAAGTTCGAAATGCAAAATAGTATTATGAGGGTAAAGTAGTGATATGTAACGTGTCTGTGCTACTCTCCTTCCCGGTATGTCGGCCTCAAAGCACCTAAAACATTAAACAAACAAGCGTGAGTCCAAAACTCGGCAACATATTACCATAACAACACATTAAATAACCACTGAGTAGAATTCATCAAATCATGTTATCCATACATAAAAGAAAGCTCATATATTCAAATCACTTCTTCCCTTTCATTCATGCAATGCATCATGTTTTATGCTCATATGCACATTTCATAGCTTATACTGGTATAGATGAGTGTATACCTATCGGTATCACACTCTTATTTCCTTCCAACCCATGGACGGGCCTACAGTAGTAGGACTTTCGTGCCCACCATAAGTGAAACACAGAGGCCCACATGGGTCACCTCTACTATCATGAATGCATATATGCAAATGACATAAATTATACCATGATCCATTCTCTCCATCATTAACATAATCAACACATATGATAAGCATAAAAAATGTCAACAATTAATAACATTCATATATGATAGGAAGATGTCAATTATTAATTCAACCATCTATTCATATCATCTCATCATCATTACACGATGTACATGCCTCTTTACCCACGAGGATTGGAGTGATGCAAGGTTGAGGCCACTCCTGAAGTCACACCTCCTGCAATAAACATATATCCATCTCAAAACATGCACTAATAGCACAAACATCCAACATAATGACATCGTACCTACGCACAACCCCAAATTGTTCTTCTCATTTGTCGAACAGTTCACCTCTTTGCTGTCCAGGCGGTAGAAAGACCGTAACTCCTAGCTCCTGAGCCCAATTAGAAGAAAACACATACTTTATTGAAACTACAGGAGATTACCCAAAAATTTCTAATCATTCAACCTTTTGAATTAATTCATCTAACCCCTCGTTTTCTGCACAAAATACTCATATGTTGTCTCATTGGATAGCAGACTTCACAATTTCTTAACTATTTTTATACAAGTCCAAATATAGCAAACCATAACATTTTTAGAATCTAAAGAAAATTTTCTACCTTTCTTTAGTTATAGAGATAATTTAATTCGGCTTCTAAATACCCCTAATCTGCAAATTACCGTGACTGCTTTCAGTAGTGATGAACTTCTGGATAGCGAGATTCAACAGGTCATAACTTTTAAACTGTTGAACCAAATTTTACGTTCTTATACTCTAATAAAATTTTAGACAAAAATATACATTTTTCACCACTACCAGACCCTCTGAAACTAACCATAGGTGCCCCCAAAATTTGACCTGAAGATCGAACCAACAATCCGCTGAAATCTGGCCCTTCCCAAAATCAATCTAGTGAACACCCCGACCTAAAACCACTAGGAACACCGCCATAATTCCACCCTAATGCAGCAACCATACCACCACCACAGCCCTAGGGTTATACCTGCACCTAAAGACTCGATGAAGTGGTGGTGACTACGATTCCCCTTAGATCACGCGTTCTTCACTCCCGCAAGACCTGATCTCCAAAGCTTGGTTCTCCACTTCCCTTGACTCCACCAAGGTAGCAGCAAGGATGGTTCGAGAGGGATGACAGTTGCTATCCCAAGGGAGGAGAAGGGAAGGTGCCCATGAGGACGGAAGGAGGGAGGGGTGGCTAGGGTTTAGAGAGGGAGGGCGAGCTACTGCAATGGAGGAGAGGGGAGGGAGAGGTGCGATTATGGAGGAGGAAAGGGGGGAGAAGCGCTGGTGGGGGAAGGGTGCGGCCAAGGGGAAAAAGAGGAGAGGGAGCTAGGGTTTGGAGGAAGAACAGACCCCACAAGTCCAAAACTTGGCCTGCTGGCCCAAATTTGGCCCACGACCATAAAACCCCCCAAAATTCTCTATTTTCTCTCTATACAAAACCTGAGATATTACACGGTTCTATTAAAAAACCGTCTGTGATAAGCTAATATCACAGATGGTTCGGGGTACAAACCATTTGTGGAAGTATCACAGACGGTTTGTACCTCAAACCATCTATAATATTAGCTTATCACAGACGGTTCTTAGTATGTCCTGTAATTTTGACGGTCGTAGTAGCAAAACTGTCTGTGATTAGGTTTAACATAGACAATTTTTAAAACCCGTCTATAATGAGGTGTCTTATATAGACCATTTTGTATTAGTGTAAAAAAAAGAACAAACATTTAGGTAGATGTAGCTGTTTTTCATCTCAAAAATGTAAAATATTGTTCTCAATACAAAACAAAATTGCGTCTTTTATAAAATAATAGAGGGAGTAAGTGATTAGTCATGATCTCGATTTTCAACAAGGGTACTATTCTAGAGTGAGGGGAGCAAATCTTAGTAGTATGAAAGAAAAACAACTTATCAAAATTGAAATAGTGCCATTTTCTTCCCTAAATATTTGGTACCCTAGGTATCCCAATGCATGTTTTCTATTTTGCCCATAGCAATCATACTTCACCTTGTTATTATGTGTCGTACAGAAGTAGCAATAGGGGCATTTTTGTTACAAATCACTTTTACTAGTAAGGTGCCTGTGCATTGCAACAGAATACGAAAAGAAGGTGATACATATCATGAAATATTATCTAAAAACTAGACCAGTGCCCATTCATTGAAATGGAATCCAAAAACTAACACAAGCATTAAGCTACATTTTAGTATTTAACTTTTACAAAATTGTAGTCAATTCTAAACCTATGGTTAAATGATGAACATAAATTGAATGGAGTAACATGTCGATGTAACAGCAGTTGAAATAAGACTACAATCTGAAGTAACATGCCTTGAAATAGGACTACACAAGCAGACAAATTGCTCCCTTATCGCTAACTATTATATTCCGAGACATGACCCTCTCTTGCAAGGGCTCCTTTGACCCACTGACTGCCTAGAGCATCAGTGTCTCTATTGTCATATAAGCACATAGCTTTCCAATAGTACTGGGAAAACCTAGCAATTACAGTGTAAAAGTTAGTGATGAACATTTTAAAGCATAATCTGAGCATAGATACAATAGCTGCAATAAAATCTGAGCATGTTTTTATAATCAAGTCAAACTTTTTTTAGACTATCGTGCATTAGCATATACGGGGGAGAGCCCGATCTTCACGACGTGAGATCAAGAACACGATAACTAGCGTCACCTGAAGGAGACAATGATGAACACCAATTCCATCCAACAACGCTCTCGGATAACTAGCTGCAATCAGCCATGATATAACAGTGCAACCTGACGAACGTACTTGAAACCAACCACTGTCTCAATACAACAACCTGAATCAATTCATTCGCCCAACTACACTGGGGGTCATCAAATGACCGAGGTGGATAAGGATTCCTCCATACAGCCATTCCATGGAGAAGAAGACGCCATGATGGCTGATTCTAAAAATTGCTCATAACATTTTTTCACTTTTCACTCTTACAATGGAGTTCATGGGGTATTTATACTAGGAACAACCCTCCTAGCTAGGTATGAACGCAAGTACTAATCAAGGTATGTGGAAGGTCATATTGGTGGAGCATTTGAGGAGTCTTCTTTTAATTTCACGCACCCACAAAACAGCCTTTGCAATTTAACTTAAATAGTCATAACTTTTGCTTCAGAAGTCGAAACGACGCATGGTTTGAAGCGCTTAAAATTAGACTTCCGTATCTTTCCAATGATATGGCATATGAATGCTAAAATAATCGAGATTGATTCTAGTGTAGCTTCTAATATCCGTATCATTAGCAAACATGAGATAATGAAAATAATGTCAATTTAAAATTTAAAGCATACCAATACATAAAATATAAAAACTAATACAAGAGCTATTGCCAGCTCAAAATGCCAAGATTCTAAGCTCCAGCTACAAAAAACAAAAGTATGCCGATTGTTTTCAAATGCAGATTGATTATAAGATGGAGGAATTTGCACAATGTTGAAAAGTTCAGATTTGTGATACTTTGGTTGTCGCCTTGTTCTTAGGACCAGGAATGTGTTCCTCATCATTCATGTTTTGTGCTGCAGTAGTTATCATGTCACATTAATCTATTTTGGGTGTCAAACAGCATCAAAGTTAGTTTAAAGAGTACTAAAAAATCCCATGCTTGAAAGAACATATCAATGGCTCAAGTAAAACAACAGTACATAACACAAATTTTATTTGTATCTATTTACACTACAAAATCAGTCATTAATTAGTAGGTCAACGACATCAGTGCCAAACTAAAAATATGCAGCTTTTGTTGTTTTTTCCTTATATATGTAATTAATGTTCTCGGACTGCATACATTCAGAACAGCATAGCGGAAAGTAGTTGTTCCTCAAATTTCAGTACACGAATCATCCTTCCACTGAAAGTGAGAACCAAAAAATGCCACCTGCTCAAAGGACAGAGAATATTAATTAGTAAAGCAAAATGTAATATATGTCAACAAATTAGTTCACCGCACTTATGGATGCTCTCCAATCACATAGGATGGATCTTGCAGAACAATGACATTGCTATGAACCAAGACCAGTAGCCGAAGCCCTCACCTTGCCGCTGGCTCATCGCAGTAGTCATTATTCCATAACAAGATTTGCCGACTGTGTAGACCAATCTGCAACTAGAGCGATTAAAGTCCTACATATTCTTAAGCAGGCCCCCAAGAGGGCTTAGACTAACACGAATCATAGAAAAGCCAAGCCAATTTCCTATCAGAAAAACCGCAAAATTTCATGCTGAATACAACTTCAGTAAATCAATTTACTTCTTAACTATTGAGGCACAAGAACACAAACGTGAAAAAGTAATTCGAGTGAACCTACTTGAGAAAATTTTAGTAGTGCTTGTCATGCTTCATGCAAAACCAATTTCACCTCTCCTCTCGATTATTTATGGTTCTTCACCATCAAGCTGTGATATGAAGAAACAAAGTCACGATATACTCAAATCATCTACTTAGGACTTATTTTCAAAGAGGTAGTGAACCCTTGGTGGAATTAAATCATCAGATGAGAAAAAAATAGAAGCGATGATGGATACCAAGCCACAAACAAACTAGATATCTTGTCCTCTCACCAGTAGATGAACCTTAGGTTGGCACCTTGCTTGCCCATCTTGTAGACCTGGTACCAGTGCTCTCCCACTCTTAATATGAAATTACCAACGTCTTGCACAGGGCTTATGTACAACACCAGCTTGGAAGCACCCACAAATCCATATCTTACATCAATGATGGTTCAACAAGAAACCTGAAGCCACAAGTTAACCCCAACTACAAATTTTTAATCTTTCATACCTTGCGGGAAATTGGGTATTTGAAGCCCATGCTATTGGGGTGTTCCCTACCGATGAGGGATCTACCAAATGTCAAATCCCTTGAATCCCTCTGTCCATGAGATCTTGACTTGTTTCCAACCGCTGCCTCTAGATCTAGTCAGGACTTGTCAAGAGAAAGCTGAGAACCGCTGCCAACCTTGGTGGCAACCCTTCGACTTGTCACGGGCATCGGTCGCCAATGCCGCCACTCTGCATGGATCTAGCCTGCAAAACCGACAAGGTTCTGTTGGAGGGAATGGAAGAGGGAGAAGATTAGAAGAGATTGATCATAGTGAAGAGAGGCAGAGGCATTGATTAGGATACGAGATTACAAGAGTGGCTAGCGGTTGGGGCCTCAAGGGCGTGGTCGCGTGGGGAAGGGAAGATGAGGGTTTGGTTTGCAAGGTTGCTAGTAATTCGGGGAGGGTGCCAATGAAAATGGAGGTGGGTGATGTGGGCCCACATGTTGGCGTATGTAGAGGAGATGTGGTAGTGGGTAGAGCACACTGCGCGTGTGGAGAGGGGAGGGAAGGACGATGTACCAACTCCTATTTTATATTAGTAGAGAAAATGATGGTTTAAATATCCACGTACTAGTGAAGATTATTGCGAAAATGAGGAAGTAATATATGCCCATTGCCTTGGTCCTGATGCACGCAAACAAGCCAGCTAGACTGCCACAATGCCACCCATTAAAAAGCACCATAAAGAGCCATTGTTCATGTTCCTTCCAGTTTATTCTCTGAGTACACTTCTCTGCCTCCCAGATCTCTTGCATGCCCTCCATTTCTTTCCTCTCCCACATGCTCCTCTTCCCCATCGTTTACTGACGATCACAACTCCATCTAGTTCTACAGGTCAAAATGGAGGTAAGCTAGGCAAGAATCATCGACCTCACATCATTCTATTGAAACTGATTTGATCTGTCTGTCTTGATGCTCTAAATCTTACTTATTCTGAACTCTGGGGACCTTTCTGTCCCAAACTAAGTTTTAGCGATTTAGTATCGTTGAGTTGAGACATGGTGATGAGTTCGGTTCTCCTTGAATTGTTTTGTGATCCAGAAGGGGAGGAGGCGGCACATCCCGGCGTTCGGGGAGTGGAACCAGCAGTGCGAGGAGCTGCCAATCACGCAGTGCTTCGAGTCGGCGATACAAGCCGGCCTCACCAGGGCCAGCCACTACTACCATGACACAGCCGGCGAGGTGCTCTTCACGGTCTCCTCGCCGCCTCCACACAAGCCAGCCAAGAAGGTAAGATTGTACACTCCAAGATCTCAATGCTCCCTCTAGCCTTTGTTTCTGCTGTTACAGTACCGTTTTGACCCTAATTTTGTTCCTCTCTTGATCGTGACGGTTTTCACTTTTTTGACATTTCAGGTGAGTACAAGGGATGGGATGGAGAACCAGGCGGGGGTGCGGGGGAGGAAGCAGGTGCCATGTGTGGCTGACGGTGTGACCCACGCACTGAGGCGGCCTAGGGTTGTTAGGGCAGTGGACGAGGACCTGTACAAAGTCCCTCCTGAACTACTCCGCAAGAAGGCAAAAGGGGTACTAGTACTTCGATCTCTACTCTAGTGACAACATTACTAACGAAAAAAGCTAACAAAACTTGCCCGAGGACATGTTATACAAGTATGAATGCAAGTACATTTCAGAACTGTTATTTTTACAGTGCAATGGTGTACCTTAGTTCTGTTGTTTGCATTTGTAAGCCGAAATATGGTCATTGTAAGGAAATTAATTAAGGCACTGATTATTTACTCCCGCCTCCTGCTTCCATCTTGTTTTTACTCTCTTCTTGGATAGCAATGTGGACTTTCCAATCTTGTTAAGAGTTTATACTCTACAAAATAGTTGTCATTTATTAATGCTACATGACTAGAACGAACTAGTACAAATTTGAATTTTATTTTATTTTCTTCTCTCCTTAGTTTGAACTTATTTTGATTGTCGTTGTTACCCATAAAGGTTTACTTCTAATAATTCTCATGAGCTTTCTCCTTCCAGAGGAATGTGAGGAGCTTGTGGATGGGCTGCGTGGGGCTCAATTGCGTCGCCTGAAAAGTGTGAAGTCGCCTACTGGGGGCATCCCATTTTGTCGTTTAGCCTTTCTTCCTCCTTTTCGTATGGAAAGAAGAGACGACCAGATCATTTAAAGGCTATGCCAATGTTGTTCCATTGTGTTCCAAGCCGAGACTTTCTGCCAATGCCTTCGTGTGCTTGACCATTTATGTTTACCAGCTCTCCAAGCTAGGTGATTGCGCCTTGTGGTGAATGAAGCAACTAAGTAGTGGGCATATTTGCAAACTTCGTATGTAAAATTCCTAGTGAAATGTATGGTAGATGATCATTTTCGCAAGTTAAGGCTTCCATTTCTCTATATATCTTATTTCACAAATTGACGAAAGGCAAATCAAGGATTCTTTTTAGTGGCGATGGGAATAAAAATCATCGAGATCTAGCAAATTTCCATGCTTACTACACAGCAGGGATAATGATATGTAAGCACATACGATAGAGGAATTTTGAGTGTGGTGTGAACATGAGATAGATAAAATAACCTAATGCTATAATATATTAAATTACATAGTTAGATTCAAGCAGCTAACATTACATTGTTTCATTCTACTCAAGATTACAAAATATTAAAGAAAAAAATAAGAATGGCACCTGACACACATTTTTGAACGATTTATTTTAGCAATTGACTCTTAACTTGTACCATATGTCACTCAGAAATGTGCTCAAGAATTGGTTCACATTTTAATGAAGGGGCAATTCCTTATTAAAGTATGCTTCATTCCTTATATGTTTGAAGCCCAGATATTAGTTGTACAATCAGTAATTTTGGAAATTTCCAGTGGTATAAAAGAGCTTAAGCCTTTAATTAATCACCTATTGTGTTTCTCTATGTCAGCTTGTTATATTTCAACGCTGTATTGACAATAAAGAGGGAATTCAGTATTGCAATTTGTTAGGCCAGAAATGACGATCAAAGAGGGTGAATGATTACACAATAATTTTCCTCCAAAGAAACCAACCAAAGCCTCACTAAATCAAAAGACACATGAATGAATCAAAATTGTCTGAAACTTTCAATCAGGCGGCCTGCGCATACTCTGGGGCGGTAGTAGCACCAGTGCGAAACAATAACCCTGTAATATGGGGTTACTTTACCGATAGCGTTGTGAACAGTAAAAAACAGGGATGAACAATAAAATCATCACGAGTTTAAGATAAAAAATTCGTATAACTTTTGATCGGCTGATTCAAACCCTGTGAAATTTTGTAGGCACCTTCTTAAGGATGTTAGGAACCTATTTCAACCTTCAATCGCAAGGATTGACATCAGAGTTTTGACCCTTTTCTAATTCAAGGAAGAGTACACAAAAACGAGCTAAAAAACAAAAAATCTTAGCCTTAAGTTTGCTCGTGGGATTTTGGTGATCAATATGATCTTAGATAGCCTCCCATATGTCGTAGCAAGCAAGAATACCCAAGAAAGATCCCTCAAATAAGTAGGATGAAGATTTACCTCAAGAATTTCCTTCTCAACTCAAAAACCAGTTTCATAGACAAACTTAGATGATCAAGTAGAAACTTGCCTAGATGATTGAAAAGATGATCTACAAAGGTTACATCTATCAATCATACATACTTGGCAACACGAAATCAAGCAAGAAAGAAGCCACAGGAAAAGATCAAGAGCCAGAAAAAGATCAAAAGATGAGACAAAAACTTGAGCAAAGAGATAACTTGCATTCAGATCAGGAGGAGAGTTTTACAAAGCCTCTCATCTGAGGGCAAAGCTTCCAAAGAGCGCACACACACACACACCATATAAGAGCACAAAATCTTGTGAAAAACCTAAAATTCCTTGTGACTAAGTCTAAGCTCTCAAGTCTCTCCTTCCACTACATCTCCTTATATAGTAGATGCAAACCTAACCCTAAACCTCGACACTACAAGTGGATACCATCAACATTTAAATGGGCTTACACAAAACTCAATATCGTACCAGATTTTACACTCACACAAGCACGTTTTGAGAAGCGGTCATTACATTGATGTCTAATCCGCTCCACGAGCTCGAATTTGCGTCTAACACCACTTTGGTGTGACCTAAACCAGTTAGGCCACTGGCGCGGTTTTCCAAACCGTCTTAGTCGCCGATATTGGAGAAACTACTAATTTGGCCCAATCATCAGTTTTCTCGTTGAAGTATCGTCTATATTTCGCGCTTTCCACGTGACCCGAATGACTTGCCACCAAACCTCTCACGTGTTTGTACTACCCGAACCATCCTCCCTTGCAAGCAGACCCAAGTCTCTTAGCATGCCATGTGTCGTTATCAGTTTTACCATGGCAGCACCGGCTTCCTTACTGTTCTGGACCTCAACTCTTCCCTGAGCCTAGTCCTGGTCCATAACATTGCCTACCATGTCCATCACCAGTGCACCATGCTGCGGTTTCTTGTCTTCCCGGCTTGCAACCACTTTTCAGCCTCAATCATCTTTCGGCATCTGTTGACCATTTTGGACCTTAGCTCTCCTAACCTAGTCACAGTCTTACCTTCGCCTCACCATGACCTAGCCTCGGAGTCCTGCAACCACACAGACAAGCAAACCATCACATAGTACTGTTCAAAATATATGCAATAATCATCACAAAAATCCCAACATTAATCCCAACTCGTTGGAAAGTTGGCACTATCGTCCACCTATGGCCGATAATAACGCAAGTCCGGTACTACCGCTCCTGATTGGCCGGTAGTACCGCTCGCCCAGAGAGACCCCGATAGACTCCTCTCTGTAAAATAACTATCATCAATTAGAGTCCAGTAGTACCGCACCCCCGGTATTACTGACCCCTAATGGCCAGTAGTGCTGCACCTTGCACACCCCAGAGAAAACACTTCTATGTAAAATAGATACCGTCAACTGAGGCTAGTAGCACTGTAGGGCTGGCACTACCGCCATGACAAGGCCGGTAGTGCCGCACAACCTGACAGCTCTCAAATTGCTTAAAATTCAAAATAGAATTCAAATTAAACTCAAACTTGAGCACCACATACTCAAACAGTGTTAATTACTCATCACAAACATGATAGACCTCTGCATGGTCTTTCACAATTAAACGTGATAACTTACAAACGCAGACTAAAACCCTGTTTGGCAGAGCTCCAGATCCTAACTCCACCTCAGATCTGATGCTTGTAGACTAAAATAAAGTGAATTAAGTTTATATTTTTAATCTAAAATGTAAACAAAATGACTCACATAAACACTCTTAATATACCCATAGCTCCAACTCCACGGATTTGATGGAGTTAGGAATACCCAACTCCACTAGATCTACAGATATGATAGAGCTGAAGCTGTACCAAATACAACCTAAATTAAGATCCTCCTTTTTTTTTAAAGAAATACAAGATGAAGAAATTGAATACTACTAGTGTTGAACAGTAAGGATGCAATGAAATATGGAGCATGTCATTTGCGAGGGTTGCGGGCTTGCGGCCGTTCTCGATGATTGAAGAAGGAGAACAAAAGACGGCGAGCTCCCTTAGAGAATCTCACGCGCGAGAAGGTCGGCGCTACGGATGGGGGGAGAAGAGCTGCTGGCGTCTGTGCGTCAGGCACGATGGAACGAGCCTGAAGCGCTGACATGGTATTCTGATGGGTCGTCTTTTGAAACCCGAATGAAGCAGCTTGGGAGCTGGGCTCTGTAGCCTTGAGGTGCAAAACCTTGCCGTTGAGATTTCGCTTGGGCTTGGGAAGCATAAAAAATATTTGCTGAACAACAGTGCAGCTGTATATAACTATCTCCATGCACGCAAGCAACGCACGTCTAATACGGCACAACAAAAATTAGTGGACACAAGGGTGCGTTTGTATAGATAATTTCACATTCTCCTGTAATTTAATATACCCCTCAATCTGATTACTAGTAAGCATACTGATAAACACATTACCGGTAATCTAAAAATTCATCATTTGGTTGGTGATGAAGACATCACTACTACCACCCCCCTTCTTCAATTAGAGTCGTCGTCCACTCAAACTCACCTTTTAACTTGTTTTCATCATAGAATATCCTCATATAGGTCCTGAATTTAATTAAATAAAATAGTAGCTCCGCCTCTTTATCTATTTTAAAGACAAGAAAGGCATTCAGATGATTCACCTGATAATTATTCACATAGCTCAATACTTCTTTTCAGCATATAAAGGCAGGATGAAAGCTAGCACTCTTGGATGCTTCCTCCTATCCTTGAAGGAAAACCGTCCTCAGTTTTGGACAAGCTGAAAAAGAAACAAGCAACAAAAAGAGCAACGTGTATACAACATATATGTATATATATCCCATATTTCCTTGTTCTTTTGGCTTTGCGTAACGCTATTTACATAATAGCAAATGAGGAAATCAGATTTAAGCAAAGCACTTTTCCTTACAATTTTGCAACTCAATTTGTGATTATAAGTGAAGCATATAATAAAATATTAACATGATTTAGTTTGTAACATAATTTGTAAATATAAGTAAAGAATATATCTATCTCTGTCCTTGGATAAACAATACTCATGTTTTGTAAGCCTCGTTCAATAACATAGAAAGGCAAAACTAATAAAAGTTTTGATAACAAGTATAGCTTATTAATATGATTAGATTACAAACAAGCAATATCAAACCATTCCAACAATGGTGGCACAATTATAATGGGCTTCTACTCATCAACTACGATATGCTGATTTATAATACAAGTCAATGTACTAAAATTTGAACAATGAGGTAGCAAGCTATGGGTATCTGATGAGGACATCACTACTACGGATACGGCCACACCTGGTTGGACCAACTCCAACACGTCATCCTTGAGCCAAGAAAAGAGAGGTATCAAATCCATCATGTTATGAAATACAATTCGGCCTCCAGATACCAGCATGAAGTAAAATAAGCATAACTTTCGCATACAACATCCAATTGGAGAGTTCTTGTACTTGATTAAAATCTTACTTTGAGATCTTTCCAATGGGTTCGACCCCACCTAAAAATTCCTTCGGAGTACTCTACAATCACCAAAATAAATCAGGTCAACTTTCAATCCGAGCCAAACTTGGGCCTTGGGCATTGTAAGAATCCTATTCGGCCACTCCTTTGTGCTAGCCGAATCCCCCTTCTCTTTTACCTATATATAGGTAGGGAGCCCCCAAAATTAATTAGGTTTTGTTTATGTAACACCCCAGCACTAACGTGCCCGAATGTTACCACAACAAGTACATCCACAACTAGATATTCTAATAATACACTAATTTCAGCAAGCATACCCCTAGACAATTCACTAGTAAAAAATTGAATGATAGTCCAAAGGATGAGCACAAAAGAATAGCTCACTATAAATTCAATATTCTACCCTTAAGATTCATCTACAAAACGTTCCAACAAGTAATTTCATCATTTGATGCGTAAAAAAAGAGAACAGCAACCAAATCATCACCATGCAGCAGATAACCAAAAGCCAACACCACTCAAAGCAAAAATGTTCCCGTTTTCCCTTCTCACAAGTTCCATTATTATCTACGCTAAAAAGTTGATCTTCTAGTTTATTCATTGGAAGAGAGATAATTCAAAAGAAACTAGTGATTGAGTTATGAAATAGTGTGCATTGTGCCGCTAAACCCCATCCCTGGATGTCGTCTTCAAAGCACCTACAGTCATGAGGAACAAACAAGCTTGAGTTCAAAACTCAGCAAGCATATCTCACAATAATACAATTTATTAAAGTGCAACTTAACATAGGTAACATGTTTCTTTTCATGATGCACATAATTTACCACAATGATTAACCATCTAAATCAGATTCTCATATGCAATGCACCATGCATATATTCTCAAATAATGCACCATTTGAACTTATACCGGTATAGCTTGAGTGCTCGCCCGTCGGCGACGCACCCTCTTTTTCCCTACCATCCCTGTGGAGGGGCCTACGAGTAGATCACGCTCCCATCGATTCCCGTGGATGAGACTACTCAATAGGTCTTTCAATAGAGCACTCCGGATTAGTCATAAGACCTCTTATGACTTTCTCACCGTCCTGACTCGAAATCTTTTCATGACATGATGAAAATGATGCGATAAACAATTTCAACCTTACTTTTGCCATAGTTACTCATCATGATAATGGAACAAGGTGACATCAATAAATTGGCAACAAAGTATGGGAATTCACATGAAAGCCATTTTAGCACTAAACAATCACTACTCCCTATGAACCATCCGCAATTGCACGATATACTTGCCTCTTTTCCACGCGAAGTGGAAGGACGTGAGCTCGAAGCCACACCCGAAGTCACACCACCTACTTCTAATACAATCATCACACACTGCTCCCAAACCTGAACCATCTTAAGTTCTGAATTTGGAATTTAAATTCAGCATTAGCAGCCCACTGGACAGTCAACTTCAAAATACAATAACTATTTTTTTTAAAGCTCTAAATTCAGTAAACGAGGACATTTTCAAAAACTACAAAAAATTTCCCATCTTTTTATACTTATAGAGAAAATTTGATTCAGCCTCTAAGTAGCCCTAAATTTCTAATTCCCGCAGCGTCTGCCAATTGAGACAGATTCTGTGCAGCAGTCAGTAAAACATCCATAACGTTTAAACCGTCCAACCAAAATTTGTTTTCTTGGTCTCTAAATAAACTTAAGATGACGATCTACGACTTTCTCAACAGCCAACCCCTCAGGAAATGAATAGAACTATTTTTAATCTCTGTCCGAACATGGAGGTTTGCACTGCCCGAATCTAGACCACGCCCAAACCCCAGATTTTCCCACACCCAACCTAATCACAGCACAAGTATGACTGAATCTAGAAAGCCCTTTCCAACACCCAGCCCCCAAAGCTCACCACAAGAATAATCTAGGAAATTCATACCTTCCCAACGATCGCTAGATCGACGACGAACACGAAACTCTTCCCTCCAATCGCGCAAGCTTTCCTCGCCTCGCTGCCTACCTCTTCAAAGGGATCTCCCGAGGACGCAGCCACAAGGGGGGATCTGGGAGCAGCACCTAGGAGGGAGGGGGAGGAAATTCTCCCTAGGGGGAGGGGTGCAAGGGGGAAGGGAGAGGGGAGGGGATGGGGCGCAAGTGGGAAGTGGGGAGGGGAGGTGGTGGCTGCAAGGGAAGGTGGGGAGGTGCGGCTGGGGGGTGGGAGGCAGGAGAGGGGCTAGGGTTAGGGAATTTCCCCTCCACAAGGCCCAACGATGGCCCAAACCAAGAAACCAAGCTCTAGAAGCCCACAACGGCCTGCTGAAACCCCAAATCAGCCCCCACAGCAACTCAAATAATTTTTTTTGTATTACAATCTTCCCCCTATAAAAGGATTCGACCCCGAATTTGCGCATACTACTAAGCGACAAAAGAAACACGAGGGAATGAATCTCAAACCATACCTAAAGTGAACAACTCAGGATACTTCTCGCGCATAAGAGACTCCAACTCCCACGTCGCTTCCCTTTCCGATTGATGCGACCACAAAACTTTAACAAACCTCAAGGTTCTATTTTGCAACACTTGCTCAGAATTCCCCAAGATTTGCACTGGTCGGGCCTCAAAAGAGAGATTCTGATCAACCACCAATGGATCAAGTGGAACAACCAACTCTGGGTCGTGCAAATACTTCCTCAACATGGATACGTGGAACACATTATGTACTCCTTGCATTGAACTAGGAAGCTCCAATCGATAGGCCAACTTTCCAACTCGTGCGACAATAGGGAAAGGTCCAATATACCTCAGGCTAAGCTTCCCCTTAGTGCCAAATCTAACCACTCCTTTAGTGGGAGACACTCTCAAAAACACGCTATCTCCCACCGCAAACTCCAACTCTCGCCTCCTCACATCAGCATAGCTTTTCTGCCAACTCTGGGCTGCAAGGAGATTCTGCCTAACCTCAGACACGCGCTCCACAGTCTGCTGGACCCAGTCTGGACCAAGAATTGCTCTTTCCCCTATTGCATCCCAGCAAAGAGGGGACCTACACTTTCGCCCATAGAGCACTTCAAAAGGAGCGGCCCGAATGCTTGCTTGAAAGCTATTATTATAAGCAAATTCAGCAAGAGCCAAGTGGTCTTCCCAACTCCCCTTCCAAGCCAACACACAACATCTAAGCATATCCTCTAAGGTTTGAATAGTTCGCTCAGACTGCCCATCATTTTGCGGGTGGAAGGCAGTGCTAAGGCGGAGCTGCGTGCCCAAAGCACCCTGCAAGCTTTCCCAAAACTTGGAGACAAACTTGGCATCCCGATCGGACACAATCGTCTTAGGCATACCATGGAGTCTCACAATTTCTCGCACATAGATAGGAGCCAACTCGCTCGTTGAAATGGTTGCGCGAATTGGAATGAAATGGGCGGACTTGCTAAGTCGGTCCACCACTACCCAAATCGCATCCTTCCCTCGCTGGGTACGAGGTAGGCCAATCACAAAATCCATGGATATATCATCCCAAGGCCACACGGGAACCTCTGATGGTTGTAACAACCCTGCTGGCCGCTTATGCTCAGCCTTCACCCTTTGGCAAATTCCACAGAATGCCGCATAACGTGCAATGTCAACCCTCATCCTTTTCCACCAAAAACTCTTTTTCAAATCCTGATACATCTTATTCTCACCAGGATGTACTGGATGGAGAGATCGTAGTCCTTGATCAATTCCAACCATCTCCTTTGCCTCAAATTTAAGTCTTTCTGTGTGAAAATATATTTGAGACTCTTGTGATCAGTGAAAATATCACAGGTTTCCCCATACAGATAATGCCTCCAAATCTTCAAAGCGAAGACAACTGTGGCAAGCTCTAGGTCATGGATGGGGTAATTTTGCTCGTGCTTCTTTAACTACCTTGAGGCATAAGCGATCACCTTACCCTCTTGCATAAGCACACAGCCAAGTCCCACACGCGATGCATCAGAATAGACAGTGAAGCGCTTCCCGGGCTCAGGAAGGGTGAGGATGGGTGCAGTTACTAGCTTCTCCTTCAAGGTAGAGAAACTGCTCTCACACTCCGCAGTCCACTGGAATTTCACACCCTTCTGAGTCAACTGAGTCAATGGCTTTGCAATAATAGAGAAATCTTGCACAAAACGCCGATAGTAACCAGCGAGACCCAGAAAACTTCGCACTTCTTTGACATTAGAGGGTCTCTCCTAGTCTACAACTGTAGAAATTTTGCTAGGATCAACAGAAATGCCTTCTTGGTTGATAACATGGCCCAGAAATCCCACTTCTGAAATCCAGAATTCACATTTCTTTAACTTGGCGAAGAACCGATTCTCCCTCAAAGTAATGAGCACAAGCCTCATATGGCTCTCATGCTCGTCATTTGATTTGGAATAAATCTGGATATCGTCGATGAACACCACAACAAAATCATCAAGATATCTGTGCAGCATACTGTTCATCGCCTCCATAAAAACAGTAGGGGCATTGGTTAGTCCAAAAGACATAACATTAAATTCATAATGCCCATACCTAGTGGAGAAAGCCGTGTTTTCAATATCTTGCTCCCTCACCCGAATCTGATTGTACCCCGATTGAAGATCAATTTTGGAGAACACCTTTGCTCCCCTCAACTGATCAAATAGGTCCTCTATATGAGGCAAAGGGTATTTATTTTTAATGGTCACCTGATTAAGTGCGCGATAATCAATGAACATTCTCCAACTCCCATTTTTCTTGGCTATAAACAGCACCGGTGCTCCCCAAGGTGACACACTGCACCGGATTAACCCTTTGGACAGCAAATCATCCAATTGCCATTTTAATTCATCCTGGAGAGGGCGAGCCAAGCGGTAGGGGGACACCGAAATAGGACGGGTGCCTAGAATCAATTCAATTCGGAATTCTACATCCTGAGGAGGAGGCAATCCTGGAAGCTCATTAGGAAACACATCAGCATACTCCCTCACCACGGGGATCTCCTCAATACGCACAAAACTATCGGACTTGATGGCGTTGGCAAGAAGTGCTCCATATTTCAACACGTGGCGACCAGGAAACAATCTCGCCAACACAAAGAGAGAATTAATTGGTCCACTTCCCTGGAAGACCACCTCCACTCCTGACGGAGTCTGCAAAGTAATGGTCTTCCAAAAAGAACAAATTTTGGCTCGATTGTGATGTAGCCAATCCATTCCCAGAATAACATCAAAAGGAGACAACTGAATCACCATCAGGTTGGCAACGAACTCCTTGTTCTCTAAAGTAATAATGCAACCCGGGCAAACCATAGAGCTAGCAATGACACCACCCGGTGAACTGACTAGCACAGACTTGGCAATAAGTTTCATTCCCAAATTGACCCTTCTAGCAAAGTCCAACGGCACAAAGGAATAGGATGCCCCTGAATCAAAAAGAGCATAAGCCTCATGAGAATCAACCGTAACTGCACTGCCACCACATCTGGGCGTCCTGACGCCTCAGAAGACGGTAGGGTGTACACTCCTGGTGGTGCCGGGGTAGCAGGAGCCCCAACACACTGCGATGGTGGCACAAACGCTGGCGGTGGAGCAACAAATGGTGGTGGAGCTGATGGGGGAGGGTGCCAGAAGGAGCCTGAGGGTGGCACCCACGATGGTGGCTGAGGGAGACCAGGTGTAGCCGCCATCAACTGAACTGATCCCCTAGAAGAAGCCACTGGAGTCGGGGTAGAGGGCACAGGTTCCCACTTGATGACGCTGTTAGGGTTCTCCCTGCACACCCGCCCCATATGACCAGAACGGCCACAGTGGTGGCACTCCCCTGACCAAATACACTCTGCTACACGGTGTTCACCACCGCACTTGAAGCACATCATGCCCTGCCCAGGGACACGATGAACAGCGAGCGTTGCTGAGGTAGGTGCCGCTGACGAAAACGGCCGAGTCTGCTTTGACTTGGCCGAGAAAGAGGAACGCTGCCCTCCCTTGAACCTCTTAGAAGTGGGCCGCTGAGAAGACCCACCCCCTCACCAAAAGCTCTCTTCTGGCCACCGCCAGAAGAGACAGGAGCCCCGGACCCACTAGGATTTTGCTTCTCCCTGGTGAGTTCCATCTCCACCTCCATGACTCGCGCCTGCTCAACCACCGAGTTAAAGTCACGGGGGACAGTTGCCCCTAGGACCACTAGGAACTCCTAATTGAGGCCCCTACGGAACCTCCTAGCATTCTCACGATCATCTGCCGCCATAGCTGGCACGGAGCGGACCATGCTATTGAATTCCACCTCAAACTCAGCTACTGATCTCCTCCCTTGGGAGAGGGTGGATAAAGAATGCTCCATTCTCTCCAGGAAGGACTCCGAATAGAATTTCATCCGAAACTACTCGACGAAGTCCTCCCATGAAACACACCATGGGCGGGGGTCCTAGCTGCCAAAACCCCCTCCCACCAAATATCGGCCTGGCCCTTCAACTGAAAGGCCACGAAATGAACTCTCTGCTGAGAGGTCATCTCTAGTGCCTCAAACTGCCTCTCCATGTAGCGCAGCCAGTCCGCTGCCTGGACTGGCGTGCCAGCGCCATCGAAAGAGTCGAGGCAAAGAGACATCCACTCACGGAGGCTCATCCAAGGCTCCTTAGCAGCAGGCGCGGCAGGAGGGTCAGCCACGGGTGGTGGCACTGCAGCAGGGGCTGCCTGAACCTACTGGAGCAGCTCCTGAATCTCTCTCTGGAGAGCCTGCAATAGGACTGCGGAAGTAGCCGCTGCCCCTGCTTCAGCTTGAGTGGCCGGAGCACCCTCCAAATTTGCCGACGAAGCACTGGGCACGCCGCTCCCCTGAGCGACAGACTCAACCACCTCTTGGGATGATTGGCTACCACTACGGTCGCGACCTCCACGGCCACGATGTCCACGACCTCTACCCCTTGGCATAGCTAAAACACATAAACAAAAGTTCACATTATCAATTCCACCGTAAATACAATTGATCATAACAACATAACATTACTCAATAATAAGGATAAAGGAAGCATGAAAGCGCAATGCAATGATTTCCCCTTACCCTTCCTATTGTGCACAAGAGTGTGTCAAGTTTTAAAAATTATTTAACCAATCTACGAACCATTTTTAAGTTTAACAGACCGGTGGCAAGGTTTTAAATCAACACTCCTAATCCATGTTTCTAATTCCACCAACAAGTTTTAATTCACTCTCAAGTAAGTTAATTATTCATACTCCCAAGGTTCTAATGCCCTATCTGATACCAACTGTAACACCCCAGCACTAACGTGCCCTGAATGTTACCACAACAAGTACATGTGGAATATATGAAATCAGGTGTCTCCATAACCGGCCCAGAATCGCTTGAAGGAGAAACAGGGCCGAGCAGGAGGCCCAGAGGGAAAGCTCCCTGCCAAGCCTTGTTGTCGTGCGCAAGGAGATACATCTAATAGACAATTGAACATGTATTTAGATATCAAAGATACGGTTGTAATCTGAGTTGTTAACAGGGTAGATAAATATGTAAACTCTATCCTGTAACAGATTAGAATCCAATAACCGATCGGAATCCCTTAACCGATTGGGACTCTGTAAACCGCCCCACCCCCACTATATAAGGGAGAGGGCGGGCAACAACAGACAGAAGACACATCGCATATCGCACGGAGCACATCGCGCTTTGAGCAATCTTAGATCCAAGAGATCAACATAATCCCAGCACACAGGACTATGGTATTACCTCCTCCGTCGAGGGCCTGAACCTGTCTAAACCTTTGTATTGTGTGATCTTCGAGTTTGAGATCTAGCGCCTGACCCATAAATTTATTGCCGACTACAATCTTTTCCTACAATCTCGATGGCAGTAACCAGTGGAATCATCTCCACCTTCGTCTCCGGCCAGACTTTTCGCTTTGGAAGCCTGGACTTCACCGCAGATGTGTGCGGAGAACTTGTTTGCCTCGACTTAAACCAGATCCAATCTGGTAAAGATCAGGCCGAACCATCTCAGGTATGCCACTTTGACTCATCCAGCAAACCAGTCGGCGTCGCGAGGAATTGCTGCGATCTTCACGGCATCTTCGCAATAGAAGAGCAGAAGACCGATCTCCAACGCCAGCAAGAGATTCAAGAAGTGGTGGAGGAAGATCGCCTTCTTCGTAAGGGTAAGGAGGCACATACACGATCGCTTCGATCTTGCGGTCGCCAAGTCCGTGAGGACATCCTACAATCCAGGTTGGGAGACCAAGCTGTCTTCCACACGCTGCTCCAGAACGTCGTCGCCTCCAAGACGCTTCTCGACACGCTGGACCCGATGATTGTTGCATCTGATAGTCCAGCAGCATTGATCGTGGCCTAGATCAAGGCCATGGTGATAGTGGCAGCGATTCAGCAGAATCAGGAAAAGCCGTTAGGGGAAGCGCACTCACGCTCCCACGCGGATACCCGTGTCGCCAGCAATCAGACTACTACCAGTCGGAATACCTGCAGTCGGCGCCCCGCACCACCAGTCGGAGACGCCTGCCGGAATCTCAACCGCGACCTCCGCCAAGACATCACCGCTAGACGGCAAGAGCAGGATGAGGACGAGCGACGCTGGCGCCATGACGACTACGAGCGCTTCGGTATCGGCCACCATCGACAAAGTGATCAAAGGTACGATGACTACAACGACCATAGAGACCATCATCGCTGGGGTCAGAATGACAACGACGATCGTCGAGTCATGGACTCGCCGCGCCGAACGCCACCCCGACGCGTTGATGAAAATCGCTGAGCTAGAGGCTCGCCACGCCGGACTCCCCCTCATCATGATGACAGATCCATCAACGGGAACCAAGCGTTCACTTCTCGGCTTCGCCGAGTAGTTTCACGGGGAACGAGATTTGGAAGCTTGGCTGCAGGTATATGCCCTGGCGGTCAAAGCGGCTGGGGCAATCAAAACGTTATGGCAAATTATTTGTCAGTCAATCTCACCCCTTCAACTCAAGCATGGCTCACAGGACTTCCTGCGAACTCGGTGGACTCCTGGAGTGATCTCTGCGATCAATTTATTGCTAACTTTTAGGGAACCTATGAGAGGCCTGGCACCCCATGTGACCTATATCAGCTTCACGAGAAGAAGGATGAATCGTTGAGGGATTTCATCCGGCTTTTCATGCAGAAGAAAAATACCATCAGGGATGTATCTGATGCAGTGGTGGTGGCAGCCTTTCAGAAAGGGGTAAGTAATCTTGATCTAATCAAGAAAATATCCAAGAAACCACCGGCCTCTGTAAAGGAGATGTTTGCATTGGCCGACCACTGTGCCACAGCCTCAGACGCACTGGCCGAGAGTGCCAAGAAGATCGCCCGCAACAGAAGAGCAGAGGCGACAAGGCTGAGTCCTCCAAGCCCAAAGACAAAAAACGGAAAGGCGAGGAGCTAGTTGCGGTAGTAGAACGCAACCGGCCCCAAGCCACACGGAGGGAGGCGCCCGACTACAATTCTATCATGGATGCGATTTGTTCCTTCCACCCTAAGGGAAAGCACGCCGCCAAAGACTGCTTCACCCTGAAGCGTTTTGCGCGGGAAAGCAACAAGCAACCGACTCCATCGAAGGATGAGGCTACCAAGAAGAAAGACCCGCCCGGCGAGGACGATTACCAAGAGCCCGAGCACGAGTTGAACTACATATACGGGGGCTCCACCGGATACGAGTCGAAGCGGAAGCAAAAGCTTACCACTCGGGAGATCAATGCGGTGGAACCAGCAACCCCCAGTATCTAAAGTGGTCTGAGGTCCCAATCACCTTCGATCGCTCAGATCACCCCAATCGAGTTTTACATCCGGGTAAGTTTCCTCTGGTGCTCGACCCTATCATTCGCAATGTGAAGCTCAAGAAAGTATTGATTGATGGAGGGAGTAGACTCAACGTCTTGTTCGTCAAGACCTTAGACGACATGAACATCCCTCGCTCCGAGCTAAGGCCGAGCTCACAACCGTTCCACGGGGTGATCCCTGGGGTGTCTTCGTTTTCACTTGGGCAGATTGCTTTGCCCGTCACCTTCGGTACCAAAGACAACTATCGGACCGAGTATATAAATTTTGAGGTAGCGGATTTCGAGACAGCGTATCACGCTATCTTGGGAAGACCCGGTCTGGCTCGGTTCATGGCCGTCCCGCACTACACCTATTTGATGATGAAGATGGCGGGACCTAAAAGCGTCATCACGGTTTGCAGCGACATCAAGCGATCTCTGGAGTGCGACCGAGAGAACTGTGAACTTGCTAAGCTGCAGGAGGCAACCACCAAGGGGAAGAATATCCAAGCAGAGGCTGCCACATTGCAGGAAGAAGGCTACATCCCATCCAAGAAGCAGGCCACGTCAGGGACAAAGTCCGGCAAAGGAACCAAGAGAATTATTCTCGACCCGTCCAAAATGACTCTGATCGGGATAGGGCTCGAGAGTAAATAGGAAGGCGTGCTCGTCACCTTTCTCTAGGCTAACAAAGACATCTTTGCCTAGAAACCATCCGATATGCCGGGTGTTCCTAGGAAGGCTCAAGGAGGTTATACTCATCTCTTCGTGGCCGTCGACAAATTCACCAAATAGATTGAGGCCAAGCCAGTTGCCACAATCACAGCCACAAAGGCCAAAGAGTTCTTTCATGAAATCGTGGTTAGGTTCGGCGTACCAAACCGAATCATCACGGATAACGGCACCCAATTCAGAGGTGGTATATTTCAAGACTGGTGCGGTGAACTCAGCATAAAAATTTGCTTCACATCAGTAGCACACCCCCGAAGTAATGGGCAGGTCGAGCGAGCCAATGGCATGGTATAATAAGGCCTAAAGGCAAGGATTTTCGATTGTCTCAAACCATATGCCACTCGGTCGGTCAAAGAATTGCCTTCGGTACTCTGGGGGCTGCGAACCACCCCCAGCAGAGCAACCGGGCAGTCACTGATGAGGACATCAACCCGAAGGATACGACCGCTGCCACTATTTCCCCTCCGGCTGCATCTTCATCGCAAAAGGGCCTTAATCTAGAAGCTCGGCCTTTAAAGCCCAAGAAAAAGAACCAACGCCTCAAGCACACATGCCAAGGACAGCCCACGCGCCAAGGAAGACTCGTTTGGAAACCAAGATGCCAAAAAAACCGGTTCGGCCATCCAGCAGCACACCAACTTCAAATGGCCGTAACTTGGGGTTCCAGACTCCGTTTTCGGCGTGTGACCACCCGTTTGAAATTTTAGGAGATAAGCTTTCCAATAGATCCAGCCTCACCTTCCATTTCGCTCCATATAAACAGTAACATGCAGAACAATATCACGGGCCAAATCTTTCAGGTGCTGCGTCACCGTATTTTTGGGCCCATGGCCTATGCGTAAGGGTTGCGTGGTGGCCGACCCTATTTTGGGTGCCCCAAGTCTGGTCTCTACCCTTTATAATGCCCCTGCCGTCATACTTTGGGGTTTAGTTTTGTTGTATTTTGGTAGACCCCGTGTGCATCCCTCCTCAATCTTGCGTGTGTCGACTAGACCACCCGATTTGAGAAACAGAACCTCACTCTTGTTTCCTTGAGATTATTGGATTGAAATTGCTATCACATTGTTCTTGCATGTTCTTGGTTGCAGCAGGTACAAGGATCGATCGGGTCTTTGATTCGGTTGATCGCCTAGTGTGGTGACGTTGCGATTGTTTGGATGCTGATCTTGTGGTTCATCGTATCGTTCTCATCAGAAGATCGGGACAACCCTATTACACATTAGGTGGTATTAGAGCGACGGTTGCCTGGTGAGAATACCCTTATCCTTGTTTAGTTCATCTTGTTCGTCCTAGAGTCCAGAAAAACAGCCCAAAAAATATATATGTTCTACGTGTTTTCGATCTAATCCGAGCCCCCTTTTAGCCTTTACTATTACTACCTAGTTTATTTCTTGTTGAATTTGTGTTGCATCGTTGTGTCGTTGTTAGTCTTAGCGTTTGATCTTTAGAGTTTCGAGTTCTATTCACGTTTTTTGTCACAGCGTCGTGTTGTTCGTGTGGCTATTTGTGCTGCCATCTTCCTTCCGCAAAACCGAGAGCCTTCCACCAGAACGCCCCAAATTCCATCACGCAAGATCAAACCGAGAGCCTTCCACTAGAACGCCCCAAACTCCATCACGCAAGATCAAACCGAGAGCCTTCCACCAGAACGCCCCAAACTCCATCACGCAAGATCAAACCGAGAGCCTTCCCACTACAAGAAACAGAGAAAAATTCGTGGGTTTTTTTTAAATTCGTGGGCCAAAAAAAACCCACGAATTTATTTATTTAAATTCGTCGGTTTCTATAAAACCCACGTTTTTAATTAAATTCGTGGGCCACAATAACACCCAAGAATTTATTTATTTAAATTCGTGGGCCAAAATTTACCCACGAATTTACTTATATAAATTCGTGGGCCACAATACACCCATGAATTTAACAGCGAATTGAAAAGCCCACCAGGCTTCCTCTCTCTGTCTTTCTTTGCTCTCTCCCGCTCTTCTTGCCGCCACGCCCACGCCCACCGCGCTTCGCCCCGCCCCGCCGCCGCCATCGCTGCTCCGCTTCGCTCGCCCTCCCAGCTCCGCCTTCGTGCCCCGCGCTGCCGCTGCGCGCCCGCTGCTGCTGCGCCCGCCGCCCGCTGCCGCGTCGCTTCGCTGCCCGCCAGCGTCGCCGCCCTCCTGCCGCGCCGCGCTGCCGCACTCGGCCGCCGCGAGCCGCCGGCCGCTGCGGCCCATGCCTGCCGCCGCCGCCACGCCGCTCCTGCTCACCGCCGCCGCCGCCGCCCTCCGCTTTCTCGGCCGCCGCCCGCCCGGCCGCCGCTGCCCGCGCTGCCGCCCGCCGCCGGTGGCCTCTGCCGCCCGCCCGCCCTTGCCAGCCTGCACCACCCACCGCCGCTTCGCCACGCGCGCCGCCACCATCGCCGCTGCCGCCGCGTCGCTTGCGCCACCCGTCGCCGGCGCCACCCGCCTCCCGGACCCTCCGCGACGCCCCACCAAATTGGAGAAGGTATATTTCATCTCTTTTATATTCGTTTGAGTTATTTCATCTCATTTTATATTCACGCATATGGTATATATATTTTTATTTTCTCGCTACTGTTGTATATAACGTTAGAGTTTAGGGTTTGTGTCGAATAAGAGAGAGCCTAGGCATCACCGTTCGGAACGGCGCATCTCACATTTGCTTGTGAGGTGCGCGGTTCGGATTATCCAAAGATTTTGAACGGCCGAGAATGTTGGTTGTTGCATAGGGCTCGTGACGTGCGGCGATCCGAGCGTGATTTCGCCGCATAACCTGTTGTTCTCCGACGCACAAAGATCAGCGCATGCGTTTGGAGAACAATGTTATATGCACCAAATTTCGTTCGGCTCGTGAGCGCATGTCACAGTCGCATGCAATAGCCTCCATTCTTGGGTGGGTTTAGAACACATCTTTCCTAATAGGGTTGTCTTTATCACCTAAGTCACGGTCGACGTTGACATCGTTTCATTTGTTTAGCTTTGATAATGGGTGACGATCGAAGGCGATGTATGACGGATAGAGGAGTGATGGGGACAATCAAGGAATGGGGCGGATCACGGATGCTTTCTTGAAGCAAGCATTATTGGAGGAGTGAATATGTGTATTGCCCGTGTACCCTCTGCGAGAATAACAAATGCTACTACAAGAAGGATATAGTGCGATATCACATTTGCAAAACGGGTTCATGCCTAACTATTTGGTGTGGCATCACATGGAGAGGCCGCAGGCGTGCCATTGAGATGGAAGAGATTTGGACCATGGGGAGGATCACGACCGGATGGAAGAGATCTTTGGATGATCTTGGCGGGGGGATCAATTTAACTCCGGGAGGGGTCACAAATGAGGAGGTTAAGGAATTCTATAGGCTACTTGGCGCCTCGGACAAGAAGTCGCATGACTTGACCAATGTGACCGCCTCCGCAGCGGTTACACGCTTTATGTCGATGAAGTCGAGTTCAACTTTTGAACAAATGCTTCAACGCTTTGCTTGAACTTATGAATGATGTCCTTCCGCCTAACCACAAGATGCCAAAGGATTTGTACCAATCGAAAAAGTTGATGGCCGGCCTCAGGATGAATTAGAAGATTGATGTGTGCGAGAATAATTGCATGCTGTTCTGGAAGGATCATGACAAGGATACTCATTGTATGCATTGCGGTAAGTGTAGATTCATTGAAGTGGTAGATGAGGAAGGGGTATCAGTGATTACAAAGGTCGCGACTAAACAGCTTTGGTACATGCCGATCACGGATAGGCTTAAACGGCTGTACATGTCAAAAGAAACAGCCAAACATATGCGGTGGCACAAAGAAGGTAAACGTGAGGACCAAGACCCGGATATGATGGTGCATCCGTCTGATGGCGAGGCATGGCAGGCATTGGACCGATTCGATCCTGCATTTGCAAGCAACCCTTGGAGTGTCGGTCTTGGTTTGTCCACGGACGGTTTCACACCTTTCAGCACAAGCGCTAGCCCCTACTCTTGTTGGCCGGTCTTCATCATGCCATACAATCTTCCACCTGAGATTTGCTTGAAAGAGGGGTTCATATTCCTTGCTCTTGTCATTCCAGGTCCTAAGCATCCTGGGAAGGATCTCAATGTGTTCATGCGGCCCTTAATTGATGAGCTGAAGAAGTTGTGGCGAGGGGAAAAGGCATACGACAGCGTTGGTGGTAGAGAATTTACCTTACGAGCCGCATACCTGTGTTCGGTCCATGATTTGTTGGCATATGGCATTTGGGCCGGCTGGTGTGTTCATGGTCGCTTGTGTTGTCCAATTTGTATGGCTGACTCTGATGCATTCAGGCTCACGCACAGTAAAAAGATCATATTCTTCGATTGCCATCGACGATGGCTTCCGGCGAGGCACCCTTTTAGGAACAACGCCAAAGCGTTTCGAAAAGGACAGAAAGTTAAAAAAGGGCAGCCGAAGCGACTCACAGGAGAGGAGATAGCTGAATGGCATAGTCGGCTTCTACGATCTACGGAAGTGGGTTTCACTTGCTATGGAAAGGAGCACAACTGGACTCATATTTCTTTTCTTTGGGAGCTGCCTTACGCGAAAGCTTTGATTCTGCCGCATAACATAGATTTGATGCACCAAGAGCGCAATGTGGCGTAAAGCATCATAAGCATGGTGTTTGATGTAACCGACAAAACAAAGGATAACGTGAGTGCTAGGAAAGACATGGGTGATCATTGTGCTAGACCGTGGCTCGAGGTTAAAGTTGGTTTAAATGGAAATGAGAGCCGGCCACGAGCTCCATACTGTGTGAAGCCAGAAGACCATAAACAGATTTTGAGGTGGTTGAAAACTCTAAAGTTTCCTGATCGCTATGCATCTAACATAAAACGGGCTGTGAATGTCAGCACCGGTAAGCTAAATGGGCTAAAGAGTCATGATTACCATATTATCATGGAAAGACTTGTCAAGCACGAGAGGAAGCTCGCAGAAGACGAGAAGACTCAGAATACATGAAAATGTATCTGCAGGTACAATCTCAACTTTGAACAAAACGCTCAATTGTACATTTGTGATTAAAATCTAACAAACAATCTATATGCAGCAACTGTCACAATCTCTTGGACCTAATGTGCCAGTGTTTCGCCCTCTGTTATCATGCAGTAAAGATACTTGAGTTCATTACTCTCTAATTCACTTAGCTCGTAAAATCAAGAATTCACAAACTTGACTATTATGTCATAGGGCTCCCAGCCACCTCCCTTCTACATGTTTTCTCCGCACATGCAGCCACCACCACAAGGAGAAGCATCACAGGGTGCTCATCCTCCCCCGGCGTCCTTCATAAACCCTACTGGGATGCAGGCACCACCCCTAGGAGATGCACCTCAGGTTATATGATATTCTCATGCATTCTTTATTTTTAAAAAACTCTATTATGTATACTTTATATCACAAACTATGATCCACAGAGCTCCCACCTCCTCCTCCTTTCTACTGTTCCTCCACGATCAACCACCTTCTCGCAGGAGAGGCACCACCGGTAAAGACGGATCGGTTCAATTCGTTATTCAAAATTTGAATGAATGATTTATATGTGGCATAATGTACCTGTATATGCCTTACAGGGCTCCCAGCCTCCAAACCCGTTCTACATGTACCCACCACCTATGCCAGACCAAGGAATGCCTATGTACTTCAACCCGTGGGCCTGCGACCACCTCGCATTTACACCACGGTATGGATGTCAAAAATATTCTAAGTTTGCGACACGAGCTAAGTTTGTCAATTCTTGAACTTACAGGTTTCTGGGTCACGCCCTCCAGCACGTGCTAACGACGACATCATAGAAGACATCTTCAACAATGCCGGTGGTGGTGGTGGTCATTGCGTACGTAGTTTACAAATTGCCGTTTTGGATGTGTGATTGATTATCTAAGAATCTGCTAGAATGTCTCCTTCTGGTTTGAGAGATTGATATATATATTATAACTGCAAATGTTTTTTTGTCTGCAAAGTGGATGTCCTATTTACTAGAGAGGTCATGCCGAAATTTTGTACATTTTGATGACTTAGTTTTAAGCCGGTTTTAAAGAGTTAAAAGGTTGGTTTCGATCTTTTAGTAGAGGTAATAGGTTTGGTGTCTCGTTTGTTAATTCTTCGTTCGCTTGAACTTTGTTATGGAGTTTGATGACCTTGGTGAGCTATCTGCCCCCTCCCTTCCTTCCTCTTGCTCAAATTTAGGAACATTAGTTGCAATTTAGTCGATGTGCAGCGGATGGACAGATGCTTCTGTAGGAAATTTAGTTCATTCTTTTAGTATATATCAATCTGAGTAATCTGTTGCAATAGTGATAATTTCAGTTGAAATGCATAACTTAGTCGATTTTAGGACATTTAGGCAACTCTTTCTTAAACCTTGCACAAATCATCTCAATGTTCATACTTGAAAAGGTTTACTTGTGTGCTTATGAAAGTTCATTGCTGTGCTCTTGTAGATATGTGATGGTTTACCAAATTATTAACCCATTACGTGCTATTTGATTTTTTTCTTTCTGTCAATGACTTTTTGATTTGGAACCTTATATTGTGCTGACTTGTTGGAATTGAAAAGTTATCTAAAGACAACTTGTTCAATTGTAAACTTATGTTTTAAATGCTTTATATGGCATCCTTGTAGAATGTGTTGTTTGCCCATGTACAATCTGATTGTTTATCCTTGTAGAATGCTTTATATTTGTACTTTGTATATTGAACTCTTAAAATGACTACCAAAACTCTTAATTGCTTCTTTGAACTATTTTCACTGTTTGTTATCTTTTGAATACTCAGTGATGCAATTAGGGTATTTGGAAGTTGAATTAAATAATTTTAGTTGTAATCTTGGCCTTGAACTAGATGGTTAACTTCATAATACTAGAGTATTACTTTGATGCTTCATTGAATATGAGATTGATGTTCATATGATTATTATAGCATATCTTGACTAGCTCGTAGGTGTAGTTCTTATATATAGTATCTATTCTTGTTTAGCTTGACCTGTCATATTGATATTCTCATATTGTGTCTTGGTTGAATAGTACTATTCTAACCTTGTTTCATGTGAATCAGCATAATGTTACTTATAACACAACCTAAGTTAATCTTGAACTTGCAGGTTTCTAGGTCACGCCCTCCAGCACGTACTAACGACGACATCATAGAAGACATCTTCAACAATACCACGGTGGTGGTAGCGCCACAACTCCAACAACCCCGAGGCATGAATTCTATTGTGAGCTTGATTGGTGTATTACTGTTGTACTTTATGACTTGTTGTGATGGATACATTGTGATCGACTTATTGTGATGGACTTATTGTAATGGAATATGGATTGTATCTATTGCGGTTGTAATGTGTTGTACGTCATTGCGTAGTTTACAAATTGCCGTTGGATGTGTGATTGGATTATCTAAGGATCTGCTAGAATGTCTCCTTCTGGTTTGAGAGATTGATATATATATTATAACTGCAAATGTTTTTTTGTCTGCTGAGTGGATGTCCTATTTACTAGAGAGGTCATGCCGAAATTTGGTACATTTCGGTGACTTAGTTTTAAGCCGGTTTTGAAGAGTTAAAAGGTTGGTTCAGTATTTTAGTAGAGGTAATAGGTTTGGTGTCTCGTTTGTTAATTCTTCGTTCGCTTGAACTTCATTGTGGAATTTGTTCTTTTGTGTTAGTGTTTGTGATCAGATTTGAACAAAATAGATGATCCTTCTTATTCTTCGCTTAGCAATTTTTAGTTTCAATTTTCTTTTTGCCTTTTCTTTTCTTCTTTAGTTGATATGTATTGAGTGCGATGCATATGGATATATATATATATACATTTGTGTATAAATGACTGATAAATTCGTGAGCCATAAAAAGCATTTAATTTATCTGGTCGCTCGAATAAATTAAATCGATTCCTTGAGCCCACGAATTTAAAAATTAAATTCGTGGGTTTATTAAGCCCACGAATTTAACAGATTAAATTCGTGGGTTTTTTACCCCCACGAATTTAACAGATTAACTTCGTGGGCTATATAGCCCACGAATTTAATAGATTAAATTGTAAATACATTTGTTCACAATTTAATCTGTTAAATTGTGGGCTTAATAAACCCACGAATTTAACTCAATTCGATTAAATTCGAGGCTTGGCAGAAACCCACGAATTTAACTTAAATTCGTGGGTACCCATGAATTTAATTGATTAATTTCGTCGAGTTAAATTCGTGAACTAAATTCGACAGTTTGCTCACGAATTTAAATTAAATTCGTGGGTTTTGGCCTAAATTAGTGGGTTTCTGGCCCACGAATTTTTCCCTGTTTCTTGTAGTGTCCACCAGAACGCCCAAACTCCATCACGCAAGATCAAAACCGAGCAGCCCACATTTTCCCCAACCAACTCGGTTCTTCCCTTCCAATCCGTGTTCCACCAAAACTCACCGAAGTTTTCCATATATAGCCAAACGCATACACCTTTTTCCTCCAAATATAGCGCGCATCCAGTGGTATCCAAACAGAGAAGGAATTGAGATCCTCCTCCTTGCCATATCTAACTTTTCCCTCCAAATATAGCGTGCATCCAGTGGTCATTTCCATATCCATATCAAACCGTGCAAGCCTTTCCTTCCATCAGAAAAAAAGAAAAGAAAAAAAAGGAATCTGAGCCGAACCATCTCTCTGCTCTCTCCATGCCATCTTGCTGCACTTGACAAATCCATCAAATTTTGGTGCACTTGACAAATCTTGCTGCACTTGACAAATCAATCTTGCTGCACTTGACAAATCCATAAAATTTTGGTGCATAGATCTTTTAATTACCCTTTTACCCCTGGTAAAAAAAAGTGTGTGTGGTGAATACTTCTCTGGAGTCCTTTTTTTGAGTCTTGTTTCCAGTCTAGGGCTCCCACAAAAAAAATTGAAAAAAAAATCAAAAAAAGAGGGAAGAAAGGAGCCCTAGCTGTTGCTTGTGCGTTGAGAACGTCCTCGTTGCTGTTCTGTGACTTCTTTAGTGTCTAGGCTCGCGTCTCTAGCACGGTCTAGGCTAGGACCAGCACGTACCTTCATTGAACATTCTTTCAACTTGTTTTGACTAGTGTGGTTCTAGTTTTTCATTTGCTACAAATAATGCCTGTCAAAACTCCACTTACTATTAACCACAGGAAAAGTACCTTGCAATCGCTTTGTCAACTCTGAGTGCAGGTTTCCGTCATTATCCGATCAGACCCTGACAAGCTGTAGGGTAAGAACTGGTAAGAATTTGGTGTTAGCTTGAGCGCGTGAGATCATCCACGGCCCATATATTAGTAGTCTATAGGAACTAACCCTCTTGTGAGTTCTCTGTTTGTTGCTCCTAACCATGGCAGGTATTCCAAGCAATCATGGGAGCAACAACGGTAGTGGGAGTGAACATGAGGACCCTCTCACACCAAAAGAACGGCATTGGGTCACTCACTTCAAGAGGATGCACAATCAGCATGAGATGCGAACTCGTGACACCCTTGATGCGATTCAGGCGCAATTGGCACCCCTCACTGAGCTTCAAGCGCAGCTAGCACAACTTCTTCAGGGTGCTGCCGCCCCCAATGGAGCCGTTGGTCATGCTTTGGGCCAACGCGGCGCTCCACCGGTTGTCCCTGCTCCTTTAAACGGGGTGGATCAAGAGGAGAACAACTACGCCGCCGACACCGAAGACGACAACATGGTAAATGTGAACAACGGTCGGCCTCATCGTCGACTCCACAATAACAAGCAAGGTATGGCTGGAAATCAGCATGATCAAAGGGAAGAACGTGATGATTCTAGGCAAAAATGAAATTTACTATGCTTCCTTTTGATGGAATTTATAATCCTGATGTTTATCTAGATTGGGAGTTGGCGGTAGATCAAAAATTTTCTTGCTATGAATTATCTGAGCGTAGAAGGGTTCGCGCTGCCACTAGTGAATTTACTGGCTTTGCATCTATTTGGTGGAAAGAACTTTGTAGAACCAACAGTGATGTACCTACAACTTGGGATGGGTTGAAGTGTACAATGAGGGCTAGATTTGTTCCTACATACTATGCTCGTGATTTATTGAATAAAATGCAGTGTCTTAAGCAAGGTGATAAAACGGTTGAGGAATATTATCAGGCATTGCAAATTGGCATGTTACGCTGTGGGTTAGAAGAGAGTGAAGATGCGAAAATGGCTAGGTTTTTGGGTGGGCTTAACCGAGAGATACAGGACATACTTAATTATAAAGAATACAATTCTATCACTCGTTTGTATCATCTTGCTTTGAAAGCAGAAAGGGAAGTACAGGGTCGACGATCGACCGCGAGGTAATCTTGGAGGCTCTTTCACATCCAAGTCGGTCCACATCCAAACAAAGGTGGCATCTTCTGTTCCGGGACGTACGCCTTCACCTGTTTCCCATATCTCGTCTACACCGACACACCTTCCGGAGTCAAGTAAGTCAGCTGCAAAACATGCTCCAGCGAAGAGTGCATCATCCATTGCAACTACTAGACGGACAAGAGAAGTACAATGTTTTCGATGCAAGGGACATGATCATGTGATGCACGATTGTCCAAACCAACATGCTTTAATAATACGAGAAAATGGTGAGTATTCTAGTGCTAGTGACATTGACGAAAATGAATATGCTCTTGCTGTCACTAACACTGCAGAACAAGAAGAAGAGATTTGCGATGCTGCCTCGGCAGAGAAGTATCTAGCTCTTGTTGTCACACGAGTACTGCATGTGCAACCCACACGTGATGAGCCAAGTCGGCGCCATACCATCTTCCAAACAAAGTTTGTAGTCAATGAATGAGCAGTGCATGTTATTGTTGATGGTGGTAGTTGCAACAACCATGGTCGAGAAGCTTGGCTTGGCTACATGCCCGCTACAACAACCATACCGGATTGAGTGGCTCAACTCTAATGGTCAGGTTAAAGTAACAAAAACCATTCGAGTACCAATTTCTATCGGTTCATATCATGATAATGTTGTTTGCGATGTTGTACCCATGGATGCTTGTTCTCTTTTGTTGGGTAGATCATGGATATATGATATAGATGCCACACATCATGGTAGGACCAATCAGTACACTTTCATGTTTGAGGGGAAGAAAATAATTTTGGAACCAATGACGCCTGCTGAGTTACTTAAGGTTGCTACACAACATGCTAAGACAGAGCATGTTCGTAATGACACTAAAATGAAGAGTGTAGCAAAACAATTAAATTCACCTAAAGCAACAAATGAAAAATCTGATCATAAATTAAAAGATGTTATTTTCTTAGCTACCAATGTCATTGCTCATGATGGCATCACTACAGGTTTGCAACAATCAGTTTCTTGGCCTCCTGTTGTCACTAACCTTTTGCAGGCATATGAGAAGGAGTCGAGGACGACTCCAATTCAAGAAGGGGAGGATGATGAGGACATCAACCCAAAGGATACGACCGCTGCCACTATTTCCCCTCTTGCTGCGACATCTTCATCGCAAAAGGGCCTTAATCCAGAAGCTCGGCCTTTCAAGCCCAAGACAAAGAACCAACGCCTCAAGCACACATGCCAAGGATAGCCCACGCGCCAAGGAAGAATCGTTTGGAAACCCAAGATGCCAAAAAAACCCGGTTCGGCCATCCAGTAGCACACCAACTTCAAATAGCCGTAACTTGGGCTTCCAGACTCCATTTTTGGCATGTGACCACCCGTTTGAAAGCTTAGGAGATAATCTTTCCAATAGATCCAGCCTCACCTTCCAATTCGAGCCAGATAAATAGGAACACACAGAACAATATCACGGGCCAAATCTGTCAAGTGTTGCGTCACCGTATTTTTGGGCCCATGGCCAATGCGTAAGGGTTGCGTGGTGGCCAAACCTATTTTGGGTGCCCCAAGTCTGGTCTCTACCCTATATAATGCCCCTGCTGTTATATTTTGGGGTTTAGGTTTTGTTGTGTTTTCGTAGACCCTGTGTGCGTCCCTCCTCAATCTTGCGTGTGTCGACTAGACCACCCGAGTTGAGAAACAGAACCTCACTCTTGTTTCCTCGAGATTATTGGATTGAAATTTCTATCACCTTGTTCTTGCATGTTCTTGGTTACAGCAGGTACAAGGATCGATCGGGTCTTTGATTCGGTTGATCGCCTCGTGTGGTGACGTTGCGATTGTTTGGTTGCTGATCTTGTGGTTCATCGTATCGTTCTCATCAGAAGATCGGGACAACCCTAGTACACATTAGTCACCTTTCTTCCTGGTGTTTGGCTCAGAGGCGGTCCTCTCCACCGACTTAGAATTTGGATCCCCGCGGGTTCGGAGCTATGAAGAAGTCGCTTCGGAAGAGAGCCGGCTAGAAGACCTCGACTAACTGGAAGAAGCCAGGGACGTCGCAACAATTCAGTCGGCAAAGTATCTTCAGGGTTACGTCGCTGTCACGGTCGCAATGTGAGGAGCCGCGCATTCTCCAAAGGAGATCTGGTCCTTAGAAAGAATTAGAAATGGGAGCATAAGCTCTCCCCATGCTGGGAAGGTCCTTACATCATCGATGAGGTGATACGTCCTAGGGCCTATAAGCTCAAGCGTGAAGACGGCAAAATTGTCAACAACACCTGGAACATAGAGCAGCTACGTCATTTTTTCACTTAAACTTTGTAATTCAATTGTTTCTTTATGAATAAATGTTTGCTCTTAAAGTTGTTCTCGTATAATCTTCTCAAAAATTATGCGTCTGAGTGCTTTGCTCCTACAAATTTTAAGACTTTGAGACATGCGTCATGAACCATGCATCAGAGCCTGGGGGCTGAACTAGTCGGACATGATATCTAAGATGTCAAAACCACTCGGATGGACTCATCAAGCATAATAGCATATTTAAAGAAGACTTGCAAGATCAAGGAAACGCTTTTATATATTTGATTCATAGGTCCAAAGTTTCCGCTACAGCTGAAAAAGAATCCTTGACTTCATCCCAGAGCTCGGCAGCCCGGTCTTCATCCACATTGCAGGCATAGCCCTCCTTAATAGCTTCAAGATCCACTCGGGGATAGAGCGACTTGGTGATCGCCAGAGCCTGGCTAGCACCGTTGATCGTCATTTCCTTCAAGAGTCTCTTAAGCTCCCTGGGGGCTTCCTCCAACCGGGAGATAACATGGTCCCTGCTGAGCAGCCTCTCGCCTCCGGGATGAAGCAACCTCAGCAACGCCTCAGAGGCCTCGCGAAGCTTGGAGCAAGACGTTTCGAGGGCCTCAACCTTCTTGTTATAAATGGCGTATTGCACCCACGTCTTGAACTTGTAGTCTGCAAGTAAAACTGATTATCAAACAATCCAAGAAGGCAACGAAGACAAGGGAAGGCCAAGCTACTGAGCATACCTTCTAACTCCTTTTCTGACTTCAATTTGGAGGCCTCCGAGACCTTGAGTTGCTCTTGGAGCTTTGCAACAACAGAATCCTAAGCTGACACAGAGATAAGGAAATCAAAAGACCGGACGATTGAACAAGACCACAGGGTGGTCCAGGAAATATTTACCTCAAAGGGAGCCAACGACGTCTAGCTTCTCCTGCCGTAGGGTTTTTTTCTCTTCTTGCAACGCCTGGACCTCTGACGAAGAACTTCGTGCTCTACCGCATGTCGGCCTTGATCTGCTCGATTCGGCGGATACTCTTGGCCCCGACCTCCGTGAGCATCTTCTGGAGGTATTCGGATTTCTTTTCAGAGTGTTCTCCCAATTTCTGCAAACATCGTAGGGGAAGGAGACAACATGCTAAACGACACAAGCACGAAGGTGATAAGAGTAGTAAAAGTATTACCCAGGCCAGGCGAGCACAAGCGGCGTCACGACTGTAAAAGTCATTCCTTTCTCTCTCCTCCTCCGAGTTGTCCAGGAACTTCAAGCCGTCTTCCTCATCAACCCATGCGGTTTGCATTATGAGTTGAGGGCGGGCAAGAGTCGGTGGGACTCGGACGATTTCTTCAACCTCGGGGGAGGGACGTGGGACAGGCTCTTGAGCAGCAGGATCCGATGCTGAAGCACGGGGTGTCGATGAAGGCGGCTGTGGCTCGAAGGGTTCCCCGGTGTCTCCAGGCGAGGCAGCTTGTGGGGCCCCCTCAATCGGGTCAGGTGCGCCTTGGGGCTCAAGGCCCTCAAAGGCCACGGATGGTGTCTCAACAGGAACGTCATAAGAAGGATTCCTATAAGAAGAACGATCAGTAAATGAGCCAGCAAAGCGAGTCGAAAAAGAGTCGATGGGGTATCAAACCTGTCGGACTTCTTTATTTTCATTGGGGGCTTCTTTCGGGTGGCAGAGCCACTCCCAGAGGGACCACTCGGGGCACTGCAGACTGGAACCCTGGGCTCCTCCCGACTACCCGAGTCTCTCGGAATTGGACTCGGCTGTACCACAGGCTCGTGGGGGAGGGGAGCCAAAGGCACTAGGGCTCGTGCTGGCGGTTCCTGAATTTTGGGACCACCAGTCGGGCGCCGGGGCTTCGCAGGGTCCTTGACAACCGATTTCTTCCCCTTCTTGGCGGCAGGGACTTCGAGCCGGGAGCTTGCAGGTCGTTTAAAGGGAGCGCTCTTATGAACGGGCATCTCTGGGAAAGGCGCATCACTGAAAAATGCCAATCGATCCTGTAAAGTAGTGTAAAAACAGTTAAGAGTCATTCAGAGACGAATGTGGAAATCTATCAGCTAAGCTTTCTCACCTCAGGAGGAGGATTTGATGCAGTGAAGGACTTCGGGCACTTGGTGGTGGTCATCTCTACGCTCAGGATGAAGAAGTCACTTACCCGAGCATATACCTGCTCCTTCGACACTGTTTCGGGCAGTTCCCGGGTCGGATCATCCTTTCCCTCAAGTGCGTATCCCAGATGGACTCGTTCCGTCAGAGTTGAATCCGGCGAGCAACAAAATGAAGGGCCAGACCAACTCCCGTGAGACCTTCTGTCGGGACCCGAATTTGCAAATTCGGACCCTCTGTGTATACTACACTAGTCCAGGATCACGCTAGTGCACACAGGCTCAACATAGATGTTATCACAGTCATACACAACAGAATATAGCTTAACTTTCATAATTAATAGTAACTGTTGTCTTATACATGATTATTGCCACACAGGGCTTATAAAAGAAATAGCAAATAAGCAGCAGCGGAAAAATAAATAAGCGTAGCAGCTCCCGATTCACGCGAGTAACCGCGAGGCTCGGACCCTAAGCATTCGCATCCATATAATCCTCCTCCACGAAAGGCGTAGATTCTTCCTCTTCTGAAGTTGTTGTTGTTGGGTTGAGTACATAAAGCACTCAACAAGTTGTTCACAGCAATGCAAGTCTAATATTCTATATGCTTGGCTTAATCCAAAGGAATGGCTAATATGGATATTTTGCAATAAAGCAGCATTTAATAAGAATACAATAAATAGATTGAAAAGCAGTAAAACAAATACAGTAATTAATAGATTCAGCATTTCTGAAGTAAACCAAGTTTTTCAATCCTAAATAAATTTCCACTTTCCATGGCACCTTGCCATCCCAACAGGTTTTTGTTTAACAAAAGTCTAACCCTTAACTGTAATTACCGAGCATTGCCCAATACCGTGAGCACGGCTATTCGAATAGATTTTACACTCTGCAGAGGTTATGCACTTTACCCACACGATACAACCAAACACCACCAAGGTGAGTGATCATAACAAAGCATTTACAATGCTACACTGACCAGATTGTTCGCTAAGGTTTCAACACCAAGGGTTAAACCACCACAGAGGCCCCTCTTGCGCCATGTGAGTTAAACCGTAAACCGGGACTCACTTTTCACCACGACGATGCAGAATCTAGGCTTCACAAATTATTCAGCTAGGCTGTCCCATTCCAGACATGTGGTTGCAAGAGAGACTCAGGTCAAAGGCTTGCAAGGTTAAGTCCTTAAAGTGATTATGGCAAGACTTCCACATACCCCTGCCAATCCTGGCTCACCTTGGCACACTGCCCCTTGCCACTTGCCCCAATCTAAATCATTACCACCCCAGTTGATTACCAAGCACCACGTGCCACCAACATTTCAATCTAGTTGTGTGACCTCCTTGCCACGACAACTTGATATCACTGTGTGACAACACATGACACACCAATTCTTAAACATTGTTCCATATTCCATTAGTCAAGATTAAGTATCAACATTCAGACACATGTGATGACGTGGCATGGCTAAGCAATCTATGACGGTCTAACTAGCCCATGTTGATTATCAATATTAACCAACTATAATTCCACATCTTAGGGTGACAATTAGATCATGGCATATAATTGACAAGGTATGATTTAATTCAAATAGGCATATTATGTAATCCCCAGATTAATTGAAATCATTTATACACATAAAATATCATGCATAATTTAAGAGACAAAATAGCAATTTGGTGAAATTAGGTGCAACATGATCAAAGCACAACTTGCCTTGGAGTAGCTGCTGGTCTTGGTCTGAGCTTGGGTCTTGGAGCGACGAATCTTCCTCCGCATCACTGAGCAGTTCAACGTCTACGCGAAAAGATGCCAAAATATCAAATAAACACCAAAACAGAGAGCAACCAAACTCCAAAAATAAAATAAAATTATCCAATAAATATATCTTGATTTTACGAATTTTTAGAAATTTGAATCACTCAAATCCGTGTTAAAATGCAAAAGATATAGCCTTTTGAAGTTTGAATAAATTCTGAAAATATAGAAATTAAAAAAACTGATTTTTCCGAATCATTTTTCTACTGGAACAGATCTTTATTGCGTCACGCTGACGTCAGCCCTGACCCGAGCCAATCAGGCGCTAACAAGTCACCTCGGTGCACGGACCCGGTCCACGGAACCGCCTCTGGTCCACCGTGGACGCGGCTCACGGCGCGATCTGGGACATCCACGGAAGATCCAACAGCTGCGCGAAGCTCCGAAGCACGGCGGCGGGCTTGCACCGAAGCGGAGGAAGACGACCACCCGAACGGCGTTTCGGCGTGACTCCGGCGAGAAGAAGTGGCGGCCTCGACGCGTGTTGGAACGGCGACCCCGGATCTGGAACCGATTCGGCGGAAGGAGGCTCGACGGCGACGGAATGGCGCAAAAACTCGCGGCGGCACTTCAAAGAACTACGGCGATCTCCTGAGCGACGATGACAGCGAAACAGGCGAAGAGGCTAGTGCTACTGGCTGCGCAAGGGGAAAAGGAACATCGGGGTGCAGGCTGCGGCTTTTATAGCCTCGGCATGCGCGCAGGAAAGGCAACCCTATCTCTCCGCTGCGGAGACGGTCCGCGGCGGCGAACTCGGAAACCAAATCGGAGACGACGACCGAGAGCCGTACGATCCGCAACGAGCGACCACGATTAGATCTTGGCCGATCCAATCCAATTCGCACTTTCCAAAATCAACAGATGCGATCAAATCTTTCCAAAACAACGCCGCACGATCTCGATCCAACGGCCGATTGCATTAGGGTTTCGCGAAAGGAAACGGCCGTCCGATCTGGATCCAACGGTCTACACGCGCGGCGGCGGCGGCGGCCGACGGCGCCGCATGATGGGCAGCGCCGCACGTCTTGGGCTCGCCCGATCTCGTTCACCGATTTTTCAACAAGCTTTTTGATTTAAAATAATTCCCGAAATTAGTTTAATCTGTTTTAAGCAATTAAAATATCAGGAAAAATCCAAGAAAATTCTCATAAATACATTGAGACATTTTGAGTTTAAATAAAATATTTTTGGCAAAACTTTATTTTGACTATGCAGGTATTTAAATAGTTTTCTCAGAGAGGCAAATTACTTAATTTTCAAAATAAATTCCAATAAATCCAGAAAAATCCCAATAAATCTCAAATTGCATAAATGACAATAAAATAACACTTAAATCAAAAAATTGGGGTGTTACAAACCTCCCCCCTTAACAGAATCTCGACCCCGAGATTCAGGGCTAACTAAGGAATAGGTTTGGAAATTCTAACTTCAGGTCCTCTTCACGCTACCAGGTTGCCTCATTCTCAGAATGGATGCTCCACTGAACTCTGCAAAAATGAACTGACTTGTTCCTGGTTCTGCGGTCCATGACATCCAAAATTTTCATCGGCTGCTCTTGGTAGGTCAAATCCTTCTGCAACTCAATCTCTTCCAAAGGCGTCTGCTCTGCTGGCACCCGAAGGCACTTCTTGAGCTGTGACACATGGAACACATCATGCACACCTGCCAGCGACTGCGGCAATTCCAACTGATAAGCAACCTCCTCTCGACGGCTCAAGATTTTGAACGGTCCAATGTATCTTGGGGCAAGCTTTCCTTTAGTATGGAACCTTTTAACTCCTTTCAGAGGGGTAACTCTAGAATACACAAAATCGTCTGGCTCGAAACTCAAATCACGGCGTCGATTATCTGCGTAACTCTTTTGTCTTGACTGCGCGATTTTCAACCTCTCTCTTATCATAGCAACTTGCTCTTCAGCTTCCTTGAGAATATCAGAGCCAAATATCATATGCTCTCCTGTCTCATTCCAATTCAGCGGGGTACGACAGGCACGACCATATAAGGCTTCAAATGGTGACATCTGCAAACTAGCCTGGTAACTGTTGTTATAACTGAACTCTGCATATGGTAAACATTTGTCCCACGAAGTAGTGTAGGCTAAGGCGCAAGCTCTCAACATATTTTCCAAAATCTGATTTACTCTTTCTGTCTGACCATCGGTCTGTGGGTGATATGCTGTACTGAAGTTCAATCACGTCCCCATAGCTTCATGCAATTTATCCCAGAGTCTCGAGGTGAACTGAGTACCTCTGTCTGACACTATTTTCTTAGGCACACCATGCAAACACATAATTCTGGCCATGTATAATTCTGCCAATCGGTCTCCTGAGTACGTTGTCTTAACTGGAATGAAGTGAGCAACTTTGGTCAATCGATCCACAATGACCCATATAGAATCATACCCACTTTGGGTTCTTGGCAAACCAGTGATGAAATCCATACCGATTTCTTCCCACTTCCATTCAGGACTTTTAGCGGTTGTAGCAAACCTCTTGGTCTCGTGTATTGCCTTAACTCTCTGGCATACATCGCACAAGGCAACGTGCTCAGCGACTTCACGCTTCATATTCGGCCACCAAAACCTCTCCTTTAAGTCTTGGTACATCTTAGTGCTTCCTGGATGAATTAAATACTTGGAATCATGAGCCTCTTCCAAAATCAACTGCTTAAGTTCTGGTCTGTTTGGCACACAAATGGGACCCTTGAACCACATGGTACCTTGGTCATCCACGGTAAAGTCCTTTGCTAATCCTTCCTCCTTTTTAGCCTTGATTCGGTTGACTTTCTCATCATCTTTTTGTCCTTCTCGAATTTGATCTTCGAGCGTTGGCTTCACTTCCAAAGCAGCTAGGAATCCTTCTGAAACTACTTCCAGTTTTAAAATTTGCAATTCTCTGCACAGTTCTGACTGTCCTTCCTGCACTATCATATTCGCCACGTAGCTCTTGCGACTTAAGGCATTAGTTACCACATTTGCTTTTCCGGGATGGTAATGAATTCCCATGTTATAATCCTTGATTAATTCCAACCATCTCCTTTGCCTCATATTGAGATCTGATTGGGTGAAAATATATTTCAAACTCTTATGGTCCGTATATATCTCACATCTATTTCCAATGAGATAATGACGCCACAATTTCAAGGCATGCACCACGGCAGCCAATTCCAAGTCATCGTAGGATAATTTCCTTCATGCGGTCTTAAGCGCCTTGACGCATATCGACCACTTTACCCTCTTGCATCAATACGCATCAAGACCTGTCTTGGCGCATCACATATATATCGAAGTATTACGAACATTAGGCAAAACCAACACTGGGGCTGTTGTCAAACGCTTGTTTAATTCCTCAGAACTCTTATCACAATCTGGCGTCCATGAAAATTTCTTTTCCTTTTTCAACAACTGCGTAAGAGGTCTCGCAACCGTCGAAAATCCTTCTATGAACCGGCGATAATATCCTGCCATTCCCAGAAAACTTCGGACTTGAGCTACAGACTTTGGTTGCTCCCAATGCAACACTGCCTCCACTTTGCTTGGGTCGACGGCAACTCCTTCTGCAGTCATAACATGACCGAGAAATTCCACCTTTTCCTTCCAAAAGTCGCACTTACTAAATTTAGCATACAGCTGTTGCTCACGCAGTTTTTCCAACACTAGCCTCAGATGATTTGTGTGGTCTGCTTCGGTCTTTGAATATACCAAAATATCATCTATGAACACAACAACAAACTTGTCCAAGTATTCCATGAAAATCTTATTCATCAAGTTCATGAAATATGCCGGCGCATTGGTCAATCCAAAAGACATGACCGTGAACTCATAATGTCCATATCTTGAAGAGAATGCGGTCTTCGGAACATCTTCCGTCCGAATCTTTAGCTGATGATATCCTGAACGAAGGTCTATCTTGGAGAAAACTCCAGCTCCTCTCAACTGGTCGAACAGATCATCAATCCTTGGCAACGGATACTTATTCTTAACCGTCACTTCATTAAGTGCACGGTAATCAATACACATTCTAAGGCTTCCATCCTTTTTCCTGACAAACAAAACTGGCGCTCCCCATGGCGACGAACTTGGTCTTATAAAACCTTTCTCAAATAACTCGTCGGTCTGTTTCTTCATTTCCACCAACTCATCGGTAGGCATCCGATAAGGTCTTTTTGCTATTGGTGCGGTTCCCGGTGCTATCTCAATGACGAACTCGATGTCACGGTCTGGCGGCATTCTCGGCAGATCTTCTAGAAATACATCTGGGTATTCCCTGACTACTGGCACATCCTCTATGCCGACGGTTCTCATGCTATTAACCATTAATTGACCACCACGAACTGCTGTCGCTTGAAATTTCACTTTCTCTCCTCTAGGGCTTTCAATGGATACAACCCTTCGACCACAATCCAAAACTGTCTTATGCTTGGTCAACCAGTCCATTCCTAGAATGACATCTAAAGCTTGGGCATCTAGAATAATCAAGTTCGCTAGGAACTCTACCCTATTAATTATTAGCTTCACCCCCAAACACCCAAGGTTAGATCTTAACTCAGATCCTGGGACTTGGACTAGCATCACACACTTAAGATTTTTCACGCTCAAACCATTTTCAGATGCAAAAGCTCGAGAGACAAATGAATGCGAAGCTCCTGAATCAAATAATCTTTATTGCAGTCTCGAGTTTACAAAAACTTACCCATCTGACGTCGATGCTTCACAGGCTCCATCGGCGGTGATGTGGTTGACTCTGCCTCGAATAGTAGCTTGAGGCGTCGCTCCTGCCTGTCCAGCTCCTCGATTTGCTCCCATCATTGGCGCCTTAGCAGGTGTCGTTCCAAGGTTGAAACGCACTGGCGTGATACCTCATTTTTGGGGACATCTGTTGGCATAATGCCCTAGCTCAATGCAACTGTAGCACCTTCTGGCGGCTGACTGCTGCACTCCTCCTTGAGCATTGGTACCTTGGGCCAGCATCTGATAACTCTGTCCTGGTGGTCGCGGCGCAGGTGTTGCTGGTTTGTTAACAGCTTGTGGTTGGAACCTAGCAAACTGTTGCGGCGTTATCCTCATTCGCAGGTGGTTAGGGCGTCCACCTGAGTTGGTCATCAAGCGCTTGCGATTCTCCCCCAGTTCTTTGCGCTTATCCTCGAGAATCAAAGCCTTGTTTACCAATTCTTGAAAATCTGGAAAAGTGTGGGTAATTAGCCCCACTTGTAGCCCTGAGTTTAGTCCTTTCATGAAGCGGGAGTGCCTGGCCTTGTCCGTCGCTACGTCCTCAGAAGCATAGCGAGCTAACTACGTGAATTTGTTCAAGTAATCAGCCACCGGTTGGCCTCCTTGCTTAAGCGCCCTGAATTCTTCCTTTTTCAGATCCATCATCCCTTCCGGTACATGGTACTAGCGGAAGGCCATTGCAAACTCTTCCCATGTGATTTCCATGGGTGCTTCATGAGCAGCACAATAGTTCTCCCACCATTCTGCAGCTGTTCCCTCTAGCTGATGGGATGCGTAAAGAACCTTCTCATGGACAATCGTCCGCTTCCAAGGGGTTGACATTGCCTGAGAATGTTGGCGGTCGGGTCCTCATGAAGTCCGACAACATGGAATAAGGACGAGGCCCGCCATTGTTGTTCTGGGCAGCAGGGTTGTTGACTGCAGCCATATTGGTCATCTCTTTGCATCATTATGCGCATCAACCGAGTTTGCGCAGCGAGAAAAGCTCCCAAGTTCTGCATATCCACTGGCGGTGCTTGTTGCGGTGGTGCTCCTTTGTTGGGATTGTTGCCTGAGCGCAGACCACTTCCTGAAGCTCCGTTGTTCCTGCGGGTGTTCACCATCTGCTTGATTGCTTCTTGGGTTAGGAAAGATAGATGTAGCATAGATAAGATGCAAGAATTTCTAAGGCAGGGAAACAGGTTAAACCCAACTTAAATAATCTTTATTAATACTTGGTATGGTTGCTTACAATGCCTAAGGGCTTTGCAACACATACTGCACACTCAGCAAACAATTAAGAACCAAACTAAACATGCAACCTTAACGTCTACTAAAAGGTAAAGACTAACTTAAAGACGCGACTCAACACTCGAGTCTCAACACAACTCTAAGACCGACTCTCACTCATCCAGCCACCCTGGCTGAGACTGATCCGGCGCATACACCGGTGGGTGGGCTGGCATGGGTGTGAACCTATCCAGGTGACCCTCTGCTGGCTCCTCAGGCTCCCACTCACGCCCCTCTGGGTCTTCTTCTTCTTCTTCGGCAACCTCATCTGGCTCCTGGACGACCTGGTCTGCTAGCTCCTCGGCTACCTGCAAGGCCTCCTCCAGCTCACTGATGACTCTGGCTGCGGCGTCACGGGTCTTCTGTAGCTCTCGCTCGGCCACTCTCAGCGCCTCGCACACTGTCTCCAGCTCCTGAGCAGTGTCCCTCAGGTGATCCTCCTGGGCGGTGGCGAACTCAGCAAGCTGTACTGTAGTAGCACACTCCCCCTCCATGATCCGTCGACGCTGGCACGCTTGCACTGTCGGGTGAAGCCGAAACACGGTGTCGCGAAGCTCGTAAGCGTAGTCGTGACAGATCCGTCGAAGAGCAAGTCTAGCAGCCTCCTGAACTCCAGCCTCGTAAGTGAACCTCCGGGCGGTGATGTGGATCGGTCTGGTGGTCTCGTCGCACTCGGCGAAGATGGTCGACTGCGAGAAGAACCCCGATGCACAACGTTGACGTTCCAGTTGCTTCCTCGGTAGAGCGGACGATCGAAGCCTCCAATCACTTGAAGAACTCTCCACAACTCGATGGCAAAGCCACCCTGCCTCGACTCGAAGGACTCGAAGATCGGCATCTATTCAAAACAAAATTTTGAATAAGATTTCTACTTGAACGGCAACGAAAAGAAGGTGATTCAGCAAGGATGAGAGTAGAAGGATGAGATAAGCCAAGAGTTTCTTATTAGTCAATTTTACCTTTCTCTTTAGAAAATAATTTTGGACACTCCTAAGAGATACCAACTACCTAGGGCCAAGACCTATAGTCGATGTGCTCACGATACCACCTCTGTCGGGACCCGAATTTGCAAATTCGGACCCTCTGTGTATACTGCACTAGTCCAGGATCACGCTAGTGCACACAGGCTCAACATAGATGTTATCACAGTCATACACAGCGGAATATAGCACAACTTTCATAATTAATAGTAACTGTTGTCTTACATGATTATTGCCACACAGGGCTTATAAAAGAAATAGCAAATAAGCAGCAGCGAAAAAAATAAATAAGCGTAGCGACTCCTAGTTCACCGCAGCAGCGGCGAGGCTCGGACCTAAGCATTCGCATCCATATAATCCTCCTCCACGAAAGGCGTAGATTCTTCCTCTTCTGAAGTTGTTGTTGTTGGGGTGAGTACATAAAGCACTCAACAAGTTGTGCACAACAATGAAAGTCTAATATTCTATATGCTTGGCTTAATCCAAAGGAATGGCTAATATGGATATTTTGCAATAAAGCAGCATTTAACAAAAATACAATAAATAGATTGAAAAGTAGTAAAACAAATATAATAATTAATAGATTCAGCATTTCTGAAGTAAACCAAGTTTTTCAATCCTGAATTAATTTCCACTTTCCGTGGCACCTTGCTATCCAAACAGGTCTTTGTTTAACAAAAGTCTAACCCTTAACTGTAATTCCCAAGCATTGCCCAATACCGTGAGCACGGCTATTCGAATAGTTTTACACTCTGCAAAGGTTATGCACTTTACCCACACGATACAACCAAACACCACTAAGGCGAGTGATCATAACAAAGCCTTTACAATGCTACACTTGGACCCAGTATTGTTCGCTAAGGTTTCAACACTGAAGGGTTAAACCACCACAACAGGGCCCCCCTCTTGCGCCATGTGAGTTAAACCGTAAACCCGGGACTCACTTTTCACCACGACGATTACGAATCTAGGCTTCACAAATTATTCACTAATTTGTCCCATTCCAGACATGTGGTTGCAAGAGAGACTCAGGTCAAAGGCTTGCAAGGTTAAGTCCTTCAAGTGATTAAGGCAAGACTTCCACATACCCCTGCCAATCCTGGCCCACCTTGGCACACTGCCCCTTGCCACTTTCCCCAATCTAAATCATTACCACCCCAGTTGATTACCAAGCACCACGTGCCACCAACATTTCAATCTAGTTGTGTGACCTCCTCGCCACGACAACTTGATATCACTGTGTGACAACACATGACACACCAATTCTTAAACATTGTTCCATATTCCATTAGTCAAGATTAAGTATCAACATTCGGACACATGTGATGACGTGGCATGGCTAAGCAATCTATGACGGTCTAACTAGCCCATGTTGATTATCAATATTAACAAACTATAATTCCACATCCTAGGGTGACAATTAGATCATGGCATATAATTGACAAAGTATGATTTAATTCAAATAGGCATATTATGTAATTCCCAGATTAATTGAAATCATTTATACACATAAAATATCATGCATAATTTAAGAGACAAAATAGCAATTTGGTGAAATTAGGTGCAACATGATCAAAGCACAACTTGCCTTGGAGTAGGTGCTGGTCTTGGTCTGAGCTTGGGTCTTGGAGCGACGAATCTTCCTCCGGATCACCGAGCAGTTCAACGTCTATGCGAAACGATTACAAAATATCAAATAAACACCAAAACAGAGAGCAACCAAACTCCAAAAATAAAATAAAATTCATCAATAAATATATCTTGATTTTATGAATTTTTAGAAATTTGAATCACTCAAATCCGAGTTAAAATTCAAAAGATATAGCCTTTTGAAGTTTGAATAAATACTGAAAATACAGAAATTAGAAAAACCGATTTTTCCAAATTATTTTTCTGCTGGAAAAGATCTTTATTGCGTCACGCTGACGTCAGCCCTGACCTGAGCCAATCAGGCACTGACACGTCACCTCGGCGCACGGACCCGGTCCACAGAACCGCCTCTGGTCTACCGTGGACGCGACACAGGGGGCCTCGCGCCACGCGCCCGACACGCGGTGCGCATCTACCGGCTGCGACGCTGCCCGTGCTGATGCTCGACACGCGCCGTGCATCTGCGAGAGGATCCGACGGCTAGCGAACTACACGAACGTGGCTCTATCCTGATCGCTCATCTTAGATCTAACGGTCCATCTTACCGGAGAGGTTCACTGCTGATGAGGATGACGCGGCGCGATCTGGGATGTCCACGGAAGATCCAACGGCTGCGCAAAGCTCCGAAGCACGGCGGTGGGCTTGCACCGGAGCGGAGGAAGACGACCACCCGAACGGCGTTTCGGCGTGACTCCGACGAGAAGAAGTGGCGGCCTCGACGCGTCTTGGAACGGTGACCCCGGATCTGGAACCGATTCGACAGAAGGAGGCTCGACGGCGACGGAACGGCGCAAAAACTCGCGGCGGCGCTTCAAAGAACTACGGCGAGCTCTGGCGGCGATGGCGGTAAACAGCGAAGAGGCTAGTGCTACTGGCTGCGCAAGGGGACGAGGAACATCGGGGTGCGGGCTGCGGCATTTATAGCCTCGACATGCGTGCAGGAAATTCAACACTAGCTCTCCGCGGCAGAGACGGCGCGCGGCGGCGAACACGGAAACCGAATCGGAGGTGACGACTGAGAGCCGTCCGATCCGCAACGAGCGACCACGATTAGATCTCGGCCAATCCAATCCAATCCGCACTTTCCAAAATCAACGGATGCGATCAAATCTTTCCAAAACAACGCCGCACGATCTCGATCCAACGGTCGATTGCATTAGGGTTTCTCGAAAGGAAACGGCCGTCCTATCTGGATCCAACAGTCCACACGCGCGGCGGTGGCGAAGCGGGCTGACGGGTTGCACAACGATGGGCCGCACACGCACAGTGCTGGGCTCGGCCCAGTACTGTTCATAGATTTTTCAACAAGCTTTTTGATTTAAAATAATTCCAAAAATTAGTTTAATCTGTTTTAAGCAATTAAAATATCAGGAAAAATCTAATAAAATTCTCATAAATACTTTGAGACATTTTGAGTTTAAATAAAATATTTTTGGCAAAACTTTATTTTGACTATGCAGGTATTTAATTATTTTTCTCAGAGAGGCTAATTACTTAATTTTCAAAATAAATTCCAATAAATCCAAAAAAATCCCAATAAATCTCAAATTGCATAAATAACAATAAAATAACACTTAAAGTAAAAATTGGGGTGTTACACCGTCTTCCTTCAATTTCTCAATCAGCGCTAGAAGATCATGCACCTGGTCCATGTCGCCGGCGCCCGACAAAAGAGTGGAGAGCAGGATCAGGATTGGCACAATGGAACCACTCCTCGTGCCATCCTTTATTGGAGGTTTTGAAGGGAATAGCAAAGTAGTTTTTCTTTAACCCCTCCCGCAGCTAAAAACTGGCTCTCCCAATTACCTTGGGGTCGCTCTTTGAGGGATAAGGTTTCAAAAGGTAAAAATGGCGAAAGAGATCGAAATGGGGGCGAATGCCCAAGAAAGCCTCACAGAGGTGAACAAAGAGAGAGATATTTGCAGGGTGGAATTGGGATTCAAGTTCACCAATTCGATGCCGTAGAAGAAGAGAAGACCGCGAAGAAAGGCGCAGGCAGGAAGGCCCAGCCCACGTTGGAAGAAAGATTCAAAAACCACAACTTCTTCGGAGCGAGGAGTAGGGATGGATTCACCTGCGGCCGGTCGTGCGGACATCAAAGTCAGGGTTAGAAGAACCCCGTCATCCACCATGGATTACAACCGCTCCTCCGTCGTGATCGAGGTGGTCCAATCTTGAGACAAAGGCTGCGAGGAGGTATTCTTGGAATATTGAGAAGATATTTTCAGAGGAAAAGATCAACGGTGGCACAAAGATGTGAGCGCAACAGCAGTTAACCCTAGCGGCGAAGAAGGCGGAGAGACAAAGGAAGCAGAAGAGGCAGGAGTATGCGATGGGAAAAATGAACCATCGGTTTAGTCTTTAAAGGGGGGAAAAATTAGGTTTTCGCCGAATCAGCGGGAAAAAGATTGCAAAACACCTCACCCTGCCTTATGCTTCGTAATGATTTGCGGGCCCGGTGTCCTGACATACAGAGGCAGTCATGGTTTGACCAAGTCTTGTTTGGGACACGTTGCTCCCCACGATAGGATGTTTAACCACTTATCGAACTAATCGAGACGTGGGTGTCCTCCAGTTTGGATTAAAAATATCTTCTTGTGATATGCCCCATGCTGGGTCGCTAGGTGGTTACCGCATTGCGGAATCATATATCACGGGTTCAGCCTGATAAGGCACGGTTCCAATGGTATGCCCCAAGATGGGTTGATAAGCTGTGCGTCGTTATAAACGAGTACGGATACCGTTCGGATAAACCTCGATATGTCCCAAGTTGGACCAGAGCTATATCCTACACCAGTCGGATATAGGTATCACTCGGCCACGAGCCAAGAAAATTTTGATATGTCCCAAGATGGACCAAAGCTGTATCCTACATCAGTCGTATATGGGTATCACTCGGCAAAGAGCCACGTAAGTGTGATACACTCCAAGTCGAGTCTAAGCTATATCCTACAGCAGTCGGATACTGGTATCACTCGGCCAAGAGCCACGTATGTATGGTACACTCCAAGTTGAGCCTAAGCTATATCCTACACCACTCGGATATATACCACTCGGCCATGAGCCAAGAAAAACCTGATACGCTCCAAGTCGAGCCTAAGCTATATCCTACAGCAGTGGGATATGGGTATCACTTGGCCTAGAGCCATGAGAATATGATGTCCCAAGTCGGACCAGAGCTATATCCTACAGCAGTCGGATATAGGTATCGCTCGGCCAAGAGCCACGCAAATCCTAATATGTCCCAAGTCGGACCTAAAATATATCCTACGACGGATGGATGCGAATGTCGCTCGACCAAAGAGCCATACAAGCTTCGATATACCCTAAGCTTGGTCTAAACTATGTCAAGTGACAATCATGGAGAACACTTGAAAAAGGTATTCCTTTATTATATATAAATTTCCCAAGCTTTATGCGTGGGAAATATTTTTTACAGGGCCTTACACCTCTCCGCGGCGCACGCGGCCAAGCGCTTCTACGAGAACCTCCTTGACCCCATGAAGGGCCGGGAAAATCTCGAGGAAGACGTTGACGGCGGTGCGGTAGAGGGCGGCGGCTATGTCCTCCACCCATTCAGCCATGGCAATGTCGAAAAGCGCCCATTCTTCAGCGAGCTTCGGGTCCTGGTTGTCCATGAGATTCCTCGAGGAGAAAGTGAAGCTTGACGTAAGGAATGGAGGACTAAGCGTGAGAGAATTCTAAAAGTGCTGGTTCACCTTTTATAGCCAATGTGATAAGGTTGAAGTAAATGCGAGGATGTAAAGACATCAGAAGCCGAGGAGACTTAGAGTTAAGATGGTTCAGAAGCCAAAGAGGTTTTTGGAAAGTGAATTGACACGAGAGTTCAAAACAAATTTCGAAGACTGTCCAGGGATATATTCGAGTCCTTCATAATGCCCTTGCTGCAAGAAGAAGCATTCAAATCAAAGAAGAAACCAGTCAGAGGTTTATGCTAGAAGCTGAGAACGTTGATTCAAGTTGAGTCCCAGATAAAGATATAGCAACCAGATCATGAATCACTCGGGGGCTACTGTGGAATATATGAAACTAGGTGACGAATACTCATACCAGGGGTACCCCAACGGCCTAGGGTGACGAGCGAGCTGCTTCAAGCATAGCTCAAGCAACGAGCCGCTCGGGCCCTCTGACCAAAGTTCCTCTGAGGCGCGTGGGCGCCCATTCCCGACCGATCGGGGTAGGCATCCCCGACCAAACATGGCCCCCGACATCCGCAGCAGGTCGGATCCCCAGACTCTGACCAAGCATGGCTCCCGACCTCCGTAGCAGGTCGGATCCCCCGACTCCGATCGAACCAAGGCAACCTCCGCCAAGGGCCGCGTGTCGAAGTCTCCACCGGCCCACAGCCACGTGCCCCACGGACGGGGTCAACCGAAGTGACTGTACGAAAGCAGTTGGCCCCTTCCCAAGATGGTTTAATGGCTGATGAAGTCAAGCTTCCAGTCCCATCGACCGGTCACGTACGACACGAAAGCACGCTCCCTCCCGAGGCAGCACCAACATTATACACAGCAACATCAACACTCGTCGGCTCACAGAAGGCAGGTGCGCCATTTCCCAACGAAGCAGCTAATCGCTCTGCCCAACAAGGCTACCGACCCAGCGAGGGCAACACGAGCGCTGACCAGTCGACAGAACGAAGGACCAAAGCTCTCAGCATAGGTCACCTCGCCCTTCCCCTACTCTCGATGTAACCTGCCCTTCCTACTGTATAAAGGGAGGCAGGAACCCCCGGGGAGACAGGGAGACACAGAGAGACACACACGCACAAGCAACCAGCATTCTTGCGCTAAGGCTCTTGGCTCGCTCTTGTAAACATTGTGTCACGATCCGCCCTAAAGACAATACAATACCACCACGGCTCGAGTAGGGACATTGGCCCGAACGGTATACATCTTGGGCTTCCGAGTCTAACCATTCGGGAGTGGGAGCGCGGCCCCTTAGACTTACAAATTTACTTGCCGATGCTCAAAGCCGGCGGTTAGTGCGCGGTAGGGGCCTTTGCGGCGTCTGCGCCGACATCTCAGTTCCGTTTGCCTCACGATGGCATTCTTCCCCACAATGGCACATTGCGTGGAAGCGGATCGCTTGGCTCCCTCGACTTCGCCGCCACTTTGGCAGGAGGGCTCGTGCTTATCCCGGCCATCTCCCACGACCTCGTCAAACTCCGGCTTGCGGTACCCCTACAGGCCCCGAAGCCGAAACCCGAGGAGCACTCTACCACTTCTGGCAATAGCTCCCGTAGGTCCGAGCAGGAGGCCTTGTCACCTCCGCGAGCTCACAACTTGTGGCGATGGCGGCTACATGCCGGCCTCGTCCATGGTGCTGGGAAGATTCTTCCACCACGACTCGGCTCGACCACGAGCACCACGCGCATGGCGGCACTCTCGCGAGTGCAACATGGCGGGCACGGTCGACTTGACCGTAACCCCCGCAGCTACGGGGGTCCCCATCCGGCGCACTAAGGCGTAGGAGGAGGAATACCAGCGCGCGAAGGCAGCGCTCAAGCTCGCCGCGATCGAGCTTCACGGCGGCAGACGAAGAGTGGAGGAGCGGCGGGTGAGCTCAACTAGCTCGAGCCAACACAGGCGGGATGAGCCCGCCCGCGGATGCTTGGCGGCACGGCGCGCCACGTCGAGTACACCACAAGCGGTGGAGGAATCGATGGCCTTGGTTCTTTCCCACGCAAGCGAGCGTGGCTGCGGTGCAATCTTTGCTCGAGGCCTTCGAACCGGCCGATCCGGAGGCCAAAGCCACGTGCGTAACCTCCGGGCCGGTGGAGCGTCGGCCGTCAAGGCACATCTGACCTCCGGCTTCTACCATTCGGGAGCCACCTCGGCTGCGGGCCCATCTGCTGCCGGGCCGGTTAGTCCGGCAAAGGCGGCGGCGCACCACGAACAACCCCAGGCCTCGCGCACCCCGGTGCGCCAGCGCCTCAGCGACGCCTACGACGTCCACGCCACCCTCGAGGCGCAAAGAAAGGCGGCGGGCGAGGCCGCCCGCTCGCATATTGTGGACGACGGGTGCCACCCCCACCGAAGCCCAAACCCCGATGGTCTGGGACCACGGGCCTTCTGCCAGGGGATTCGCCATGCGGATTTCCCTACCAGATTCAGAGCACCGACCAACATTGCCAAATACATCGGGGCCATAAACCCCGGCGTATGGCTCGAAGACTACCGGCTCGCATGCCGGGCGGGAGGAGCAACTGATGAAAATTCAATACCTCCCCATCTACCTTGCGGACTCTGCTCGAGCCTGGCTCGAGTACTTGCCCGCGAAAACCATCAGGAACTGGGCTGACTTGAAGACCCTCTTCGTCGGCAACTTCCAGGACACTTACAAGCGCCCTGGGAACTCCTGGGACCTGAAGGGCTGCAAGCAGTAGCCAGGGGAAACTCTCTGGGACTACATCCGGCGATTCTCCCACCAATGCAACGAGCTCCCCAACATCTCCGATGCCGATGTCGTGGGGGCATTCATCTACGGCACCTCCTGTAAGGCCTTGGTGCACAAGCTGGGCTGCGTTAAGCCCAGAACCACCAAGGAGCTTCTGGACATCGCCACCAACCACGCCTCCGGAGAGGAGGCTGTGGGAGCCATCTTTGAGGATGGCAAAACCAAGCAAGAGCCCGGCGCCCGAGTCGGGTCCCCTTCCGACCGCTCAGGCAAGCCAGGCGGCATGGAAGCAGTCCGCTGGTCTTAGTGGTCGCGGTGTCGACCGACCTGCCAAGCAGCAGGTGCGACCGACCGTCGCGCCCGACCACTTCGAAAAGTTGATGGACAGCCCGTGCCCAAACCACGGGTTCCCCGTCAAACACAAATACCGGGACTGTGAGGTCCTGAGGCGTTTCCTCTCCGGCGCCCCCACGACGCCACGGGGCAAAGGAAAGAAGCCAGCCCCGGCCCCATGGGTCGCGAAAAAGATGGCGGACGACGAGTTCCCCGAACCCGACGGCTGCCTCATGATCTTTGGTGGACCGGCCTGATACGCCGACAAGTGTCGGCTCAAGCTCGCCTACCGCGAGGTCCACACCGCCTCACCAGCCACCCCTCAATACCTTCGGTGGTCAGAATCTCCGATTACTTTCGATCGGACCGACCACCCCGACCACGTCCCGCAGCCAGGAAGGTATCCGCTGCGTGGTCGACCCATCAGCGGGAAGAAGCGCCTCACCAAGGTGCTCATGGGCGGCGGCGGCCTCAACATCCTCTATGTTGAGGCGGCTCGGCGCCATGGGGTCCTCGCTCGAGTCTCCGACCGAGCAAGGCACCTTTCCACGGCGTCATCCCTGGCCAGCAGGCCCACCCGCTCGGGCAGGTCGACCTGCCCATCACCTTTGGAGGACCGGGAAATTTCCGCACCGAGACCCTCACTTTTGAGGTCGTGGTTTCCCCGGCTCCTATCACGCTATTCTGGGGAGGCCGTGCTACGCCAAGTTCATGGCGGTCCCGGCTAGCCTATCTCAAACCCGAAGATGCCCGGCGCGAGGAGTTATTCTGTGGCCTCATCTTTCGGCTTGCTTACAATCTACGGCGGGAGCGATTGTGGTAGGCCTCGGCCATCATCGCATCCGCCGAGCTCGTCAACCTCCGGAGAAGCCTCAGAGTCCGCCCCTGAGTCTAGCAAGTCGGGGGCGGGATCCTTCAAGTTCGCTGAGGACACGAATAAGGTTGCGGTCGATCCCCGGGATCATACCAAGACCGTGCGGGTCGGAGCCACGCTCCTCGCTAAATAGGAAGCGCTCGTCGACTTCCTCGCGCCAACAACGATGTCTTTGCATGGAAGTCCTCGACATGCAGGAATTCCTAGGGAAGTCGTCGAGCACTCCTTGAGCATCCAACGGGCTCAAAGCCGGTCGCCCAGCCGCGCCGCTTGACGAGGAAAAGCGCGGGATCATAGGGAGGAGATCACCAAGCTTTTATTGCGGGGTTTGTAAAGAGGTCGCCACCCAGAGTGGTGGCCAACCTTGTACTTGTAAAAAGAAGAGTGGGCAATGGAGAATGTGTATTGACTACGAGTCTCAACAAAGCGTGTCCCAGGACCCGTTCCTTGCCCGCATTGACCAAGTCATAGACTCCACCGCGGTGCGAGTCCCTTTCCTTTACGGATGCCTACTCGGGCTACCACGGATAGCGCCGAAGGAGTTCGACCAGCTCGCGACCTCCTTCATCACTCCGTTTGGCTCGATACGCTACATAACAATGCCGTTCGGTCTAAAAATCACGGCGCTACATACCAGCGATGTATGCAAGCGTGTTTCAGCGACGGATCGGCGCAACATTGAGGCGCGTCGGCGACATCGTCATGAAGACCAGGAAGGCCGGCGACCTCATCACCGACCTAGGGGAGACCTTCGCGAACCTCCGGCGGTTCCGCATAAAGCTCAACCCCGAGAAGTGTGTCTTCGGGGTCCCCAGGGGGAAGCTCCTCGGTTTCATTGTCTCTGAGCACGGCATCAAGGCCAACCAGGAGAAGATCTCGGCAATTGCAAGGATGGGCCCGGTTGGCAACCTCAAAGGAGTCTAAAGGCTAACCGGATGCCTTGCAGCCTTAAGCCGTTTCGTGTCTCGCCTTGGCAAGCGCGGAATGCCGCTCTACAGGTTGCTTAAGAAATCCGACCGCTTCAGCTGGACCCAGGAGGCTCAGGAGGCCCTCACCCGCTTGAAAGCCTTCTTGTCCTCACCTTCGGTCCTGGTCGCCCCGGCGCCAGGTGAACCGCTGCTCCTCTACATCGCCGCCACTGCCCAAGTCGTGAGTGCGGCCCTTGTGGTGGAACGAGCGGAAGAGGGCCGCGAACTCAAGGTACAACGACCAGTCTACTTCATCAGTGAGGTGCTTTTGAGTCAAGGCTCGGTACCGCGAGTCGCGAGCGCTTTCGCGGTGCTCATCACCAAAAGCTCGTCCATTACGCCGACCAAGACGCCATCACCGTGGTGACCACGTCTCCGCTTCGGCGAGATCGTCCACAACCACGATGCCTCGGGAGGATAGCTAAGTGGGCGCTCGAGCTCAGCGGTCACGGCATAACATCGTCCCTCGAGGCGAGCAAGTCACGAGCCACGGCGACTTTGTCGCCGAGTGGACCAAGCCCAGCGCCACCGGCGCTCGAAGACAGTCTTGGGCGATGTACTTGATGGGTCCTACACCAAGAAGCGCGCGCGCGGAGTCGCCATCATTTCCCGCTCGAGAACGGACTTCAATACACCATCAGGTTGCTCTTCGACACGACCAACAACATCGCCGAGTACGAGGCTCTCATCAACGGTCTCCGGATCGCTGCCGACCTCGGCGCTCGCCGACTCTACGTCCACGGGGACTACAAGCTTGTCGTCGATCAGGTCATGAAGGCTGCGGAGCCCCGAGACGCCCGCATGGCCGCGTACTGTCAAGAAGTGCGCAGGCTCGAAGAGCAGTTCAAGGGTTTCGAGCTCCACCATAGCTCTGAGCTATAGCGGTGAGGCGATTACCTAGCTAATCTTGCCTCCGGCGAGGGCGATCCCACAGGATCTTCGTCTGCGATCTTTTGCAGCCCTCCGTCCAGTTGGACTCGGTGACCGAGCGGTCTCCCGACCTGCCGAGCACGGTCACTCCAACCGCCGGGTGGTCGGGCATGCACCTGGCCGGGTCGGGCCGCAGCATGCTAACAACTGAATCCGACTAGAGGAAACCTTTTATCGCCCGTCTGACGGACGGGTCGCTTCCCACTGACTCGACCGAGGCCCGGCGCCTCGCTCGTCGGGCGAAATCTTTCGTCCTGGTCGGGCCAGACCTTTACAAAAGGAGTCCCTTCGGGGTTCTCCAGAGGTGCGTTCTAGTCGACCAAGGGAAACAGCTGCTGCTCGATATCCATGGCGGAGTCTGCGGTCACCATGCCGCGCCCCGGTCCCTGGTAGGAGAAGCCTTTCGACAAGGTTTCTACTGGCCGACCGCCGTGTCCGACGCCGGCGATTATGCGCACCGCAAGGATGCCAATTCTTCGCCCGCGAGATGCATCGCGGCTCGGGCCTTCGGGCGATCCCCATCACATGGCGTTTGATGGGGGACTCGATCCGGTCGGGCCCTTCAAGAAAGCGCCGGGGCTTTACTCATCTCTTCGTCGCGGTGGACAAGTTCACCAAGTGGATAGAGGCCAAGCGGTCGTGGCGTCACGTCGGTACAAGCGGCCACCTTCTTCGCGACATCATCTTTTGGTTTGGAGTCGAACTCTATCATCACCGACAACGGGGCGCGAGCTTCACGGGGAAGGAGTTCCTCGAGTTCGTGGCGACTTCAACATCCGCGTCGATTGGGCGGCCGTGGCCCATCCGCGGACTAACGGTCGGTCGAGCAGCGCCAAGCGGCATGATCCTCCAGGACTCAAGCCACGGATCTTCGATCGGTGAAGCATTTCGCGAGGCGATGGGTGGTGAGCTACCCTCCGTCCTCTGGAGCTTGCGGACCACACCGACTCGAGCGGCCGGGTTTACACCGTTCTTCATGGTGTTGGTCTTTGGTGTCCTACCAACCGACACGGAATACGGCGCGCAAGACTACAAGCCTTCGCGAGGCTCGGGGCTCGCCTCGCGCGGGGCGCCATCGACCCGCTTGGCGGCGCGCGATGTAGCCATTCTACGATCGGCGAAGTATCAACAAGCTCTGCGGCGTTACCACATCCGCCAGGTTCGAGGGCGATCCTTGAGCGCTGGCGACCTGGTCCTGCATCGGGTCCAGACCAGCAAAGACAAGCACAAGCTCGCCATACAGGAAGGCCCTTCACCGTCGCGAGAGGTTCTTGACCTAGCACCTTCGACTCGGGGACACGGATGGCGCGTCCTCCCCACGCTTGGAACATAGAAAAGTTAAGGCGTTTCTATCCTAAGTCCTTTTCTTATTCCTTGTGTCGTCTTTACTTCTCCTTCCGAGCACACAGTGCGCGTGCGGCCTCGAAGGGCTGCCATGGCGCCCATTCAGTATACAGTGGCGCCTATGCGGGTCGGTGACCCGACCGGTCACGAGTTCTTTCCCAAGCGGTAACCCTCTCGACCCGAGTGCTACGGCCTACGCCCCAGCGGCTACGGTTGCTAAGTAGCACTTTACGGAAGAAGAAAGTACCCGAGCGAAGTGACCTTTGGTCGGTCGGGAACACTCCTCCCCCACGCAAACTAGGCTAACTCACGCGCTCATGCGGGTCGGTGACCCAATCGGTCACGAGGTCCATCCCGAGTGGTAACCCTCTCGACCCGAGTGCAACGGCCTACGCCCCAGTGGCTACGGTTGCAAGTAGCACTTAGCGGAAGAAGGAAGTGCCCGAGTGGAACGATCTTTGGCCGGTTGGGAACATTCCTATCCCTCACAAGTGCGTGTAACTGTTGCATAGCCAAAAGTTCCTATCCTCTCCACCCCTCCCGAAGCGACCCGACCTACGCATAAGTGACCCCGGTGGTCCTTACAGCTATGGCCGGTCGAGCGCCCACCATGACATAAAAGAGGGCAGGAGGCATACTGGAACTTGCTAAGTTTAAGATTATTTACGAACAATAGTCTTCACAATAAAGGGGTATGAATCTAACTTCTACTTATTCTTCTTGGAGGGCACTCTGCAGCGAGATGTGGCTGGCAATCTCCTGAACGTGCGGCTCAACTTGGAGCTTGAACCTGTCGATCTCTTCGTCGGTCCGGTTCTCAGCGACGCCGCTGCTCACCACCACAAGGTCGATACCGTCGTAGTGGGAGACGGTATTGACCAGCGTAGGGGAAGCTCCAAGTGCAGCACCTACGGTCAGCGCTCTCTCAACGCGCCCCGGCACTCGGGCCAGCATGGGGGCGAGAGCGCTCGGGCCCGCCACGGTTCCAAGGACCCGGTCACAAACATGCTGGCCAGCCTTGCGAAGGGCCTCCAGTTCCGCGGCCAGCTCGGCCCGACCACCTTCGGCTACCTTGGCGCGCTGCGCTTACGCCGTCCGCCGTGACCGCCTCGTCACGAGCCTTCAGGGCATCCTTCTGCGCCTCAATAGCGGCGCTCAGATGCTTCTGCAGCTTTGCGGATTACAACATCTCCAGATGAGCACGCCTTATGAGTCGCGTTGGCTGAATCGACTGAGGAGTTGAGACACTTACCGGCTGCAGAGCTCGTCAAGTTGCTGGTTTCTTCCTTGACTGCCTCGTATGAGGTCCTCAAGGAAGCCAGCTCCTTCCGAGCGGTCTCCCGCTTAGAACGCACTCGGTCGACGTCTTTTGGGGCTTGGTCCCGCTCGTTTCGCAGACGGGTCGCCTGCGCTAGTGCGGCCCCCTCCGCGGTGACGGCGGCATCCTTGGCGCTGGCAGCCTCCGACAGGAGGTACTCGAGTTCCGCCACCCTCGTCCTCAGAGACTTGGCCACCAGGCGCTCTTCGAAGAGGGCCTTCGTGGCCTGATCCAGCTCTTGGCGGGCCTCCGCCGTTTCCTCCGCGATGGTGAGCCTCTGAGCGGCGTAGCTCGGCGCGGCCGACAGCATTCCTCCACGGCAGCCACCGGCCCGGCTGTCCAAGCGCATGGGAGCTCGACCTTGCCCTCGGCGGGCCCGCAGATCTTGTAAAATCGCGAACCTCCGTCAATCTCGCGCAAATTCATCCGGAAGGTGCGCGAGTCGGGCTTCGATCAACTTACCATGCTAACCGCGGACTCCCGGCCATCGCGTCAACTCCCTACTGGAGGATTGAGGCGAGCGGACCCTTCGGATCTGGTCCATCTCGGCCGGCGTCTGGCGCCTTCTTGGAGGCGGCCCACTCGCTCTCCTCGCCTCGTCCAAGGTCCCGACCTCACGGGCCATACGACAACAGCCCTCGGTCGCCCGTTCGGATGGAACGCCGCCCGACCTGGCCACCACGGGCAAGGGTGGTGGAATTGGCCCCTCGGGAATCCCCTCGGCGACCTGCGCTTGTGGGGCCTCGACCGATACCTCCCCTTGAGGCATGAGGTCGGGCGTCTCCAGCACTGGCACCGTCTCTGCCAGCGAGCTCGTGGGTAGCGTCATCGGTTCCCCCTCCATAACGACAATCGCGCCACCCGGCGGCGTCCCCGGCGGAGGCGACAGGAGCTCCTCACCGACCTCGGCCTCTGAGTGAGGCCCCGTCCCTCCGATGGCGAGCGCGCCCTCGGCGCGCCCTAGCTCGGCCGCCTGCGCCACGACCACCGCCAACCCAGTTGGCGTCTCAAATCACCGCATTGCGGCGCCCGCGCCCGTCGCGACTCCTCCGTGATAGGAGCAGCGCCATCCCTTGCGGAGCCACCACAGGGCGCGCCGCAGCCGCGGCCACGGTCACACCCGTATAGACGCTGCACATCGCAAGCACTTAGAAGTTGTTCGGGCAGCTTTGAGGCAACAATGTTCAAACAAGGGAAAAGGGTACTTACTGATTCGAGCGGGTGCGCGGCAAGCACGCCCTCTTTGCCGGTCTCCCTCCAAGGGGCAGATCCGCCGGCCGCTTCCCCGAAACCGCCTCCACAAGGGGTGCCTCCACTGGAGGCACGACGACGATGTTGATCGCCGCGGTCGCCCTCGCACAGGGCTCCCGGCGCGGTGCCTCTGTGATCGCCCTCCGTCGGGCCTCCACTCGGGCCACCTCCGGTCGACGAGTCAGAAAAGAACCCACGGTATGGGTAGCAAGGCTGCCCCACTGGCATCGGTGGAGGTCGCCCCCGCAGCGGTTGTCTCAGACACGTCCTCACGACGCGCGGCCCTCGCCGCGCGCTCCTTCTTCTTCTTCTTCTTCCTCTCCTCCTCCCTCCGCTTCTTGCGAGAGGAGTCAAGCTGTGCGGCCTTCGCACGGGCCGCAGCCCTCGACGCCTTCTCCCCCGGGAGCAACGCCCGGGAGACCATTCCCAAGAGCCCCTAGAAGATGCGAAAACACCGGTCAGACCGGGCGCCAAAGGCAAAGGGAAGAGAGAGGCGAGGAGAAGTCCGCCCAACCTACCAGATTTGGGGGATGGGCCATCGAGAATGGCTCCGGGTGGCCGCCCGCAGCCTCAGTAGCGCTTCCGCCCATAACGGCGGCCACCCGGGCTTCGACCTCGGTCGCGGCGAGCTCGGCCACCCGGGCTTCGACCTCATCTTGTCGGACGCCCCCTCATACTGGAACAGGGGGCACGGCCTGTGCATGAGGGGTTGCACGCGCATCCCCATGAAGGCACGCACGACGACGTCCCCGGTGATCCTCTGCTCCCTTAGAGCCCTGACCTGCTCCACGATCAGGGCCCTTCTTCTTCTCCTTCTTGTCAGCGCCTCAGGTCCATTCTTCCCCCGCCACAGGAAGCTTGCCGGTGAACGGCGGGGCACTGTCTCCGATGTTCTGGACGTAAAACCACTCAAAACGCCATCCCTTGTTGGACGACGGTAGCTTGACGTCGAGATACTCCGAGCTCCGGCCGCCCGGCCGAGGGCGAGCCACCGATGGGCGCCGTAGCATCCGCTGGCTTGACCTTCCAGAGCCTTGCTTGGAAAAAGTACCTCCACAGCGTCCAGTGCGGCTCGATCCCCAAGAAGGCCTCACAAAGCGTGATAAAGATGGCGATGTGGAGGACCCCGTTGGGGTTGAGATGATGCACCTCTTCCTTGTAGTGGAGGAGCAGCCCTCGGACGAACGGGTGTAGCGGCAGGCCGAAGCCGCGCTCGAAGAATGAGGCAGGCACTACGACCTCGTCGTCCCCCGGTGAAGGGGCGGCGGCCCCCGTCGGCACCCTCCAGTGAGAGAGATCCTGCGCAAGGAGGAAGCCTTTCTTCACCAAGCGGCGCGCACGGGCCACAGGCGAGCACTCGGCCACGACATCCTCGCGAAAAGGCGGCGGAAAGGTGAGGAAGGAGAAGGCTCTTTTGCTTTTTCTTGTCTTAGGCAAAGGGTGGAAGATGAGGAAGGCAAGAGCGTGTGATCGCCGAGGCGTCCCAACGACGTATTTATAAAAACGGCAAGGCCGACCGAGCAACTGCCCCCTCGAGCGAGTACACCCTCGTCTATCGCGCCAGGCGTCTGGTAACTCCCGATTTCCAATTTCGCTTTGCATTTCAATCGACAAGACGACAGGAACCGTAAAGACACCGCCTCGGCGGTCGTCTGTGACATCTCGGTCTCGCCTTTAGGCGGGGCGGTTGCCACAGGCGCGTCGAAAGCCGGCCCAGGCGGCTGCGGCCCGTAACAGCAGCTCGGCTCTCGCGTTAGGGGCCCACCAAGAGTCATGGGTTCTAAAGGCCTATTCCACGGATGGATATAAGGCGCGCCCGGCAAAAAGCGAGCAAAGGGCGGGTATGGGCGAGTCCCGGTGATCCCCACGTTGGGTCGGTGACGGCCCAATCGCCACTACTCTTGTCCGAGACCATACTTCACACTCTCCGGAGCTCAATGATGGCGGCGGCCCGGTGTGCCACAGGTCGGCGGACGACCAGTCCGTCTGGGATCGAGTAAAGAAAGGTTTCTTATGGGTCGCCCCACGGCAGGGCCAGGACACCCTACTCTGGGGCCGTCTGCTCGGAAGCGTCCACCTTGGGCGGGACCTCCCAGGACCCACTCGGACTACGTGTTATTAGCTCCACGAGCACGGCGTTCAAACCAACGCGGGTAGACGCGCGTCGCTCACCTCCTCCAGGTCCCACACCTGCGGACGGGGTATACGTGTGGGATAGACGGCGGCCGCTCCTCTCGCAGCTACCCTCGCCGGACGAGGACTCAGGATGGATGGCCCACGTCCGACTCGGCGTAAAGCGAGCCACGTCCATTTCGGCGTTAAGCGAGCACTCGGACACGAACCTCACGAAGAGGCATCCGGTCGTCCCTGCCGACCAAGGCACGGTCTAGCTACGATGTTAAACGAGCACTCGGACACCCGAACCTCACGAAGAGGCATCCGCTCGTCCCTACCGACCAAGGCATGGTATAGCTACGACGTTAAACGAGCACTCGGACACCCGAACCTCACGAAGAGGCATCCGCTCGTCCCTGCCGACCAAGGCACGGTCTAGCTACGACGTTAAACGAGCACTCGGACACCCGAACCTCATGAAGAGGCATCCGGTCGTCCCTGCCGACCAAGGCACGGTCTAGCTATGACGTTAAACGATCACTCGGACACCCGAACCTCACGAATAGGCATCCGGTCGTCCCTGCCGACCAAGGCACGGTCTAGCTACGACGTTAAACGAGCACTCGGACACCGAACCTCACGAAGAGGCATCCGATCGTCCACATCGACCAAGGCGCGGTCTAGCTACGATGTTAAGCGAGCACTCGGATACCCGAACCTCACGAAGAGGCATCCGGTCGTCCTGCCCGACCAAGGCACGGTCTAGCTACGACGTTAAGCGAGCACTCGGACACCGAACCGCCGCGAAGAGGCATCCGCTCGTCCTGCCCGACCAAGGCGCGGTCTAGCTACGACGTTAAGCGAGCACTCGGACACGAACCTCATGAAGAGGCATCCGGTGCGTCCACAGCGACCAAGGCACGGTCTAGCTACGACGTTAAACGAGCACTCGGACACTCGAACCTCATGAAGAGGCATCCGGTCGTCCCTGCTGACCAAGGCACGGTCTAGCTACGACGTTAAACGAGCACTCGGACACCCGAACCTCACGAAGAGGCATCCGGTCGTCCATGCCGACCAAGGCATGGTCTAGCTACGACGCTAAACGAGCACTCGGACACCCGAACCTCACGAAGAGTTCGCACGCCCGACTGCTCGCACCTAGAAAGAAGCAATCACCTGCCGATGACCGATTCTCGAGGGCCAAGTTGGGAAATAATCGAAACAAGCTCATTGCAAAGACAGTCATAAGGAAAAAGGAGATTTCATTATAGGCCAACAGGCTCAAACTTTACACCATGTTACATGAGGTGCCCTGAGCTCAAACACTCACATGAGGCTACAAGATATGGCGGAGCTATTTACGCACCAAGTATCATATCTTGAGCATCAATCTTGCATCGGTCGCGCGTCCGGCCGACGGCTACAAATGCAGGGTCCGTCGGCGCCGCCTCCGCCGTGACGGTAGCGTAAATCCCTTGATGCCACCGCGACGGCTATCCTCGGCGCACTGCGCCATCGCCTCGGAGGCCGCCCTCACCTCGAAGAGCCGGGGCGACCCAAGCAGCGCGTCGGCGGCGGCGATGTCGCGGGCCACGGCCTCCTCTTCCTCGATGAGCTCGACCATCGCTGGTCGTGCTCAGCCCAGAGCTCGGCCAGAGGATCTTCTTCCTCTACCTCGACATCATCGCCAAAGCTGAAGATTAGCGGGTGCCTCGAAGCCATTTCAAGGATTGAAAAAGAGGATTATGGCTTAGGGGTCAATCAATCCAACGAGCAGAAGCGCCCTTATATACCCAGACGGAGGGAGATCAAGCGTCTCCAGAATAAATGCAAGCGCGAGAAAGCGGCGCCCTTCACCGAAACCCGGCGATCAAGAAGGCGAGCGGGCAAGGCGCACCAAGCCACGCGCGACGGGCGCAACGAAGCGGTTGAAAACCCCCGGCGGTTCGAATGCCCCCGGCCAAGTTCGAGGCGATCGTCGAATCGTCGGGTACACTGGCGAAGCCGGTTGGCCTAGTCGGTCGGACCGACCAATCGGGCCCAGTCGCCATTCACACTCAAGATCAACCCCCAACCGAATCTGCCGAACTCGCTCGGGGGTTCGGGGGCTACTGACGAATACTCATACCAGGGGTACCCCAACGGCCCTGGGTGACGAGCGAGCTGCCTCAAGCATAGCTCAAGCCTAACAGGCCGCTCCAGGCCCGCTACCGACCAAAGCTCCTACAGGGCCGCGCAGGACACCCATTCCCGACCGATCGGGGTAGGCATCCCCGACCAAACATGGCCCCCGACCTCCGCAGCAGGTCGGATCCCCCGACTCCGACCAAGCATGGCTCCGACCTCGCGGCAGTCGGATCCCCGACTGCGATCGAACCAAGGCAACCTTCGCCAAGGGCCGCGTGTCGAAGTCTCCACCGGCCCACAGCCACGTGCCCCACGAACGGGGTCAACCGAAGTGACTGTACGAAAGCAGGTGGCACCTTCCCAAGATGGTTTAATGGCTGCTGAAGTCAAGCTTCCAGTCCCATCGACCGGTCACGTACGACACGAAAGCACGCTCCATCCCGAGGCAGCACCAACGTTATACACAGCAACGTCGACACTCGTCAGGCTCACAGAAGGCAGGTGCGCCATTTCCTAACGAAGCAGCTAACCGCTCTGCCCAACAAGGCTACCGACCCAGCGTGGGCAAGACGAGCGCTGACCAGTCGACAGAATGAAGGACCAAAGCTCTCAGCATAGGTCACCTCGCCCTTCCCGTACTCTCGATGTAACTTGCCCCTTCCTACTGTATAAAGGGAGGCAGGAACCCCCGGGGACACAGGGAGACACAGAGAGACACACACGCACAAGCAACCAGCATTCTTGCGCTAAGGCTCTTGGCTCGCTCTTGTAAACATTGTGTAACGATTCGCCCTAAAGACAATACAATACCACCACACGAACTGGAGTAGGGACATTCGGCCCGAACCAGTATACATCTTGGGCTTTCGAGTCTAACCATTCAGGGAGTGGGAACGCGCGGCCCCTTAGACTTACAAATTTACTTGCCGGTGCTCAAAACGCCGACACTAGGTGTCTTCATAACCGGCCCAGAATCGCTTGAAGGAGAAACAGGGCTGAGCGGGAGGCCCAGAGGGAAAGCTCCCCGCCAAGCCTTGTTGCCGTGCGCGAGGAGATACATCCTATAGACAGTTGAACATGTATTTAGATATAAAAGATACGGTTGTAATCCGAGTTGTTAACAGGGTAGATAAAGATGTAAACTATATCCTGTAACAGATTAGAATCCAATAACCGATCGGAATCCCTTAACCGATCAGGACTCTGTAAACCGCCCCACCCCCACTATATAAGGGAGAGGGCGGGCAACAACAGACAGAAGACACAACGCATATTGCACAAAGCACATCGCGCTTTGAGCAATCTTAGATCCAAGAGATCCACATAATCCCAGCACACAGGACCAGGGTATTACCTCCTCCATCAAGGGCCTGAACCTGTCTAAACCTTTGTCTTGTGTGACCTTCGAGTTTGAGATCTAGCGCCTGCCCCATAAATTTATTGCCGACTACAAAAGTCGACAGTACATCCACAACTAGATATTCTAATAATACACTAATTTCAGCAAGCATACCCCTAGACAATTCACTGGTAAAAAATTGAATGACGGTCCAAAGGATGAGCATAAAAGAATAGCTCACTATAAATTTCAATATTCCACCCTTATGATTCATCTACAAGACGTTCCAACAAGTAATTTCAGCATTTGATGCGTAAAAAAAGAGAACAGTAACCAAATCATCACCATGCAGCAGATAACCCAAAACCCACACCACTCAAAGCAAAAATGTTCCCGTTTTCCCTTCTCACAAGTTCCATTATTATCTACGCTAAAAAGTTGATCTTCTAGTTTATTCATTGGAAGAGAGATAATTCAAAAGAAACTAGCGATTGAGTTATGAAATAGTGTGCATTGTGCCGCTAAGCCCCATCCCTGGATGTCGTCTTCAAAGCACCTACAGTCATGAGGAACAAACAAGCGTGAGTTCAAAACTCAGCAAGCATATCTCACAATAATACAATTCATTAAAGTGCAACTTTACATAGGTAACATGTTTCTTTCCATGATGCACATAATTTACCACAATGATTAACCATCTAAATTAGATTCTCATATGCAATGCACCATGCATTTATTCTCAAATAATGCACAATTCGAGCTTATACCGGTATGGCTTGAGTGCTCGCCCGTCAGCGACGCACCCTCTTTTACCCTACCATCGCTGTGGAGGGGCCTACGAGTAGATCATGGTCCCATCCATCCCCGTGGATGAGACTACTCAATAGGTCTTTCAATAGAGCACTCCGGATTAGTCATAATACCTCTTATGACTTTCTCACCGTCCTGACTCGAAAACTTTTCATGACATGGTGAAAATGATGCGATAAACAATTTCAACCTTACTTTTGCCATAGTTACTCATCATGATAATGGAACAAGGTGACATCAATAAATTGGCAACAAAGTATGGGAGTTCACATGAAAGCCATTTTAGCACTAAACAATTACTACTCCCCATAAACCATCCGCAATTGCACGATATACTTGCCTCTTTTCCGCGCGAAGTAGAAGGACGTGAGCTCGAAGCTACACCCGAAGTCACACCACCTACAGCATACAAACCTCCTCAAAAACAAGCCAAACACAGCACATACTTCCAGTACAATCATCACACACTGCTCCCAAACCCGAACCATCTTAAGTTCTGAATTTGGACTTTAAATTCAGCATTAGCAGCCCACTGGACAGTCAACTTCAAAATACCATAACTATTTTTTAATGCTCTAAATTCGGTAAACTAGGAAATTTTCAAAAACTACAGAAAATTTCCCACCTTTTTATAGTTATAGAGAAAATTTGTTTCAGCCTCTAAGTAGCCCTAAACAACCAATTCCCGCAGCATCTGCCAATTGAGACAGATTATGTGCAGTAGTCAGTAAAACAGCCATAACGTTTAAACCGTCCAACCAAAATTCGTGTTCTTGGTCTCTAAATAAACTTAAGATGATGATCTATGACTTTCTCAACATCCAACCCCTCAGGAAATGAATAGAACTATTTTTAATATCTGCCCGAACATAGGGGTTTGCACTGCCCGAATCCAGACCAAGCCCAAACCCCAGATTTTCTCACACCCAACCTAATCACAGCACAAGTATGACTGAATCTAGAAAGCTCTTTCCAACACCCAGCCCCCAAAGCTCACCACAAGAATAATCTAGGAAATTCATACCTTCCCAACGATCGCTAGATCGACGACGAACACGGAACTCTCTCCTCCAATCGTGCAAGCTTTCCTCGCCTCGCTGCCTCACCTCTCCAAAGGGATCTCCCGAGGACACAGCCACAAGGGGGGATCTGGGAGCAGCACCTAGGAGGGAGGGGGAGGAAATTCTCCCTAGGGGGAGTGGTGCAAGGGGGAAGGGAGAGGGGAGGGGATGGGGCCCAAGGGGGAAGAGGGGAGGGGATGGGGCGCAAGGGGGAAGTGGGGAGGGGAGGTGGCGGCTGCAAGGGAAGGTAGGGAGGTGCGGCTGGGGGTGGGAGGCAGGGAGAGAGGCTAGGGTTAGTGAATTTCCCCTCCACAAGGCCCAACGATGGCCCAAACCAAGAAACCAAGCCCTAGAAGTCCACAACGGCCCACTGAAACCCCAAATCAGCCCACAACAACTCAAATAATTTTTTTTTGTATTACAGTTTAGTCGTAGTTTTACTTAGTGAAACTATTTGGTATTCTCTTGTTTGGCAAGATTAACAACAATACCGTGCTTCGGAACCCCACATCAATACTTCAATTATATTTGCAATTTTAGAGTGCTTTTGCTTTGTTCTTGCTTGTTTTTCGATTGCTTGTAGGAATTGATCTTCATAATCAGGTTAACTAGATTTTGGCACAGTTGATAACAATTCAGAGTTTGGTTAAGCGATTGCTTGGCGTCGGTCGTGTTTCGGTCGTAGCCTGGATCGTGAGGATCGTCTCTACTAATCGATAGTTATCCATCTCATTGAATGATTGGGCCTCTATTAACCCTCATCAGGTGGTATTAGAGCTTTCGTTGATTGGTGAGAATTTCCGTACCTTTGGTTAGTTTTTGTTTTCTATCCTAAATTTAAAATTACCCAACAAAAATTCAACCTTTAGAGTCAATCGGTATTTTAGTGTGTTTTGTTAGGTTTTGATCCATAGAGTCCATGTTTTAGTTGCGGATCGTTTTTCCTTCCAGTAGCTTTTATTTCAATCCATCTAGTATATTGTTTTGTTCATAACTTTCTCATACGAGCTCGGATTCTAGTGTTCTTGTACTTCCTTGAAACCTTGGAACGGTCTCCACAAAAACCTTGTTGGGCACGAACTCTAATTCTATACCCAAGTTAGCCTAATCTGGACGTCAAAGGTGAAGCAAGTTGTACTTCAATTCCAGATCAGTTCGGTATTTTGATCATAATTCTCACGTCCGAACTCCGATTAAGAAGTTTTTTATACTTTTCTGAATCCTTAAAGAGTCCTCTACAAAAGCGTTTTGGGTTGTCTATTGTGATTTAGAATCTTTCAAACCGCATTTTATTCGGATTCGGAGTTGGTCAGATCGGCTGAATTTAGGTCAAATCTATGCACCTCAGTGTTTTGGCTATAACTTCTATATACGAGCCCCAAATTCTATGTTCATATACTTGTTTTAAAGCATAGAACATTACCTTCAATTTTATACATTGTGAGCAAACTAGATTCGGTCATTTTCATACTTTAATTGTGGCGACAAATTTGCTGCAATGTTTTGGCCGAATTTGCGTTTCTTGCTTCAATTTGTGTTCTAGATTTGTTCTTTTGAGTTGGCTAAGTCCAATAGCATCCACAAACCATAAAACCTCAAAAATATCAGTACACAAACCATTTGGAACCAATTCATCCTTTACAAAAACTTTGATCCCAATTGAGACTAGCTATTTGATATTGCTTAGGGCCGCTCTACTTGATACATTGCATAATCTTGAATCTATCATACTATCTTGTGACATCAAGTTAGGTATTCTAAAACTTTGTTCGTACAAGTGTTGGCCGAAAGTCACCAAAAGAAAGAAAAGAGAAAGAAAGAGCCAAAAGGCCAAAAAAAAAGAAAAACAAAAAAAGAAAAGAAAACAGAATAGTGGCCGGCAACACTACATTGAGCAAAATCCTAATTTGTGTTCTTAACTTTTAGATTGTGCAATTGTATTAATTAGTGAGCAATCTTGTGCCCTTTTACCTTTTCTGAAGCAATTAGCTAGTGTCTCTCTATAACTTATGCAAAATGAGTTTTGGTGCTGAAATTTTTCTTATTTAGCTCTTTCCATTGGTTACATTAAGTTCCATCATCTTTGCGCGTCAGTTGTTTTGAAATTCGCTTATATATTTGAGATCGGCAACTAGGGCTTGTGAATTCCAGTTTAGATCTTTACTTATCATTACAATGACTAGAATTATTAGATTACATAGGAAATAAATATTGCATGTCCAAGCTCCACCTTCTACTAGCCAAATAGGTATTGTTCTCATTGCAATCGCTTTGCTAAGCTTGAGTGTGTTTATCATGAACTAGCTACCGGTCACCACTTGTTTGCTTGGTAAGAATCGGTAAGAACTTGGTAAAAGCTTGAGTGTGAGAGACTTTGAACCACCAGCTCCTAGTAGTTGATAGGAACATATACTTGTGATTTGTTTCTTGTCTTCACTAACAATGGCAGGTTCTCAACATTTAGTGCTTGGGCTAACAACATCCTAGGAGAAGAGGTAGTTCACACTCCGAGATATGAAGAACGTATGAGTACAACTTCACCACCACAGGAGGTACGACGACATAGCACACGTACCAAAAGTAAGTTCACCGTACCTATTTTTAGTGGTAAATATGATCCTGAAGGTTATCTTACTTGGGAATTAGTTGTAGTACAATCATTTGATAAGCATGGAATTCCTGACCATGATAAGGTTAGGGTTGTTACTAGTGGATTTACGGATTTTGCTGCTCTTTGGTGGAATGATTATATATGTAAAAATCAGAGCATCCCTATTATATGGATTAAATTGAAGAAAATTATGAGAGCTAGATTTGTTTCATGATATGTAGCTCGCCAATTACGGAATGAATTGCAACGTCTAAAACAAAGTAGTAAAACTGTGGACGAGTACTACCATGAATTTCAGCGTAGATCTTTGCGTTGTGGGTTAGAAGAGACTAAAAAGACTCGGATGAACAACTTTTATTGTGGACTAGATTTTGAAATTCAGATCATGATATCTTGTAAAAAATACAATTCTATGTCATGCTTGCTTAATCTTTCACGTAAAGCCGAAAGAAAAATACAGAGAAGACAATCAACCATAGTTCAAGTTTCTACGGAGTTAAATGCTACTCCTGTTGCATGCACTTCACTAAACCTCAATGAGAGCACACACCCCGAGCATGTTAATGAAATACTAAAAAATTCGAGTGAAGTAGAGGATGTCACATGTGAGGATGATTCTACTAACATAATCCAATCTACTTCTGTTACTTCTATTTTTGCTGTTTCATATGATATGCAGGTTACTTCTGAAGAAGGAAAGCTACAAGCTGAAAAACCTGCATTATCAAGTGAAAATTTTGAGGTACCTACTTTTTCTGAGGAGGACGCTAATGACCATGGTACAGATATGATTTTACAGCAAGAAAGGGAGCAAATTGGTGAGTATATTTCTGCTGTACTTAATTCTAGTGAGTTATCATCTTGTGCCACAATTGTAGAACCATGTGATGAATTACATGTTTATAATTTTGATCATGTGGTGCTGGTTACGCATAAGTAAGTGACAGCTAGAATATCCCTGCCGCTATTTTTTGTTATATCATGTTGAATAAGCCTGTTAGCTTGATTAGTCCTATGGATAAGATTTCTGAAATTTCATCTCTTAAGTCTTTATCTAGCACCTATGCCTACTGTTTTAAATTCAATTTATTTAGGGATTATGGGAAAGATGGCAAGTTTCTTGTCTACAGAATATTCAAAACTTGTGATAAACTTACTGAATTGAAGCTTGTTGTTTTGGGTAATCATAGTTGTATGCAACAGCTTGTTTCATGTAAGGCACCATCAAATTTTTCTGATATGTGTGATACCCATAGCTTCCTTTCTCATTGTTCGAATTTTAGTACATTGACTTGTATTTCAAATCAGCATGGCGTAGTTGATGAGTGGAAACCTATTAAAATTGTGTCACCGTTGTTGGAATGGTTTGATTTTGCTTGTTTACAATCTGATCACAGGAATGAGCTATGCTTGTTTCAAAAACTTGTTGTAGTTTTACCAATCTATGTTATTGAATGAGGCTTGCAAAACATGAATATTCTTTTTCCAAGGATAGGGATTGATATGTTATATTTGCAAATTAAGTTGCAAAATGAATCATGTTAATATTTATGTTGTATTCTTCACTTCTAATCACAAATTGAGTTGCAAAATTGTGAGGAAAGGTGCTTTGCTTAAATCTGATTTTCTCATTTGCTGTTATGTAAATAGCATTACGTGAAACCAAAACAACAGTGAAATATGGGATATATACATATATGTTGCGTACACATTGTTCTTTTTGTTGCTTGTTTCTTTTCCAGCTTGCCCAAAACCACGCATGGTTTTTCGAGAGAAAGCATCCAAGTGTGCAACCTTTCATCTTGCCTTTATCTGCTGGAAAGAAGTGTTGAGCTATGTGGGTGATTATCAGGTGAATCCTCGGAATGTCTTTCTTGTCTTTAAAATATATGAAGAGGCGGAGCTACTATTTTATTTAATTGAATGAGGATGTTTTGTGTTGAGGACGAGATAAAAGGTGAGCTTGAATCGAGGATGACTCAAATTCAAGAAGGGGAGGACGATGAGGACATCACTACTACGGATACAACCACACCTGGTTGAACCAACTCCAACACATCATCCTTGGGCCAAGAAAATAGAGATATCAAATACATTACGTTCTGGAATCCAATTCGGCCTCCAGATACCAGCATGAAGTAAAATGAGCATAAATTTTGCATACGACATTCAATTGGAAGTTCTTGTACTTGATTAAAAGCTTACTTCGAGATCTTTCCAATAGATTCGACCCCAACTAAAAATTCCTTCGGAGCACTACGCAATCACCAAAACAATTTGGGTCAACTTTCAAGTCTGAGTCAAACTTCGGTCTTGGGCCTTGTAACAGTCCTATTTGGCCACTCTTTTATACTGGCCGAATCCCCCTTCTCTTTTACCTATATATAGCTAGAGAATCCCCCAA